>CM077099.1:14608318-14644465 GCA_039619505.1 Cimex hemipterus | reverse complement strand
TATCGTGGCAAGAGAGATATCAAGCGATTTGTAGTCGTTGTACCAGACATGTAACTTCAGTTTATAAAAACGACTTGCCATTCGTGTAAATTTAGAAACAATTTATTGTTTTGGCACCAGGACTCGAAGTTAAATAGTAATGTATGATATTTATTGACCGTTAATTAACGATAATTTAAAGATCGTGTCAGACCGCATCTCACGACCAAACGTGCTGACATTTTGAGATCAACAACTGGACCAAATTTTGCAAAAAGGGTATAAAAGGACATTTATAAAGTATTTAAATACGAATGGACCAAAATCCTTGCGGAACACCATAAAAAACAGAATATTTTAAAATAAATTTCGAAGGATTCAACTGGTCGAACGACCGGACAGATTAAAGTAAAACTAATACCATAAAGGACCGTGTACTCGAAAGAGGTGAAATCTACCTATCAAGAAAGGATCGTCTATTCGATCAAAGTATAAGTAAACCGCAAGAATAAACATGTGGATAACAGGCAAAAACTAAGTTTTCCCTAATACAGCAGTTTAAAGTCTTATGGAAATGAACCTCGTTCCTGTATCTTACCAAATTCCTTTTATATCTTTCAGTATGAACAATATTTAATTCTTTAAAATATTATGATTTTGAAAACTTCACAGTTTCACAGCCAATACCCGTTGAGGAAGAGATTTTAAAAAAAAGACAATAGGCCTGTAATTTTTTTCAATATGCACGAAACTTTACCTTTGAAGTAATGGGACGCATCTGAACCTGAACATTTGTGAAGAAAAGAATGAGTTTGCTTGAGAAGGTGAAAGCTCGTAAATGCATACGAACCGTTGACCTTCTATGGCCTGCATTAGAACATAGCTCGGGAAAACATGAATCCTTCTTAATTTAGTCAAGGCTTTTGCTACCCATATTTCTAAGCCATTGGTCCCAAGTGGCCTTTAGGTGGATTTGAATTGAAGAAAAGGCCACTTGGTTTTAATATTTACAATAGGAAACCTTTTCTAAGTCGTACTTGAGCTTGATTTATATCTGTCCTTAGTATTATCGGAGAGGACTTCGATTAAAAACAATTTATCTTTTATTTTCCGAGCGAATTTTTTTGTATCTTATATAGTACAACGTTACAACAACATTAAACAAGTAATAAATATTATCAATGATTATCCATCAATTAACTGTTGTGAAGTTTAATTGCAAATTGTTGGTAGCCTGTATAAGGCGAACCTTCAGTGATATCTTATCCTTGCAAGGTAATTCAATTTTTCGACTCGTTTTGCAAGGATACTTGTTGATCCTGACCGGTTACTCATTCGGCTTGTAATATCGTATCTCTAATAGGATATAGTTCATTAACAAAAGATTATTCAAGGGGAAAAATCTGCTGTGAGTACGTATACACTATGTTATTACAGTCTGGAATGAAGTGCCTTTAACTTGGCGGACTTGGTCTATAATGTAGACTGTAGACAGGCGGCGATAAGAAAACCCGTTAATTTTAACTCTGGAGCCGGTGACGATAATTTACAAATTAAGGATTCCCTCCCATTGAATTTGTCCATCAATTACGGCTTCAAATTGTTAAGATCGTTTGGATTTGAGCCAACTGCGTATTTACCGGACCAATCGCCTAACGATGAAAAAGTTTCTGAGGTGAATTATCCCATGAAGTAGTTTTACCTTTTATTTCACCGAGTACGTGAGAAAAACTCACGTGCAACTTTTATGAATGAATGCTGAGAAAATGTTGACGATATTTATAAAAATTCGTGACTTTAAACGTTAAAAATTTAGTTTTTCCCTTGTCTTCGTGTTAATAATTGACATTTTACATTACCAGTAGTAGTAATATTAGAAGTATTAGTAATACTAGTTCCTACTAAGTATAACTATCACATTATTTTTTTAAGTTATTATAAAGATTAAAAAAACCACTGAAATTTACCAACAATTATTAAAATGTTTCGGCAATAGACTGACGACTTAACAGTAGTATGTGACATTCAAGCAACTCGATTAGATAGACGAGAAATGATAATTACTGCTTATCACCTATAATTTTTGAGATTGTTTTCTTCTTCTTGTTTTGCTTTAATTTGTCTTATTATATCTCCTGCAGCAATGGACCGATTAGTGGCTGTTATTATTAATTAATTCACAAAACATATTTCACTCAGCTAGCAGAAAATTACGAGAAGAACGCTGCAAAATTTTTTAACTTTTATGAACTTTACTTCCTGGCTGAAGCCTTCATTAAAAATTGAAACTAAATTAAAGTTCTTTTCTTCTGGATGGCCCATTTCACAATACATCAAGGATCTTTATAAACTTTCAAAATCCACTTTGGACAGCTTCGCAGACAAGTCAAGAAGTCAGAATCTTTCGGTAGAATTTTTGTTCATATTAAAGGCAGAAAATTATTAGGTATTAAACATCTCTGGAATCGATTATCAGTGTAATAATCTCAGTGAAGAGCTTATAATGTAAACATATATATATTTATATATCACAAAATAGCACACCACAAAATTTATTTGACACTAGACAAGGGTTATGATGAGGTCCACTGTGATATGCCATTCCGTTCTACAGATAAGTCGAAGATTGAAGTTTCTCAAGGAGTGATTTGTGTTCCCATTGAACATGGAAGATTAAGGACAATAAACATCTTCGGAAATATACATCACCACCATCATTTATCGACTATCTGACCTAGTCACGAAGTAGGTGAAAGGTTGGGTCCAGAATCCCAAGTCAGATCCCAAAGTATAGTGTATGTTGTACTAGATCAAGTGTCTGGAATATTCAGAATAATAACAAATGGAACGGTTAACACTTAACCTTTAGCTCAAGAAAGATCGTCATGTTTGTTGTGGAAACTGTTTCACGATTTTTTAAAGTCGTTTATATTGACCTCCAGCTTCCATTATTGGATGATGTGGTATATTTCCTGAGGTCAAGTGCTCAACTGCTATTATTGCCAAATCGTACGCATCCGTTAGCATTTTTACTGTCGGACTTCAACGTAAAAAAGTATGTACCTTAAGAATACCATTGTCTGAAACGACCGGTAACAGAAAACCACATTTGCCAATTCTATGTCCAATTAGCCCCTCTCAGTACAACTAGACTATGTAAACCAGGATGTCCACTACGGTATGTTATTCTGTGGGACAAATTTTTCCATTAGCCATGAACAAAAGAAAAACAAACAGCACAGTAAAGAAGAACAATTTTTACGCGAATCATCTATAAAGTTTTCGTGAGTTTTCATGTCAAAAACTGTAGAAAGAAGCGATGGGATCTTTCCACGGTATACTTATAAAATTAAAAATGAAGTCCTTCCTTGACCGGGGCTTTATTGCCCTTGACACTTTGAAGTTCTTTCCCAAGTTCAGGATGGGTGATGGGCTAAGTTCGGACCAACCTATTAAAAGGGTTTTCCAAAATGGTCGCCGTGAAAGCTGGGAAAAGAAGAATAAATACTGTATCTCCCAATTGGAAGAGAAGTCATTTGAAATGAGAATTCTTGATATTATTAGGGATCATGGTAAATGATCTGAATTCGTTTGTTTTTAAGCTCCTCCAAACTTTTTCTATTTTTAGCGGAAAATCCAGTTATTTAAGCTGCTGTGAAATACTTCTTTTCAACTAAATATATTGTTGATGACTTTGTATTCTAGAATGCGTTTTTAATAGATTGTTTTTCTGAGCACAAATTGAACAATATCTTGATCTGTATTGAAATAATATATTGGTTTGTTGCGATAATTTTAGTTGTTTTGTGACAGTCCCAATAGTAACATTAAAGGCGAACCTTGGAAAATGTTGAAGAAAAGATCGCTGAGGGGGCACAGCATCTAATTAAACGACAATTAAACGACAGATTTTGCTCCACTACGGCTGATATCTGTTTACATTTGTGGTTTTTGGATGCTTATCAAAATTAATTATGACAGGACTAATTAACTATTTAACGAGGACGCATGAAAGGTGAGCGAAAGGAGGGGCCTCTTATGGCAAGCGTTACACCCTTGGGTTTAACCAACGTGAACAAAATTGCTACTCTAACGTAAATCCTCCTATGATTTATCCGTGAGACTCTTTTAATCAAAAGAAAAAAACTTATGCGGTTAAGGACTTCGTATTTAACCCGATTTAAAAGGAAACGCTTTAACTTTTACTGTCAAGAAGCAAGGCGACAAGGAATAAACAGTAGCAATTAAAGTTTATGGCTCCTAAAGTCATAAAGAAGAGAGAAGTTCGTAACCTTTGAGTAATTAAGCTGTTCGTTTTGGTAAATGTTTTAAACCTTCATGTTTTTCGGTTTGTGATAGAACGATATGAAGATTATAATAATAAAATTCCCATGTTGCGCAATTTAAACAAGGCCATTGACCGTGAGATTTTCCGTTAAATTTCTAATATGCTAATCAGATTGTCAAACTAGTCGGATTTATTAATTTTAACACCCCCTAATTAAGGGTCTCGCAGAGTTAACTGCTCTGAGGTAGGAGCTCGTTAGCCCAAAGGATGCGTTCGAAGGCGCTCGGTTTATTGCTTGTAGTTTACCAAGCAACCTCTCAATTAAGGGGATTTTGTTTGAATAAAACCTAGACCCGGTTGGTTTGCGTGGAATCTCAGAAAACTGCTTCCTTAATAAAAAGTTTAAGACACGGTTACTTTATAATTCAGACACTTCCCTTCATTTTTTTTCTTCTTCTTTTTTTTTTTAATTTAATTCTATATGTTTCGTGAAACACCTTATTCATCACATCAAAACGTCAAACGAACGACAAGCTCAGTTTAGTGCTTTTTTATTTATTGAAATATACAGGCTTCTGTGTATTCTCCAAGTATGTTTACATCACCGGTTATTCCCAATACGAACATTCCTAAGTCCATTTTCTTCTTGTTCTGCTCTTCTTTTCATTTTGCTCTTTTCGATTTTGTTAAGTCACACATGCCACAAATCTACGACGCTAACACATCGGCAACAGTTAATAGATAAGATTATGTTAGATTAGAAGGAAAAGGATTCGTTCACTTTACGATCTGCGCAACATGACCTGTATCGGTCTATCGTGCATGTCCATTGTTGTCTTGAGCACCTCATTAAGCTTAAGGCATTTTTCCAGATACCCTAAAGCTTTTTCAAGAACTCACGTGTGTATCTTCAGTACCAAACTTTTTCTCTTCCAGAAACGGAATCTCAGCCAATATAAGCCTACGTACCAACAGAGGGCATGTCCCGTTTTTTTCCTTCCTCCTGTCCAGTTCTCCAACTACTATTCCAGTCCTAGCCTGTTCTAGATTTAGTAATTTTTCCGTTATTTTCTGAGATGGTCCTTTGATAAACTTTTTCGCATGTCTCAGTCCTCGGCTTCATTCCCTCTGAACCAGTTTGGTATACTACATACGGCCCAATATCTAGCCAATCTACTCCATTTTCCCTGTTTTGCTATGCTTTTAATTTTTACCTGTAGCATTCTCTTTAGTTACACTCGCAGAACAGCTTTCGTGACACTGATACACCAAAACCTACAAGGAGAACGGATAATGCAGCATGAGTAAAATGAGATAAAATGGGCAAAAAAACGTATTAATCATTTGGTTTATTCTTAAGTCAATCGAGAGATAAGCTGAGTTTGTACTTTTTCTATATGCACTATTTTTCGCGGTCCGCTTGATCAATTAATATCATTCAATTAATTAAGGTTTTAAGTTGAGATTAAAAAATTCAGTGCCAAGAGCGGGATTCGAACTCACGACCTTCGGCTAGATAGCCGATGCTCCACTTCACCCCCTCGGGCACCAACTTTCCATCTCAACCGCACCTTTTGAATTTTCCCTCTTTTTGCCTTTTTACACGACATTTGAAAAATGACAAAAAGGAGGGAAAATTCAAAAGGTGCGGTTGAGATGGGAAGTTGATGCCCGAGGGAACGGAAGTAGCTGAAGTGGTAGAGTATCGGCGTACCAAGCCGAAGGTCGTGGGTTCGAATCCCGCTCGCGATACTGGCTTTTTCTATATATTGAAACGTGCATAATTCTTCACTGCAGCGCTAGTCTTCAAATGGACTTACATCACCCGATATGTTCCTATCCAATCCTACCTGAACTGTAAATTCTCAGTTTAATTATTCCTTCAATATATTTTTCGAATTCAGGCCCTATTCGTGTATGGAAACTTATTTTCCTTAGTTAATTATTTTTTTCGCTGGTTTACATTTGCATTTTTGTTTTCGCTTTGTTTAATTGCACATGCCACCCTTCGCGAAACTAAAATATCATCAACACCAAGGAAAGCTTGGTCACCTGGATGAGAAAATAGAGAAACTAGGAAAAAACTGAGCGTGGTGATATACAGTTTTCTAAATCCGTCGGTTTATTCTTTGGATCAGAATTTATGCAAATTATCAGATAGGCTTATGACTGATAAGATCTTTATTTATTGCATAACACATTCATAATGAAAGTAGCCAATGTATTTATTAGTAAATAATAAGCATTCATGATAATAATGTATAATCCATAATTGTATGTTTTATTTTGGCTCCTCGAGGAAGTTCCATGATTGACATACTCTGGTCATACCCCTCCCCCCCATGGCAGATCATAACTTCCTAGGCTCCTTCCTTTACCAAACAGGATTTCCCACTTCCCTGTGTATATGATCTTCTAACCTTTAAGACATTCTCGTACTCTTTTGATCTCTACCCTTCTACACACAGAGATACTGCTTTCAGTTGGTCCTTCCTCATCCGTTCGCCCAACCTATGGAATTGCCTCCCGCACTTTATACGTCAAGCTCCTTCCCCTTTAAATCCCGTATATTTGTTTACCTCCTGTCAATTTAAACCAGATTTACAAATTATTATTAAATCATCTATATCGTTAAACTTAATTTCTCTTTTAATTTTATTTCACTACATTTTTTGTACTTGTATTTTGTAACTTTGTAATTGAAATTGTTCTTTTCTAGTTGTGTAGGGCACGAGTCTAGATAAGGCTTTATTACGTAGTTTTGTTATTGTCAGAAGAAAGTTTACTTTCTACTTTTCTTTTCTTCTCACTTAATTAATGAACACTAAGCAAGCCCTACCATTTAGAGCTGTTAAATTCAAAAACCATTCGAGTCAGTAAAAGCATTGTGCGGTCAAAAGATACTGTTATCAGTAGGGAATGAGGGCGGCAAAACAAAAAAATAATAATTTGAACAACAGAATAATGTAAATTTCATGTCTTATATTGAATATGAACTGAACTGAATCTGAGCGATGAGCAAATACCTCAATGAGAAAAGCGGTATTTTCTAAAAGTCTGTCCTATTTGTATAATAAGAATCATATCGATTGCTATTGTACACAGCACGCTTCCAAGCTTATTATTATACATCAAGGTTAATGCTTCTTCTATTTTTAGCCGCTGATGATCTTGACTGATTTAAATATAATCAGCTTTATCGAAATCAATCTATCTAAAAACGTCTAATTACTTTTTAAAATATAATTGTTCTTGTTCAACAACATAACGAATATAGATCGTTATCGCTAGTCTGAAATTATGGGGGATGATATCAAGAGAGGTAATGTAAGAAAGATAAGAATTTTTTTAGTGTAATACGAATCTTCCAAAAAATGGTTTCCTTAGTAAGTTTCGGAAATTTTTAATAGTAAGAACAAGAATCTGGTTGATCAAAAAAGAATATTTATGTTTACGTTAATCGTTAGACGACAAGTTAACGCAGTAGAAAAATCTAAATCACCTTCCATAAATTATTAAAGTGAAATATTGTAATTATTCTGTCTACGTAAGGTCTTGGTTGAGATAAAAAGGCAGTGTCACGAGGGGGATTCGAACCCACGACATTCGGCTAAATTACGCAGCTACTCTACCACTTGAGCCATCGTGTCACCAACTGTCCACTCGGACACCAACTTTCCATCTCAACCTAGAACCGTTCTCAGTGACTTATGAAATGAATTAATATTTAATAAGTTAACAAATAGTTATTATCACTTCACTAAACAGCTTCCTGTGGCCACTTCATCAGTCGCTGAAAAACCAATCCTGATTACACATTGAAAATAGCAATTAAGAGGGAAATTCGAACGGTTGTGGAGATGGAAAGTTGGAATCCGAGAAGATCCAAGCCACGGTAGCTCAACTGGTAGAGTAGTGGAGTATTTAGCCAAAGGTCGTGGGTTCGAATCCCCCTCGTGACACTGCATTTTTTATCTCAACAAAAGCCTAAATTAATTGCAAAGAATTTATTTTGTCAATTGACCACTAAAACGTAAATGGATTAATACGTTGTTGGTTTCCTTCACAGGGTAAACAAGGATATGAACCTGTAGTTAGGTCGTATCTGATAATTTTTGTTTGACAGATGAAAACCGAGTAGATGGGAAGTCTAAAATAAATCATCAAATTTTAAACCCCAATGATCATGGTACATTTTTGCTGACGAAGTAATCGTTTTTTTCCAGCCAGGAATACAAATGACACCATTCATTGTAAACTGTAATGTTATAACTAAAGTACGTTTGCGAAGACGATCTGCATGTTTATGGGAACAAGGGGTGTTATTAGTATGTAATTGAAGTCACGAAAGTGCTTCCGTTCAGATAGTAAGGCCACGCACTCGAGATAACACGGTACCATCGTCAGGGCAAATTAATTACATTATATATAAAAGGTTGTCCATTAATGGTATGCGGCCAGGCATGATCTTACTTAAATTTCCATTAAGCCGGTCGCGATATGTGACCTTATCTTTTGATAAGATTTTCTGGTCGAAAAATAATGGTAGGTCTAGTAAAAGGGGTGTCTAAGGGGATGGAGGTAAAAATAAATCGGTTATTAGTGGTACAAGGTAGGGTTTTTTTTTATGTGTTTTTCATCTTTTTTTTTCGGGTAACATACCCGACCCTCGATATAACACAAAATTACCAACGCTTAAACATGAAAAATGAATATTATTTTCATCGATTTAAATCGAAACCTGCTGTAAAAACTTTCGACAAATTCCACACATGTTACGATTAAAATGCAACACTTCAAATTAAACAAATAAACTTTATGTTCAACTTTATTACTTGCGATGCAAATCTACAGTTACGATGTCCTAAGCTAACTAAGCTTAATTTATGTTTTATATTTTAAAATCTCATCTTAAAATGAGGACCAGAAAACCTGGGTGAATTGGTTCGAGCATAGATACATAAACGGGAGGGGGGCGGTTTAGGCGTTAACTCGGTGTTCTAAGGTACAAGTCGCGTATTCGAACCTAGCTGCCCTTTATTTAAACCCGTCTTACAAAAAATAAAATAAAAATTTTTTGTAAAACGTGGGTTCATACAGCTTTGTAGTTGAAATGTTTTCGTAAAGAGGTAAAAAAATCACATAGTGGATTGCTGGAATTTGGCCAGCGAAATGCGTGAGATCAGATCGCAAAATACCTCGGTAGTTGTATAGGCGAATTCCTCGTCAAATCAATGAAAAGAATAAACTGTTAATTTTATTCAGTAACATTTTATTTTGACCAATAACGAAGAATTACTTTTTCCGCATGTATGGAAAATGTTAAATGATGATATACAGAAAATAACCTAGAAAGTATGAAATCCCTCATTGAATGGAAATATTTCCAGAAATACACGACCAATATAATTGGTCTTATTGTACTTTTTTATTGAAAGATCTTATTTTTGAAAATTTGTCAAAAATGCCTCAATTTAAAAAATGAAGTTGGTAATCAATTATTAACAATTATTGTTACATTGAAAAATTGTATATCACTTAATTTAGATCCTTGGGGAAAACTATTGAAATTCCATTTAAACTTTGTGTGTACAACCCTTCGTTTATAGAAAAGTGGGTATCGCATTTAACTAATGCGTCATTGTAATCAACACAAAAATCTTTATTTTAAAGATAGTTTTGTTTAAACTTATAAAGTGAATCGTAAAATAATCATTTATCGTAACGTAATAGCGGGGTTCAGAAGTTAAGAATGCAGATTAAACGCTGATGGATTAGACAGAGCGTATCTGGAATCCGATATCTTGCAGTTGAAGTTGAATTGCCTGTTTTTGGGTGTATGGAAGTTTGAAGTTGTCTTGTGTGGGGATGAAAGGATAGAGATAAGCAAACGGGCTATCCTTATCCGCCCTTGTTCACTTTCACTCTCTCAATCTCAATCTCTTTCTCTCTACCTCTCTCTCTTTTCCTCGCTCTCTCAACCCCGGCGCTCTTTTCCAGTTTGCCGTTCCGACGCCCCTGGAACCAGCCGTAGGGCCATCTCCACAACCCTTCACCTTCAGGTCTCTTCCTCGGTATTTATACCTTGGCAAAATAAATGTGACAGAACTTGCTGAACATTATCTCCTCGAAATAATATTAATGCTATTGCTTGCGCCCGGCCTGTATTTTATTGCCAAACACACCCACACACACACACACACAGAGAGAGAGAGAGAGAGAGAGAGAGAGAGAGAGAGAGAGTTCACAGGAATTCGGAAAATCTGCACGGCAAAATGTTAAAAATGATTGACCTCTAAAGCTATGCTCTTAGTATTTATTTTTCATCGAGTTTTGTATAAATTAATATTATTTATTTACTTTCACTTCATTGTTTTATGGGTCGAGAAACGGCATTATTTAGTGCCATAATTACACAAGTTTTTCTTTCTGTTTCACTAAGCTTTGTCCATCTTTAAAAATTAGTCATAAATATTAAGAACTCAAAAACTTCTAAACACTGGTGTCATGAACAAGATGAATTTTTAAGTAACAGACAACAAACTAAAGACATTTTCATATTATATAATAAATAACTTTCTACTCCACGTTTACACTTTGACCGACGTCGTCGGCTGGGAAGAATGAAAGTACTTCTGGCGGAACGAGAATTTATAGTACGTGATGTGGGCAGACCAGTGGAGTGTGAAGAACTTCTAAGGTCAATTACTCTCTTGATTGTCAAAACCCCGGGTCGATTCAAAGCCACTTAACAGCTTCCTCTTCAAGCGTGTTAACACCGTCGGTGATTTATGTTAAGCTGAGACTTCTATGAGTGACATAACTCATATCTTATTCATTTCCTCCCATTAGCGTAATGAGGAGCATATGGCTCCGGTTTCAGACCTGGCCAACACATCGACATAAAAGGAGCCTTTTAAGCGTATCGCAACAAAGTATGACGGTGCTCCATACCGATGAGATTTTTTTTTCCAATTTGGCCAATTGAGAGTAATTATTATTACAAATGCTTAATTAATATTCATTTGTTATTAGAAATATTTACAAATTCAATTAATTAAGATGACCAGGAATGCTCAATCAACTAGATATAACGATAAATAAATACTCGTATAGACGAAGAATTTAGTTAATACTGATTACACTTACTCTGAAAGACTCTTTAGGCGGGGAGGAGAGAGAGAGATTGAAAGGGAAGAAGGGCGAGCAAGACAGACAGACAGACTAAAAACAATGTGAGTGAGAGAACGAAAAAAGAGGAAGAGAGAAAAAGACAGAATAAAGAGAAACGTGAAAGATAGAGAGAAAGAGAAAGGGTGTGAGGGAGAAAGAGAGAAGGGCAGACAGACAGACAGAGTAAAACAGAACGTGACATAGTGAAAGTGAAAGGGAGAGGGAGAGAAAGACAAACAGACAGACTGAAACAATGTGAGAGAACGAAAAAAGAGACATAGTAAAAAGGAATGTGAGTGAGTGAGTGAGAGAGAGAGAGAGAGAGAGAGAGAGAAATTTTTCACTTTTCTCATTGCCCGATTTCTCAACCGTTTTCAACTTATTCCCTTTTTTGGCGAAAATGTTTTTTTTTTTTGCGTGCTCATGGAACAAACCGGTTACCCTAATTCTTTATCTCTTTCCCGATTTTCAACGAAGCATAAATTTTGAACTGTCGTGCTTTTGGTAATTTTATCCTCTACGACTTTTGCTCTGAATCTTTGCCCAAAAATCGCAAATAACTCGAAAACTGTTGAGAGATCGGGCAAAGTGGATGTTGACCAATTAAAAGCTTATTAAAATATCCTTTCGATTGCTATAGGGACGATTGCCTCCTCCCACAGCTCAATGTGAAGTTTTTGTAAGAAGTTCAAAAATTAACATGATACAGAAATTTGAATTTACTTATGAATGACTGAGGCTAGGAAACCATTAATTAATTTTAAAAAACCCTTATTGCTCACCGTAAATTTCCTAAAAAAAATAAAACTTAGGCAGTTCTGTGACTTAAAGGCTGAAAAAATATGCATTTTCGATGTTGGCTATTTTTTCGTACAAAAACCGGTGGTCGGCTTTTTCCCGAGTTTTTTTTTTTTTTTTTTTTTTTTTTAATGAATAGTGTAGTTTAAAAATGTAATTTATATGTACGAAAAATCCTTTTCACCTTGTGCAATTTGCAATAATCTTTTAAAGTGACGATTGCATAATTAATGTATTAGTTTGAAGTGCAAATATACATAATAGTATGTTAAAGTTTGTTGTTAAATCAATGGTTGAACTTTAAGATTGATATGCATTTTGAATGAATGTCAGAAGTATAGTTGAAATCAATTTGTTACCCCGTGTGAATTGAATAAAAGAAGAAAAATTTATACTATTTTCCTCGTCTTCGGGTTTATCTTTGTACCTAAGGGCAATGAAAGGCGGATAGGAGCATGGCCTCCGCAAGTATGATTGATTCTCTAGATTTGTCTTTTCTCCTTTGAACGATCCAGTGGGGGAAATGGATAAGAGAGAAGGGTTGCCAGGATAGAAATTGGTTTCGGTCTCCATAGTCACTTTTTGGGCCACTTTTTGGGTCTATTTTGCAACAATCCGGAGTTCATCGTCTTGTTTAAATCCAACTGTCTGTTTGTTAATTACTGAAACGCAACATATGTTATTATTATAAAACATATTTTCCCAAGAAACAATTTATGACGCACTTTTAAAAAAAAGTATATTTGATTTTATATTATAAAAATACAATTTTGAACGTTTTAAGGCAAAACTTTACACATAGGTAACGCACAGCAACCAAAAGTGGCGAGGATACGCATTATTTTTTTCTTGGATAAAAGATAAAGATGAAAGGCATTCTGTGGAAGGTCGCAACTCATCCCCATGTCACATAAAACCGACTACGCCTCACTAAGTATATGTCTTAGATCAATTCCCTTTCTTTGCATTACCTTATATAGGCAGTCATTCCTTGTTTTACAACTACACCTAAGCTACAAGGAATCTTATTATATTACATTGCCACCTTACGGGCCGGAGGCCCGAAAGCGTATGCGTAAACGTAAACAGCTGAAGGGTTGTATTTATAGGACAGCCCCGTCCAGGAAACAACAAATGGTATCGTCGTTATTAACGACCCCTTATATTCTCGGTAAAGTCTGGAATAAAAGCTTACGGCCGGTGATGATGTCTGTTATACAACCATGATGTTCTTGTGTTTTCGACCATGTTTCAAAAATGTTTGCAACCATACAACATACTTCTTTGAATTTGAATCAATCTGGATTTTTCTAAAGGTACACACTTAAATTAGGGAATGATTTGGATAACCGTCTACAATCATTTCCGATTGATAGAAATTGTCAGAAGAAAGAAATCACTTAAATAATACATTGCGAACACTACACAAAACTAAGAATAAGACAAGCATTTAATGTGACATGAAAAAATAGGCTTTAGCATATTTTGACAATTTGTATATGTATAAGAGCAGCTGTGCTGAAGATTAATTTTTTACACCGCTTATATTGAAAACCGAAACAATAAATTTATTTCTTATTTCTTGTTCTTGAGATACAAAATAGTGGTTAACTTCGGAATTCGGGAGATGTAGTCTGGTGTGACGTAGGTTTTAGAAAAGCATTTTCTTTATCGTGCCAACGTTTGTATTTTTATTGAGATCCTCATCAGCACTAAAAGTGTTTGTTTTGTGCGTAATTGTGCCTTTTTTTTCACGAAGGTTCGCAACAGCAGAGGTCATATAAACCCTCATGGTGCCGGTGTTTTTTAAAAAAAGCTCATTTGTAAGTATGTCGGGTTCGAATGCAGCGGCCCTGCATTCGAACCCGGGACCTTGACCTTGCAGTGATGAGCGCCGTTTCAAAGACGAAACCTCGCGGCCACCGACGCCCCTTATATGCCATTCTTGTGTGTCATGTTGAGAGTGCACAAGTCTCAACAATACGCAAAGGACTGGCACAATAACGCAGAAAACAAACACTTTGAGATGATGATCTCAATAAAGGTTGAAACGTGGCATGAAAACCTACTTCACACCAGCCCGCATCACAAGATTTCCGAATAATCATCGATTAACTGTCACTACTAATCACCACACATAGTGACTAACATTGATCTCAAAAGAAACATTGAAATTATAATATAGTGCAAACTTTCATTATAAAAACAAAATGTAATATTAAATACATAATGTATACTTCAAACAGATTTATCGATGTTTTGTTTGAGGATCAGGGATGTGGTCCAAAATAAATGTATTTTTTGTGTACAAGATGATGTATCTTGTCGTCATTTCGGCTTTTATTAACCCTTCTTCACGGCTAAATAAATGTCAGATGTGTCACCAAAGGAGGCACGTTGAGGTAGATCACTCAGATTCCTATTAAGTTGTACATACACACTTGAGCATATTTACAACTTTTTCCTTATTTTCTATATGAAATTGAGGGTCGCTTAGCTTCAGGGCACGGTTTTTTAGACTAAGAGGGAAATTTATTTTCATTTAATATTAATATAAGGATGAAAAACAAAAAATGTTACCTTCTCACTTAAAACTCATCTGGTCATGTTTATATATAGTTTTTATTAACTTATTTATTTACCATTTCCACATAGAAGAGCAATTTAATATGAATCTGATTGAAGTACCTAATAAGTACCTCAACATGCCTCTTTGTTTACACTTCTGACTGAGCACTTAGCCCTGAGAATGGGCTTAATATAAGCCGAAAGCTTGGCAAGGTACAAAAGTATTCATTTTGGACCAAATCCCTGATCTTCAAACGAAACACCATGTATATATGTATACATACATCATTGTTTTAGCTGCTGAACAACGACGAAATGAAATATTTATTGGGTTGTCCGGGAAATAATGCAGGATTTTGCTATTAAACAAAAAAAAGAAACTAGTTACTTTAAAGCAATGTTCTTTAATCAAAATAATTTCCCATACTCTCAATACATTTCTCCCAACGTGTTGGTAACTTATTAATTCCGTCTGAGTAGAATTCAGAATTTTTAGAATTGATAAAGTCAATAAATGCATTTTCCAGTTCCGTTTGATTTTTGAATATTATGTGTTGTAAGTAGTGGTCCAGGTGTCTAAAAAAATGGTAGTCAGTAGGCGAGAGGTCCGGAGAGTAGGGTGGGTGAGGTCATTTTTGTTTCGACAAAGAAGTGATGCACAAACATCAAAGCGCTGATTTTTTTGGCGATCGTTTAATGAGTGTGGAACCCAATTTTCGAGTTTTTTCACTTTTCCAATCGCCTTGAGGTGGTCAGCGACGGTCGTTTTACTGACTTTGAGTTGCTCTGCAAGTTCTCGAACAGTTGTTTTGGGGTTTTCTTCCACCACTGATCGCAGAACACCATCATTAAGAGAGGAAGGCCTTCCACGACCTTCTTCATCTTCAAGGGTGAAATCTCCATCCCGAAATTTTTTAAACCACCTTTGCACAGTGCACTCATTAACACAACCCTTGCCCCAGACTTGGTTAATGTTTCTAGCCGTTTGGGCTCCGCTTCGGCCGAGTTTAAACTCGTAAAAGAAAATCGTACGAAATTCTCGCTTTGACATTATAAGGATGACTGAATTATTTCCAAGTAGCGGAATGCTACAGACGTAAACAAACAATATCATTTGGAAGAGGATTAATAAGTGTTGACATTCATACAAATGAGTAATCCTGTAAACGTAAACAGAATATTTTATATAGATTTTTTTTTAATGAAAACTTAAAATCCTGCATTATTTTCCGGACAACCCAATACTTTTGAATGTGTATATTTATGGTGATAATAGGTTGGAAAATATTAGAAAACTCTTCAAAAAATATTTTGAAATAACTTTATATAGGTTTGGAAAAAACGTTTTCTTTATCGTGCCAACGTTTCGATCTTTCTTGAGATCATCTTCAGAGCCTGGGATTTACAAGTACTGTTCATATATAACAATTACATTTTGGATGTGGCAAAGTGAATTTATACAATGCAAAATATATTTTTTATATATTCTATCACAGTATTTCTACTCACTACTTTGATAAACTCAGTACAGATCGAAACGTTGGCTCGATAAAGAAAATGTTTTTCTGGAACCTACATCGCACCAGACCGCATCTCACGATTTTTAAATAAATATCGTTTAACGGTCATTAATTACCACACACTTTTTTAAGTATTTATTTCTGTCTTTGTTAGGCCGGTGTTTCAAGATTTATATATATATATATATATATATATATATGTATATCTCTTATTTGAGTGCAATAAAAAGCATTTTTTATAGTTTTTATATTCAATTTTAACGTATTTATGGATACAATGTTAGTGTCATTACATGTATTTTATAGGACTATAAACTCCTCTGATGTTTACTGTGGATCGTTGTGTCAAAGTTATAAATATTTTTATGCGTTCCCAAAAAGACTAGAGATATTTGGAACACGAGAAAAGGATCATTTTTTGACTTAATGAAAATTCGAATTGAGGGGCTTTTTAGGGTGCAAAAAAGCGAATATCAACTTATTTTTGCTTAAAAAAATTAATCATTTTATCTATTTTGCTACGTCGCGTTGTCCAGCCATTATTGATTATTGAGACATTGACATTAAAAAAAGACTTGAAATACAGGTGCAAATTATAATGTAAAATTTATTTAAATATTTTCTCCGCTCATGGAGCACAATGGCAAAGACGCCGGGGTTCCCTCTAATTTGTTTTGGCCTAGTATCACTAAAAAGATCAGAAACAATCTGTGATCCCATGTCCATGTTAGTAATTGATAAATAATTATTTAATTTTTATTAAATAATTATTATACCCGACTTCTAGAAACGAAAAATTTGTATCATAGGCGGGATTCGAACCGTCGATCTTGGGATCAATAATTAGTACTAACTATCGAAAGCCTAGAGCATATGCTCTATTTATAAACTACAAATATGTTGAGACAACTGTTCAAATTAAAAAGTTTACATCATTTATTTAACCATATACATAGTCATTTTTTTGTATGTGACAACGCCTAAACCGTTGCGGCCACTGAGGCCCCCTTTACGTAATTTTATCCAAACAATTAATAGTGTTGAGAAAAATCGTTACTTGTAAAGTCAACCAGAAAACGTAATATTTTATTGTATGATTTTACCAATTAATATCAGTAATATCATAAGAAGTTTGGTTTTTATTGGTCAGCTTGGTGGGACTCGCTGTTTTGGTCTGTCGAGTGTGATTCGACATTTCGCCATCTTCCCAAGTGCGTTTTTGTGCCCAGCATATATCTTGTTTCGTTCTTCTTTCGGTATTAATACAAAAACGATAAAATTATTACAAAAAATAAATAGCGATGATCGGAAAGAATATAGACTGGCAGACTTCAGGGAGAAACCTTGAGATGTGATAAGTGGTGACTTAAAACTATAATTAAAAAAGGAACAATCGAAATGAGTGAAAGTGTCGGTAGAGCAGACAAAACACAGCACGTCAGTATTGATTATAAGAGTCACGACCGTGACATTCGTTTCAAAGAATGTATCAGTTAGCCTTTACAGCAAGCAGAGTCATATCTACGTCAATGCCTATCGGGGATCTAACCTCACAAGATGAGCTCGCCCTTTGACCAAGGGCCGACAACACATGAACACAATTTTGATTAATGAGCCTGGAGACATGTGATAAAAGCGTACAGACGTTCTCCTAATCCGTCTTGCCCTTCAGTTAACCGAATGAAATTCGTGTAACGGTACCAGGCGCTTCCGTTATGCTAGTATTACACGTAGAATAAAAGTAAACCTTTTTTTTTTTTTTTTTCAAAATACCTCCTTCAACCGTGCGTTATGCGTAGCTGATTTTACTATACTGTTATTCTGTCCAAACGTCGAAAGGTAGCGAAACAACAGGTCTCTCGCCTACATGCCTATCCATTACAACGGGGTATAAGAATGTATTGCCTGTCGAGAAGAGTGGCATCGACCTGTTTTGTAAATAAAAGCCAGCTATCAATTTAGCACCGCAAATGCAAAATCAGTGTTGTACGCTTGACATTCCGTGTAAACAAAGTTGCCATTTAGAAATATTGATCCAACCAAAAACTCTAATTACCACGAGCACACTATTTCATATCAATTTGAGTTATATTTACATCTTTGCATTATAAATATTCTTTAGAGCTCGATAAGTAAATATTTACAAAGAGTTCTTTCGATGTACATCTACATTCACTTTCAATTAATTACAATTAAGATCCTAATCAGCTATTTACGAACGTTTTTGCATACATAGATTTTATTTAATCAAAATTTGCATTTATTTGTATATATAGGAAATAAATTAAACAACATAAAATTAAAGAAAAAGATTAGTTGTCTGTTTTTTGTAAGACGTTAAATGAAGCAATTTTCCTGTTGTGAAATTCCTCTCGGAGTATTTGAGGTGATAAGCCTGTAGTTTAGATATTTCGTCCATTTTAGTTTGCCCATCTTTTGACTTTATGTATGGACATGATTTATAAAACAGCTCATACAACCAGCATTAATGTACGTATATATGAATGATATAACTATTTCGACCAGTAGTCCTTAAAGGCACAACTGAAGTCCAAAGGCGTCTGGCTCTTCCAAATAGAGACAAAATGCATTAATTTCAAATTAAATAAAACGATATATTATTAGTAGAAATGTACCAATATATGGACGTTTTAATTAAACTTTGTTTTCCCTCTGATAAATATTTTGCACTTTGCGTGGTACTTTCTACGGTTTTTCTCATTTTATATGATATTTTAATTAAACTTGAAAATTTGGCCTTTAGACCCAATTGTAAGTATTATATTAGAGCTATAATTTATACTGATTAATGGTTTGTATAATTAAACAAGTGCTACTGGACGGATTATGAGGCCGAGAACAAAACTTTCTTTTGTGTATACTCAAACCTAAAGGCGGGGATGAATAATCTTCCTCTCAGTATCGTGGCAACTAATTATTGGAATATTTTAAGCAAATATATTTTGAAATTTTAATACGTTATGTAACTTTGAGATATTCAACTTGTTAAAACAACTTATGTTTACAATACAATCGTACAACTTTGCAAAACGTCTTGTTATGTTAAGTTTCACTGAATGGAGAGGAACAATATCTTAGGAAAAGTTGAGCTTTTAACAAAATCCAACTTTATCTCACTTTCGTCAATGGGCAATAATGAACGAGTAAAGTAAAATGTACAACCAGCTTTTTTACATGCCGTAAATTTTTGACATTGGTAACTCGTTCATCCGTTAAAACATTGAAACTCTGACATGCCGATTTATAAGCTGAAAAGTTAAACTGACACGACAGCGAATAGTTCTAGTTTTCAAATTTAAAATTTATTTACCACCTTGCTTTTACGCTTAATCGAAAACATGGAAATTCCTTCTAATTAGATCAGCCAATTTTCAAGCGCGGATGTAATTCGGGATCCCCGATTTCCGTTACACAATTGGAATAACAACTTCCTAGGCTATCAGCAGTTTATCAATCACCTGTCAGTTCTTTATATTGTACTGGTAAGTCGAAATGTGCCAACAAGTTCACTAAATTCGCGGACCGCTTGAGCAATTAATACATTACAATTAATTAAGGTTTTTAGTTGTTTTAAAAAGTCAAAGGCACGAGCGGGATTCGAACCAACGATCTTCGGCTAGATAAGCCGCTCCTCTACCACTTGAGCTATCGTACCTCGATCCACTCGGACATCAACTTCCTACCTCAACCCCGCCTTTTGAGTTGAAAAATGAGAAAAAAGGAGGGAAAACTCGAAAGGTGGGATTGACATAGATTGATGTTGAGTTGATATCCGAGGTCACGATAGCACAAGTGGTAGAGTAGCAATGGTAGGTACGCATCACGCCGAAGATCGTGAGTTCGAATCATCGCTCGTGCCTTTGACTTTTTAGAACAACTAAAAACCTTATTAATTGTAATGTGTCAGCAAGTATGAATATCTGATACATGGTGCTAAAAACGCTAGAATATATAAACTATAGCATACTTATTGCAAATAAAAGCATTTATAAAATAGTTAATTAATTTTTTGTTAGAATAACTCGAAAACTTGTGATATATGCGTTTTGAGTTTGAAATAAAAATTTGGCCACCTTTTACTTCACATTCAGTACTAGAAGTACAAGTAATAATAATAACAACGTTTGATTGATTGAAATACTTTTTATTTTAAAAAAGATATCACATACAAATTACATTTTGAGGGAAATACAAAATATAATGGCCTAAGAAAAAAAATAATTGTAGGACTGGTTCATTCTTCAAGGTGTAGATATTTTTAACATTTTACATTGGTAATACTTGCGGGAAGGTATATGTTTTTACAGTTCATCAGAAGGTACAAAATTTCTGTAAGGGTAAAATTTTACTTCAACTTTAAGTACGAACTTTGAAAAATTAAGCAATTTTTGTATTTAGTTTATTTATTATAATTTTAAAAAAATCAATGATTCTTATAGGGTTTTTAATGCTCTTTCCATCAATATGATCAAATTTATAGAAGCATTAATAGAAATAATAAAAATAATTTATGAGATGCTGGATGTTGTGTGAGATGGAGTATGAATAAATTTATAAATTTGAGCGATTAAACGTTAATTTTACATTGGTAATAAAAGACCTTTAAGAAATTAAATACATATGGTTATAGCTCATTACAAGGGGCAACCTTTCTGTAATTACAATTATATTTCATATTCAAAGAACCTAGAAAATGTTACTGAAACTTTAGAGACGAGCTTTAGAAACTCGTAAAAGATTATTATCTAAATAAATTTGTACCTGTTTGCTTAAGGTTAGAACTTAAAAAAAATCTAATAGGGCTTTCTAATACTCTTGCATAAACTTTTACATTAGCATTAGCATTTTATGAGATATGTGAAACTTTATGGAAAACGGTTGTGAAAGGTTGAAATAACCTTAAAAAGAGAAAAATCTGGAATGCAACTGGGAAGACTTTATAGTCCAATTTTGCATGCAGGATAACCTGATAAAATATTGGCATCTGTTCACGAGACACCCTGTATATACAATATTCACGTTGAAAAATACTAAGTAATCGGTTGATTATTTGATATTAATCATTACCATTCAAATTTCCCCGCAAGTTGGTACGATTAGCATAAACATATAAATGATATTACTTCTACTTAAGTCAACTTTGTTGTTTGAAAAAAATTCGAAGCCATGAACATCAAAAGAGTTAGATCATTAAGGAACCAAAGCTAAGTCTTTATCCGGTGCTAATTTAAATAATTGTAGCAATTAAAGTTAAACGCGGGGACCAACTCGTTTTGCTGAAGACATAAAATTAGCGAGGTTAATTTGTACATGGAGGGTGCCGCCTTGCAGGAGTTGTAAATTGTCCTAGAAGGTGGGTTAGTAAATTTGTCACGATCTGCCCTTTATCTCGGCACTTGCCTCTTTTCTAGAACTCTCTTATCAACAATTAATGCGGTCTAAGGTTTCCAACCAGCTTTGATTCCTCGAAGTTAAATCTCCCGTACCTGGGGTGGGTCGGTTTCTTCATAACGTATTCGGTCTTTCCACGAAGGGAAATAAAATAAAAATCGATGGACTAAGGAGTAGAGTAGTGTAATTCAATTCTCCTAACAATAAAACGTGACAAGAAAGTTGACAAGTTCCTTATTGAAAGGAGCTTAATTTCATTAGTTCCCACGATCAACTTTTCACAAATGGATACTAAAATGCCGGCTAATAAGCCATAATTTCTCCTAACAATTAATAATTCGCCGACGGCCGTTCGATGATTTACGGATAAGCATAATTACCGAAACATTAATTTCTCCAAAATAGAGCCATTAAAACAATGACGACATCTGTTAAACTTCCCTCCTCTCTATAATTTAGTTACGGGTTTGAAAAGGGTCGTTATCCACTGTTTTTCGAATCCGTCGCTACCAATTATACTCCGGTTGTCCCATTGTTTTCAATAACTGATTTTCCCCGTAATCACCAACGGACTTTCGCAAAATTATAATCCCGATAAATTGTAATTATTAACCAGCGATGAAGTTCTGCGCTTTAAATGTCGATTTGGTATAATTTTGATTGGGCAAGACGAAGGAAGGACGTTTTCACGAACAGCGTGGATCAAGTAAGGTCTCCAAGAAAAAACAAATACAGTTGGTAGGCCCCAAGGGCTTAATGCACAGTGTTCTTAAGTGGTCGATATTTCTAACACTGATGAATGGAAGGAGAGATAGAACGAGGGAAAGAGGAGAGAAAGAAAGAAAAGAGAGAGAGAGAGAGAGAGAGAGAGAGAGAGAGAGAGATCCTGTGAGTTTTATTTGCTAAAACCATTCCATTTACCTATTAAATCACATTTCAATTTTGCGGGTATGATATATTGTAATTTGCTATCATCTACAACACCCGGATTTTTTTACAATATTATCATCATCAATAATTAATGATTAAATTTGTTGTTAGGACTTGTTCCAAATATTGTTTTTTGCCTAACATTTCCCTCTGAGCCACTGGAATAACAGTCACATTTTAAGAAAACTAAACATCAGTAATAAAAAGCTGAGATGTTGACAAGTAGTAGTACGTAAAAATAGAAATGTTGCGAAAATAAAACGGATTATACGAATTTTATATACGTCATATAATTAACTATCTATCTTGTCTTTTGAATTATGTTAAAAAACATTAATCCTTAAATCCTTTTTAGTTAAATAGATAATTAATTGATTTACATTGATCAGAAAATATTGCGATTAGTAATTAATTCTCCAGTAATCAGACTATAATTAAAATCATTTTTATAACTAGTAATAATAAAGTGATTTTTTTTTTTTGCAAATGTTAATGACCTTGTGAGATGAATTAAGCAGAAATATTAGTCTTTATTAAATTCACTATTTTTCGTGGTCCGCTTATCAATAAATAACATTCAATTAATTAAGGTTTTGAGTTGAGATAAAAAAAGTCAATGTCACGAGCGGGATTCGAACCCACGAACCTCGGCTTGATGCGGCGCTACTCTGCCACTAGAGCTGTCGTGACTTCGATCCCCTCGTGCACCAACTTTCTATCACAACCCCGTGCATGTGGGAGAGTAGGGGCGTATCAAGCCGAAGGTCTTGGTTTCGAATCCCGTCCGTGACACTGACTTTTTTATCTCAACTTAAAATTTTTATTAATTGAAAATTAGTCTTTATGTTTATTTCTATCTACATCATTTTTTAAAATTAATTATTAGATAAACTCATTCATGGTTCAATTCAACAACTAAAAAAATTATGAAAATCCAAACAATAATGTACCAAAACATATATAATAAAGTAAAACTTCCCATAATACAAGTGTTTACTTGAATAAAACAACGTGAAAAGATTTTTCCACAAATTATAATAGTTCAATTTAATAATTTGAAAAAAAGTTTTTTACCTAACTGTACTATTTTTATTGTTACTAAATTTAAAAAAAATAGTAGCGCACTTTCTGTGTATTTATGCATATCATATTTTGTTTGAATGACTGTTCATTCGTTTCACCCTTTTTCTAATTTATAACTCTTAGAAAAGAATGAGAAGCAAGCACGCGATAGAAGTAGAAAGAAAATCAGTAGAAAGCACTTGTCTTACAAATGAAAACAAAATGCTTAAAAGGTTGAATGACACCAAAAAGACGCGAGAAAAAAATGCGGATCTTTCTTGTACTCGGAGTATCGGCAATGATCGCATCTGCTCATTGGCCAATAAATTCACCAAACACTACTAGTTTTATCATCAATTTAAAGCACTAAACAAAAAGTAGAATGTATTTCAACAATTATTTGTTAATCAGATTATCGAAGAGCGTTCTTATTTTAAACTTTCATATAAAGCACGAGTGTCGCCATATTGATCTAAGGATTATGATAAATTTATCTGATATTTTTATCTAGAAGATGATACCACATTTTTATCTAAAGCTTATTGTTTATTCAAAAAGCACTACTGGTTGTGTTTTCTCAACATGAGTGGCCTATCATCAGCGCACTAGATGAGAAACGTGATTATCTGAATCCGAAGGATGTACAAATTGCAAACTGGCTGAGATTATACACAATGAGGTTGAATTCGGTTTATCTAAATGCCCCCAATGTTCGCAGTTTTGCGTGTATCTCCAGAGGATTTGTTCTGGAACGACTATTGCCGGCGAAGAGACCAGAATGCCACTAGTTGCGCCTCTTTCTTTTCCGTTACAAATCAATAAGCGGTTATAAATAAGACTTTAGGACTGTTGCATTTAACATGAGCCCTTGCGTAATTAATAATAGCTTTCTTCTGGAGACAAAGGTCTTTGGAAAGGTCGGTGTTCCGTGAGTTGATCTGCATAATGCAAGGCTTTTAACTTTTGATTCTCCACACCCTTTCAAACGACCAGGAGGTTGTGAAGGATCAGTGGCGCCTCTGGGAAGAAAGGAACGGTAGCCCTTTCGTAGAGACACTTGAGAGAACCAGGTCTATTAATAAACACTGGTTCGGAATTAGGAGGATGTGCCTTACATAATGTTATTCGTTTGTGACGGTTATGTAAATCAATAATAAACAACGTGACCTCGTATAATCCGGAGAACATATCTCATTCGGTCCGCGTGAGCTGTTGCCGAGTTGAAGATATTTAAAGCTTTCACCTGAACTTTCTTCGGCCCCTCCGGCCGCGACCTGAATTAATATGTTTTATATTTGAACATAACTGGTCGTTTTGAAGCGATTGCTGGGTATGTGGGAAGATTTCTGTAAAAGAGCAGCTTTCATCATTTGAAAAACTCTTATTAAATTTAATGAATGAGAAATATAAAAAAAAGGGTTAACTTATTCAGTTTGAAAGGGGGTACATTTATACTGATGAATATTGCATTTTTGGTTTTGTAAGCAAAAGTGATTAAATTAATATATCCAAATTATACCACTTCGTCAAGCACTCCATCGTTATTTTTGTTCAATTGCTTTTGTTTTAAAGATCAATTGTCTGTTTGTTTTATATATTTTAAATGTGTTACGATATATTTTCAATTTCTACATGGATAATATTTTCATTTTACTTTCTATGCTTTTGTTAAATCATAAATTTGCGATTCAGTATCACAGAATAACTTGTTATTCTAAAATCAAAGCAATTATCTAATGTTTCGACGTTCCCGCCTTTTTAAAATATATTCGAATTGGATCAAGTCGTGACTGGTATACTGTTGTGTTTTATTAAAAGCCTCGTAAAAATTACCATATCAAAATGCCGAAATTTATTCACATTTCGAAAAATTTATGTTAATATCGTCAACGTAATGGTAGGTTTGTTTAGGCTGCCGTGACTCGAAAAAGGTGAACTTAGCATCCCCTCGAGGGCTTTAAACGGACTTAAGAAGTTGCGAGGACAAGTTTCCCAAGCAACGCTGACACTGACAGGGCCAATATTGACACATATCTTCGCCTACCCTCTGGCCTAAAATGTATTCTTTCTCAGGGCATGTGGCCTGAGATCTTGTTTAGTCAAATAAAATGTTGAACTTGGCAATTAGACACACACCCTGAGGCAACTTGGTAAACAGGCCCTTCAACGCTTGTAAGAATCACTTTTCTTCAAAGTCTGAAACATCTAATGGAATTAACAACCACAAATTTACAATAAATAACCAAACCACGAAGTTACATTTGAGAAATAATTGGTCCAAGCGATCCGACAGGTTGTTGCTTTCAAACAAACTGGACTAGTTAACCATGCTCATTATGATTAATGAGGATGATCGCCTACCATCCCATTCACTCAATACCTTCTTTCATTAGATCAAGGTGTGTTTACTTTTTCGATTCATTCGTCTGACGATAATGCTCCAGGTTGTTTAAAAGGAATACAAAGAGGATTTCTCTTCGTAGATGATCTTTGTTGATTACTGCTCTGGGTGGTCTCGACGTGATTAACAGTAATTTGGTCATTACCCATTATTTCGCCATCTTCAGTGTCAAGTCTGAATAAAATCGATAACATCCAAATTATAAATTGAAATTTCAGTCATTAGGATATTTAAAATCAATACTTGCAACGATTTACAAACTATTATATTTCATGATTCGATTGACCAAATAACGTCTTTTAATTAATTAATCTTTATGTAAGGTTATGTAAGGTAAACGGAAGAAACGATGTATAAATATGATTCTCCTCACTTTTGATTTTTTTTAATAGTTTGTATTTTTCCTAATCCCCTGGTCCACTCTCGCTGGTTTGGCTTTCTGTCGTATTTTGGAATTTGTTAACCGTTAGTGGTTGGTCCGTGTGTTAATTAGTTAATCAAATCCCAATAAATCCCAATTCATTTGTCGAAAGTGACGTGAATGGAACTAAAAAGGCATTGTATGAAAAATACTCCAAAATTTATGATAAAATGATGGATTACTGCCATTTTATGTGTGATTTATTTATTAGTTAAAAACATTATCATCTTCATATTAGTTAAATCTTGAAATAGTGTTGTTTATTTAAATATATTAATTATCTCAGAACTTTTGTGAAATGCATCATGCAAAAATACATTTCGTAAAATTTAGGCAATTTAGCTGGTATAATTCGATTCTCCCCGATTTTATAATCCGCCTATTCTCGCTCGTTTTGGCTTTCAGTCGTTCATTTTTAGCATAATCTTTAATCATCTATCTGTGTGTTATTTTATTATACGTTATATTATATCGTATTATACGGTTTTAAAACCATACATCGTTGATTGCAAAACTCTTTAAAAAAAAATGGCCATAGAACAATAGTTTGGATTACTGTCGTTTCATGTGTAAGCAGGTAATATTTTGCAAGGTTTCTCTGTTTGTGGCACTGATGGCATTTGCGCCGAACACCGAGGATAACCAAATTAAAATGATCGGAAACTACACAAATGGCATTTTATTGATTAGTGAAAATAAAGAAGGAAAGTAAATAATCCAAATATTTCAGAAGTTTCTAGACCGGCGATATGCAAAATTACATTTTTTTAGCAATTAGGCACTTTATGCAGTTCCTCATTGTTTGATTCTTTCCTAATCTCCTGGTTCGTCTATTCTCACTGGTTTTGCCTATCGGGGCGTGTTTGGGCTTTATACAACCTTTAATCGTCGTATGTCATTTTGTTAGTCATATAACTATTATGCGTTTATAAAAATGTAAATCATAGCTAAACTTTACCAAAAGTAAAATCATCACTTCTAATGTTTGATAAATGTAACTGTTCAAAATCTCACATCTTTCGTGGCCAGTGAAAAATTATTTTGCATAATAATTTGTTAAGAATAGTTTTACATTTCATAAAAATTAAGCTGTCACGCGTTTTGTTAGTCATTTCCTATTGTGCGTCTGTAAAAATGTAAATCATAGTAAAAAAACTTCACTGGCAAAATTACCATAACATAGGGGGCCGTGGTAGCCGAGTGGTTAAGGCGTCAGACTCTCGGCTAGTAGACCCCGCGGTCGTGGGTTCGATCCCCACCGTCGCCTCTGGAATTTTTCTGACGCCTAAGGGGACCGGTGGCAGCAATTAAAGGAAATTGACACGGCACTCATCAATGGAAGGGGCAGGACCGGGTCTCAGTGACCCTGAACCTGGTCCCAACCTCCTTCAAAAATGAGTTTCTTCGATGGAAGAACACTGGTACAACGGGGGCTCAAGTTTACTTTGTGTTGTGAGCCCTCCCCCAAAAATGGAGCCAGGGTATAGTACAATAAGCTGTACAGCTGCAGTGCTCAGTCCCTGGTATCCATCCATCCACATCCACCATAACATTTATCACTGGTCTTCATTGGCAGTGGTATGCAACATTGTTCACATAATAATATATGAATAATGTTCATACATTGCAATTAATTAAGATTTTTAATTGAGATAAAAAAATCAATGGGACGAGCGGAATTCGAACCCACGATCTTCGGCTAGAGATATGGCGCTTAAAAATGGCAAAAAGGAGGAAAAACTCAAAAGATGGAGTTGAGGTGGGAAGTTGATGTCTGAGTGGCTCGAGGTCACGATAGCTCAAGTGGTAGAGCAGCTGCGTCTAGCCGAAAATCGTGGGTTCGAATCCCGCTCGTGCCATTGACTTTTTTATCTCAACTAAAAACCTTAATTAATAGTAATATATTAATTGGTTCAGCGGACCTCGAAATAAGTGAATTTATTGTTCATACATTTCGGCAACTTGTCGTCTGGTATAGTTGGATTCTCTCCATTTCTCTTAGCCCGCCCATTATCGCTAGTTTTGGCTTTGAAGCATGCTTTGACATTTAACAACCATTTAGTAATTGGCACATATTTTGTTGTTCGAGTACATATTATGTGTTTTAACATAACTCGACCTCGACACCCAACGGGCAGTAGCCCTCCTGAAAGACACAGTAACAGGTTTGTAAAACGTGTAAATCAAAATTTAAAATTTTTTCGTTAAATAAACTGCAAAGATTTACAATTTTCAGTATTAAATTTTCAACTCAACATATCAGATGTTATTATATTCATAATTATTTGATGAAATCGTATTTGCATATTAATATATAAACAATATTTAAAAATTTCATAAAAAAACTTTAAGAAAATTATTTATTTGCTTGATTATTTCCGTTTCTCCTATATTCTCAATCTTATTGCTTTTTCCAATCGGATGTGTTATCCTTTTTATAGCTTTACACATTGGGTAAAACATATTCTTTAAAAACTGTTTTTAATGCTTTACAAACATATAAAAAGAATGAAATTACGAAAATCCACCAATGAAGATGACATATCAGGGTAATCATACACGATTTTATGTTTATCACCTTTCGGACCTCGACGAAATACCCCGGTAATTTGAAAATATTCTAACAACAAATATAGTTTTTAGAATAGAGTTTTTTTCACTCTTGTAATAGCCAGTGAGACACCTACAAGTCTTATTAATCCGACAAGGCATTGAAAACACGTCCAATACATAATAATAATTCATTGGGGGCAAGGAGTGGACAGCGAATACTGACCAGAACGTGTGATACATACAAGGGCTCGGACCAAGTTCATCAATCACCGCTTCCAATGGAGATAACCCACATCTGAACACATTACATAAGCCATGGTTACAGGTTACCTCCTTTACGAGCTGATTGATTGCTTGTACCTTAGTAGAAATATATTATGGAACGGTTTTTTAAGTTAGCTAGTTATTTTAACGTTGATCGCATTATAGAACATTAACAACAATCTTTGTAATGTTTACTTCATGAAATATTGTATTCTGTATAAGAATTTTTGTTTAAATATATTTTATTTGCTTTTCTATCATCTAATACTTGTTTTATCTTGTCCATTTGTTTTATCGAAAAATCTTTCTGCCTTCGTGTAATAACAATATTTTGTTTTATTTGAGATAAAGAGACATTTTGTAGATCTTCTTTGTAGATAGAGGCTGCGGTGGTTCATGGAAAATTAAGACTTTTTTACCCCGATTTTTCATGAGACGCAATATCACAAATATAATTGAACTTGAAATGCCTAGGGTTACCAAGATATTTTATGAAAGTGGAAAAATGTTAAATTGAGTGGATTGAAGTCACGATTGCTCGAGTGGTAGGTAGAGCAGCGGCTTATTTAGCCGAAGGTCGTGGGTTCGAATACCGTTCGTGACCACTGACTTTTTTATTGCAACTAATACCTTACATAAATATTAATCAATTGAAAAAAGTTTTTTTCTCAATCGGACCACAAAATCTAATGGGGTTAAATTGCTTTTGCTCCTTTGCAGCTTAACAAAGTTTATTCTTTAGATAACTAGAACAAAAGTTTTGTCAGTAATTAAAATCTGAAGAAATTAACTTATTATTAAATGCATTTGTAAGCAGGGGAAAATAAAGTAAATAAAATTGAATTGCATATAACTTTCACCAGATTTACCTGTAGAAGCTTCTCGGAAGAATTTAATGCAGGGTGTGTTGCAAGTAGGTGGCAATACTCAAGGCGGTGGAACTAGACTATAATAAATGTGTAAAAGTAGAGAAAAATGGGCTTTTATTAAAATAAAGTGGTTTACAAAAAACCTATAAAACGGCATTTATCAAGGAAACGGTTGAAATAGAAATGTACGGTTGGCGGCATTTAATTGCATTTTTCGTCTGGGTTCACTGCCTGGATATTGTCATCTATTTGCGTATACATAATACATCTTGAACATTAGTTAAGCTAGAAAGAAAGATTAGTAAATACATATAAAAATAGAGTTAAATATCGTGTACTACATTTTGTCGACTCTTAAGGCTTGGATATTAATAATTGTTTTGCGGATTTCATATTAATTTCGAGTTCAGGAATAATAGTAATACTGTGGGTGACCACAAGTTAATGATTATTTGATGATTGTCAGACGTAGGTTTAGAAAACATTTTCTTTATCGTGCCAACGTTTCGATCTTTATTGAGATCATCTTCAAGGCCTGGGTTTTACAAACATTGTTTAAATTTAACAAGTACCTGTAGAATGGAACAAAATAAATTTATAGAATGAAAATAAATGTTTACAAATACTTTGATTTAATATAATTTTTTCCATTATGTAAATTCATTTTTTTCCACATCCCACAGGCATTTGTTAGATTTAAGCAATGTAAATCCGAGGCCGTGAATCTATTTCAACAAAGATCAAAACGTTGCACGATTAAAAAAATGTTTTTCTACAATCTACGTCACACAAGACCGCATATCACGAAATCCGAATATTCATTATATATTGTATTGTGTGGTGATTAGTGATCGTTAGTCAATTATTATTCGGAGATTGAGATGCGGTGTGGTGTGACGTAGGTTTAGAAAAACGTTTTCTTTATCGTGACAACGTTTCGATCTTTATTGAGATCATCTTCAGAGCTCAAAGCGTTTGTTTTCTGTGTAGTTGTGTCATTATTGTGTGTCTCGTTGAGAGTGTACTATTATAGTGACTCCTACGTCACACCAGACTGCATCTCGCGATCTTCAAATAATCAATGGTAATACTGCTAAATGAAAAAAAAATGACTGCGACACGATGAAGCTATTATCAAGCATCACCCTAATTTGACATTTTTACTGTTCGGTGGTAGGTCTGTGTGTTATTTTGTTAATTATAGTCCTTTTTGTATATTTAGAAAACGCAAAAATAATGGGCTTAGTCCTTGTTTTTCCACAATTATTTTTCATTCGCACGTATAAGAAGGGTAGACTAAAGGGAGTGATAAATGTGAATGAATAACCCACTGACTAATCTCTTATGGAAAAATGCATCTGACAAAAAATACATTAAAATATAGGTTATCTAGGTAGTTTGATGGCATCAAGACAGGCATAGTGCTGAATCAATTGCAGTGATCATTCGATAAATTCATCAAAAATATAAAACCAAAGTAGTATGTCGATATCAGTTCCCACCTAACTGACAGACTGTTTAGAGTCAAACAAGAAGATCAATATTCAACATTAAAAAACAATAAATGCAGTAGTGCCACAAGGTAGCATATTAGTTCCACTGCTTTGCTTTTTATACACCACTGATTTTGCCAAAATAGATGTAGTTAAAATTGTAACGTTTGCAGATGACACAGCGGTGTATCCCTAGGACCGGCTATCACCCATTCAACCAAAATCCTCCAAAATGCATGTAATAAGATAAACGAATGGACAGAAAATTGGAAAATCAAGCTAAATCAGCATAAACCAGTTCATCTAATCTTTACAAACAAAAAAAGTCGACCATGTTCCGTCGCTCACACTCGATGGAACTACTTACTATTCGATACAGCAATACAGCTAAATATCTGGGAATGACCTCAGATGCCATGCTGATATGGAAAGAATACGTGAATAAAAAAAGGGCAGAAATAGGTTTAAGGTATAGACAACTATACTGGTTGATAGGACATGGCTCCAACCTTGCTTTATAAAACGAAATATTATTATATAAACAAGTCAAAAAGCCTATGTGGTCATATGGTATTCAACTATGGGGTTGTACCAAACACAGCACTATCAAAATCATATAAGCATTCCAAAATAAAACCTTACGTAACATGGTCAGTGCACCTTGGTACATGAAGAATAATTTCATAGGGATCTAGCCCCCAAAGATTGCCGCCAAACCTCAGCCGGCACAAGAATCTGGAAGCGACAAAACTTTTACATAACCGAAACATGGCCAGAAGATTGAAAAGAACAAAGCCATAAGAACTTGTGTAGTTAAAAAGGAATAGGGAATAGTGAAAAAAAATTAGCTAAATTGTTAACTAGGGCAAGTATAAAAAGATTTAAAAAATATATTCTACTAGTAAACTATTTTTCCATACATTAAAAATAAATGCTACTTAAATTTCCATACAGAACACCACATTGATATTCAAGAGTCGTCGAAATCAACCATGAGTACCTCGATAAATTAACATTTGCTCTCATTAAAAAAAAAGTTGTGGAGAAACTTTTCTCATGCCACAATAGGGCGTAGAAGGTTAATGAGTAAAAAGTAAATATAGGTGGCCCCCTCGTGTGTTTTTTCCTCATTATTTGTTTAAAACGGACCTCTCAAACGTCTACTTCAAATATACTCTGCAGTCATATCTCGAGTGACAAATATTTGAAATCAATTAACAAGAATATTTAAACTGTTGATGTGTAATTAGCTTGGCTTTGAACTTCGGAAACGGGCTTTTTAGAAAATGAACGTCCACTTTCTTCCTAGTAGTTGTAGAGATTCAACTCGCGTGTTGTTTAACTATAAATATTATTTCATATAATAGTTAGCCTGTATGTAGTTATATAAATATTAGCCTGTAATTGCCGCGACTGTTATGTCTCGTGGTGTATTTCCACACCCGGGAAAGCAATTCGACAGCAGTATTGATCACTTGCGTGTCAAAACAGGCCGCAACAGGGATTGACAGACCGGAGATGAATAATTTCAATCAAATAGACAGGGTTTTATTATTACTTATTAACTACAAAACAATCATTAATGTTATATGTTTAAATTTGAATTAAACAACCGGACGTTTTGAGTACATATAAAAATCCTTTTCAAAATACTTATAAAGAATTCACAGTTTAATTTAAACCAAGTTTTAAGTAGCGAGTTCAATTTTAACTGTCTTTGTTTAATAATTGTACAATAATTTCGGCATTAATATATTTTTAAATCAAATAAAGTTAACTTGAATTTTTTATTTTAGTAATGCTACATTTAAGTTAGGTAGTTAAAAAAGTAATTTAAGTTTGAATCATTTTTAGAGCAGACAATTTTTAAAAAAATTAAAAGCAGCACGCCATTCATATATATTATTTTTATTCTGGGAATATTTCAACAGAGATCCATCTAACGTTTTTTCCTAATGATCATGAGATAAATTTACTTATTCTGAAACGATGTATTTTTAATTTTTTCATTATTCTGATATCGTGAGGTGCGGTCTGATGCGATGGAACTTCTTTATCGTGCCAACGTTTCGATCTTTATTGAGATCATCTTCAGGGCTCAGTGTTTGTCTACTGTGTAATTGTGTCCTTCTAGCGTGTTGTGTTGAGAGTGCCTATGTCATACCAGACCGCACCTCACGATTTCTGAATAATTATCGATTAACGGTCACTAACCACCACACACATGTATACTGGCAAGGCATTGTGTTGTCTGCATTTCAGCGAAAAGTTCTCTGATTCATAGACACCAGACCGCATCTCACGATTTCTAAATAATTATCGATAAACGGTCACTAATCTCTGCACATTAATTTTTTTTTATTTCGGTGACCCTAATTGATTATTTTCTCACGAGTGGGTTCATAAATAATATGATTTACGCGGCTAATATGTATTTATAAAATGCAAGTTGCATGAAGTCGATACAAAAATATCAATTTGGTAGGCCCATGTTTAAACTGTATCACATTTTAACTAAGTCTCTTTTTTGTTTCAGGTAACCATTCCTCCGTACCTTCCGTATACAGATTTTCAAATCTCCGTTCTAAGAAAAGGTAAAAATTATTAGCACATCCACAAAAATAATTTTGAAATGAAGTCAAAACTTGTAATTTTTTATATTTCAAAAATTAACATTGTTGGTTATTTTGAGTCATTAATAAAAATCTATAGTTTTTATATAACATTTTTTTGTAACATATGTTAGTTTATATCTGCTGGACAAACACTAAAATCTGCACAAAAGAAAAGTTCTATTGAAAATCGAAAACGCTTATCAACCAGAGCTTCCTCAAAAACAAAATTACCAAAAACAGTCTACAACATTTCTTTGTCATTTTATATATTATTTATTTATTAGTATTATTATTTTATTTATTTATTATGTGTTTCTTGAAGTCATTGTTTCTTTGCTGTATTATGGTATTAAGTCGATAGTAAATGTTAAGAAACATTAATAGTATCAGGATTGTTTAAGAAAAAAAAATAAGATCAAAATTCAATAATTTACACCATTTGGGAGTAATGACCGGTTAAATAAGGCAACCCTGAAAATTCTAAAAGGACATGGCTTAAGGTCCAGTAAAAATTATATAATATTATTAATATAACAATCATTGTGTTATATTTTCGTTTATATTTCAAATTTTGCGTAGAAAAAAACCCTGCAATTAATTACTCAACGTTTTCATCAAAAGGTGTATTTCGAAACTAAAAACATTCGTTAATCATCATATTTACAGCATTGAAATCTAATAACCTTAACTAGTCAGAATAAAAGACAACCAAAGCAAAAGTGTGAAATAATTCAAAAGTGGCCAACATTACCACAAAACTAGTGGTAACAAAAATTACTTTATTAAAATATAATTATCACTTTTTCCATTAATTATTAAATTTAAAAAAAGCATTATGGATATGGATCATGAGATGCCAGTTAAGTTGGGTTAAAAAAAATTCAATAAAATAAAAATAAATTTAAAAAATAACCAAGGCATATGAATAAGAAAAACAAAAAATACTCCGGAATTCAAAAGGTTTCAAATTGAGGAGCCAGGATATGGCTGGAAACGTTGTTAAACCACGATTTAAAAAACTGTGATAAATAGTCTGATAAAATCTTTTATTGTGATTATTTATTGCGATAAAACCTTCGATGATGAAGTATAATAAATAAGTAGCAACTCTAATAATGTAATAACGGTAATATAATTATAAATGTACAGTAAAATAACATATCAAAATGTTGTTTCAAAATGTTCTTTTGCTTACGAAATATCTTTTTTCATCATTTTTTTACATACCTTATGCATTTCAAAAAAAAAAGATTCTCTAAAATTATGATATATTATGGCATTCCTTAAGGGGATTATATTAGCAATTTTTTTTTCAAAATTTAAAATGATTACTTGGTTTAGAATGTGCCACCTTGAGAAAAACAAAGTCTGAACTCACACAAAAATTAATCAGTCAATAAACTAAAAACATCATACTAAGAGAGGTGAAGAGAAAACAGAATTGGCATACGCTGACATATTTACTACATGTTATGATCCAATATAAATGTATTATATTATCAAAATTGTAATCTATTGTTCAGCAAAATAAACAAATACGTACAAGTAAAATAATTCCTGTTATACAGAAGGGTTTAATGGCACAATTTCCTGTTGGGTGTAATAAATTTTTTGTATTATGATCAATTTAAAAGCCATGTGGTACGCCGGGATTCGAACTCAGGTCCTCTAGCGTGGCAAATGCCAGACGGTAACCTACCTCTTGGTGCCCTGCCTTTCTAATATTGTTTTTCCCCAAACATGTAGGTTTTATTGGGTTGTCCGGAAAATAATGCAGGATTTTGGTATTAAACAAAAAAAA
>CM077099.1:14576966-14589658 GCA_039619505.1 Cimex hemipterus | reverse complement strand
CCCTCCACTCAACCGAGGCTTCAATTTAGATAAATCGAAAAAAAGATTCTTTTCAAATGTTATTTTAAACTTTTAAACGAAGGAAATATTCTTCGTTTTATAAAGGTTTTGTGGATATTTTGGTCAAGCTTTAACAAGAGGCCAAAGTTGTAAGTAATATTGAAATAACAACTCTCGTAGAAAAATAAACACATTTGTATGTATCAATTATTGTGTATTCTACTATTCTTTCACGCGATGGGATAACGATAATTCTTCAAACAACCTCCACCTTGATGCAGATCATCAAATATGCCCTGTCTCAGAACATAAGACAATTTATAACTTACGACGGTGCGATACGAGAATATCCCTTAACAATAATTTATATGAACTAGTTGTTTTTACTCGTTGGAGCCAACAATATCACTGTGGTGCTTAGAGAAAGGACTTTTCGCTTTACTCTCTATCGTTTCGTAAGAAAATTTAAACATACGGGTCGTAGTTGACCAATAAAAAACCCCGTTCTATTGACTTCGTTACATCAATTATGTGACCCAGACAGAACGAATTACAATTTATTAAAAATCACCATTTATCATTGTTGTCTTTCTGTCAACTACAGTTTGAATTATTTACTGAATAAATTACCAGACAAAACAATTCTCACTACAATTACTCGGGCTTAATAGAGCAAACGGATTTTTCTGATTTACATGACTATATTATTCCATTATAGTAGATAAAATAAATCAATCATTTTGAAATATTTCAATTGCTCAATTTATTTTTCATGATTTAACATTTATCGATTACTACTTGCTTAAATCTCTCCGTTTATTATAAGATAAAATTTATTTCCCGGCATTAAATAGTAAATCTACAGGATGAAGATCTAATTCTCCATGAGGATTTTCAAAATATAGAGAAATATAATCCTCCACTCTGTGAATAATAATATGTTATTTAAATATTCTAAGTACGACATTTCAGGAACGGTGTTTGACTGGAATTTACAGCTCAATGTCGAGATGTACATAAATTAACAGCAATAAATTCATATTTCAATCCCTCTAACTTGTAACGAACCAACGCTTATTAATACACCGAATATGCCGCGTTCTGTAGCAATCCTATAAAAGGAGGTTTATTTTAATGTTTGATTTTTATGTAGGCATATTCTTATACAGGGTGCCTTTTTTAGATTTTTAGATAGAATTTTTCTTGAACCAATGACGCTATGAAAAATAAAAAATTCATTAATATTTGTAGTCTAGTTTCAAGGAGATTCTAGGAATCTCGATCCCAGTTCCATATCCAAATTTCAAATATGATCCTATATATCATACATGATATTAAAGGGTTTTTTTACGCGGAAAACAATGGTGCAATCGGATGTTAAATTGGTCAAAAAATGACAGTTACGACAAAAAGAAACCGGCGGCGTAATTTCGACTGGAATATTGTACTTTATTAGGTTTTTCAAAAAATAAAATTACATATAGTACTCTAGACTTACAATTGTAAGCCGTATCGCTCAATTTTCCAGATAGTTTAGGCGTTTAGCGTTCCTTGCATAAATGTCGATTTGGTAGACTGAAGACAACCTTCTTCCAAACATCCTATGAACTGATTAATCCGAGTTCACCACTAAAAGTTCCGTTGGAATTTTCGAACGTGGGCATAGGAAAATCCTAGAATTTCGTACTCTTGTCATCATCGCAGTATCAACGTTTGTTGTGGACTTCTCGGTAATAAGTTAATTGGGCCTTATTTGTACAAAAATAATTTATATAGGGCTTAGTTCCTCAATATTACCAACACTGACATTCCTCTGCAACAACGTTAAAGAAGATTCTCTGCAGCTTGATGGATGCCCCGTACACAATTTTTGCAGGTGAAACGTAATTTCAATCGTCATTTCATGAATAAGACCTCATGGCCCTGATTTAACTCCCCTTGTCAATTTCCTGTGCGACCATTTGAAAGCACGGTCTACGCAAATCATAACCCAGCTACCAGTCAGTTGAAAAATTGTGGCAAAGGATAGAAAATGCTTGTTAAACAATCATCCCTGATTCTGTCGCTCTGAGAACCTGTGAAGAGTGGTTAAAAAGAACAAATGCAACTGCATGTTTTCTATACAAAACAGGCAGTTTGGACATGAAATATGATGAAGAAATCGCAAACCAAACGACCTTTTTATGTTTGTTTTTTGTAACTTTTTGCTATAACTTTATCGTTTTTTTAACCAATTTAAAATCCGATTGCATCATTGTTTTCAAGTGAAACATCCTTTGAAATGATGTGTCAGGATATACATATTTGAAGTTTGAACTGGGCCTGAGGTTCCCTGTATGATTTTCCTCCAAAAAGCAGAAAAAATTGAAACTAGATTTAAAAAATATTAAACGCGTATTTTTGTGTTTTTTATTGTGTCATTGGTTTAAGAGAAATTCAGTCGGGCCATCTAAAACGGACACCGTGTATATCAAGTAGGTTACATGACAACCGAGTTAGAGTGCTACAAGAAACTTTTTTGTATTTATGAATTTTATGCTATTATTGAATTTTGAAAATGAGTTTTTTCGATGGAAGAACACTTGCAGGCCTAGGGCTCAATTCACACGTGTGTTGCGAGCTTCCGAAAAATGGAGCCAGTAAAAAAGTATAATAAGCTGTACAGCTCAGGGGAATTCTTCCTGGTTCCTGGTCTCCATTGAAAAAAATCCATTAATTGCACTCCATCTAAATTAAGAAACCATTAGCACTTTCGGGAAGGTTTCAAGATTGGACTACAATGGGGGTTGGGTTGAGATTCCAGAATTTTATGGAAGTGACTGTATCGATCTCTTGCGGTTTCAAGAGCAACTGGGATTTGAAGTCCTGAGAAGTAGGGTGGATTGTAAGTAGGGAGCTTGGACAAAGTTTCGAAAGATTTTGAACTCGATCTAAGGCTTGTCTCACGTTTAGAAAAGCACCCGGACGAAATTTAAACCTGTCTTTTGGACGGACGTATCCTGATTAACTGGGTTTGCCTAGTTTCGCTGGTATCTGAGTCTTCTTTTCGGGTTGGTCTGTTTTATTTTCCCATTCGTGACGTTTGAAGAAAGTCAAGGAGTATATTGATATTATCCAAGAGGATTCGAGAAGATTAAACATTATTGTATAAAATGTTAACACTATTTTCGATGAAGTAATAAAATAAATAAAGTGTCCTTATTCCTAACTTCAAGAGAAAATTAATGATACATAAAAATAAAGAAAACATACATGCATATTTACATAATCTATGTCAGAAGGGTCTGCTGTTCATGTAAGATGTAAAGATCTGATGTATCAAATTAAGCAGTTTAGTAATTATTAAATCTGTTCATATTTAATTAATTAATCGTCATATGTGAGGTTTTGGTTGAATTGGAAATGTTAAACTCACGAGCGGGATTCGAACCCAAGACCTTCGGCTCGGTATACCGCTGCTCTAACCATCTATTGTGGCAGTAACTTTTTCACTTCAACCAAAACCTTAGATATAAAGATTAATTAATTGAAATAAGAAATTCGGTCAATAGACTTCTAAAGATAATGTATGTCCATAATGTTATTACATATACGTTAACGAGTCCCATTTTTACCATAATAATTATACATATTGTTAAGTAACAGATTTTAACAGATAATCTGTATTGTAAAAACAAGTTTATTTAAGATTTCCATTAAGATTGTAAGTCAATTATTAAAAAAAATATATATATATATGGATAAAAATTGATTTTTTTTAGTGGGTTGATAAAAATCAAGATAATTAAGTTTATTTAAGTTATTTTGCTGAAATCGTACTATACATACACACGTGTTAAAGCCTGCGGGTTTTGTTCAAACAAACTTCTTTATATTTTATCATGTAAAAAGTTAACTCTGTTTTCTTACCATTATCGTAAACGGCAAATTAACTTTTTTTAATGTTTGGTACGTGTCATACTGAGCGCTACATATTTACTCTTACAAAAAAAACACGAGATATAACATGAATAAAGTTTAAGTTTAGACCTTCCTTATCCTTCTCTAATGGCTACCGTCTTTCTTTTATATATGCACAGTGTTGACTATTTTTTTTTATAAATATGCCAACTCCTTTCCACATAATTCGCTGTCCAACTACTTAAACATCTGTATGATGAATATCGGAGTTTTGCAAGGCAATATGCTAAGCTCAACGTTAATTTCCATCTATTTGTGATGCTCGAAAGCATCGCGGGATGTTATTTCTATACGGCCGTTTCCTGCCCGTTTTCAGATCGGTGACTTGGGTGTTTTATAATACAAATCTTTTCTCCTGCTGTATTTGTGTTAAATAAAAGTAATTCTGTTATTTTTTACATTTATTTCAACTTATTTGTTTCAATGTAGTTGCAGCATTTTTTTAGCAAATGTCAAATGAACTATTCTTTTCACCACAACTGTCCCACTGGATGATTTACGTTTACACGCGTCATCCCTGTCTGCAGAAGTAATCTTCCATGTCCCGGCGACGTTCGGAAACGAAAATTAGTTTCGAGAACAAAAAACACAAAACGAAATTCAATTACGTTGAAATCTGTGATATGCTCACGAGCGATTAATCTTCCATAACCACAGGTGGACGGCTATTCTTCTCGAGACAATCAATGTGCTGATTGTCCGTGGTGATTAGAACCATCCAACAATGCAAAACATTTATCATCTCGGATTACCAGTTGTTAATGGTGGAGTAGACCATTAAGTGTCGGCGTTCAAGCGCGTTTTTTTGTCCTAAAACCTACTTTCAGAGGGTTGACTTTAACTCTAGATTTTCATTATGGAAAGGAAGGAAATTGATGACCAGTTCCCACTGATGGAACCCTTCCAGATTTTTCTTTTTCTTTATTAGATGAAATACCATTATACCATTTTATAAAAATAAGTTTTCAAACAATTCGTTTTCATAAAGATTAGATTTTTTTAAGTAAAGTTCATTAGAAGATATGGTAGTTGCAAAAGTGTGAAGCTTATCAAAGAAAAATTTATAAACAATATCAGAAATAATTATTTAACTCACAAACATAATCGTAACACAAGAAAAAATTTACATTTAAATTGTTCTCCTTGTTTGGAAGCTTTATTTCAAGAATTTTAATTGAACCCCTCTTCTACTGGATAGAGAGTCGAGACTCAACTATAATTCTTATGGAAATCCCACCAAAAGCGGGATGAGAGAATTACATTGTCATCTTAAAGGGGATGTGATGAATGTGAGAAAGATGTTAATAAAGGAAGGATACAATGGAAACAAGCACCGGTAGCGGATTGAGTCGACAGAACGACAGAGAAGTTAATAAAGGGGTTCGACTGCCCATTGTCGACTCCTAAGATGGATTGTGAGGGAGGCTCACATCAATCACCTCAGCCCACTTCCTTGATCCAACTTCTAATATAAGATGAAAGCTCTTATTTTTATCCTTTCAAAGGGGATAATTCCTGTTGTGCAGCTTTTTCATGGAAAATTGAACTGTATCGTCAGATATTGAGAACAGTAAAAAAACATATTTCCTTTCAAAGTGCTAAGTACCTTTTCAAACACAAAAAGCGCCCTATTTACATATTTATTAAAATCTTGGAATCAAGATAAAATTTATTGATTATTTGGAGGTTTGGTGTGGCGTTGGTTTTAGAAAAACATTTTCTTTATCGTGCCAACGTTTTGATCTTTATTGAGATCATCTTCAGGGCTCAAAGTGTTTTATTTTCCGTCTAGATGTGTCATTCTTGTCTGTCGTGTTCAGAATGCCACTAAACAGCACACATAAAATTTATTATTATTCTCAAAAATATCCGTCGATTTGGTTTTGAGAAAACATCTCTTATTACGGGCTCTAAAAATTATAAACTTGAATGTGGGTAGTTTGACCATCAACAACCGGTAAACCGCGGGTAGTTTGACTCACTGAAGATGGCGTAAGCCATTAACTTCATAGAATTCACGTACCTACGACCCAGTGCCTGTTCAAAATTTTATAAATGGTAATAGCTAATATTTTCTTTTTAGTAAAAATTACATAATAGTTAAAATGACTCAATTGTACATCCTGCACAACCCTTCTTTCCGAAGAAGTATTCCATTGTGTTATTGACCAACAAACCTGATAAAATAAAGAATAATAAAAAAACTATAGTTCTTGAAAATTACTGGCATTTGTCCTAAAAATTACCCCGAACGGTCTCATTCTCACAATTTGGGGATGACACTTTCAGAGATATTCCGAAAATTGAATGGGGTCCATATTAGAATGCTGAGTGAGAGAAGGTCGTAGGGGAGAGATATTCAATTTGTACTGGGAAAAACAGATCAGGTGTGTTCCAGATTCGAAACCTATTGCTTGAGCTAGTACCAATCTTTAGAATTAAATTGTATGATAATTTAGGTCCCACGAGGGTGAGTTGTAGGGAGGCGGATGTACCCGAAGTATATCTTTTAAAAAACAAGTAAATAGCACATGGGTCTGATTCCAAATCCCAAATGAGGTAAATGAAAAAAGAAGAAAACAAAATTCAATATCATTTTTCTGGGGGGGGAGAGAGCAAATACAAAATTTCTTTCTGTAGGATTCTCCACCAGTAGCAACAAAGAATTTCTTTGTACACAAGATCCCTGAGGAGCTCTCGTTTGTAATATGTTGCGTGAGCCTCTTTTTAAATTATTGAGGAAAACACAATAAATTACTTTTGACCGATATAACTAATTTATGAAAATGTGAACAAGGACGCTGATTAGTCTACACGGCCTCCCGCGGTTCTGCCCTTATATCTCACACGGACGACGTGTATCGGTTACCCTGATAGTGGTATTTATACTTGTTCTGTAATTTATTGAACGTGCATAAATAAATATGTCTGGCAAGAGAATATGATCACGAAGATCCTGTTCTCGATGTTCAAGGAATGGTAGCAATTTGACATTTTTTGCTGTTAGCACGAGAAGCCGGAAATTTTTTTATGCGCTTCTTGTACCATGTATTATCTTCCTAACCCAGATTTTAAAAAAATATATAAAAAAAATTAATCTGCTACACAAACGTTTTATCTTCTTTCCTGTGAAAACGCCAACAATTGTAAAATTACTACACTTTATCCAGATATGTACTTTTGGCTTTGGTGAAGAGGCGAGAAAAACCAAATCCTAGAAAGACTAGTTTTTTCATTAAATTCTCTCTTTCACGTATGAACGAATACTTTCAAACGTCCGGTTCGAAAACGCCGATTTTAATAAAATCAAGCTCACTTTATCCGATAGCAATTCAATTTTGTGGAAGTGGAACAGATTAGATTCAGCTTTAGAATGGGTTTTCTTCCCCTGCATCAGGATTTCAATGTTCTCTTTTGTGATGAATGGGATTCGAATACCTTCGGCTTTAAGTAATGCCTCTTTCATTACTGGGATTGAACGAGATTTAGATGTTTCATTAACTACTTTGAAATTATTAATTTATTTGCCAATATTCTTCAAGTAATTAGAATTAGCAAGAAATTAGTAATAATTAGCAAAAAACTTTGATTGGGTTCATGAAAAAAATAATGTAAGCTATTTTTTAAAACTTTTATTCAAGTAATTCTTTAATATGCGGGCTTGATATATTGCTCATCATTATAGACAGTTTTCTGAATGTTTAAAGTATACGCAAAAAAAGTACAAAAACCAAAATAACCTCTCGATTGGAATAAATTGAATCAGTTGATTGTAATTAATTCAACTTGTAAATTTAGGTGACAAAACTCCACCACCACTTTGCTATAATTAATTTAACTTGTTAGATTTATTTAAAGAATGCAGTCTCACCCTTCTATGTGATTTTTTTTGCAATAGATACCACGAGCTGAAGGAAGTCTCCTGAGCACTGTAGCTGTTTTGTTCTTATTCCTTGCTCCATTTTTTGGGAGTACGAGGCACGCGTGTGCCAGTGCTCTTTCATCAAAGAAACCCATTTTTGACTGGGGTTGGGACCAAATTTAGGGTCCCTGAGATTCGATCCAGCTCCAGACCTTCCATTGATGAGTGCCGTGTCAATTTCTTTCATTTGCGGCCACAGGTCCACTTAGGCGTCTGCGAAAAGTCCAGAGGCGACAGTGGGGGACCGCGGGATCTACCATCCGAGAATCTGACGCCTTAATCATCCATGTGGTCATAGATGACAGATTTCTCTGGACGAAAAGCAGCCCCATGTTTAAGTAATTTTCAGACAAATTCCGAATTCAACACTAGCAAAATATGTTGGACTAGTTCCAACTCGCTATTTTTCAAAATGAGATTTATTTAATCCAACTCAGTAGAAGAAATTGAAAGGTGAACGGTTAAACATCCTTTCGGACGTCAGACAACGATACAGGTATAAGGACGTATATTTTGAACTCGAAACTAGTTTGGGAATGTCTAAACTGTGGTTCAATACAAACACATGGTTCTTCAAAGTGAGTTCGGGGCATGGGAGGTAAAGAAGGAATCAGATTGACCTGCCAGCCAAAGAAGAAGAGCCCTCTCGTCCACGGACCACTAGGATCTCCAGAGTATACTAAAGTTGCTAGAAAAACGGCTTGAAAAAAAAAGCACTGACAAAAGCACCCGGCCTGAGGCAAGCTAACAGATTTATAAATCTTTCCAAAAGGAAAAAAGGACGTGAAGGCGTTCCTCTCGAACGCAAGAATTCGTCCTCTATGCTGGCTGCTGCTCTCCTAACTACTATGTACGGAAGATGGGCAAAACCGAGACAAAAGCATAACAACTCTGTCAATAGAAAACTAGAGACATCGGCACATATGGTTTCCGAGCTTCAGTCATTCACGAAAACATGACAGTTGCGAATTTATATATTCTGGAAAATTGGGAGAGATTTTTCGATGAGCACGTAAAAACCACGTTTTTAACAAAAATCGTGAATGACTCGAAAACTGTTGAGAAATCGGACAAAATGGAATGGAACCAATTGAAAGCTTATTAAAATTTCATATCGATTGCTATAGGGCCCTGTCCAAAGACGATTTCCTGCCCCGCAACACAATTTGAAGTTTTAGTGAAAAGTGAAAAAATTAACATGTTTCAGAATTTTGTGAATTTACTGATGAATGACTGAAGCTAGGAAACATTTAAAAAGCCATCGTTTTCATGGTAAAATTTTCTAAAAAATAAGGCCCAGCGCAGATCTGTGATTTAGAAGGCTAAACTAGGTGGTCGCTTCTTTTTATGGGCAATGTAGTTAAATAAAACGCTGCTATTTATTATTAATTTTCAGACGACAAAAAATATTATCGCTCAATCACATGTATAATTGGGAATATGACAAATCATTTTATAACAAGAATATTCACAACAGTCGAAGATCATTTAAAAAATAAAAGTTTCAAAAGGATAATTGGTTAATTTTTCTCATGGTTTGAATAAATTTACAATTTGTATATCAAATAATTAGTATGGCTTATTGGATTTCAAATGAAAATTCGTTTAATTAGGGAACCTTCGTTAAATCGGCAAAAAAGCAATTAAAAATGAATCACGCCTCAATGTTTGTATGAACTCAATTAAATCAGTCGAGCATATGTTAATTTTTGAATTAAAATTTCAATTAAGCTATACTTTAAATAAATCGAACTGTTTTTGACTCGGCGGCCAACTGTTTCACTATATGGGAAGCGAAACAAATTTGTTGAATTCATTACAAAAGTGGGGAAAAGGGCTGATCCGGTTGTAGGCGGCAATCTGCATATAGAATAGACGATTAAGTCCTCGGCTGAACCTATGCGCCCGCCCTTTCTGTACAAGCGACGTGTATGCACCTCGGATTGAATCATCCGTCACCGTTTCAATCGATTCAGTACAAAAAACAAAAAGTGATATAAAACAGAAATAGGAAAACCAGGTGGTGCCCAGGCCATAAATCGCGGCCATGCCGGGGGGAAAAAGGGGCGACATTTTTACATCCAGGCATATCTCAGTTTTTCCGACCAATTTCCGCTCATTTCCGTCCCGTCAGATGGACGAGCATTTAGCCAATATTTTAAACTAATTTCGTTTCTAAGGCCACTCCCCTTCCGTGCATACAGTGTTTACGACGATTGCGAATCTGCTTACTTGGTTTGCACAGACTACTTCAGCGCGTTACTGCTGCCCGTGAAAGATTTTCTTTAGATCATCTCTTGGGCACATGGAGAAGTACCAAGAACTGGAGGATCTCGGCAAAACTTGCTTGTTGGCTGGGTACCCGGACAAATAGGTCTCGAGGGATCTAAGGCGGTCGAGGCGGCTAAGGCTGAGAAGTTCCAACCTTAGCCCTCTGAAGCTGAAATGCCCAAGTGTCTGCAAATGTGTATTGTGTGCGGTGAGAAAGGTTTCCCGATAGACCTACCTACTTGAAGTTTAGAGAGCGCGTAGAAATGCCGCCAGAATCGTGTTTGACCTTGACAGAGTGTATATGGGCTCCCTGTTACCTTTTTTAATTGTTTTGTGCCCCTAGGGAGTGTTGAAAGTAAATTTATTTAAATATATTAAAAAACATTTATGTGACTTTTTCCGGATGCTAGAAATACGACAGCTCCTGAAGATCGTATAATAAATTGCATATAAACTGCCCCCAGGGAGGAGTAAAAGGGCGTGATCCGTGCACACATAAAAAACAGGGTTTTTTCTCCAAAAATCGCGACGCAAAAACGGTTGAGAAATCGTCAAAGTGGAAGATGACCGATTGAAAGCTTGTTAAAATTTTATATCTATTGCTGTAGGGTGTCGCTCCAACGATTTCCTGGCCCCCAGCTCAATTTGGAGTTTTAGTGAAAAGTGCAAAAATTAATATTTCAGAGTTTTTGAATGTACTGATTAATGAAGCTAAGAAAGCATATAAAACTTATTCAGCGTAAAGTTTTCTAAAAAAATGAGACCTTGCGCAGTGATGATGCTAGAATTATGCTAACTCCTGAAGAATTATAAAAAAATAAAAATTATAAAAACTGTCACTCCAGCAAGGAGTGAAAGGGTCGATAGAAAATAAGAAACGAGGAATGAGAAATCATTTTAGGGTGTAGAAAAGAAAACTAGTTTTGAAACTTAAAGTTATCTTATTTTAAATCAAGATTAAAACATGTGATCATTAAATGTTCTTGTTATGCATATTACTTAAATAATGAAGCAAAAAGCTTCTAACTAAATTATTGAGGGAAAATTTGAAAAGTTCATTTATTATTCTCCTCATAAAAATATATCCAATACTCCAGGTGAAAAAATTATTTCTATAATCCTTCGAGACTTTCTTCAATTATATCAGAAAGGAAGTCAAGTGTCGTGTGCTCTACTTGATTTAAAGGGCCATTGTTTTAAATAATTACCCAAGGGAGAAGGTCCTACCCTATTTCAACGCACAAAAAATTACGTAGACCCTCGGAAACCAAGATAAGTAGATCTCATTTCGCGTAGACGCCTAAATATCTTTTCTTCGGTTTATTGCTCTCTTAATTGGCCTATGGATAATGAGCTAGTGCTAATTTAAACAAATTACACTACGGGCCACCTCCTTTTATGGGCTTAATTCGATTTGGTCGTCATACTGTGACCGATGGCGTCGTAAAAAAAATGCTCGGCCAGATAAAACCACAAGAATATTTGGTTGACATGGAAATAATTTAGAGGAGCGTAATTATATCAACCGTTGGTTAATTGATTAAAGTCGGGTTGAAATGACTCTGGCGGGGCAATTAAAGCCTTCAGAGAGAGAAACTTCTTAATCACTGCAAAAAATTTATCTTCTTTCTGTGTAAAAAAATACATTTACATATTTGTGTAGTAAAAATCTCCGTAAATACAATAAGTATTCAACATTGATTGCGTGGCTGTGTAAAAAAAATTCTGTCAGTATATATTTTTGAAAGTTTTGATATAAACTTGCAGTCATATTTCATACATCTGCATCAATATTTCTTTCATAAAAAAAACGCAGGAAATGTGAAATGGTACTATTCTCTTGGTTTCTTTCTGAATTCTAACGTATACATATAAAAAAGTATATTCAACGTGCTTACAACCAAACTAGATAAATAACAATATGGAAATATGAGCATACGTGATTTAGAAGTATTCAATTATACCGTTGCGGCGATCAATCAGCCAACATGCTTGACCAATGCGAGCTGGTACGATGAATGCAACCACAAATTGAACAGCAAAATTCAATTCTAACAAAATGCGTTAATTGAGTTTTATTCGTACAGATACGGTGAGGCAGTTTATGCCAATAGCTCAACAAACGGAAAATTGTATTATTTATGTTTTGGTGTTTTATAGATTTTTTCACATTCCGATGATTTCAATTATGAAGCATAATTTTTTTTAGGGTACACGCATATCAAACCTTGAACTGTTATATATGATAGATGAAGTAATCCTTGGCGTACGGGAAAGCTTCTAAGGTTTCTAGGAAAGGTTTCTAACTACCCGTAGGTTGTTGCAGACGAGGAGTTGAACATTATAATGTTTTTTACAAATAATTTTTATCGTTTTACCGTGCTATATAGAGCCCACGGTGTGGGGTTGTGTTTGAAAAAACCTACTTGTACCTCTAAACGGTGATGAGCGCTATGTTGAGACATACTCCAATTCTCATATAGCCTTCCTGCTCTCTGTTTCTTTCTCTCTCTCTCTCTCTCTCTCTCTCTCTCTCTCT
>CM077099.1:14538726-14571966 GCA_039619505.1 Cimex hemipterus | reverse complement strand
CCCCCATTACACACATGAAATTGTGAAGAAAAATATTTTCATCCATCACTTCATCACAATTCAGTGGAATGTGTTTTTCTTAGTAAAACAAATTAAAAGGCTAATTTAAAACATTTTAGACAAAATCCTGTAAGAATATTATTTCAGGGATGGTTAGGATTCCATAGCCCATTTGTAAGTATGTCGGGTTGGAATGCAGACCAATCTGACCAGAATTCGTTTGTTTTGTTATCACTTTCATTATGTTCATTTAGAATTTTTTTAAATTTTGGTTTTTTCCCATTTGTTCATTGTGCTTTTTTTTTATAAATTATCTATTATATGTGGTGTTTAATGACCGTTAGTCAATGATTATTCGGAGATCTGGTGTGACGTAGGCTTAAGAAAAACATTTTGTTTATCGTGCTAACGTTTCGATCTTTATTGAGATCATCTTCAGGACCTGGGTTTTACGAAGCTTGTTTAAATTTAACAAATACCACTAGGTTGTGAACGAAATGAATTTATAGAATGAAAAAAATTTACAAACACTTTGATTTAATATAATTTTTTTCCATTGTGTAAATTCATTTTGTTCTACATCCCGCAGGCATTTGTCAGATTTAAACAATGTAAATCCCAGGCCCTGAAGATATCTCAATAAAGATCGAAACGTTGGCACGATTAAGAAAATGTTTTTCTAAAACCTACGTCACGTCACACCAAGCCGCATCTCACGATCTCCGAATAATCTTTATGTAATGTTTTGTGTGGTGATTAGTGGCATTATTCGATGATTATTCGGTGATTTTCTTTATCGTGCTAACGTTTCGATGTTTATTGAGATCATCTTCAGGGCTCAAAGTGTTTGTTTTCTAACTAATTGTGCAATTCTTGTGTATCGTGTTGACAGTGCCCCCATTACGCAGGAAACAAACACTTTGAGCCCTGAGGATGATCTCAATAAAGATCGAAAAATCGGCCCGATAAAGAAGCTTCTAACCCCTCCCCGGTCACAATTATTACAATATTATTACAAATTATTTTTCTTTAATTTCTATATATTACGAACTAAATTCGATGAAGTGCAGGGATTCCTCGCTGAAATGGCGCGTTCGTTTGTACGGATGGATCGCTTAAGTAACTCGATAATAACCGGAAAGGTGACTTTCATGCGTACTTGCGACTTGAAGGCTAGGAACTAGAAAAGTGATTTATTTTTCTCCTTTCAATCCGGCCTTCTCGAATTTAAAAAATTTCTACTTGTACCGAATTTACATTTGGCTTACCGACCTAGAAAAAGAAAAACCTAAAAGTGATTAATCATGAATAAAAAATGTTTTCATTGGGGTAAACATCCCTTTCTAGAAAACAAAATACGTAGAATATATAGCCTTCTGGCAGAAATATTACGTAGACCATTCATTTATGAATTATTTATTGTTATTTTGGGCGGATTTTTTATTGTTTCATTTTGGATTAAAAAAATATAAACTTTTTTGAAAAAATTGCATCAACTAAAAGTGATTCCGAAGTAGATTATTAATTTATTGTCCTTAATCATTGATTTCTACATTCTACTGTGATCAACAGTGTTCGACGCAGTTGATTAGAGAAATTACAGAGAATAAATGTCAATGATTTATACACAGGTATTGACGTATATAAAACGCATATAAAATAATATGAAAAACATCGATAAATCATAATCGCTGGGTGAATTTTCTACGGTTCTATCATGACCTTGTGTATTTGAGTGAAGATAGAAACTAGCAGCGTTGTTAACCATTTAATAAAACGGGACAACAATTTAAATATTTGCATTTGTAATTTCATTTGGGGGAGCAGCGCTGGATGGCTCACTCTTTGATTAAATTGAAAACTCAAGTTAAAAGTGTGATTACTGATAAAAGTAGATTCTCAGCTTTTAATGTTTGCGCGCATACATTTTTTCTGTTTTAGTCGGAAAAGTTGGTTGAATGGGGTCTCACATGAAATCACCTGGAAATCACAAATGTCTTATTAGCGAGCAATTAAGTTAAATATTAAACGAAATTGGGCACATTGTGTAACTGTGTTGATTAACAATTTAATCCTTCTGCAAACAAAATACGGCGTATGGTGTAAATCTACTTAATTATATTTCATACGCCGTGTGTCTCTGATTATTAACTTATAAAAGGATTTAATTAAATATTTAAGCAGCAATATTCATATAATATGAAAAACGCAGATAAATCATAATTAATAACCGTTTTAACACACAATTATGTTATGTTCAGACCTGGTTTACGTATATTTTTATTAATCACTTAATAATAATTAATATTAATATAAAATTAATAATTAATAATAACAAATAAATGTTCAGAGTATAAGCCATTTGAACGTATGTATAAACACTTTTTAATTAATTAAGGTTTTGGTTGAGATAAAAACAGTCAACGTCACGGGCGGGATTCGAACCCATGGCCTTCGGCTAGACAGGCCGCTACTCTACCACTTGAACTATCATGGCCTCGATATATCGAACCCCCATCGTGACACTGACTTTTTATCTCAACTAAAAACCTTAATTAATTGAAAAATATTAATTGGTCAAATGTCAAAACCTTAATTAAATTAAAAGAATTTGTGTGGTCCGGCGGACCACGAAACTTAATGAAATGTAATAAGCAAAATTAAGTACACTTCCCTAAAGTTCTCCGTGGCCATTTCATTTGTCGCCGAGAGTCAAATAGATTTCAATACGTTTGGAAAATGGCAAAAAGGAGGGAAAATTCAAAAGGTCACGATAGCTCAAGTGGTATTTAGCCGAAAGTCGTGGGTTCGAATCCCGCTCATGACGCTGACTTTTTTATCTCAACCAAAATCTTAATTAATTGAAAATAATTTATTTGGTCAAGCGGACCACGAAACCTAATATTATGTATAAACTTTACGTTACCCTGTTCAGAAACATCCATCATTGTTCCTCAATACGTGGATTGCAATGTGAGAATAAACATAAATACAACGAAGCCAATACATTAACTTCACGCTTAAACAAATTAAGCTCATCTACTTTGAGAGAGTTCACTTTCCGCTGGCAAACATATTATTTCGGGCTTCGCATTGGTTCGGAATCCGCACACAAAGCTAAACCGAACAAACGAGACATTGCATCCATCTTCGCTTTTGTCGGCTTTTTTTTTAAATCATGCATTTTATTTTTGTTTGTATAATAGCACACTGCCCAACAAACTTAACCAAATATACGGACGGAAGTGATTGGACGGGACTAAACTATCATAAATATAGCGCCGTATCTTTAAGCCCAAGTTCAATCCAAGCATACTTATAAGCAGTACTAACTTCTGTACGTCGGATTCTTAAATTTATATAAATTAAGTGTACATTTATATTTTATTAAATTTGTGTCGTTTTAAAGAAAATATATGAATGTTCAAGACAAGCTAATCAAACAGCTGGGCTGAATAAATGAGATATTAATAAATAAGATACTTATCACTGAAGCCGAAACAGTGCTGACTGTGGAAAATAACTTCAGCGAGACATAGAAAAATAATTGAAATTACATGGACAGTAAACCATGAAAAAACTGATATGAACGTCCTTCAAGAGTTCAATCAAAAGTCCTGAGGACAGGTGTTAGTAATCTTTTCTATGTATTAACCTTACCCTACGCCTTTTCTCCAGTCGTAGCGAAAATGAGATACAACAAATTAATAACAGGCAAACCAAAAATGGGCGGAAACGACCAAACTGGTACATTATGGCACTATATCCTATAGTGACTGGTATATACTCTGGGGTTCAAACTTGCTGTCTAACTCAGAACGATCCAAAGGTGTCAGTCAGAAGTCATCAAAAAAAAATTTTTTTTCCATGTGCCCTCGATCTTTCACCGAGATCTCAATATTAACTTTTTCCCCAGGTGTAACGAAAATTTCATATAAAAAATGCCATCAAGCCTTTCCACACAGCTTAATGCACTGGTTCATTAGTCGATGCCATTAGTTCATTAATCGGCAGTAAAAAAAATTTGCAGTTTGATTTTCAACCAGCAAGTTAAATAAGAAAACATTATGATGTAACTTGGCCGGCGATAATTCCAAAATCCAGACGGAAAGTCAAAAGAAGAAGTGTATTGGAAGAAGGCGGACATATACGAATCACGTCGTTATCAAAGGTTCCATTAGGTTTCATTAATTCGGCCAGAGCCAGAGAGGTGACACCGTCTAAGGGGGTTCACAAAAACTCTTCTAACGACGGGGGGTAGTTAGAGGTTACCACCCTTAACCCCAGATGTGGGATGGAACTCTCAGCCGCCCCCTGCCAACCTATAAGTAGAGGGACTACAGGAAAAAGGCCATCCCCATATCCCCTTCCTCTAGAGCCAAATTACCCTCGCTCGCTCTAATCGCACCTACTTTCATGAGAACCGAAAGAAAGAGGAGATCTAAAAACAAGGAGCTTATGAATCCCTACTTTTACTGTTTCAATCGCGTTTTTCCGTAAAAAGACTTCCTTTTGTGTACTCAAAAAGTAAACCCTCTAATTAAAATTATTCCTGAAGCGAGTTATTAGCATCAGAAAGCTGCCTGAAATTTCATTCCAGCATGCAAAGTGTTACTAAAAAGAGAGATTAGTAGCCGGTGAAAAAGTAAGCTCTCGCCTTCACTTTTATGATTGGGTTTACCCCGCTGTTTATTACCACTAATGTTTAAAAGAAGTTTTAGTACCTTTCTTATTTTTCTCTTTATAAAGTTTTCTTGTTATGGAAAACATTAACTTTCTAACCTTTTGCCTGTTATAAAACATTTGTAAAAACTTAACAATAAAAGTTTGTCTAAGACCCAATTAATAATTAATTCTAGAGTTGACCGTCTAACAGAGTGCAATGCCAATGTAAATATCGTAGTGTTTATTACGGATTTTATTTTGTCATGATTATTTTTATTGGCTCAAATATTATATTATGTCTACGGTTTAAATATTTTTTTAAATATAATCTTATTTATCGGAGCGGAATGAGCGGTCCATCTCCAGATGGTATACGATACACGCCGATATATCGAAAGGGTCCTATGTAAGGACTCACCTTTGAAGTCCACAAGCCTGATCGAATTCCCATTTTTTTGTTCATTCCCGGATTTTCTACCGGATGTACGTTTAAAGTTATTTAGTTATATAAAATATTCAGAAGTCTTGGAATGTTGGCGGGTTTTTGTTAGGGCCCAAATCGTACATTTGAAGGAATTAAACCCCCCAATGGGATCGACCGGCCTTTACTATATATTATACTGGGTGCATCAACTATAGTCCACCAAATTAGTACGGAAACGATTAACTTTAGCCCAAAATGGTCTTATAAAAAAGCCCTAATTTTTGTTCTGAATCGCGTGGTGGTAACGGAATTAACATAACTTTCTCATCTAGCTGGGAAATGACACTAATTTTTTTTTTTTTTCAATTTTAAATGAGAATTCCATATTTTTATTGTTCGATTGCAGAGGTTGTTTTATGTCACTTTTGCTAAAAGAAAAATTTATACAGGATCGATAGGATTTCTTACGATGTGGTTTACATAAAAATCAGCACAGAAATAATAGAAAAGATCACAAATGAAGAATTCTATTCTTTATTTCGAACAAACCTTCTTTTTTTGTATGATTTTCTTTGATCGATCAGCAGATAATCTATGAAGGGTTCCAATCTTCGTAGAGGTCATTAGACGGGTGAAAAAAGACTGAATGCTAGGTTCACCGAGCTTTCGGCACGTTATAGTGCCATCATTAGGGCTTTCCCAAAGATCAAGAAAACCATTAAAATAAAAAAACTTTGCACAAGTGTTTTGGGTTTAAGGGTATGGAACACATGGCCAGGCATAATAAATTTTGACGGTGAAAACAGACATCTCGCTAAAAATCCGTATGTCTAAAGGTATATTTTTTTCTTACTGGCAATTTTTTGGGGTGACGTTTGTGATCACAGGTAATTTTACAAAAATTACTTTTTTATATTTTTAAAACTAAATTACAGCCATTTACAGAAAGTACTTGAAAAAAATTGCTAGTCAGAACAAAAAAAAATAGTTGGACCTTTAGTCATAAGGATTTTTGTCGAGATGTCTGTTTTCACTGTCAAAATGACCATGCGCTCAATAGCATGAAACCCAAAACACTTGTAAAATAGTTTTTCATGTCAATCGTTTTCCTCCTCCTTGGGAAAGCCCTGATGATGGCGGTCTAATTGATCTCTACGAAAACTGGAATCGTACATTAAATGTTTTTCATATTTTGACTGCGCATCAGTAAGTTGGCAAGAATCTGTAATTTATCTATATGAATTGCATTAATTAACATTCCAATTAATTAAGGAATTTAGTTGAGATTTAAAAAAATCAGTATCACGAGCTGCTCCACTCCATCCACTCGGACACCGATTTCCCATCCCAACCCCACCTTTGAATTTTCCCTCCTTTTTTCAAATGTCGTGTAATGTATTTGATTCAAAAAGGAGGGAAAATTCAAAGGTAAAGTTGAAATGGGAAGTTGGTGTCCCAGTGGATTGAAGTCACGATAACTCAAGTAGTAGAGTAGCGGCGTATTAGCCGAGGGTCGTGGGTTCGAATCCCGCTCGTGACACTTGACTTTTTTATCTCACCTATAAACCTTAATTAATTGGAAGATTATAATTATTCAAGCGGGCCATGAAAAATAGTGAAATTAATATTGTTACTGTAAATTCTAAAAAAGGCTAAATATATCGTCGAAAGCACGGCGTAGTAAAAAGCAATATTTGTTTTTCTGATCATAACCCTAATCGACGAGATTTTATTATGTTTATAAAATTTTATAACAAATTAAACTAAACTATGGGTATTTACATAAATAAAAATTAATTGAAAGAAGTAATTTGGTCAATTTCCCGCTAAATATAATGGATAAATAAAAATATTTTTCTCGTATAAATTGTTAATTACAATTCAAAAGAAGTCAATCGTCTATGGCAAATTTCGTAGTGATGGCATTCTACAGTGATAATCGTTTTGAACCTCACATTGGCACTTATCCATTGGGGTTAAGCCAGCGTACAAAGGAAAACCGACTTTAGAAAAGGAGAAATTTCAATGGAAATTACAAAAGAGAACTTTTACGTTTAGAATTAATGGTCTCCAGCACAATTTTTTCTCCATTGGAGCCTTAAATACTTAATCCCAGTGAACGGGGTCGCCCCCAGTGGGGTCGGAGAGACCTGTAGAGTCCGCGGACAAGTTTTACGTTCACTTGAAAAGGGAGGCTCTGTTAATTGTTTCGGTTTCGTGGAATAAAAAGCCCCGAGGGCTTTTTAAATGGGTTTGTGTATGTGTATGGTTTAGACAAGGGTTTAATAATTTAAACGTTATTTATTCTTGTTCGAATACTGGAACAAAGGAGGGTCGGAAAAAGTATTAAAAAAATAATTCTCTCCTGAATAAAAAAAAGGGGGGGTGAAGAGTAAAATGTCCGTTTGTAAAGGGATACTGAGAGTTGCTCGTGTTACAGTCCATAATTTAGACTAGATTTTTTTAACAATAATCAAATTTAAAAGCACCACTTTTAGGATAAAATCTATTCAATCACTCTTAGAAGATTTCGAACATTTATTAAAATACACAGCTTTAAAAAAAGCCAAAAATAAGATCCTAGTCTTAGTTTTACGACGAAGAAAAATAGTAAATGCATTAAAACCCTTAATGTTATAGAATATATTTTCCCATGCATATTATAAGGATAACTCACTATTACATACCTTGTTCCAGTTGAAAGCTTGTAACTTATAAGGTTAGAAGGTAGAAGATATAAGTTTCTTAGCGCAGATTCTTGTATAAAGAATAAACAACTTAAAAAATTAAATTCACTTATTTCGTGGTCCGCTAATTAATATATTACAATTAATTAAGGTTTTTAGTTGAGATAAAAAGTCAATGGTACGAGCGGGATTCGAACCCACGATCTTCGGCTAGGTACGCCTCTGCGTGTTTCTTATCTTACTTTTTGAATTTTCCCTACTTGTTGCCATTTTTCAAATGTCGTGTAATCGGATTGGATTCTCAACTACAAATGAAACGGCCACGGCATTTAGAGCAGTGGCGAATCTAGCCGAAGATCGTGGGTTCGAATCCCGCTCGTGCCATTGACTTATTTATCCCAACTAAAACCTTAATTAATTGTAATATATTAATTAGCGGACCACGAAATTAGTGAATTCAATTTTTAATTGATTGTTAAAAAATTGAATTACAAGGAAAAATTAAGCCATCAAAGCAGAATCAGTCATCTTTTATTTACATAAAATAACGAAACAAGTTTTCCTCAAGAATAATTTCTGCCGTCACTCTAGGCCACTAGTTGGGATTTACCTAATTGAAATGCTGAATAAATTACAATATTTTATAGAAGACCACATAAGGTCAAGTTTGACTCATTAAAAAAGAATAACGTGCAATATAGACTAAGGCGAGAAAATAACGAAACCTAAAAGTACAAATTTCAAAAAAATCTTCCCCTGGGATACTAAGTTGAAATTATCAGGGCTAAAAAGTTTATGATATGTAGAAATGTAATTAGTTAAATTAACCATTAAAATTTAATATTTTATCATCCCAAATAGTTTATTAGGAAAGAATTAATTCGCATACACTGGTCATTCGTAGATGATGATATTAATTCACCGATAAGAATAATGAATATTTGTGACAAAAACAAACTTGAAATGACTAAGGTATAGTGTGATTTTCCATAAAAAGCAACGTTTGATCAAAGAGTTTTTAGAAATTAAAATATCAAATTTTCACAGCCGTTTGTCGAGCAATTCTTTGTTATGGAGGTCAGGTTTGGGGTTATCGCGAATATGAAGAGATAGAAAAAGTTCACCGTTTTTTTGTTCTTAAATTGTTCGCCCTGCCATCATCAACTCTTAATTATATGTTCTATATTGAGACTGGCATAGAATTGGTGTTCGTTTATTCTTTAAGGTTACATTTTAAGTTTATTTCGAAATCGCTTCAAAGCTCCTGATTCTCGCCTGGCAAAAATTTCATCACTTGAAGTTATTAAGCGTGACATATCCTGGTTCGGATCCTGGAATTCTCTTGCGGAGAGGTATAATGTGGCTCGGTTCTCTTTGGATAATTTTGCAGCGTGGTCTGAAATGTTTTCCAATCTTCTTCATATTATGGGGACTCGTCATCGAGAGAGTTATATTTCTCGTGCTGTGGACTCAAATAGATTCCAACTCTACAAGGAGTTGAATCACTCCCTAAATCCTTGCAATGTTTTTTCTGCTCCAGCATATCCGCTGGTGGTTTTAAATACGGGGGGAGTTGTTCTTGAATTTCAGGCCTTGGGTTGGGAGTACTCCTGCCACTGCAGTGTGCTCCCTATGCAACTCAGGTTATCGTGAGGATGCATTTCATTTTCTTGCTAGATGCTCAGTCCCGAACGAATTGAGGTATCTGTATGTGGGTAGGGGTTTTCTGACGAGGAAAGAGCTCATAGCCCTTCTGAACGGTTCCGATTGCCGGGGTCTTGTTGATTTTGCTCGGAAAGCCTGGTTTTACAGGTATGAATACATTGGAAATATAGGGAATTAATATTCTGTTGGTCTTATTTTGTATCTTTATGTTGTCTTTTTTTATTTATTATTTATTTTATTTTGTTCGTTTTGTATTAATATATATAATTTCTAGTGTTCTTCTAAATGCAATCTGTTTGCCTGTGGGGACCCTTTGTAAGTTGGAATCCTTTTGTTCTTTGATGTGCCATTTTTATTATTTTCAAAGCTTATCGCAATTCAACCTTGTAATTCAAAAATCCTGTAAATAAGTGTAACTACTGAAGTTGATATTTTAAATTCTCCTTTTCTTATAATTATATAATTAAGCATATTCTTGAGATAGTTATATACTCCGAACTCTGGCTGATGGCGTTAACATCATGCCATAATAATACTGTTTTTATTTTTAACTCTTTTTTTTTTTCATTTTGTAAATAAAGTATATCTATCTATCTAGAAATTAAATATGATGCCATGTTGTATCCAACTTGTTTAATGGGAGCAAGTAGACTTGTTCAATTTCATCGAACTGCTGTCGACTAGATTTTACTTTTTGTTCTTTATCGCCTGAACAAATAATTTCAAAACGAACTTTTCTGATTTTTTTTTCAAAACAAAATTTATTTAACCAAAAGATCTTACGTGCTGAATCCTCCCTTCGATATTTCTATTACAACAAGCTTCAATCCGCTTTCAGCCCATCATGAATATTAAAGGTTGATTTTTTTTTCGGTCATTAAACCCGGCGATTAAATAATTCCGGAAAGCATACGCACCGAGAACGTAGTTAGATTTATTCATTCCGTCATGAAATGTTTAACATGGTCACGTGCCGTAAGAGAGGCTGAGAGTGATCCAGAGCTGAATATCAAGTGGAATGGGCACAAAGCTTTTCCGAGAGTATGTGGTCCACTACCCATATGCATTCAGTACCGAGAATAAAAGCCTTTACTTTTAAACTAGGTAAAGCGTAATTTTTTCACACCTTAATATTCTTTAGTATTAAGTATAAGCCATTTAATTATTATAACGAGCTAACATAGGAAAAATTGTTTGCTGACCAAACATACAAACTAGTAAGGCTTCATTTAAAATGCAAGACAATATGATAGATCAATGTTAAGATAATAACTAAAGCAAGAGAAAAAGCGAATTTTTGAGTGTTGTGTATAAGAAAAAGAAAGGAGAGGACAAAATAACACCGCAATTAGTGTCATGCGTTTCGGCTTTCCCCAGTCTTCGATATCATGTTAATTGTAAACGTTAATTATTCTTAAAATATCGGGGCTTTTACCTTCAACAGAAATTAACGATTAGTCTGCCAACCCGAATTATAAAAGAACACACACATGATGGCGAGAAACATAAACGCGTATGACAGACCAAAGTGGTCGGAAACGATCAAACTAAAAATAAATTAGCTATATTACAATAATTATCTCCCGAAGTAGGCTACTCCTGTGATTAAAACTGGTAAATTCCATTTGGTTTTTAGTAAAACTTGATTAGCTTATATAAGGCCTTTTTATATCTTGTGCACACTGCGACCATTATTGGTCTATTGTACATCCCCATCTTTTTTATCTTGAGTTCCTCGTTAAGCTTGTGGCTTTTTATTATTTATTACCACCAAAGCTTTTTCAAGGGCTACCGTGTATCCTTCAGGCCCAGGGATCTCAGTCGTTCGCACCGACACAGGACGTGTTCCGCTTGTTCTTCTTGCCAATATCTGCACAGGCTTATTTCTGCCGCCTCCGGAGTCTGTAGTGTCGATTTAGGAGTTCAATTATTACACTAGTCTTAGCACGTCCTGGTAGTTCTGGTGTCAGTTTCTGCGATGGTCCATTGATAAACTTTTTCATACGCCCCTATTCCCATAGACCGGAGGACTTTTTATTACTTCTTTTTCTAATGGATCCGCGTTTTTGGCAGTTTGGAAGGCCATAAAAGGACCAATTAGGTGACCTCATTAAATTTTCCTTGTCCAATTTATCGGTCTCTTCGTTGCCCCTCTGCCCTGCGTGCCCTGACACCTAGACGAGTGTAATTTTGTTATTTTCCCCAATGTCTGACAGGCTCCAATGCAGTCCCAAACGACTTTAGACTTTAGCGCCCGTGCGGCAATTGCCTCAGTAGATGGCTATTCTTTTATTGACAATCCCCAGCATTTTTATCTCCTCGGTGCAGTGTTCAATAGCCACAGTCTTCTCTTGAAAAACGATATTATTCAAGGCTTATTGTATTCTAGTCCTTGGTTTATTTCCATAAATGCCATCTCTTGACCCAAATTCGGTTTAGGAGCCATATGAAAACCAGATATGGTATTAACTGCAATCTCTTTCTCCCAGTCTGCTCTACAAGGCATTTTGGTTAGAAATTTGTTGCCAGAACTGAGTTTAGGGGTCATGACATCAGTAGACATCCCCCAAGCTTTGTGTAACTAAGCTTTAGTTGCTTCTTGTTATGTGATTGTGCTATTGGAGCCTGTCCCTTCAGTAGCCTATGAATTGTGCTTCATTCAGAAGGACTTCCAGGGCAGTCGTGGCCGTTGTTTTCATTTCCACAGTTATGGCTCAGATGGCAGTCTCTGAGTAGTACTGAGTATCTCTACCGTTCTTAGCTGTAATGTCCTTGTCCCCCCAAATCATGATCCGTAGGCTATAGGTCTAACAACTGCTGTGTATAGCCATAAGTATTCACTCCCCAGCTTTTCTACAAAGGTGTTTGCATCTAAAACATGATAAGTTTAGATAAAAACAAACTTTTGTACTTGGCAAATAAGTTTTTTTACAATAACTTTTAAGTTATAGTAATAATTTTTAAACCTAGATCCAACATGTCTTTTTTAGATATTGTCTAATTTATTTTCAATCGTGGTGGAGTTTTGTATTTAGAAGCATCGGAATAATATTTGGAGTTGTTTTTTGTTTTCAATTGCCAACTTTTTTATCTTTAAAAATTAATATGTTATATCAATAATTTCTTCAAATAATTCCGCTGTTTCAACCAATTGCTTATCATGGTGTGTTTGAATTTTCAAACATTTAACACGTTCGGAGTTAGGTTTACCGTAAACTTATCGGTATTCCCACTTGGGCATTAATCTCTATTCAGAAAGGAAAGGGAGATCCGAAGTTGTGGATGAACCTCGGACAAGTTAGGCACAAAAGGGCCGAACGGAGCCTTGCAACATACAAAATTCCCGGGCGACTCATGCAACCGTCAACAGGCGTCTGCTTCTGTGTTTGAAAAGCCACCTTTTAAGTCCGCTCATCGTCAAATGTATCCACCGTCAAATCCTCAATTTACTTGGATAACACTAAAGCGGGGAACTTACCCGATGCTACCCGACACCTTGTCTCGTTTTGGTGGGGTGTGCACATCTGCCCGACGTAGACACGCCACGTAGTCACGCAGCGTGCATCACAAAATCAGAATCACAAGCGCAACGCCTTTTTTGTTCTTGTCGCACTATTTTGAGCAACGCCTTGTCATAAATTGTTTGTTCAATTTTATGAGCACAAACATTTACATTGTTTGTAAAATTTAATTGTTTAAAATAAAGTTATTCTTTCATTTTGATCAGTTTTCTGCCTAACCATTATAATTAAATAGTTCTTATAAAAACACGTGTATTTTTGATCTCGTTTAATTTGGTTTACGTTAAAATAAGCATGTTGTAATTAATACAATAATAAAATTAAATGTACGTAGTTCAAAAAAAACTACAAAAAAATGTCCGCTCCTGACGCTACACGACGAAACTGGTGTAATTTTATGAGCAAAACCATGTAATAAATTATTAGTTAAATTTTATGAACAAAACCTTGGAAAAAATTGTTATTTAAATTTCATTAAACAAAACCATGGAATAAATTATTAGTTCAATATTATGACCGAATCCATGAACTAAATTGTTAGTTCAATTTTATGAGCCAAACCATGGAAAAATACTGTTAGTTAAATTGTATGAACCTAACCATAGAATAAATTGTTAGTTCAATATTATGAGCGAATCCATGGAACAAATTGTTAGTTAAATTTTACGAACAAACCCATTGAACAAATCGTTAGGTAAATTGTATTAACAAAACCGTGAAATAAATTGTTAGTTGAATTTTCTGAACAAAACCGTGTAATAAATTTTTAGTTAAATTTTATGAAGAAAAACATGGAATAAATTGTTACTTAAATTTTATGAGCAAAACCATGTCATAAATTATTAGTTAAATTTTCTGAACAAAACCTTGGAAAAATTATTTGTTAATTTTTCTGAACAAAACCTTGGATAAAATTATTAGTTAAATTTTATGAAGAAAACCATGGAATAAATTGTTAGTTCAATATTATGAGCGAATACATGAAATAAATTTTAAGTTAAATTTTATGAGCAAAATCAACTAAGAAATTTTAGTTAAATTTTATGAAAAACCATGTAATAAATTGTTAGTTAAATTTTATGAGCAAATCCCCGTAATATAGATAGTTAAATTCATTCTATCAATAGATAGTGTTCCGCTGTTCGATCAATTTACTACCAAATCATTAAAATTATTATTTTTAAATAAAACAAACTAATTTTTGATCTCGCTTGACTTGGGTTATATTTTATTAAGAATGTTGTAATGAATATAACGAAAATAATACATACAGATTGAAATAAAAATATGAATATCCGGTCCTTTTGTCTTCAACTGTGCTTGATGCTACTCGACAAAAATCTGGACAGTGGAGATCAGAGGATATGTACTGGGATGATAGAATCTTATGGAAAATTGGACTTTGATTTGCGTCGGGTACTATCGGATAGCGTAGAGTTGAGTTGCATCGGATCCTTAAGTCCTGAAGAAATATGTTGCTTTAGTGTTGTTACCCTGCGAATTGAGACTGTTTTCACTTCGAGCGTCCAAACTGATGTATTCTCTGCTATCTTTACATTTATCTCGAGAGTTAAACACACTAAATATTTGTTTTTACGAGAACTGACTATTTAACGATCTACCCGAGCAATTTCTGAAGACATCAAGGATGATTTTAATTATTGTCAAAAACATTGTAGGCCGGGTTGAACGTTATTCCCCTCTCTCTTTTAAAAAATGGGCCTTTAAAATTATACTCTGGGCTTCAAAAAAACATTTGATCATTATTTATCACTGTGGACTCAGCGAACAATTAATCTTTCAGCATTGTCTGGCGGATTATAGTCCGGGCCAACATATGATCGAACGGCTGACAAAGATTCAACCGTTCGCAAAATATGGATCAACGGCACATATACTCCAATTCACTACTAAACCAACAGTTTCAATTTTTTTTTACTTATTTATGTTGCATGCTTTATGATTTATTAGTAAAGGATACTCAAAAGAGAAGAACGTTAAAAAAAAAAAAGTAGAGTGAATAGGGTCAGAAAGAGATGAGATGGCAGGTCTGATCCAAGTGCAACAAATTTTGCCCCGTCACGAACGAAATGACTTAATCATCATATGTAAAGTCCGATCTTAGAAACGGTTGATCGAGGCTAATTTAAATTCAAACTTTATTCTTACGCAATGGAGTTTTTCAATTTTATCCCACGCCACTTCATTTTTGATCTTCAAAGCCTATAAGGAAGATACATTTATTGAAATTCTATAGGTAAACTTTTTTAAACATATTTTTAACATTCTTAATAATAAAAACCTTATAATATTACAATATAACAAAACCACTTGCCTTATAACTTTCCATTGCAAGGCAAATAATATTTCCAAACCCCACAGCTCAGTAAAGTGGTAAAAACAATTAACTTTACTAATGTAATTATCGAAATAGTGATCAATGTTGAGAGTGTTTTTTAATCTAAAGACAGCTATCCCGAGCTTTCGACTTTATCTTTGGATTAAGAAAAGCGCACAATGTTTATCACAACCTCGATTACTTCATTAGTGTAATTAATATAATTAACTGCTGGTCGAAGCTATTAGCAGTATAAATAAATTGTCACCATGGCTTGTTTTATGTTTGTTTATTTCTTATATTTTAAAAGAAACATTTTGATACTCTTATTTTTTTATACGGCTGAACATTTGAAATCTTGTAGTTTGGTCGTTTCCGTTCAGTCCCAGGCGAAAACAGCGAGTATGGGCGGACCAGAATGATCGGAAACGACCGTAATATGGGTTCACCACCAGTAGCCCCTATTAGAGCCAGTCTCTTTAAATCTCAGTATTTAAAATCTTTCGGTTTATTTATCTTTCGAAATTTTACCGATAACACAGATCACTGCCAAAAAATGATTGAAAATAAAGCAACGCTTTAATTTGATTTCTTTTTTACCATAATCTTGTATCGACAGGAATATATTTTACATTTGTGTTATTTTATTTAACAGAGCGGAAAGGCTGGTCATGCTTCTTTTTTCTCCTTGCCCGTCATATATGCCGATATTTCTAAGCGCCCCCGCCCTTTGGAAGGACCTGCCTTTGAAGTCCACAGCCCCGAACGAATTCCCTTTTTTCCTCTCCGATTTTCTCAGCGTATACGTTTTAAGATGTAGTTCATTTTTGTCTGAATTCTTAGAAGATTTAGAGGTTGAATATTTATAACAGCCATTCAGCCAAGTTTTTATATAAAATAAGCAATTAATTGAATTGATTAGAATTGTTCTGTGAGTAAGCGTTTTAAATGTTGCGTAGTCTTAAAAAATTTTCTAATTTACTTGTCATTAAATTTACAAAAATGACCGCAATAGAGTAAATTATCGATAAGGCCAAAGTTAAACATCATTTATGGTAAAGATTATTAACAACTTAGAGAAATTTCAACTATTTTCAGGTTCGCACAATATGCAAACTAAGTTAAGAAGAAGTTTTACGATTGTTTTTTTAATGGCATTTATACAGCCAAAATAAAAAGTAAACTACCTAAGATCATCTGAACGGGTCTTAGAGAATCGTCTGGCAGGGTTCGAGATAAAACGTGTTTTGCTAGGGGGTCGGGATGAGGGTTCAGGCCTTTATTGAGACGTCTGTATCGTATTCTTTCGGTTTCGAGAACAAATGGGATCTGAGATCAGTGTAGATAGTAAGACATTGGATACGAAGTTGGGAGACTGGGCAACGGTCCGAAGGATTTTGTGCTGGAGTACAGGATTCTTTTTTGGATGTTAACACGTTTGGTTAAATTAAATTGAGGGTACCCTCAGGGTACCGGTGTTTTTGAAAAAAGCCCATTTGTAAGTATGTCGATGCAGGGCCGCTGAATTCGAACCCGAGACCTTTAACTTACAGTGATGAGCACCGTGTCAAAGACCAAACCTTGTGGCCACCGACCCCCCCCCCCCTTACAACTGTTGTTAAATAGTTTTTTGAGTAGTATCTTTAGTTATATCGACTTTTCTGTTCTATTCTTTTGAATCGAGTGTGGGGGCTCCAAGTCTATCCAGTCCAAGTCCAAGCAGTGTCCTAAATAGCAGTCGACATAGATTGCTGGGAGACCAAACCATTAAGAAATTGGAGAAGACATGATACTGTGAAGAGTGATGGTTATTTGGTTTCCTTGAGTCAGATCCTCTATTTCTTGAAACCATGCTTTCAAACAGAAGAAATGGAACTGGAAGTATCTGAAGGCAAGTAGGGGTTTTTCTCAGACTGATGTTTGCGTGTACTGAACAGAGGAACATCAATTTCAGCATTGTTATTGGAGAGAAGGTAAAGTACCTGTGAGACAGATTTAAGGATCAGGTAATGATTGAATGGTGTCCTTGAGTTTCCAGAGTTTTGCCTCACGTCTATCAAAACACCCGAGCAGAATTCCTCCACCCAAGAGATAGTGCGATAAGGTCTACCAGCCTATGGTCTAACGACGCTGGACTTTTCGAGGATGTATCAGGATGAATTTTGTTTGTTTTGCCGAGTAATAGTAGCCGACAGAGATATGGCGTAAGATAGATGCTGAGGTTTCTGAGCTTTGCGAATGATTGATTGATCATTTCCATTGGATTAGAAAGTATGTTACTCTAAGGACTGGTATTAAGGAAGCTTACAGCTTTTTTAGGAATGTTTTTGAAAAACTAATTTGAGGTGGCTCTAAGTCAAAGACGAGAGATTTTTTACTGTGAGGTGACATCTGATGAAGAATTTGTCTTCTGGTGTAGTAAAACATGTAATTCAAGGTTGATATTTTTGTGAGGTGATTAGTGGCCGTTAATCGATAATTATTACCTCTCAACACGACACGCAAGAATGGCACAATTACACAGGAGACAACCACTTTGAGCCCTGAAGATTATGTCAATAAATATCGCAACATCGGCACGATAAAGAAAATGTTTTTCTGAAACCTACATCACACCAGACCGCATCTCACGATTTCTACGAATAAATAACTATTAATTATTTAGAAATCGTGAGGTGCGATCTGGGGTGATGTAGGTTTCGGAAAAACCTTTTCTTTATCGTGCCAACGTTTCGATATTTATGGAGATCATCTTCAGGGCTCAAAGTGTTAGTCTTTTGTATAACTGTGCCATTCTTCCGTGTCGTATAACAGGTTTATGACTAACATGACACTCAAAAATGGCACCAATACACAGCAGACAAATATTTTGCGCCCTGAAGATGATTTTATTAAGATCGAAACATCGGCACGATAAAGAAAATGTTTTTCTGAAACCTACATCACACCAGACCGCACTTCACGATTTCCAAATAATTATCGATTAACGGCCACTCATCACTACACATAATTAATGTGATAATAAGTACCGAGTAACAAAACAGCGTTCACAATTAATCGTTTCCAAAAATTTAAAATGTTTGTAAGGAAAAAAACGTTGTATATTCTATTTATTTTATTGAAGAATAAATAAAGTTTTTTTAAAAGTAGGACAATCCAAAACTGATGTTTTAATCCTTCATCACACGTTTCCTGCGGTTTGGTGAAATCCCTCTCGTTGAAAACCCGGCCTGGGAAAAGTGTGATTAATGCCCGAACCGCTCTTTAAAACATTTTCTCCTCCGTAACAGGTATTAAACGACATAGGATCGTTTGCTATTTTAAACGGGCCGATTTAATATATATTAAAAACAAAGGTAAATTTTTCGAATTTCTTCGACGACCGTGGGTAAAAACAATCGCCGTTGTTCCGGCGCTGTTCCACGCTAAACCCGCTCTACAGTTATGCTTTGATGGACTGTTGATTGATGCCTTAGCCTTTCAAACCGTTTGGTGGTGTCGGCGAAAACAAAATTAATCAGGAAAACATGAAAGGAATGCAAGTGTTAAAAAACACAAAATAAAACTAGTATTCTTTTCTTTAACATTGAACATTGGAGATATTGATATTGACTTTGCCCTCCTAAGCGTGGTACAATCCGTTGCATTCTAGCGATTTTGAACTTCCAAGCTTCTATCTATTGGTTTGTTTTTTGTTTTTTAGGACAGTACTTTAACTACAAGGTTATAGAACCCTCGGAGTGACGTTTGTTTCGTTTGTTTTTTAAATATATATAAGTATGTCGGGTTGCCTCTAGATTCAAACCAAAATAGGCAGTGTCAAGACCTAAACAGTTGTGGCCACCGATCCCCCCCCCCATTTCTTAACCCTTGAAAAATATATAAACTGTAATATTTACTTAGTAATCGTTTCAAACAGCAATAATTAACCGACATGATTATATCGAAATTTTCACAAATTATAAGTTTTCCCTCAAATTAACCCCTCTTAATTTTAAATTAACCGACTATTTGAAAGCATTTCAAACACTTAGGCGATGATATAAAATATTATAAAATGAAATAAAAAATAAAATTTATCAAGTTAAGTGAAAAAATGAAGGCTTCTTCTTTTCATTTCAGAATTTGTTAAAAATTAAAATGAGTTATTTTATGAAATACTGCGAAATAAATTAATTAGAATTAAAATTAAAAGTTGTATAAAATTAAATATAAAAATAATGGATTTTTCTTTTAATTTTAGAATATTTTTAAATATTAAAAAATATTATTAATTTAAATATTAAAAATTGAAATTAAATATTATTAATTATTTTTAAAAATTATATTAAATATTAATATTTAAATTTAATTAAATACTAAATCGGTTTTTATATAAAATACCACATGAAAATTAATCACAAAAAGTTATATAAAATTAATCTTAAAATTAAAAAATTGATCTTTTAATGTGAGAATTTTATTTTAAAATAAAATTGGTTCTTATGTATAATACCAAATGAAAATTCATCATAATTAAAATTAAAAATTATATAAAATTAAATATAGAAAAAAATCATTATTATTTTAATTTGAAAATCTTTAGGAATTTAAAATTGGTTCTTATAGAAAATATTACTTGAAAATTATTTGAAATAAAAATAAAATATTTACAATTCTATATGAGAACTGAGAAATCTGATTTTCCCTATCAGTTGGAGATTTTTAAAATATAAAATAATTCAAAATTTTATAGACAAATTATTTTATATGAAAAAAATTTGACTTAATTGGGGATTGGTTTGTTTTTATATTTAAGTTTATATCGCTGTCTTGAATTTAAAAAAGTTATTCATTTTTAGATTTAGGTTTATAGTTCAGTTTTCACCTATCACACCGATCAAAGCTGGCGTTCCACAAGGCAGTATCCCAGGCCCAATACTCTACACCATCTGTACTGCTGACATACCCACACATCGAAGCGCACAAATCACAACCTACGCGGACGACACCGCAATCTTATCAACACACTCCAATCCTATCCTAGCAACAGAAGCACTCCAACAACACCTGAACCTTATTACCAACTGGTGCAATCTGTGGCGGATCAGGTCAAACGAAAAAAAAAGCCAACACGTTACATTTACGCTCAAACGACACCAGTGCACATTTACAACAAAATAATACCACCATCGAACCAAGTCCGCTACCTTGGGTTTTACTTAGATAGTAGACTTACTTGGAACCCACATACACGATTAAAACGGCAAGAACTTAACAAAAGATACGGACTACTCAGACACCTTCTTGGATCAAAATCAAAGCTAAGCATACATAACAAACTAATCGTTTACAAAACACTCATCAGCAGACCTATTTGGACCAAAGGAGTCAGCTGTGGGGCTCGGCCAAATCATCAAATATCCAACGATTTCAGTCTTTTCAATCTAAAGTTCTCCGCCGTATCCTCATTGATCCTTTCTACGTCACAAATCAAACGATCCATACAGATCTTAAAATCCCTTTCGTACAAGATCTTATCCAAACACGCTTTTTCACTTTTCACTCCAAACTCGCCCTCCATCCTAGCCCACTAGCCCTAACTCTTTCCTCAACATTTCACCCTTACAATCCTCCACGCCGTTTAAAACGACGATGGCCTAGAGACCATCTAACTATCTAACTTCTACCCCCCCCCCAATTAAATAAAGTTGGTTTCTCAGCCCGCTACCTCCTGGTCTGACAGGTCTATCAGATTTAACTAACTATTTGCTCAATGTATGTTATGTACAGATAGAAATAAATAAAATAAATATATATAAAAAAGTATTTTATACAACTGTTAATTTTAATTTAATTAATTCTTATATGGTCTTCTGTCTTTAATAAATTTTTATACTTTAATGAAAAAGTTCACTCTATATTAAAATAATTAATTTTAAATAAAAACGAGGTAATTTGAAGTTAAACAAAGCTTAATTGTAAAAATTTAATTTTCAGTTAAAAAGGGTTAATTTGATAATAATGTCATGACATATTCTTAAAATTGTTGTAATTTCAATTTAACATTCTACTGCGTATTTTTATGATCCATCTTATATTATTCATTCCTATATTTTTGTACATATAATAATTATAATATAAATACTTATATAATAATATTTTTCGCCGTTATTGACCCAATTAAGAAATTTATTTTGAAAAAATTGTTAAAACTTTTAGAGGGTTTTCTTATTCTTTAAGCAACAAAATTGATGGGATCATCGACATAACTCTAGCCAAATAATTACAAAATAATTTTATGACAAAAGCATGGCCAGGTCCAGGTTTTGTTTCCAAATGAATAAAAGCCGTTCGGGTAAACCTAACACCTAACTTCTTTCATTTTGTGTGTTTCATGAAGATTTCTATAAATGTTGTCTTTTGTTCGTTGTTGAATTTGGTTCTGGAATGATAACACAACAAGATCATTCGGTTGAATAAGCAAGCGGTAATTTCCTGAATTGTTTCCTTCTAAATCCAGTCAATCACAAACATAACATGAACATCAAAATACGAACAATACGAAAATGTTTGTTAGCATTGCCCCTCACTCTGTACATGTATCACATTTGATACACTCCCTGTTGAATTTGTTGATGATGAATGTGGCTGTTTATCAACCGCCGCGAATGTAATTCTACCACTCGATAATGAAATGTTTACGTAATCAGATATTATGTTTGCTTCCAAGTGAGCGGGGAAAATACTCGGCGCATTTATCTGAGATTATCCGTATTTTTTTCAGTTTTACACATAGTTTGGACATGCTATTTTTATAAAAATTTGCACATTTCGAAAGCTGAAATTTAGTTGTAGACTTTAAATAATCAAGACAAATAACTCTTTAAATGAATTGATTTAGCAACGGAATCCGAAACTAGACTAAATTATTGTTCGCCGTTGTGCAAATTTACGTGCTTCGAACATGCTCTATCTATAGGTTTTCGTATTCTGATCAACGTTTTTCGTGAAATACGTGGTTTTAAAATGTAAGGAGGGAAAATTGTCCGGCCATGGAATTGTTGGCCAAATCACGGGGGATTTAAATTCCTGTTTGAACAAAATATTGAATAAGTTGAGCCATTCAGACTTTCTGATCGATGTTAATCAAGCATTGAAACTCGTATTTTTTTTTCTTTTGATCTCTCTTCACACATATACACTGATGGGCAAAAATTCCACCCAGCTGGTTTTTTTAATTTTCTCGATAAAAGAAAATTTTTCCCTTAATTTGTCTCATTGTTTTTATCAATAAATATTTGCTTATGCTTTGTTTTAAATTAGGAATATCAATCTGAGATAAACACACTTAATCTTTTGATTTATCAAGGTTTAATTTTTACGAGATGTAAAATGTTTATCCAATCTCATTTGAATTCTGAAGCAATAAACTGTTTAGTTTTCATCTATTTTTTTTCTGAATTTCTATTTTTAAACTTCAAAATGCCACTTAGGGCGGGGATGTTGCGCGTGGTGTTGCTCGTTTCGATGATGGACGTTCCATCATGCAGCTATTGCCATCGGAGTTCCCTACGAAACATTGCGAGACATCGTTAGATGTTTCCCACAAATTGGGTCCTGTCAAAGCAGGCCCGGTTCTGGACGCCCAAGAGGTTAACAGAACCACAGGATGATCGTTTTTTGACTTTGAGAAATTTGCGAAACCGGCACCTTGCTGTTGTTCAATCATTTCATCAGCTCCAGGAAGTTCTAAGTGTCCAGATCTCTGAACACACTGTTCGACGAAGATTAAATCAGTATCGACTGATGGCTTTCCAAAGGCTTTCCTTTAAAAGGGCCAGAATTGACCGGAATACACAGCATTTCTTTGAAAACACAACCATTGGTCTTTGGACGATTGTCTGCTATACTGTGTACAGATGATTGTAGATTTGCACTAACGATTCCTGATGAGCTTGAAAGAGTGTGAAGAAGGTGAAGGTACGAAACCTGTAATTTTTTCCTGTCAACGTTGCTCAGTGATGATGTGGGCGGGAATTTCAACGGAGAGTCGCGCAGAATTAGTTGCTATTCGTGGAGGGTCTTTGACGGCTACTCGCTATATTGATGAAATTTTGCAACATCATGCGTTGCCTATGCTCCATGAAATCAGCGACAATCCTATTCTATTGAATAATAATTCCCGTCCACATGTCGCCTACATAGCACTAATGTACCTTCAACATCATAACATCGGGGCCTGGCCAGCACATTCTCCAGGCTTGGACCTCATCGAACATTTATGGAATAAAACATCAAAATACGAATAAGAGCACGCCCATCACATTTCACGATCTTCACTTTTTGTGAAGTATAGGCAGCAAAGACACATTTCCAGACTGGTAGAAAGTATGCTGAGGCGTATTCGAGATGTAACTGAAGAGCAGGAAATACGCGATATTGAAATGTTAATTAAAAATCTAAAACAAATTTTGCCTGTCGGTCTTTTTTATTTTTCATTTTCTTTAGCAATTTACTTTTTTTTAACACAAAGACTTAATTATTGAAACGTTAAAAAAAGTGAAACATTGATTATTATATTTTTCAATTAATTAATCTTTAATTGAGGTTTTTGGTTGAGACAAAAAAAGTTAGTGTCACGAGCGGGATTCGAACCCACGACCTTCGGCTAGATACGCCGCTGTTCTTGTGCTATAATGACTTCGATCCACTCGGACACCGCTTCCCATCTCAACCTCACCTTTCAAATATTCCCTCCTTTTTGCCATTTTTCAACAGAATGACTTTTTTTATCTCGACCAAAAACCGTAATTAAAGATTAATTCATTGAAAAACGTTAATTGGTCAATAAATCGGACCACGAACTGTAATGGATTGATTATTGCATAAAAATATATACAGATCAATTTATATTACAAGTGGGCGGAATTTTTTGCTTGACAGTGTATATATGATGATCTTGGACAATCAAACTACAGGGTAAATCTATATTTTCAAATATTGCTCAAAATTACTATTTATTTGTATGTCCCTTGTAAATTTTTCACGATTAATCCCAAGGCTGGTACTTTGTTTGTTATAAAGCAAAAGCAAATTAAAAATACAAAATGTTGTCCAAAATATCACATTTTTTCAACCTTGTTACTTAATTATAAGATTTTCGTGCTAAAATAAATTTATGCTTTTTCCTTTATTTCTTGCATAGTGTTAGACATAATTCTAAAAATTATTCAGAGAGAGAGAGAGAGAGAGAGAGAGAGAGAGAGAGAGAGAGAGAGAGTATGTGTGTGTGTGTGTGTACTTTCCTTTTTTCCTCCTTGTCCCTTACCCTTGGGAATTTGAATACCGAGATTTAGAGAAGAAAGGGGGTCGGAAGACAATGTTGCCCTAATTCAATATATATTATATGTAAACAAGTCGAGATGACATGTATTGTAGATGTTATGGAATGGGAATCTCAGGATCCTATCTCCTCTTTGCAGGCCTCTTTCAGAGGCTTCATATTTGTAAACGTTTCCTTTACATCATCCCTCTTTATAACAACTTTAAATCCCTTGCATTCACTTATTCAAGAACTGTCCTTCTGTTTCGAGCATTTATAACAATGAAAATACAAAATTAATTTTGTATTTTACAATCAATTTGATTATGATTAAGATGGATAAATACATGTAGTTGATAATTATTTTATTTTTTTATATTTACATAAAGCTGCTTAATGTTTGTTATAATTAATATATTAATAGCTCGAATGTTAATAAAATAATGTTATATTTTTTCAGTTGGCTTGAACTGTTCTGCTGATGAAGACTGTGATGACAAAAGTGAGTGCCCATCAGATTCCATTTTGGATCTGGAAACGAAAAAATGCATTTGTGCGAAGGAACACTGCATGCCACTGATGCGATGCCAGTACAAAACTAAACTCGTATTAAAGCACAATGCCACTGGTGTCCCTGGAGATTGCTGTGATGTATACGAATGTGTGAGCCCATCAGGTATGTAATCAAGATAGTTTTTAATCAAAAGGTGGGGTTGATATGGGAAGTTAGTGTCCAAGTGGATCGGAGTCACGATAGCTCAAGTGGTAGAGTTGCAGCATATTTAGCTGAAGGTCGTGGATTCGAATCCCACTTGTGACACGCATTTTTTTTTATCTCAACTAAAAGCCTTAATTAATTCAAAGATATTAAATAGTTAAGCAGACCACAAATACTAGTGAATTAATTCAAATGTGTAATTTTTTAGAGAACAACTGTATAGGAGTAATCTGTCCAAAAGATGAAATAAAATGTCCAAATGACAGTTTACCCTTGCCGAGGAAACAGGCAGAAGGGGAATGCTGTAGTGTTCCTCAGGGATGCGAGTGCCTCCCTGGGCCTTGTCCAGGGCCTCAAGTCTGCCCAAAAGGACAATTTAACAAAGTCAGGATGGCCGGCACTGGAGAACCTGGATCTTGTTGTCCAGTTTATGAATGCCAGCTCAAAAGTAATTGTTTAGAAAATGTTCAACAAAAACATTCTTGACCTTTTTATTAAGGTGTTCATTTCTTTTCAGATATTAAAAACCATAATTGCATATACGAGGGTAAAGAAATAAGTGGTAACACAACCTGGAAGATAAACGGATGTTTGGATTGTTCCTGTATAAGAGGCATGGTGCTATGTACAAAGTCACAGCCTTGCGTGCCTATTCCTCCAGATTGTCCAAAAATAAGTACACCGCGTGGAGAATGCTGCCCTGTTTGCGTTTCCAACAGTGAACCAGGTAAATTTCATTTTTACCTACCCCTCCCCTTAAAATCATTCAATTTATTAATAACTGTGTATTGCCAAAGAACTCGCAGTGAAACCAGGTGGTTGCAAATCCAGTAAAGGTGTTATATATGAAAACGGTGCCTCGTGGGAAGAGGACGACTGCACAACATGTGTCTGCCTTGGTGGAATGCACAAATGCCAAGCTGCAATGTGTCAACATAATGGTACTGGTAAATGATTACATATTTGTACTGTTTATAAGCATAATCATTAATTCCATTCATTTCAAGCAGGAACAATTGAATTGCGTGTACCATCAAACTGCCCTTTTCCCGCCAATTGTAAACTAAAATGTAAATATGGATTTGCATTGGATGAACACAATTGCTACACTTGCAGATGCAATGGTAAATTTATGGTCATAGTTGGTCAAACCAACTTTACGATCTACAGTAATCACTCTTGCTTGTTTCTTCAAAAACACTTTGTTGTTTTATCTCTCATATTTGAAAATTTAGTTACTTATACTTCTCTTTATTCACTTCAACAGAAAGCGACTGTACTCTTAACTGTCCTAATGGTTACGCCAAGGATGAAAATGGGGAACAGCTCTGTGAATGTTTGCAAGAACCTGCATTCTGCCCGCCATTAGACAGTTGCACAAAGGAATGTAAGCATGGATTTAAAATGAATAGGCAAGGGTGCCCCATTTGCAAGTGTGATCATTGCAAGACATTGGTGCATTGCACAAAACGGTGTCATCACGGATACCAGACCAACAGCAAGGGGTGTTCAATTTGCAAATGCAAACGTAAGGATTGTTTTTTATACTATATAGCAGAACAAACATATTTATGTTTTGTTTTTTGACAGCTTCATCAATGGTGAATGGTAGCCTTAATCACAGAGTGCCTACTGGCTGCAATACAGGTACTGCTGAAAAAGAAAAAAAAATATATTTCATAATGGAAGTTTATAATTTATTTTTATTTTTCAGATGGTGAAAATCCCAAAGAAGATGGTGAAGTTTGGTTTGATGGATGCAGGCAATGTTATTGCTATGCAGGAAAGGAAATGTGTTCTCTTATTGCCTGTCCGAAACTCGATTGCCCAGATGCAATAGTAAGCAAAAACTCCTGCTGCCCCGTATGTCCAGGTATGTCTTGCAATTGGCCGGATAACAGAATTAAGATTTCACATTTCAAACTGTACATTTTTATAAGGTAACGAAACCAGATCCGGGATGCATGTCGTTTGCTACGGCCGTGGCGGGTTGAAATTTGAAGGCGATTCATGGACGGAAGATTGTGCAGAGTGCATATGCCACAATGGAGTTGTGATGTGCTATAAAGAAATGTGCCCACCAGTTCTGTGCACGAATCCAATTCCTCCGACAGGAGGCAAATGCTGTCCAACATGTCCGCAAGCACTTCAGTTGCCACTCCTTAATAGTTCTAGGTAATCAATCTTTGATAACAGTAAATGAAAGGTGACAATAATGGCATTTTATTAAAATTGCAATTTAATATTCAAAATTTCAAAGTGGAAGAGACCACACAAAATTCTGATATGACATGAACAAAAAAAATTAAATTACTTATCCTTATTGTACATTTTTTATTAGTTCTTCCTCACTTTTTTGTGTGTTTACTTAATTAATTATTGAAACAAAACAAATTTTTTTTTTAATCATAAAAACAATTCTGGAGTTTTTTCACTATGAAAGCAATACAAGGTATTTTAATGGTGGAATAAAATAAGAAAAGTTTTGTTGTTCAAAGTTTATTTAAATTTAATGTACTGTGGCTTTAGCGTTCTAAATAGAAAAAGAGCTTTTAAGAGAATTCCTTGGTTCCTTCTAAAAATCACCATTGCTGCCTAAATCACCATTCCTTCTCTTATTGCAACATGAAATATTGTGTTTTTGGATTTTTATTTTGTAACGAAGTATATTTTTTTTAGCTGTGGAGTGGATAGACCTCCAGGAAGTGAGTGGAGACAGGACAGCTGTGTTTCCTGCATTTGTGTCAACGGTGTTGCCGACTGTTACACTGAAACTTGCAATCAAATTGACCTGAATTGCAAACATCCGATACAAGTAAAAAACCAATGCTGTCCAAGATGTTTTGGTAAGAATCGTCTGTAATTTATCTATAGTTTATGCCTGAAAAAAACAACGCTACTATAATTAAATTAAAATCTAGAAACGACAAACCCATCTAGGAAATAGTGCAAAAGAATCAGTTTCTTTTTATTATTAACAATTTAAAAACTCTTATTTTAATTTATTTATAAATTGTTCTAAACAGATAGCTTCCATGATCCTAATGTTTGCAAAGAAGGGAACGTAACATTCAACGTCGGGGACGAATGGGAACAAGAAAAATGTCGGAGGTGTACCTGCGAACCAGGAGGAACAATCATTTGCACACAATCTTTGTGTGATAACCCTTGTCCAGCAAACAAAAATTGCAAAGGTAAGTTTGGAATTAATCAAATGGTATTGAAATAATGAAACAGTTTTATAAATATTGATCATGCCCATAACTTATGACTTACCATAAAACTTATTTAAACTCAACATCTATTTTTTTTTAATAATAATAAAAAAATTTTTTAAAAAGAGATTATCAGTTTTTACCCAACAGTGGTTGAATTTTTTTTTCATTAATGTTCTTTTATTAACTGATACATCACAATTCCTTCAAATTAGTTTAATATGATGTATGTTTTGCAGAAAATGATGGCAGTGAATCGAAGCTGTTGTTCCCAGTATTATGCTTCCTGATGGGTATCATAATTACTGTACTGTTCGTAATAGCTAAACGCTGCTGCCATCCTCGAGACCAACTCACCATCTGCCAAACCGGTGTTCCGACGCATTATCAATACAAAAACGTGCCTAGTTATGACAACCCGACCCCGAGCCCAGTAAAATCTTTGGTGTAATACAATCAGCGACATTACCGAGACATAAGGAATAGTGTTGAAAGACTCTAAATTAGAGCGTGAAGTCAACGCTGAAAAAACTTTACATCACATATTTTCCCAATTAACATGTGACATGTATGATTACGTGCTTGCTTCTGACTGGTATAAATATTTTGAAAGCAAAGCAAGAAACCAATGGTTGGCAAAATGGGGAAAAATGGTTTTAATTTTATTTTGTGTTCGATGTAAATGTGAAATGTATCTCTATTAAAAAAATTAATTTAAAAAAGGGATGTTAAAAAACAAGTGGTTAAATGACTTATGTCCATATCTTTGTAAAATTCATATTTAAAACTATATAATGTATGGCTTAAACCCATAACAATAAAGCCTTTGTGATATGTAATTATTAAAATGATATCACTTATTTTCTATTATTAATTTATTTTAAAATTTATATTTTTTATCTCTACCTTTCTATTGGTTTTTAAAGAAGAAATAAACAAATTATATATCACTGATCATTTAGGTCAGCTACGATTTCAAAAAAAAAAATGTCTTAAGAGTTTAGCTCCCTTCTGTAAAGGTGCTGAAATCTCTTTATTTTCTCACTTCTTAAAAGTATTTTGTAATCATTGTAATTTTAGTAGTTTCCTTTATTTTAAGTATAATTTGTATGAATACAAAAAAATTAATGTATAAAATAATAATTTAAAAAAAAAAACATTTCTTTAACGAAAATTTTGTCTGCGTCCAAATCATCCCACTGACCTGAGACCTTGCATTCCAAAAATTAGTTCAACTGTTGAGAAAAAAAAATGAAAACAAGTCACAAATAAAATTTTATTTGGTTTATATATATTTTTTTATCATATTAAATTCATTATTAATATGCATTCCGAGGTTCCTTAATAACAATATCAATTAGATAGTGCCATAATTGTTAATTAAATATTTAAAAAATATGATTATAGACATATCATGAGAAAATAGCACAAATTTCTTGAAATCTCTCAACAGTATGTGTCTGTTTATCAACAACGACTGCCTGTCTCATGGGATGATTTTTTGCAGGAGTGTACATTATGCTGAGGAGAAAGACCAGTTTGAAGATCTAATTTTTATATAAATAAGTGGATCTCAAAACAAATAATTTTTCGTTCTTTTAAGAGGAAAAATCCAATTGTTAGAATTTAAATACACGTATTATATTGTGCTTTTCCTGTCTCTTAAGTGATATTTTCATAAGAAAAATATTGAGTCTGTGTGATTTTTTGCATCTAACAATTTAGACTTTGCATCAAAGAAGTGGTGTAATTGTTTAAATTTTCAGTCTGGTGAAATAGTATTTAAATGAATACTTTAAAAATTTATCGAAACCCTTTCCTTAGTCACTCTTAATGGAACTGAAAAATGACAATACTATTCTTCAAATAAAAAAAAAAACTATATATATATATATATATATATATTATTGTTTGTAACTCCTTGCTAAAAGATCTTGTCTGGGATAATTATGACAAAAGTGTAGCCCCTCGTTAATTTTTATGCTTTAAAACAGATATATCTGTACCTGAGCTTTCCACATAAACTCGATGTAACCCATGATGTAAATTTTTGGAATACTTTAAGCGTAATCAAAATGGATAAATGACTGTTTGATGTAATTATTTAACAAAAATCTGTAACATGTTTTGAATTAAACAATATGACAAATTGATGTATAAATTTGATGTCTGTTTATAACAAGAATTATTTTTCAATTGTAAATTATATAAAGTGGACAAAATAGTAAGTTATGTGAATGATCTGATGTAATTAATTTATAGGGCCATAGGTAATCAACCATCAGGCATTGTTATTAGGAATGTGATAGTTTATAGAGTATTAATATGATTATGTGTGAAACAATATGGCCATTGTAAAAAATAATAATTACATGAAATTATTTATTATTTACATGTTTTTTTTAATTAATTCCTATTCCATTGTTGACCTCTCATTCTTTGGTTAACAAGAAAATTTCAACATGTGCACAGTTAGTAAAAAATATTATTTAATTTTGTAGTATTATTAATTTAGTACAAGAATAAGGGTTTTTAAAAATCCAGGAAGGTGATGCTTTTATTTTTGGATGTTTTGAGCTGTGGTCCATCTTCGCAGCTCCAACTGTCAACAAGATTTTGTTGTCTGCTGAAGATGGGCCCAAGCGCCCAAAAAATAAAAAGAATAAGAATAAAAGATGCCGACACCTGAGTTAACAGGGATTGTCAACACCGATCTCCTCCATTTTGTGAAGATCAACCATGCTGCAAGCAGATTTAGTTGTAGACCCTGGATTCCTTAGAGGAGCGATGCCTGTGACTGTGCAACCGTGGAGAAGAAGTGAGCATTATTCAAGTGCTTTAGAAGATATCTAATGAAGAAAAATCAAGTAAATTTTCATAAGGCTAGGGTGAGGTGTACCTTGTCCCAAGCTAAAAAAAATATATGGCAAAGTATGCACACCAGGGCAGTACGAAACAACTCAGAGCCATCTCTAGCCAATCCATACCTTCACCGGTGCTAATATTGACCACCAATCATGGTAGTGGATGGAAGCTTCAGAGGTCACCAATTCTGACAGCTTTCTGGCAAAGGAAAACCGATTTCGTTGACAACCTGCTGACAAGTAAGGTACTGGAGTCCATGGTGTCAACTAACCTGGCACCTAAACACAAAGGAATTTTACTAGCAGTATCATGCAGGATTGATTCCAATGGCATCTTACTGTGGTGGATCATGCCTGTCTTCTTGAGGGCGAGTTTTTGAACAGAGAATATTCTCTGGCCGTTTTTGTCAAGAAATCATACTTAATAGTGTGGAAATAATATTTGTCAATAAGAGTCAAATTGCCAGTTTTTCAGGGGTTTCCTGAAGAACCGTAGGTTCAAAATCAGTCTGGGAAATGGGTTTTCCAGGGATCATGTTCAGTATAACGGTAATAGGTTGGTGATAAACGTTGTGCTTTTCTTGGTGGCAGTGAACAGTACGACTGACAGCTTCCCTCTGCAGATGAATAGAATGCTCTTTGTCGAAGACTTCCTCTTCTACCTTTTGGATAAGTATTTGGTGGGAGTTTGTGGTTAGAGCAATCGGCAATAAACATTGAGGCTGCAAGATCCACAGGAAACTGGGTTACTTTCTTCACAATGAAAACAGTGTTGAGGAACAAGATTGAGTAGTGCTCATAGCCCCCCACCCATAAACTTGTGCTTGTGCGATATGTGGAGACGGTGCAATTCCTCAGCCTCCTTTTTTTATAAGAAATTGAATGGCAGGCAAATATCAACATCATCAAGATCTAGAGGAAACATAGTCACTGTTGGTCACTTTAGATGGAGGACAAGCGAGAGGGAGACCCTGTTAAAAATGTTTGACTCGCTACTTTCTTCAAGATCATCTATGGTTATATGGCTTATTCTTCAGCCCAGAAAGCAAGCCTGAGAAAGCTCAACGGCTCTCCTTTCAGTATCTCAGAGCAATCTCGAGACATACAGGACCAGTCCTATGCTGCAAGCTGGGAGTCTTGCTTCTCAAACTTCAGAGTGAGCAGCTTACCCTCAGTTATGTATCCAGGTTCAAGCCAGGGCACCCTCTTGCTAAGACGATCCTCAAGTGCCCGTACATTGTTGTCCATGACATGCTCGGGATTCACTTCTGTTAGACTTTAAGGAGAGCCGGATTGGGTTTTACTGATGGGTCCAATACTAGTGATGCTGTTGCCACCTAGATGCAGCCCCTTCATTGCAGCCTAATACACAGCAAAGCTGTATGCCATTTGGCACACTATTACGGCGATAGAGACCACTCTTCAGGTTGAAAGTTGGAATAAAAATAAGAACAAAATTGTAAGATAAATCTAAAAACAATTTTGGAATAAGGAATTCAGCAATGTGATAAAAATATTCATTCTTTATACTATTTTATATAAAATATTATTTTATACATAATATGTAAAGTATTTACAAATTAAAAATATTTTTGTATCGGTTCTCCTAAAATGACTTCCATTTCGTTTACAACTCTTTGACATTCTTTTTCAACTTCTTCCTCGTCATCTTCAAGAAGTTCAGCTAGGCAAGGTACAGTTTCAGGAAGAAGTGGTAAAAAGTCTTCTCCAAGTTTCTCTGCTAGTTTGCAAATTGTTCTCAATGCTGCCAATCTTACCTGTAAACATTATTATACATAAATATTTTAATTGATAAATATTATCTAATTATATGTATAT
>CM077099.1:14467995-14538326 GCA_039619505.1 Cimex hemipterus | reverse complement strand
ACATAAATATTTTAATTGATAAATATTATCTAATTATATGTATATTATATATAATTTATAAATTTAACTATTTTAATTTAAAAAATCTTCGGACTTACATGTGACTTTTCATGTCGTGTTTTTAAAAGGACTTGGTTATTCAACTGTTTCCATAAAGAATCGTCAGAAGTTGATGTAGACATCTGAGCGATGCAGGGTGTGAGAAGCTTCTCACAACGCTCTTTCCACATTTCTACACCTCCAACTTCATTCTCCAACTGAAATTATATAAGTTGAATATATGAAATTCATACAATACAATTTTAAAATACCTGATTGACAAGTGGATAAACTAAATTGTTGAATCTTTCTTTTGTTATAAAATTTTGAGAATCGTATGTAAATATTGTAAGTAAAGTCTTCAATATGCAGTCGAGAAGCAAGCATGTTTTTTCTTCGCCAAATTCTCCCTCAAATACAGTGTAATATTCCTCTTTTTGTTTACTTGAAATTATTTGTTCCAGCAATTCGGAACAATTTGCCACGAAAATACCAGCGAAAAGATTGAACAGATTTTTCAGCGATTCCGCTATTTTACCAGACAACCTGTATAAAACAATGTTTTTTTAAATATATAAGAGCGTTTCTTAACCCAAAATTATAGTTTTAACAAACCTGTAAAAAGTTATAGCACGTTCGGTTTGGTCTGTATTTCTAACAGCCCAGTCGTACAGTTTATGATACAAAGGTCTAAAAGCAGCTTCCGACAGTTTAAGTACCATTACGGTCAATGATGAAATGACAGGTGTCTCGACTGATTCAATCTGATCTAAAGGCAGCTCAGGAAAATTCGCTCTAAATTGTAGAGCGGTCAGGAAAAAGTTTGTCATTTCTACTGTCAAATCGGAGGATGATGTGATACTTTCAGAAAGTACGGACATGAGGGGTGAAACACCAGAAAATGCATTATGTGTAATTAGTTTTGTAAAACAAGTTGATACTGCTGGCACTAGAACACGATTTGGAGTTTCACTAGACAACTTTTGCCTAAAAATAAAAAATAAATTAATCTATTGTTTAGATGGCTTGGTTTGGTTAGAATTACCTTATCATCTTAAGTTTTTGGACCAAATGGGATTTAGGGGACTCTTGCTGTTCACCGGAAAATTTCGCCGATAAGAGACTCAATTCATACAAAAGGGAATCAATGTATGGACTAATGAATAAAACTAAACAGTCAACTATTTTTTGCACAGACGTGACAATGCTTAGTAGAAGCAATTCATTTCTGTTTAAAATAAAAGATAAACATGATTGTTTTTTGGATAAAAATATAATAATATAATTGGAAAAAAAATTACCCTTCTTCTTTTCTATGGTTATACAATTGTTTTATAATGGCAGGCATAAAAACTTGAAGTTGAAAAAGAGAATGTGCTTTGAGGGCTGTGGTCAATTCGCCAATGCACAAAACAAGAGACCCTATAAGAGCCCAATTAGGAGGAAATTCGAGTGAAATAATGCCTGATAGCTTCACCAAAACCTTTAAAAAAATTAATTAAAAAATAATAAACAGCTAAGACTTTTTAAAATTATTTTAACAACCATTTTGAAATCGTCTTTGTAAATATGGGCAAGATGTCTAGCCATTAGTTTCATGGCTAAAAGAGATGTTTGCTGTGTAAGCTGGACATCTTGTGAAACTTCCTGTGGTGAAATTGTGTCCAAACATGACTTGAGCGGTTCAAGAAGCCCAATGAGCACTTCAGTCGGTACCGGCCTGGGCTGTTGTAACCTCCAGCCTAAAAGTTCTATGGCTTTTCTCCTAATGGCCTCTAATTCGTTGTTCATCAAACTCTTAACAACCCTTAGGAACATCGCAGTCGGCAATAAAGCATTGATCTAAACAATTAAAATATGAAAGGTTACAAATAAAAATATATTTTCAACAAATAAGCTAGAACCTTTTTTCTACCTTGTCTAGAATGTCGTATGTCTGATTTAAAACTGCCTTCCAATACTTTGCCGTAGGCTGCCCAGAAGAGAGTTCTACCTGTTTCAGAACACTTCGAATATATATTAAATTTTGTTCAAGAATGACTTCAAAAAGCCCTTCCAAAGATTCACTTTCATCTTCCGCTAATTCTGCTATCTAAAAAAAAACATCCGAAATAAAATATTTTAAAAACCCAAGCAGTTAGCTATTTAGCTATCATATTACCTGCAGGACAAAAGTGTTTGAAGAAAGTAAATGAGACATGAACATAACAAGTGTGTATTTATAATGTCGTAATTGTTTTCCAGTATTATCATTGACATTAAATATTGATAATATTAGATTGTCTTTAACTTTTTGGACGTTTTTATCATCTAAAAAAAATTAATGTAAGTAAGATCAAAAATTGAGACGAGCCCTTATTACCCTTATTCCAATTAATTTTAATTTGTATCTATGGTTTTTTGTTGATATTCAAAATTACTGTCACGAGCAGGATTCAAACCCACGACCTTCAGCTCAACGTGTCTTTTCTGACTTCAAAGCTCATGTTGCTAGAGCAGCATATTGAGCCAAGGCCATGGCTTCAAATCCTCCTCATAACACTAATTTTTCATCTCAACCAAAAATCTTAGATTTAAAAAACAACATTAATTGGAATAATTATTGTGGACAATTATGACCTCTAAACAAATATGATTTAATTACCCTTATTGTTAGGCAATGCTGAAACATGCAATAAAAGTTTATGACAGGTCGATAAAATAACAGGTGGAGGGAATTCTCCACATATCTGAAGTGCTATATCGAGTTTCTTTGGTAGAACAGTATTTTCTTGAAGGCCAAAATTGCCTAAAAAAGTTGTTTTAAAATTAAAACAATGCTAATAAAATAATTTTAAGTAAATAATTCTTAATAAAATACCAACTTAGTTCGGTGGATTGTGTGGTTGGTCTTAAAACCTGGCTTTCAAACACTAAAAGGAGGAATATCCATAGATATTTTCCGTCCTCCAATGTAACCATTAATTTACGCATTACAGGTATCCTTCTATGCTCAGGGACATCAAGCAGAGCGGCAACAAATACCCTGATCACGTTGCAGACTGACAGTTCTAACTCTTGATGTGATGAAGTCTAAGAAAAAATAAAATTATTATCATACAATAGACATCCTACACATAAAATGATGACACACTAAAAGATGAACACAAATACCAAAATTTTGAAAGGTGAGCTCAAGTTGGGAGAAACCCTGGCCCCTTTAATAAATCAAGGAAAGAAACAGTTGAAAGCAATCTTTACAGACAGGAAGAAGGACAGGTGTAGCTAGGAAAAAAGAAACAGGTAAGGCGGTCAAGAAGCCACTGGAAGACTCCACAAAGTCACCCAGATATAAAATTATAAATTATTAGTATCAAATGTGAAAGAATATTGGAGAAACCATTGGGCTGAAAGGAAACAGCCCTACTAAACTGTCGCTGGTTTAAAAAGAGGGTAGTCCTGGGTATATGGAGAATGGGTTGAAGAGTGGGAAAAAATAATAAAACCAGGAACATACTACCCGATGCAAATCCTAAGTCTAATTTTCCATAAAGGGGTCCATACACGCTCAATATTATTGCACAATGTGGGTTGCACAATATTTTGATGGAGGCCCTACACTGCTCAATATTATTGCACAATATTTTGATTTGTGTAATAAATTTTATCATATGCAGGCAATATTGATGATTGTGCAATATATTGCACAACCTTCAAAGTAATATATTGTGCAATTAGTTCCAACCAGAATTTCATGTAGTGAAGTCATGTTGAGTGATAGTAATTTGTGTTGTTTGATCACTGCAGTGGGCGTCAGTGTGAAAAAGAAGAAGAGCTCGCAAAAAGGCAGAAAATGGACCAAACAATGGCTAGTTGATAGGGAAAAGTACACCCACAAAAAATTACTTTGAACTGAGAGTGTCTGAACCACATGACTTGCGATAAACGTCAATGAATTTGAAAATGAATTGACTATCAGCTTCCTTGGCAGCCATGATGACGTATACTCTACCATGCATTGATAATGATTGATGGTATATTGCGCAATATTGCCTACAGACGGCACAACCTTTTCCCGTTTGCACAATATATTTTCAAGGATTCAAGGACAAACCTAAATATTGCGCAATAATATTGAGTGTGTATGAATATATCATCCACATGATGCCACGCCATGCTACCCTACTCTATGCTATGAGTACAGTTGAAGATAAAAGCACCGGTCACTCATATTTTTATTCAAATTTCACGTATTATTGTCATTATATTAATTACAATAAATATAAACCAAATTAACCGAGATCAAAAATTCATTAGTTTTTATCTTTTTAAAATAATTTCAATTGTTTGATAGAAAATTATCAAAACACTGGAACATTTTTTGATATATTAAATTTAACTAACAATTTATTGCACAGTTAGGCTCAAAATAATGCATTAAGAACAAAAGAGGAATTATGATTGTGATACGCGCTGTGTGACTGTACATGATGTGCTCTTGACATTGTATAGATGTGCACACCCTACGCAAAAGTGACATGATGCAAAGATAAAATAACAGTTAAGCATATTGTCAACTGTAGAAGACTTGATGTACATAACCAATAATTTTGGTATATCATTCTATGCCTAGACATAGGGTACAACAGGCAGGGACAAATTCTGATACCTTCTTGCTATTTTTTGAACTTATTTTATGAAACTTTGAAAATCTATTATTAAATAATTACCTTTATTAATACTGGTATGATTGTGTCAATAACTTTTGCTATTATTTGAAAACTGTAAGCGTCATCTTGCCGAAGTACAGATGATCCTATAAAAGTAAATATCGCCATTATGTTGTGTAGAACTTGTTCAGGTATGAGATGGGCTATGTAAGTCAGGGTCAGAAGGGCGTGATGGTGTGTCTGAGGGTTGTGAGAAGCCCTAAGACAATCTACGACCAGATCTACATGCAAAGTTTCCTGCGATAGTACAATATTTTCTGATTTTTCACTCAGGCGTTCACAGCAATGGAGAATGCTGGATAGGACCAACTGTTTATTATATTCTACTGGCCCTTGTTCCTCAAATTGAAGGCATCTATAAATATTAAGAAATATTAGTTATTTATTTATTATGTAACTCTGAAAGCTTACTTTTTTAGAATGTTGAATAAAACTGGCAAAAGTAAATTTATTGATGTTAACTTCTTTTTATTCTGAGTCATTTCAAGCAGACAAACTCCTTTTTTCCATTCGAGACTTTCTAAAATCTCTAGCGATGGAATGGCTGCAATACTATAAGAAAAAATATTAACATTTCAATACAATGCAGACTAGTAAATTAAAAATTAATATGCGTTTATGGTGTATGTAAGAACATCATACATATTTGGTAAACTTTTACCTTTTTCTTAATCTGGGGCGTAAACCCTTTTTCTCTGCCAGAAGAGGAGCCTGTACAGTGATCATGGGATCTAACAAAGACACCAGAATTTTACAGTCGATAGCAATTCTCTTAAATAACGAGGCACAAGCTGAAATCACTTGGGCATTTTCAGAATCGGTTATGTTCGTTATAATGAGAGATAAGAGTTTCTCTTGATTTTCCATTTTGGGTTCAGGCATGTTCTCAAAAAAATCTCTTGACACCTGAAATCAAATATTCATTTTGGAATAAATACTATTTTTTTTCTTTTTTTTCCCCCAAACCTGATTCATTAAAACAGCAGCAGGACAAATTTTTTTGCCAGCCTCAGAATCGTCCATTTGCATCCTGTGATCAGAGAATCCTTTAGCGAGAAAATCCCAAGTCTTCGGCTCAGTCACACAATTAAAGATCTGTGAATTAAATCTTTTCAGAATAAAAGAGAGCACTGTCGAATCGACTTCGCTCAATGTTTTCGTTTCATTGAGAAGTTCCATGGCTAAAGGAAGAAGTTCATAGAACAATTCCTGAAATAACAATTATTTTTGATGAAACAATTACTAATCGAAGGAATTTATTAAATTAACTACCTCGGACTGAACAAATTCTAAAATTTGTAACAACTTGGCTTTAATGTACATTGGTGTGGAAACAGAAGTAATGGTGGATAAAAGGGTTGTTAATACTTGTCTAAAGCTTTCTCGCTTTGATGTACTAAGCATAGATGAAATTTCTTTCACCGGAGACAAATGTGAGTAAGCAAAAATAACAATTTGCCTGAAAAAAAATTAATAACAGATTAAACAGAAAAATATTGATTGCAAAATGCCGGCTTACTCGTGGTCAAGCTTCAGTTCAATAGCAAAAGCTGCAAGCTCATCTAAAAGTGGTCTGTAAAATTCATTTGCCAGAGAACCAGTGATAATCTGAATAATATTGATAACTCCAGTGCGGACAGACTCATCCTTAGATCCAAGTAACATCATCAACGCAGGTACCACTGCAGAATCTTTTTTTATCAGAGTAGATAGCAAGCTTTCATCATTTCTTATTATATCTTCAATCAAGGAAATACACTTTTGCCCAAGGGAAGAGTCATAGATGAGTGCGTTGAGGAGAAAATTTATTTGCGTTTGCACATTTGGAAAATGATTCTTTGAAAAACAAAACAAAAATATCCATTAAATTGTATAATCTACATCTTTCTAGAAGTGAAGTTGTTTAAAATGTAGGTAATTACCTCAAGGAAAATAAATTGGGTTTTCAAAAAAGCTTTTTTGATTTGTTTCTTCTGAGATTGGATTCCTTCATGAATCACTTTGTAAACAAATAATGTAAAAATATTCCCCTTTGTGTTGAAATCAAACCAAGGAGATTTCAAATGTTTTTGTGTATTCAATGTTTTTGATGTCAACACAGTTAAAGCATACAATGCACCTTCAACTGGAAGATTTTCCTTTGATTTATTCAGACATTGGCATATGGTATTTTCATTTAATAATTCTCCGTCATTTTCAACACACACCTTAAAAAATATTATTTAAAATTAAAAACTGATTGTTTAATTGTTAAATGTAATTTTAGAAACCTTGTGACATTTAAGATAATCGAGGAGGAAATTCACTATTTTCTTGACCCTTGTAGGATCAGGTTTTGCAGGAATGCTGTTAGCTACCATCAAAGACATGGCAAACCAGTAACGACTATTACTTGTAAAAAGCAATGATTTTTTAAAAGCAGTAAAAATATTGTCAATTGGAGGCAATACTCCATCTCTGGTCAAAACACTCCACACAATTTTTCCTGGATCTGCTTCTTCTGAAGCTAAAAAACTCATTTTTAACATCTCAAGGTAAAATGCTTTGAAATAAATATTTTTTTGAAAGAGTTGTTTTCAATTAAATGTTACACTTTTAAGTAGTGTAAATAAAATTGTAAATAATTAAACTTGTAAAATTATAGGATATGTTATACTTACATTCTTTGATAGCGGAGAAAAAACTACAAAATTCAGGTATGTCAATATCCTTTAAAACTTTATGTTTTATTATAGGCAGTAACTCTGGTAAGGCTGCTAGGACAAATGCTGATAGATTTTCAGGAGTGACCATCGACATTAACATGGACATGGCATTTTTCAGAATCGCTAGGTGAAGGCTAAATTTTGACATCACGACAATTAAGTTTTCAAATAGCCCCTCAGGTGAAAGAGAAGTGATTAAAGGTCGTGGCATCGAAAGCAGGATTTTAACAACCTTGTAGCTATCATCTTTGAATCTTTCTAACAAAGATTGTCTCAACCATCCCAACTAAAAGTCAAATGTTCAAAAATTAAGTCAAACTTTTTTATTTATTTTTTTAGACAAAAATACCTGTTCAGGTTCTAAATGTTTGGTGATGTGTTTAATAGCGGAAACTCTAATGTCTTCATTAGTATGAACTAATTTTTCGTACAGGTCATTTCTTGATATATTCACACCCAATAAGGTTTCTAAAGCAACAGCCCCTTTCGATCCTTTCATTGAAAGAGCTCGCGAAGCAGTTACATCAAAAACATTAGGGAAACTTTTTTCGAGTTCCCTTACCAGAGTGCTGTACCAGCATAAAATCGATTCTTCGCATTCTTCATTGAATTCTTCTAAAAGGCAGCTAAATAAAAATTGTAAAGTTAAATTAGGACAATTTTTTTTATGAAACACATTATAAGCTTACTTAAAAATTTCTTGGGCATCTGAATTGTCGAGCTGAAGTTGATTCAACAGGCTTTGAACGAAAGGTTTTAACTCTTCACCTCCCTGAATAACAAGTTTGATAGCAGAACGTAAAAGACAAACCACAAATGGAATTATAAGGATGTTTTGTTTGCTAAGAGTAGTCAGGCTTGTCAAAAGCCAGTCAGAGGATGCTAATTTTTTTAATGCTGCATCAGGCAAACTGACTTTTTTTAAAGAACTTTGACACAGCAATACCAATATAAGTGTTGTTTCTGAGTATAACTTTTTATGTTCCACCTACAAACAAAAACAAATAAAATACTCTAATGAAAAAATTATATATAAAAGAAATTAAAAATCCACCTACTTTACATATCTTATTAAATAGACCGTGTAAAATTTTTTCCCCAAGGCAAGCTTTTGTAGACAGGCTAGCAATTATCATGTATGTTGATGCTGTGAAGTCAGGCACTGTTGAACTCAAACCAGCCATCAATGACGGTAACAAGTGGCTTATGTGAAGTTCCGTGATAGCTTCTGCATATTCCAAACCTCCTATTACAGTTGTACAATAAAATCCATAAAGTGTGGCTAAACTATGAGCTTTATTTCCATGGATCTGTAAGGTATTTTGTACAATATTACTATTCAAAAAGAGGACAAGACAAACTTATTTTTCAATTGATATACTTTGATAGCATCGATTGGCATGTTTGCGACAAATTTTAAAAATGACATGTCTTTTGCAGTTCTATTTAACAAGGCTATTTTTGATAATGGCACGCCTTCCCTTTTGACGTTGTACAACCAATGCCAAGTTCCGACTTGTTCTTGGATCGGAATCAACTGCAGCATCCTTGCAAACTGCATCGTCTCATGATACGGGAGTATAAGAAACATAATGTCATCAACATTAAACTCGTGTATGTGGTATCTGAAAATCACAATGTATATTGCATTTGCATCTACAAAGCGAGGGCAATTCTCACCTATTAATAAGCCATTCAATTGCTTTGTGTGACGATTTAATCAGAAAATAAGGTGATAATAACACCAGGAAAGTTTTAATGTGATAGTTCAGCTTTTCATTTGTCTCTTGCGTTTCCATTGAACGCTCAAATCCTTTGGAAGTAACATCAAACAGAGTTGTTTCAAATGACGCAAAATTTGGATTCAATGCCTTCAGCTCTTCAAGTCCACTGATTCCTAAATTGGACAAATTAAACATGTTATTTTGTAATTTATACTATATTGTGGGCGGGGGGGGTGCAGTTGCCAAGTGGTTAGCTCATAGACCCCGCGTGATCGTGATCTATCACTCTCCCTTTCCCCATATAAAACAACCAGCACAAGTATCGTTCTCTAGCTAATATAAAAAGTAATAATGGTACTAAAAAATTGTTAATTATAATTTTATTACTGTAGTTAAAACTGTAGTTTCCATACAAATACGAAATGTATCTACAAAGATCCTGCCATTGGAAAGTGAAATGGGAAGCAATTGACCACCGAATATATATTATGGAGAAAGAAGTGTAGAAAAGTAATTTTTAGCGATGAAAAACATTTGGATTTTTACAGTTCTGGTGGATTTCGATGTTATTTTTACAATCTAAGAAAGGAAAAATGTTTTTAAGTGATCATCAAATCGGTTGTGGTATCATGGTTTGGGATGGGATAGAATGCTATGGAAAAATTGAGTAAAAATTTTGTTTAATGAGCCTAAAAATTATACTGATATTATTAAGCAATTCTATATATCTGTAGTAACTCTACTTATACACTTATTCTATTTCAGTATATGAGTTATTCCAGTTAACAAATAGACAAGTGGAATTATCAAAATGTTGACTTAACTTGTCAAGATGTCTCAGAAGGTACATTGCATTTAAAAGGAAATGTTTCCTTCTTGACATAAAATTATACATGGTCTACAAGCCCTAAATTCTTTCTAGAATATGCAAATTTGACATACGGTTGGTTGAGTTTTTGATAGTTTTTTTTGTTTTTTTTTATTATTTATTTTTATTTTTTTTTTAAATTAAATCTAGAGTCAATTCTGGACCCAAATATTTGAAGAGGCCAGTTAGGCCTTGAAATGTACCGAATGTAAAAATTATTAAGTGTTGTTTTTGTTCATCAAAAACCCCAACATTCTGTAAGCAGTTCAACTCCATAAAGTTGCATTTTAGGACAAAATTCAAAAAAGTTCATCAAAAAAAATTTTTAAACCTATTCAAATCAGATTAATGAAATTTCTGGAAAAGAGCAGGACAATTCTAAATGAGGTAAATAGTAAGATCACTGTAAAAACAAAACAAAAATAATAAAGTGTACATTGACACTGGCTAAACAATCTTGCTCTCCAATGTTAATCAATAACAAGGAGCTACAGACTTTCACTCCAATCAGATGCTTAGGACTACACCTTCACAGAAAACTGAAGTGGAATCCCCACACCTTAGAGACAACTTAACAGAAGACTTTTCGGACCATTTTTTACCCATCAAAATAAAACAGAACAGCTTGAGAAACATAAACCCCTACTTCCTGAGCCCCTTCATCTATTCAGGCCATTATATACAGATTGGAATTGAGGTTCTGCCAAGCCATCTGATATCCAACGCATTCAATCCCTCCAATCGCAAATCTTCAGATAAATCAAAGCTTCTTGCTATGTTGCAATGCTGAAATATGTTGGAGTAGTTCAACAAAGTGAGTGAGACGTACCCAGTACTGGTTTAGCATGTGCTCACAAACTCACCCATACTCAGCACCAACTCATCTTAACCTACTTTCCTATCCCAAGAATCCGACACATTGCCTAATGAGATTATGGCCTCTTCCCTTTAATTCCCCATCTTTGAGTGCCATCATTGGTTGATGTAGCATGCGTCCTCCAGGTGTGGTGATGGCCATAATCCATTGGACTGGGGAAAAAATGCACATGTCTGTAATGGATATTAACATGAATCAGTTCATTACTTTTTTTTAATCTAAGGTTTACTGTTGAGACGAAATAAGTTAGATAAAAAGAATAATTAATATGGTCAATCATGACCACTAAGCAAATATGGATTTATATGAAAGTGTTGTTTTATTGATGAACTCCAGTATTTTTAATTTATGTCAATTAATTATGCCTTTACTATTGGGTTTCATATAAGGAATAATTAGAATGGTCAATTCGGGCTATTCCAGAACCCCTTCTCAGCTACTGTGTTCCAACCTACATTCAACAAATACGGGGAGGGAAAATAATTTTGTCACGGAGTGTAGGATAAACTGATATTCACTGACCATTTTACACAATTCCAGTGTAAAACTGAGAGTGTTCCTCGATATTTGTCACGAAAATGATGATAAAGAAATTATTTGTACATTTTATTATTTAATGAGGTCTAACAAATGGAGTGAGCCGCACCAAGTTTCCATGATGTTTTTTCTTTCTCTACGATTAACTTAATATACTTAAATATTTTATTTATTATAATTGCTCAATAATTAATTTTTAAGAAAATTGTCGTGTTTATTTTTTAAGCGTAATTAAGTAAGGCATACCGATTTCATAAAAGGTGTCTCGGTCGAGTCGTGCTGCTTCTTTGGAGTCGAACAGGAAGGACGCCTTTTTCTTCTTGTGTATCAGCAAATTCGTCTGCGGGGCTTCGAGGCGCTTGAGCTGCGCTGCTAAGGACGTGATCGGCATCGCTGCTAAGCACGGGACTTACTGCTTTGCTTAAATTATAAAATAAAATAACAACCAAACAAGCACGTGTTGGATTGTTGACGGCTACCTTACTGTAACCTCAAATGTGGCTTAAGAAAAGAGGAGGTTATTTGTGATAAGCTCTCATGTATCGTATTTGCAGTGCATCATGGCCATGGGAAGGCTCCTCCTACAAATTTTAAAGAATGTGGAGATGCATGGAAAATTTTGTTTTTAATAACCCTTAATTGATTAAGAATTCATTATTTTGTTAAACATTTGGTGCTGGTTTTTTGTTTTTTTAAACAAGGGTTTAAATTTTTTATAAAGCCTTATTCTTCGCTTCGTTCTTTAGTACGGACAAAGGTACGTAAGTCATTTTTACCTTCCTGACAAATCTACATGAAAATGTGTATATTTAGTTCAAAAATAACGTTTTGTAGATTTATGACCCAACTTATACGGATGAATGTTACCATGAATGAGGTCAAAGAAAGATATTTTTAATTTTAAATTCACTAATTTCGTGGTCCATTGTAATGTATTACAATTAATTAAGGTTTTATTTGAGACAAAAAACCAGTGGCAAGAGCGGGATTCGACCCCACGATCATCGGCTAGATACGCCGCTGCTCTACCACTCGAACACTAACTTACCATCTCAACCCCACCTTTTGAATTTTTCTTCCTTTTTGCCATTTTAATTTTAAATCTTTACCTAACTTTCGTAATTTTATTGTACCTTCTTCAGGGCTATACAAAAGGATCTATTGAACATTCTAATTTTGGCCAATTAAACATTAAACACCTATAATAGCGAGACGCACATTTTTGTACTTGCTGATTTTTGGTCAGAAGTATGTAAACTAAACTTAAATCCTTTGATTTTCATGTCAACATTGAAAACATTTTTTATTTTCTGCTCACCTTTTCAACTATTAAATGGCTAGGCTAGTTTATGTAACATCCCAGACAGAAATCATAGTTGAGAAGGTGAAAAAGAAAGTAAAAGGTTTCCAGTGTTAACATGAAAATAAAATAATTTAAGTTTATATGCTACTGACCAAAAATGAGTAAGTACAAAAATGTGTGTCTTGTTTATATATATATATTTTATTTTAAATTGGCCGAAAGTAAAATGTTTAATAAATCCTTTTGTATAGCTCTGAAGAAGGTACAATCAAGTTCCGAAAGTTAGGCGAATATTTAAAACTATTTAATTAAAAATATCTTTCTTTGACCATATTCCTGATAACAAGGGAACATTATTTTAAAAAATCACCAATAAACGATATTTTTTAACATTATTTAAAGCGAATGAGTGTGTCTGTGCGTTTCATTTGTTAAAACAATGCATTATGCTCCATGCTCCACTACCTGGAATGTTTCATAAAATTTTACGTAATAAAAGACATTAAATAATGACAACTTACAAATGGCACTTACATATATATTCTCACTCTAATCTCAAAAATTTGCACTAACTTAAATTTATTATTAATCATTATTTTAAGTATTCCGGTCGATATACATTCAAAGTAAAAAAAAAAAAAAATAATAATAAATTTAAAAAAATAAATAAAATAAAAACCAGGCATTTGTATTTAGTTCATTATTTTCCATAATAACTACGATCACTAAGATCAAGGGTAGATTTTATACAGTGATATTTAAGAAACACAAAATTTGCGTAGAAAAATAATTATTAATTTATTTCTTAAAAGTATGGTCTTAAGTCGAGATCTCGCACAGGCAGAAGTACATACCTGGGTGTGCCACGCTCTATTACGATGATAGCCTCAGTGGTTTAGGGCGATAATTCTTGAAGAGAGTCGTAGACCGCTATGTACGACGGCTAGTGACGATCGTTTTACCACATTACGAAACCGTCATTTAACGGCTCGATAGGTAGTCAGCTCCAATGGTCCGTACTGTAAGCTCTAAAACAGTCACCATCAGAAGGCTTTGTGAGAATAGCCTAGTCTCTAGACATCCTGCATCAACTTCTCTACTGGAGAGGCATCAAGTAGAAAGGCGATCATTCGCAAATCAGCATCTCTTTGGAGACTTGTGAAGTTTGGTTTCTGAAAATCAAATAGCCGTAACCGTGTGTGGAGAAGACAGAGAATACCATGCGTGAGACAACGTTTTCAAATTCAGTCAGTTAAGGCATAGGGTGGAATCTACGTCCATGCTACGAACGGATTATCATACAGAATAAATCTTTGATACTGACTACACTAAAGTTACATAGAGGATAATAAATAAGTTCCGGAGCTGCGGCCCCATTTGCTTCGTTTATTGGAGACAACTTCGTGTTAATGTTCGATAATGCTCGACCGTATGACCTCCGGACATCAGTTCTATAGTACTATATAATAGTTCGCTAACGCCAACAGCTTCAAATCGTTCTTGTTGAAGATTAGAAGTCCGTCACTCATTTACTCGATTCCTATGGGATTTAAGGCTCTTCGAGAGGCCAGAGGTGATAAGACTGGTCATTAAGAGCAAAAACTTTACATAAAAATAACTGTGGCATACATCTGTGCACACATGTTGGTCAATTGACACGAAGCTCTTATAAAATACGGAGAGTGAAAACAAATGAGTCCATGACCTTTACAACTGGAGAACACCTGGGCCCGTAATTGGACGAAACAGTCTTAATTCCATTTTAATGAAGAGGTAACATTTATGACAACTTCCACTTGTAAAGAAATATACCAGATGCAACATTCAGCGAATGACATCAGTGCCTCAAGCAAATTTCGAGAATACCATCAGGTTCCACACTGACATTAGATTTTAGTTCATTTAACTTTTAAAGTAGAAGTATTATGCTACTACTCTTTAATTCTATACACCCAACTTGTATCTTTGAATTAGAGGTAACGTTACAGCACAACGAGTAGTTCTTCGTTCGAACTTATATTCCATAACAACATTTGTTTTAAATGTCGTGAAAACGCAGTATATCCTCTCTGGAAGAAAACTATTAGCCTGGACACGTTCCATCGCGTTCTATGTTATTGCATAGATCACCACAATGTCCTCTTGATCACTTTCTGTCTAGATGGGCAAAATATCCTGGCGTTAGCAACAAACAAACACTCATTTCAGGATGCAACATTAGCATTTTATTTCCTGATGACCTCAAGTGCCCCTGGCCAATGAGATCGAGCCAATGCAACTTAGCTTAACTCTCTTTAAATTTCTTCTTATTTCTTCAATTAGAGGTGGATGCATATTCGAATCTTGGTTGCGTTGCTAGTCTTTTGCTCTAGCTCTGACAATCGCTAACTGTTTAGCCTTGCAGTGCAATTGTTCATCAGACAACCACGCCAAGCACACTTATCACTACATCAATGAAAATAAAGTAACTGTATACATGCAATCCACCGTACCTAAAGGCAAACACATTGTTCACAAATAGATCAACTAAGCTGTCACCTCCGGTTGAAGAAGTGTCGGATTTTCAGGTCTTGAGACGAACGTTTGTTGCGAAAACATTCGTATTACCAAAAAAGGTTCTCGTCTATCTGAAGCAAGGATGCATTCGCAGAAAGCACTTAGCAAATTGTGTCGATACGCTATCAATCCTGCTATAATAATGTGTTTTAGGATGGTATTCACATACACTCATTGAATTCTTGACATTTTGATTAAGTTCACTAAAAACCGTCATAAATTATAGTCCTAGGATGGCAGCAAATGAACCTGTATATTAGGAGCCCCATTCCACTTACTGTGATAGATTTTCCAAAACTAAAAAGCACGTTCAGCACATTCTTTATTTGTTTCTAATGCAGTTAACGCAGACTTTAGAGATCACCCAAATCTACTGTCCTTGTTTTTTAGTTTTCTTCAAGTGCATCTACACCATTTTTAAAATGAACCGTTCGAAATCGAGCACACTTTCATTTCAGGATTGTACACTTTCAGGAGTCAATTTAGTTCAAGGAATGTATTCAAAATCTAGAATAAAGAATAAACCAAATAATTCGCGATGACGGGACAAAAGTATCGACGAGTCACAGATTAAGGGAAATTGCCGAGTGACCAAAAAAAGGAAGAAGTGAGTCATTTCACAAGATAGTTATCTGAAGCATGCTCATCTTGCACCATCTATTCTATATAATCTATTCCTCAACTTGCCGACTTAAAGGCACTTCTGAATTACCTTTCTTTTTTCACCCGGCCACGGGCGCGACCTTATTCAGCAAGATCGAAAAATCAATTGAGAAAATACGACCAGGAAACATAATAGTGGGTGTTTCGCGTTGTTTATTTTAAGCAATACAGTTGTATAAAATTGTTCATCTCGCAGTGTAACAAAAAACTATTAAAATTCCTGAGAAGGCTGGAAAGAAATATCCTCACTATGTGAGGAGCCTTACAAAATTATCCTACCATTGGACCTTTGAAGAAGTTATATGACAACTTTTACAAAGATTTTCATTTTACACGAGATATCTTCACAGCAAGCGTTGTTGCCATGGCATTAATAATTCATTTGTAAATTATTCAATCGCTATTAAATTCTGTGAGTAGATCCAAGATTTACAAAAAAAATGAATCTATCCCACCTTTACTATTTCTATTAATTATTCATTTGTTAGATTTCATTTTCCAAAGTCTGCGAAGTGGTGCAAAGCATGAACGGACCAAAATGACCGATAAACATTTTTAAAAAAATTGACATACTCGTGGAAGCGTAATCTTTTCAGCTCAAAAATTTTACTTCACACTAATGTCGCCGAAACAAGACCGGAAGAATGTTTCTGTGTCCGGCGTAAACAGTCGGAGGAAGAGCGGAAGTGTCATGGGAGAGTACACATTCGGGCCTTCTGTTGATGACCTTACCACGGATACGGCGATTGGACCGCTGATATTGTTGTTTTACCACTATGACTGTCTGCAAAATGCACCAGATGCCCATGACGCTTTACAGAAAAATGGCACTTAAATCTCTTGAAATTACATTTTTTAAGCGCGATAATTTTTATGCTGTGCCATTAAAACTTCAAAACCCCTTTCACTCTTTAGTATTTTTTCATGAAGAAGTCTATCTAGTAAGTAAAGTAGATATACTTTCTCATCGTCACAAAACTTTCTTTGAATCTCCAAAAAATCAGCCATGATCTTCGTCCAATTTGGTGACGATAGCATTGGTTTTGCGGTTTCGCTAACATCCTATCCTATTATTGAATTGAAGGTGATTGAACAAAAAAGGCTAATTGTAGATGGGTCATGTCTGGGAATAAGTAGGGTGAGGCGCGACGCGTTATTGTTCCATTTGTTCTTATTTGCCCTGGGTCTTTCTGCATCAACATTGGGGTATACCATATATCATAAAGCTCAGATTGTTCATTCCTTCCAAACGTATATAAAGTAGTTCATATATCAAAACGCCTAGTTAACCATGGCGGCCTAACTAGATTAAGCAGGGTGATTATAAGCAAGACGGTGAATTGTTCCGTTTCAGAACAATGCCGTTCGTTTTGCTTTTAAACTTTCACACTATACTTTATCCTCCCGTACCAATACCTCGTCTCCCTCCAAACAGACAAATTCGCCTCAATTCTCTTTTTACATATATATATTTTTTAACGAGGGTTCGCAACAGCAGAGGTCATATAAACCCTCAGGATGCCGGTGTTTTTGAAAAAAAAGCTCATTTATAAGTATGTCGGGTTCGAATCTAGGGCCGCTGGATTCGAACCCGGGACCTTTACCTTACAGTGATGAGCGCCATGTCAAAGACTGAACCTTGCGGCAACCAGCATTATTGCTATTATTACTATTTTTGTATTATGTGATTTAGTTCATCTTACTTTATTTGATGTTAACATCGAAATATCATTAATTCAATTAAAAAACATTTGTGACTTTTTTGTTTTTCCTAGGGGGCTCTAGTCCCAGAGTAAAGTAGTTTCTTTCTATTTCTCTCTGATGTAACGCAAATTCACCCCTTCTAAAAATGTGCAAAGTGTTTTTTTAATAGTGTAAAACACCTAGTTAACTGTGAAGCAAAGGCCGGGTTATAAACGGGGTGAGGGAAGAGATTACTCTTTCCCTTTTTGATCAATTTGCCCCATCGTGTAGTGCAGCATCGTATATCTAGTTAAATAATGCCGGATGTTTTGTTTCAAACTTTCATATTGCACATTATCCAAGTTTCTCATCATCCCGGCAAAGCGTTTGTCAAGAGTTTCATAGAACAAAACGCCAACAACTATGAGGGACGACGACTGGGTTAACAAAACGTTGAAATCCTGGACGCCGCATTTTCCCTCGCCTCGTCTACTTTTTCCTTTACACACTTACTTAAATATGATTTCGACAGTTCTGAGTGACGACTGATCTCATGGGCTTAGATAGTCCAAGAAAAGACCTTTAATAACTGCTCATTTACGTAACTAGTTAACTAGTTTGGAAGTTAGAAATTCCGTGCTCAGTTTAGTAATATAAATTATATTGACGAAAACTTTGAACAACCCAACATTTGACCTTTTCTCTTTAAAATTTCTTGTTTAATTGTCTTAAGAACTAGCAAATTTGAGGTTTTACGTTAGTTTTCTAGTGTCTTAGTTTGATCCGTTTCTGCTTTTGCAGCTATTCAAACTCCATTTATATTTTATTTTTATCATATTATTTTTATTTATACATTTCCTAGTTAATTTTTAAAATATTAAAGAAATGAAAACAACAAATTCGGCCTTACTTTTTAAGGAAGTAAATTGGCTTATGCCATTACCAATTACGTTAAACAAGCTCGACTAACGGAGTTTAACTAGAGTAGGATGTTGTTTGGTTCTGTTTTCTGAATTCGTGCACTTAATATTAGACCATATTCGCAGTATTCAACTTTATACTGCCTTATACATATGTATTTTTTTGTTTACCCTATCAAGTCCTAGGAATTTCCCACGATTATTTGCAACGTGTAATAAGCTAGGGATCATTTATATTTTCTCTTGAGGAACGGGTTGTTTACATTCACCCTTCAATTATGACCAAGTCAATTATCACATGTTTAATATTATTAAGGATAGAAGGCAGGAACGTTTAACTTTCACTAGTACAACTTTCATAACTGTTCGAATGGGTTTGCTTAGACATTTTTGTCATTTTTTAGCTTTCATAATATTTAACGGAAATCCATTATATTTAGTGGTCTAATTGACCAAATTAGAATTTGTTTTGCAAATCAAACCGTAGGACACAAAGATCAATTACTATTGAGGAAAATGGAGCTAATGAACTCCATTTTCATAACTTTTTTTGTATTTGGGTGTACATTCGTCACTAATAAACTTTTGTCCTTTTGCATAAAATCATTAATAAATGATAATCCACTTAGGTTTTAGTGGTCAATTGACTATGTTACTTCTTTCAATTAATTATTCTTTTTATGTAAGGTCTTAGTTAACTGGGATTCGAAGTGGTAGAGCAGCGATGTATTTAGCCGAAGGTCGTAGGCTCGAATCCCGCTCGTGGGACTGACTTTTTTACCTCCACCAAGACCTTACATAAAAAAAATAATTAACTGAAATTCAGTATAGAACAAATTTACGGAATATTGTACAGTGTGAAATAAGAAAGTGAACCGTTCCCAGCCAAATATGTATAAAGATAATAACGTTACCGTACGTAAAAACGTAAAATTGGTACCGTGTGTTGAATAAGTTCTAAAATTGTATAATCTTTGTATTGATTGATTTTAAACAATGTCCGAAAATTTAAAAACGAATCAATTGCTTAAAAATTTGGGTTTCATAATTAATCCGGACATTAAAAGAAATTTCATACGTAACACCATTGGTTATACTGTGAGAAATTTATGTGAGAAAATTCTCATTCTCGCAAACGGAAAAAAAACATGCGCAACAATCCAACGATTTTATTACTTTTATAGCTTCAGACAATAATAATAATAATAAAAAATATTTTAAAAAAATTAAAAATAACCAATGGTTAATTTTTCTTTGCTGTGTGTTTATATACACATATTGTTTTTCTTCTTTGTTAGTACATACTTTTTATTAGTCGTTTTGAAAACGAAAATATATACAAATTAGAAAATTTAAAAATTAATCAAGAGTTATAGGGCAATCAAAAATTATTAATTTGAACAAATGTTCGTTACGTTACGACTTAGCATACTTTGTACGACCGCAATGTACTTTCACTGTGCTCGAGTGCCGTTCTTATTCCTTTTCATAATTGTAGTGAATAGTTGTAATAAAAAGTTTCTATTTAGGTTTTAGTCTAGACTTTTGTGCAGCATAGTATCGGATCTGCATATAAATTATTTAGGATGATGTGAAGAAAATAGTCAATTAATTTAATAATAAATCGCCAAGAATGTCTTACTTTTGTTCTGCATGTCTTCTGACACCATTGGATATGTTTATAAGGAGATTCACTGCTTTTGCAGTCCCCAGGGCTGGCGTTTCGTGGATTTTCCTTTCATTCTTGGTTAGCTTGTAGGCCCCCAGGTCTTTTAGTTGTCACTTTTCATTATACTATGTAATATTTAATGACCGTTATATAATGATTATTTGGAGACCGTGAGCTTCGGTCTTGTGTGACGTAGGTTTAGAAAAATTGTTGTCTTGTTCTGCTTGCATTTTTAACACTCTCAACACGATACGCAACCGTGACATATCTACACACAAAACACGTACACCCTGAAGAAATAATGAAAATGCTGTTTTTTTAACCTACATCACACAAGACAGCATCTCGATCTCCAAATCAATTTTTATTATTCCCGTCAACAGTTAGTGAAGGTTTTTAATGTGCTCACTCACTAGTTTACTATTAATTTTCAATTAATCGTTTTTAACACGGTGTTTATCTGATTTGTTAGATATTCCAGTCCTCAGGCATTAAACTATTAGTCATTGGATGGAAGAATGTGTTCGCTCCTCAATCACATCTTTTGGTAAAGTCTATGAAGACATTCATTAGTTGAAACTTCTTGTTTAAAAGAGAGTGTCACTACCTTTGTCCGCTTTCGACATAAAGAGAAATTTTTATCACCTGGTAGATGCCTGTATATGTAAATATGAGATGTAATTTTAGATGTGCTTTTAATGACTTCACGATTAAAATTTTCCTAGGTCTTCCGAACTTTTTGCAAGAATGGAGCACTTCCTTTCTTTATTTTAAAGCCAACCTTTGCCGGGTCGGAGCCGACTGTCCTACGATTCAGTGTACTTTTCCTTTATTTATTTGTCCCATACTTAAGAGGTTAATTACATAGAAAATGAATCTTCCATGAGCAACTGTCGTGTAGGCGGAGGTGTCCCCTAAACGTAAGTCATTATCGAAGGTTTCACTAGAGGAGTTTCTGTTTGAGTTTATACACTGAGTTGAGGCTTAGCAATACATTAGTGTTGATTCATGGTTTCTGCAACTTATCCATACAAGTTGCAGATAAGCTCATTGCACCCTGTACATGGTTGTATTTGATAAAAGTGCCCAGTTCGCAGACCAGAGAAGAGCGAATGAATTATCCAAGTGGTCAACGCTTCAGATTCTGTATTGAAATATCATGTCAGGGTTGTCATGGAACAGGATAGAACCTCGTATGTTCACCAGTGTTGGCTCTTTATTTATTTTTTAATCAAATGTTGAATTGAGTTAATTAGCAGGATTCCGTCTAGTTGCATTAATTTACTTATTAAACCGTTATGTTTTTAGGATTGTTATTAAGATCATGTTTTGATATGACTGGTCGGCTGGTCGACATTAAACCTCTGGCCGAATCCGCTCCAATGGTCATATATTATTCTATTTTCGTAGCATGTTGTTACGCGCCCCAAAATAGGTAAATCTTTGGATATTCAAGCGGAGAAACGCATTTTTTAAGATTCGGAGTTGGCGTGTCATCGGATGGCTGATCGTCATATAATTTTCGGCCCGAACGGCCTCGACTGTCATGTATGAAATCCTCTTTTCGGTGCATGATTTTATTTGCTTCGGGTATTTCTTATACCTATTCAGTTTCTTGTCTTTATGTCGAAGTGGTGATTGTTTCCCTTGATGAAAAATGAAATAAATTACTTCTGCTATTAATTTCTAAATTTGAAATTCTGTTTTGGCTTGTGAACGAAAAGCCAGGTCAGTTGATTGACCTCTATCTACTGCATCTACTGTCATATACAATCCTTTTGCCGTAACATATTTTTATGCGCCTCAAAATAGCTCAATTTTTGTCGTTCAAGCTGGAAAACATAAACCTTTTGACGTTTCAGGTGTTGACGTTCAATGTAACGTAACTGTAACTTTTTCGATTAAACTAAATGTCAGTACTGTATTCTACCTACTAGTTTTGACGGTTTGATAGGAATTTCCTTCCTAACCTTCCTTAAAAAGTTCACCATCGATTAACGTTGAATGACATCCCTGGGGGTGGTTTTCATTGGTTACACCAAGAAAAACTTTCCCGAACGATGAATTGTTCTTTCATTAAAACTCCCATCAACCACAGCCTGATAATTTAAACATCGAGCGCCTCAAAACAAGTAAAGCTCTGTTGTTAAATAAAGAATTAACATTTATTACAGATAAATATTTTATAAACAGGGTGATTTGTTGAAATCCTCATTAAATTAAAAATTTGTTGTAAATTGTTTTGCGTAGGTAGCCAATAGATGCTCATTAAATTGAATGTCAACCATAAGCCAATAAACCATCCAAATGTAACTCTAAATATAATCCATAAAGAGAGTGCGTGAGTTTTAACTTTACTAATTGGATTGTTTATTTTAAACCGTTGACGTTTCATTTCTCCCTTACTTGTACACATCCAGGGTTATTTGCGCCTTCCTAATGCTGTATTTGCCAATGCTTCAACGTTTCCCTTTGCCACACTATTACGAGAGTACCGATCCAATAAGTGGAAGGGGCATTTCATAGTGATCATATTTCCGCGATTCAAACAATCGAAACTTACTTTATGTTGTTGATCGTGAGACCACGAGTTTCTTCCTGAAAGATTCATTTAAAGAATCCAGGAGAACATTCACTTTGAAGCGTGGGCTGCCTACAACGAAAAGTGGGTGTTCTAGGTTAACCCTGTACACAACGGTACAATGATAGGCCGCGACCTATTCTAACGGTCACAAAACGATGGCAATTTGAGCAAAAAACGATTACTATTCCATTCTTTCCGATAATTTTAATTGCGATGCTTGATACGAGCTGGTAGATCCTAATTGAAAAGTCAATAATCTAATCTGAAATTATACTTGATAAAATGCGAAAGTGCAAGATTTTTTTATTTTTCAGGTTGAGATATGTATATAAAAAGTATACCTTATGTATACAATAAATTAGTACAGAAGATATCAATATTCATTTTTTTAGGGTAAAATAACGTCAACAGATGGCATCCAACGGTCATCTTTCATTCTAAACAGAAATATTAAGGAATATCATTGGAAATTGTTCTTTCTTTAATAGCATTCGGTTTTAGAGCGTGTCCTCAAGTTTCACACCTGTAAAATTCCCTATTAAATTATTTATTACCATCTTGGTCTGCTTTTCCTCAGTGGATGTTTAGTCAGGCGTGTTTTGGCATTTCACTAACTTCAACGTTTGCGTGATTTCTATGGCGAGGATAGTCATACCATGATGATAGGTCATCAAACCATAGATTTATCACCCCGCATGCCACAGGGGTAAATTTCTCTATTTAATTATTATTCGTGAAAACGAATCAATTGAACCGTCCATAGTGCTCAGTGTGGCTGGAGTTCCACCTGGAACGTTCGGACAGTCCCGGCAGGCATTTCGGCAGCAGGATTGTAAATACGTTTATGAAAATATGCGGTTTCGTGCTTAAGGAATATCTGTTTACATGTGGAGGCGATGACCCATTCACCGCCACCTGGAAGGTGGAAGGGGGCCCCACTCCGGTATGGCTTCTTCGATATCCGTCCTTTCAGTTGTTGGTGAAACGCAGGAGTGTGAGTATGTGTTGTACCTTACACTTCATTACACTGGCATCGGGTCCCTGATACATACAGACATGAAGGTAAAACATTTTTTCACGGTTGTTTATTTTATTGGTCTTTTCCATCTTTTTCCTAACCATGGAGTAACTGTTTTCGAAAATTTAACGTCTTAAAATGTCAAATCGTGATTCATGTGGTCACTTATGGCTTGAACAAAATTTCATTTTTAACGGTTTAACCAGTTGACTTTATTATTTATAAAATATAACCTAGGCAATCTCGTTGATTTTAATTTTTGACTATTTGGGATATTCTCAGAGAAATAAAATTAAATTTTTAATTTCTGTGTGGCTGAAAGATCATATTATTTATTTATTTTTTTACTTTCGATCTCTAAAATTTTGAAGTTTGAATAATAAAGAATTATAATAATTATAATTTCACTTGCTCTTTGGTAATTGTACCTGGCTAATTCCGATAACTATCCTTTGTTCTGTTTCAGAAATAGTTTTATTCACTGTTTTTATTGTTTTTCATCAAAAGCTGTTTAGAAAACAGTAGTTAACATTTATTTTGACAATTTATTGGTGAGTAATCCGCAAATGTTTGTCATAAACTGTATTGGTCATTAAATATCTACAATCCTTTTGAAGTAATCCATACTTATATGACTATTGAACAAAAATGTATCTCAAACCGAAATATTTATTTAATACAAATCCTTAAGCACTTCTTTTTGCAATTTAAAATATTTTAATAGTTACGATCTTTCGTACGGAAAGTAATCGGAAAAAAAGTATACCAAAGATAACAAGCACAACAATAAAGCTCCATATCTATCATTCGTTCGAAAGATGTCAAAGGCCCTACACAACACAGATTGGGTTTTCCTCACGTCTTTTGATATATTGACATCAATGGTACATCTTGAACTCCTAGTTTTTTTTCTTTCTGTAAGAAAACTGTAAACTCCGGTTTTCAATTACGTCCTTAAGATATTCTAGGCTCAGAATTAGTACAACCTTGGTCAACTCCGAGTTAGTTGATAAGTGAAAACAAATGCTAAACACAATAGCAAACATTTCATTTCTAATATATGTAATCGTCTTAAAACGGCATTAATAATAAGAGCCTTTTAGAATAATTTGCATGTATCTAAATTACAAATTACCTGCAGACTCGCACAATCTTTTTTCTTAATTACTAATAGGCTTATCAATTTATATACATTTTTCACTTTGCCTCTTTCCATAACAACGTCGAAAAAACACGACCTCATTCAGCACGCATTGTAAACCATGATCAAAGTTAGTAAAGTATGCAAGTATGGATTAAAAAGGTTAGTTGAGGGAAATGTCTCATCAAGTCGTATGGCCGTGGTAGAAATAATAATATTTGGAAACAGTATTTGAAATTTTAAAAGTATTGGATCAAATTTTGAACTTTTGATATTAATCTAATAGGTATAGTACTGCCGAGGGTGCTAGATTGATAATAGCTTGATAATAATTGTTCTTCTAGAACGCTATTCAAAATGTTAAACTCTTTGTAATTAAAATGTTGGTTCATCGATTCAGAACATCTTCATCTGCTCTGCTCTATTTTCGCTTCTTCTGTTCAGTAAACATGGATTTATTTGGTTGTTCGCCTATGTGTTATTTTGTAAATAGTGCCCTTTTTTATTAAAAACACACTTAGCTCTACCTTCAAGTACAATCAAATTTGCAAGGTGATACCTCAGACAGATTCCAGATTTAAAATTGATTTGATAGGGACTAAAGATTTCGGACATTCGACGTTAACAAATAAAATCATGCATTCATTTCTGGAAATGGTGACCGATTATACAACCATTCTTTGCAACACCCTTTAACAGACTATACAAATGAAAATGAAAATCAAAAACAAGTATATTGCTAATCGATTGGTGATTAAGGCATGGCGGCGGCACATAGAAACAATGTTTTCTAGATCTGTAAAATTTTCCGCTGCAAACTTGTGTATGTCATAAAAGCGTCTCAATTTGTCAAATACATAAATTAATTATAAACGATGAAACCAAACAGAAGTGTAATATTACTATCATTAAATTAAATATATACATACTAGAAACAAGCAAACATGTATGGTATCCAAAGCCAGTAGAAGAATCGGGTCGGATATGTTATGTGCAAACTCAAAATATGAACAATCAAACTTAGAGGGATTAGGGAAATAGACTTCTTTCTTGCTGCAGTACATGTACGTACATCTACCTAAACCTTAAAAAGAAATTACACTTATTTAAAAACAATTCTCATAAGATCAGACAGTCAAGCGCCCATAAAAGCATTATCACATAAAAAGGTCGCCTCGAAAACACCTGCAAAATCTTCCAAACCTTGGAAAACATAACGTAAAAATATGTAGGCTGCCAGAGAAAAAAAATTTTGCATAATGAACAAGCCGACTGATTGGCCAGAGGAGAGTAAGACTAAGTATACACCCAGAACAAAAGGATAACTAGATCAAACATAAACACCTACTTCTCAGCATGGGGCCATACAAAACAAAAGAAAAATGTACGAGTTCTATAGATGGAGACATATGAAACCGACGGTTAAAGAACCCTGGGCAAAATTGGCAAACGCATGATTAAAGCTAGACAGACTCAGAGGATTGATAGGGCTATAGAGGGGTCACTGGCTTTTGGGAAAACACCTACACAACATGGATAATATTCAACAATGACCAGTTTGTAGGTTATGCAATGAAGAGGAAGAATCTGCCACCCGTATTATTTTCGTATCCGAAGCAACCACCAGACATAACCTAGAGTACCACGGAGACCCGGAATGACCTATTATGTGCTTTGTGAAAGAAGGTTTATGTCAATTGAACAGAACTAATGAAGGAGGAAAGGTACTATAAACTAGGAGTGTGCAGTGTTTGGTTAAATATAGAACCCCCCGATTTTAGTATATAATTTTATTTTAATCATCATCGTATCCTTTTTGATGTGGCAAGGAAAATATCCTAGATGTATGCCATGTTATGTCAACACGCCACTTCACTTTTTACAATCCAAAGGACACGAATAACAACATAATGGCAAAACCAGCGATACTTAGCGGAAAATTAAGGTCGGAGACTTCAGGTTCACTTATGAGGTCAAAATTGTATATAAAGGTGTAGTTTGTACCTGAAGTTAAGCAATTACACTACTTAACCAACCTCTCATCTCATTGTATTCATTTCAGGGGCTATCTCTCCATAAAACTAATGAATAAGACAAAAGAACATTGAAACTCGGTTGTTCACTCATTAAAATTTTGTTCCTGTCAAAGGATCCGGATTAAATCATAATTGTTAATCTCATCGGACCGACGGGCTTTCGCGGATGAAAGCGCTTTCTCACGCATGTACGATCTCACATAACACACATTTCACGCAAGGTGTTGTTTTACAATCTTTGAAACGTGACAGATTGAACATGGCAAATTGGAAATTAATATCCTTCCTAAACATATTCGTTCAAAACGAATTCTCTACGTTCTTAATAATTTAATTTATAAGTTCAGCTAGTGTTTCACAATCAATGGAGAGATTATATGTTACATGGGCTGAAGTAAAAGGACAAGTCTTAAGTTCCATCGGGTTTCAATTCAAATACCCTCATCATATAGCACAGAAGCAAAAATACAATATTCCCCCATTCCTTCTCTTTAGAAGCGAAAAAAGTATCAACGAATGTGTTTCAGTTAATCTGTACGTGGTTCGGAGCAACGTGTCTTTGAAAGTGATCAACCGGATAAGGCAATTAACGAGCTTGCAATTTCAGGGAGTTTGATATAGGTAATTGCTTCGGAATTGGTCACGGAAACACTCCATCTCCGTTGGGACTTGAAAATTTGCATATCAAACGGCATCGAGCGATTGTAATCGTGCCCAAAATCGCATTTTTTTAACCTTGGAAACAACAGGTGCAATTCTGTCCTTTCCGCATGCTGAAATTTTAAATTGTCGTCTTTTATTTCCGCCATTTACGTAATTGAACAAGCGGGATTTGTCGAAAACAAAAAACTTAAATGATTTCTTGTTTTATATTAGTTGTTACCAAATACACTACGCCTTTCGTTTAAACTTTCCAACCTGTTGCACTTTTGAAAGCAGACCGCAAGTTATCACGGCATAGTCCGTGCCCTGTTTTATCTCCTCTGTAATCAGCCAGACCAAAAGAAAGACAAACCGCTAAATCACTTTTACTCGATAAAAAATCACATGTGAAAGAAAGAAACAGTATAGTTTTAATCCAAAAACAGCCAACAAATCTATTCTGGGTTGCAAAGGATGCTCATCGAGACACTAACAAATAAAGTGTGTATAATTCAATAACAAATATTTTATTATTTTAATAATTAAAACGAATAATACATTTTATATTACAATATTGTCTGTCCATTTTAAAAACTTTTGAATTTCTAAAAAGATACCACAAAAAATTGTCGTTTAAGAATACTCTGAATATAAGACGGTTCATTGTTAATAATAAAAACGAAAATAGAATGTTTAAACAATTTAAAAAATGTAAAAAGTAGCACTATTGTTCTTGTAGATGGAAATGGATGGCTACCCCGTGAGAGAAACCTTTCTCTCATTGTACGGTCGAACAGCTCATTTCCACAGAGTTCCAACAGATTTTTTTTTTCTTTTGCAATGGCCCATTTCGTTTGTTCTCTCTGGTCCGGTTCCAATGGGAACTACATTCAAAACGTATTATGCGACAATTGAACTACAGTGCAAGTTGATTATATATAACTAAACAAAAATACGCTCACAATTGTTTCCCATACGGCTGAGAAAGACGGTCTTTTCCGGACGGAAAGGTTAAGGTTCAACTGCAGAGAGACCCAATCCGAGGTTGGTTGATTTATTGAACGGTGAACCTTTTCGTGTAACATTTTAAGGAAATGTAGATTCTTTTCGGCAATTTTATTATTCCATCCTCATAAGTCTTTTTTTAAACTTTTAATCCTCTTTTTAGTCTAACCGGAAAGTGTTATTTCTTCCAAAGATATTTCCAGGGCGGAACAGAAACCAGAATCTGGATTATCATCGCAAGTGCAATATTATTTTTTCGTCGCCAATGACAAAACATTGATGTGTCAGAAAAAAGACTTACCAGAGAAAGAGGATTTTTATTAATTTTATTAAATCCATTATATTTAGTGGTCTATTGACCAAATTACTTCTTGCCATTAATTAATCTTTTACGTAAGGTTTTTGGTTGAAATGAAAAAGTTAGTGCCGTATAATTAAACAAAAATTCACACAATTCACAATTGTTTCCCACACGATTGAAAAAGCCGGTTCCGAAAGATTAAGGTGTTAAGCTCAAACGGTAGAACAATGGCGTATTTAGCCTAAGGTCGTGGGTTCGAATCCTACTCGTGGAACTAATTTTTTCACACCCACAAAACTTACATAAAACGATTAATTCCATTGATTCATTTTAAGAAAATAGAATAGCAAACTTCCATGTTTTTCATATTCGTTTGATTTATTCTTACCAATCTTCTTCGGGTTAAAACGTTCCTTGGGCGTTGTTAAAATAAATTCCTGTAGCGTTTAAACAAAAGATTGATATGTTTAAACAAAATGAAACATAATATAAATCTAATGCCTGTATCAACCCCCAAGAAAATTGCGCTATTCATGCATCTCAGACTTAAAAATGTAACGGCAATTTAAACATAATTTACCAATTGAACTATAAATCTCTGCACCGTATGCTGTAAATTGGATTTCGATTATCACCGACCTGATCCACATTAATTCCGGAAGTGCTTGGTCCGGTAAACAAAGGCCTCACAAAGCGTGTTCCCAATAGTTTGAACATATTTTTTTATAATTTATTATTATTATGTTATTTTTCTTTAAATCCCCCACTGATGTGAATAGCCATCCATTTCCAAAATAAAAATAAAATATTCTTGATGGAATTACCGATAGTTAAGAACTTGATTTTTACAGCTATTTATATGTTGGAAGCTTCTTTATCGTTTATTTATTAACAATTTGAAAAATAGGTCTTCTTTTTATTCTGTTAAATAGACATTTTTGATCAATAAAAAGTTTATACCAGAACCAATAGTAGTAACTGGTTCAAGGATTCCAGTCAGCTACATGCTCAAGATACGTACAACATGCATATTCAACATGCATATTTCTCTTATTGAATATTCATGCAATGATCTTTTTTCTTCTTTACAAAAAGTACAGTCAGTATATTATTTTTCTTATACTCATATATTAAACAGTTCCGATAGAAGGTTAATATAAAACTATAAACCTCTAAATGTTAAATTGTACTGAAATCGAGCTCAGAAGCTTTTCCTTTAATGCTTTGATCAAAAACTACTTATATTGTCCTCTCTTGCTTAGCTTTACATTTCCGTTCGTATCTTTTTCTCGTATTTTCCAACTAATTTCTTTTTTTTTTCTACAGTTGAGTTTCGATTTTTTATGGTACAACGGTATCCAACTCTTTCTTTTCTTTGTCCTACAGCTAGCCTCTCTGTACCTCAGGGCTTCCTCAGTTGTGGATAAAATAAGACAAATAACACAGAAGCATGATAGTCTGGTTAGCATTCGCACTACCCAAGAGAACTCGACATTTCTCGGGGTAATTGAGGATAAAACTTTCCATTCCCGCTAATATATTACACTTACACACCAGACTGCATTCCCACTATCCTCGAATACTCGATATTCCTTGGGTTAATTGGAAATAAATCCTTCCATTCATGCTAATAAATTACACATACACAGCACAAATAAATAAAAAATACTATCTCAGAGTACTCCATATTCCTTGGGGTAGTTCTTATTGCAATCGGTTTTTCTAAATAGCACTCGTCACACAAAATCAGGTACCGCTCAGTGCAGAATCGCACATATGCGTTCTGTGTGTTCGAAACAAAAACAAGGAATAAAAAGAAAAGAAAATAATGGGTCAAAGGTATAGTATGACACGTGAAGGACAAAAGAAAGGAGATTTCGAAGTAAGGTCAGTGTCTGGCACTTTCATTTTACTCAGTGAAAGAAAATCAATGTTATTAATGTACCGGACACTACCGATAACTATCACCTTCTTTTTTATGTATTAAAAGAGAAATCATTACAATTACCGTCTGGTGTGACGTAGGTTTCAGAAAACCATTTTCTTTTTCGTGCCACTGTTTCGATCTTTATTGAGATCATCTTCAGGGCCTGGGATTTACAAACATTGTTTACATTTAACAATTACATTTGTGCCGTGGTGAGAGTTATTGATACTCAAGAATGGCAGAATTACACAAAAGACAAACACTTTGAGTGAGTAGAAATACTTTGATTGAATATAAAAAATATATTTTGCATTGTATAAATTCACCTTTCCACATCCAAAATGTAATTGTTAAATGTAAACAATGTTCGTAAATCCCAGGCCCTGAAGATGATCAATAAAGATTGAAACGTTGGCACGATAAAGAAAATGTTTTTCTGAAACCTATATCACACCAGACTGCATCTCACGATTTCTAAATAATTATCGATTAACGGTCACAAATCACCATACATTACAATACCATCCAAATTCACCTTATCATCAAGTCTGAAGGTCAATATTTTACGTAAGCAGATATTCCTTAAGTAAATTCAAATAAAAGTGGTCCAAAGACAGAACCCTGTGATACTCCTAAATTAACAAATGTCCAAGGTGATCTATGAATCTACCTAAATCATAATTTGTTTTATTTCAGTTAAGTATGATTCCAATTATCTAATAGAACTGATCAAAAATCTTAACTGTTCAATGTATGACGTGATTGGCTGAACCAAAGATTTTTGGAAAAACGGGCAAGTTTCAGACCCCTTTCATAAAAAATTAGCCATTCAATGTAATGATTCTACCCTTTGGTCAAGCCCCGTTCGTTTTTTAGTCCATAATCTGTGAGAAGTGAAAACAAAAAAGAAAAGTTACAGACTTAACTCCCAACAAAGTTTTAAAAAAATAAGGCTATCAAATTATAGGCAGGTAAGGTATATATATAATCTCTACATTTTGGTCAACCTCACTCCACTCCTACTTTTATGGGCCACATAGTTCTTTTATTTTTTCGGTTAACACTTGGCGTTTCTGGCCCCTATTTTCACGATACTCCCCCCCCCCCCCCAAAAAAAAAACACCACTTGGCGTTTGTTGGTTCCTTAAGCGTCAGGACAATGTTTCCTCACAAAGGATAGGTGGGTGAAGGGAAGGTAAAGAACTCATAAGAAAACAAAAAAGTTCCAGACTCCTTTTGTTCATTCAGAGTACGCATGAGTAACATGTGATTCACTGAACCAAAGATTTTGGAAAGTTTGGACAAGTTAAACTAACAGGATAAGTACACATATAGATAAAAGATAGATAGACGGATAGATGAAATATGGATAGAATGATAGATAGATATATAAAGTTTAACTGTCTTTTTTACGGGAACTTGTGGGTAAGGTGGTGTTACGTAGACAATTTATTTAGTATCTTTGAATTATACTTTATATGTGAAGGGATAAAATAAGCGAGTATTTATTAGATAGAGGTAACCAGTGAATTCCAAGTAAATGAACGGGCTTACCCGCATTCTAACAACCCGCACTTGGAACGGCTTACTTTAAATAATTATCGCACAATTTATCATAATCAGCAAGGGAACGCCGGGTCGTTCGCCCGTGAAAAGGAGTACATACTGTAAAACGAGAGTTTGCCTCAAATGGGCCGGGGTAAATTGAAAAATTACTCTTGTTTCTGACTAAATTTAGAGGAGAATAGGCGAACAGGAGATGGCCAGTTTTGGCATAACTGCTATCAACTTGCAGACCAAAACGCGTCGGTTAAGTTGAAGAAATCTCACAGTTTCACTAATAAATAGAAAATTACTGGTGCCATTGAAAAAAAAAAAGTTAGAATAAGTCAAACTGTTTGAAACAGTCCGTTGATAAAACTATTGTGTCAATAGACGTTTTACAGCATTTGTCTGCTATCTCTTATCAAAAATTGATCTTTTTGCAAAGAAACCAAATAATTTTCAATTTGTTACAATTTTTTAAAATTGTTTCTCTTCAAGCAAAATCGCTGCATTGGTGAATCGACTAAGGTACATACATATTTAGTGCCATGGAGTATTCTTAAGACTAAAACTGCTCTTCTCTTCTTCAAGTAAAAGTACGACTTACCTAGCTCACTTAATCCAGCAAAAATACTTTAAACTTATTTCTTTTGTTTAATTATCAAAAACTATGTATTGCTCTCATTAATCTGGTGGTTTAAACCTGAACAAAAATGAGCTACTCTAGCATTGAGCCATGTGAAAAGATAGGAAAATCTATCTTCGCAGGGAAATAACAACAACCCCATCAAATACCTTAGGAAACAGGTAAACCATTGGAAACAATTTATACAAGGATATATATAAGGAAGCTAGGAAAAGCTCATACAGACGCCGCGAGCAAATAAATTGGACGGGGTCAAAATATTTCGAGCCAAAAACAATATTAAATAAAATCGAAACCTATTCCTCTGGATTATAAGAACCCAGTTTATTTCCCATATCCTATAAACTAGAAACACACTTACGATTAAAGGGTACAACAAAGGAAAAGAAGAATCAGGAAAATCAACAAAATTTATAAGCTGTCCAAATGGCTCCAAAATCAGAGATGGAACCGAGTCACGTATGTTCTGTGCAAGCAATATGAACAATCAAACTCATTAAGGAAGTACATATCGGTCTTACTGTTAGCTGTTCGTGAGTGCCATAAACAATTTATTCTCATTAGTCAAACATTGTCTACAGAAGCAACCCTAGAGTGATTAAAAAATCTACACCAAAATTCGTAAACGCATTGCTGTACCGAGTAAAATTCGAAAAGTGATGTGGATATGTGGAGGTCACTGGCATCTAAGATAAGACCTATGGGTACAGTGCTGACACTATTTGTAGGTTGAGCATTGATGAGGTAGAAACTAATTATAGTGTTTCGTCGAATTGGTAAAAAGGCCCAGGAAAAAGAATTACAATCATGATCGTCAATTTTTTACTATGTGCATATTAAAAGAAGGTCGGTCCAAATGAACTGAACTAAGGAACAAGGAAAAAAACGAACTCGGTGTTTCGGAAAACTTCATTATCCTCAATAATGTAGTGAAATGTCACATAGTTTAAATTAACAAAATTATTTGTTGCACTTAAAACTAATAAACAATTTTCTTTTAAAATAGAATGCATGGTAAGAGAGTAAACAATTGAATTTGTTTTAATTTTGTTATAACTATTTGGATACTGTAAATATTGCGAATACATTATCGTTCTATCATTGATCCGGTAGGCTATTGTTGGCGTTTGTTTAGATAAAACGTTTTCACAAAAATTAACAGTTTTTTTTTCTTTTAAGGGAACAAACAAAGTGACTTCAGAGACATCGCAGAATGTTGACCCAGCCTTCAGAAGCGTATGTAAAGCATCTTGGGCTTTTCTGATTTGGCGAGTCGAGGTAAATATATCCGTCATAAAAATTTTAAAATGTTTAGTTATTAATTTTTCTTCTTGACTAACCACACGTACAAACGGCCAAACAGCGGGATACATGTTTATCTCATCAGCTTGGTCCATTCTGATTGTTTGATAATTTATTATATTTGTTCATTTGACTTATAAACGGAAACTTGGGCTAATTTGTCATTAGTTTGATGTCTGATAGGTGATGTGCCATTCGTTCTTGACTGTATGATCAACAGTTTTTACATAGTTGACTCCACCAATCAATACAGTAAAACCTGTTGTGACTTGAGTTTGATCAATATTGATAGTTTATACATTTCCTCGTGCCTTACTAGTCGAATGAATAGTTTGTGGTCAGTCCTATCAGATTTTAAGTTTGACTAACCAACCAGTACAAAAAGCCCGTGTATTCTCGATTTTTATGCCAAAAACACAAAAGCAAGAATAGATGAATTTTTGGTGCCACCTGTTTGACCAATTATCACAGTTTGACAAATTCCAGCTTAATCAATTCTGATATTTATTGGATTATCGATTCTTTTTTTTATTTGAGAAGACTCGAGTGGTGGTGCAAAAGTTCCTTTAGAAAATGAAAACTGGTGGCAGAGTTCATGAAAATGAAAGGGGAAGACTTTTATGGTATATGAATGTTCGAATTTCATTTATTGAATTGATTTATATTTTTAGATTATTATTATGTCTATTATTTTATATTATTTATTTATCGCTATATTTGGTTAAATGTAATGCGAATGTTTTCAATAACTAGCCCCTTGATTGACAGCTAGTTTTGGGTCAAAGCCAGCGCAGGTGTCCCTTATGCAGAAAAAGTTTGCTCGATGTGCCCCACATAATAGAGGCATGACATGCCTTGGCTCCATACAGAGAGCGCGTAGGCATGACGCCGGATCTAAGAAGAGTTTCAGGGTCCCTTGTTCCGCTTTTTAGGGGAATCGGGAATATTTTTTAATGTATATAGCCTTCAAAATCTGTGTTTTGTATGAGTAAGTGTATTTATTAGAGAAAATGAGGAGGGCCTGAGAGCGGCATAGCATCCTCATCGCCCTTCGAGCTGTGACTTGGGTCGGTATGATTGGTTTGTTATTAATGCTAACAGTAATGTATATGAAATATATGCTTACTGTTTCAGTAGTCCCTGCAAAACAATTACCGGTTGTTTCAATTAGCTAACTACTGTATCTGATAGTTTAAACTGTTCCTATAGTCATTTATTTAAATATATTTTAAACCGCTGATCTGTTTTATTTCAGAATTTGCAACTGGTGTCGGTCCCTAGAGAACAATACGGTACATTTTACGACGGTGATTCTTATGTGGTTTATGCAGCTTCTGAATATGGAAAACACGTCGGCCCAAACACGAAGGTAAATTTTAAATTGTACTTTTCTTTAATGTTGCAGAGTGGCCAAATTAATTGAGTAGTCGACTCATAGTATGACTGTAGTCAGCAGTTCTTAATGTTCGAAATTATTTATTATTAAACGCATGAAGTAATTTAAAACAACACGTACTTCTGTCAAAAAGACGTAGACTTGGAGATACAATAAACAGTCATTCAACCAAGCAGAACCGGATGTTGTAAATTTCGTCTGGTCGAAAATATCAGCGATATCCAGTTGGGAATAGCTAATTTGACACCTATTTCAAGTCATGAACAAACGCCGGACGTAAACTAATGACGGAAGATTGCCCTTTTTTTTATTATTAGACAATACAACACACAACTCGACCGTTACGGCGATTCAAAGCACGACTCGTTTTCAGAGCAAAGAGATCCACGGTAAAATGGAAATGCACATCCATTTCTGGCTGGGTCAAAACACAAGCCAGGACGAAAGTGCTGTCGCCGCGTTCAAAAGCGTTGAACTGGACGATTATTTGGGAGGGACGCCCGTCCAGCACAGAGAGGTCAGAGGGTATGAATCGGCAAGATTCAAGGCATATTTCAAAGATGGTATAAGGTACAAAAGCTCATTGTACAATTTAAACCGAACAATCCCTTTTAATTACGTATCACCTTTCAAAGGGTAATGATTGGCGGAGTTGAAACCGGCTTGAAAACTATTAACAACAACGTGGAAGCCAGGCTTTTCCGCGTCAAAGGAAGAAGAAGCCCAGTTCTCACACAGATGCCAGCCGTTTCTTGGGAATATTTTAATTCCGGCGACGTCTTTATAATCGACACAAAAGACGTCGTGTTCGTCTGGTCCGGACGTACGGCCAATTCAATGGAAAAGCTTCAAGCCGCGAAGGTCTCATCATTGATACAAGTGCGTATCAAGTTCCATATTAAAAACAAATAAATTTTTTAGGTGGCGACCCAATTCAAAGACGAGAGAAACGCTTTGTCTATAGTTTTCGTCGACGACGGAAAAGAACTGGAACTAACCGTACCTGAACAAACACTACTCGGTTTCTATCTGGAACTCAGCCCGTTGGCCAAAAGGTATTGAATATTAATGACAAAAACTAGAAAATTCTATTAATATTATCGAATTTCTGTTATGTCTTTATTAGAAACATACCTGACCACTCGGGTGATGATTTGCAAGTTGAAGCCAACATCCGTTCGGCATTGAAGCTTTACCGGTGTACTGATGCGGATGGAATTTACAAAGTAATCGAAGTAAAAACTGGTGCTTTGGAGCAAAACGATCTAAACCCCAATGTAAGTTGTTCACGGTTAAAATTATCAAACTAAAAGAAGATTGCAGTGACGATCGTCCTTTTGATTTCAGGATTCCTACATCATCGACAACGGCCCGTACCACATATGGGTCTGGGTCGGAAAACACGCTTCGGCCAAAGAAAGGGTCGAGGCAATGAGGAACGGCCACGGTTTTTTGAAAAAGAAAAATTACCCCGTGCACTGCGGGATTACACGGGTGGTGGACGGTGGGGAGCCGATAGAGTTTAAAGTTATCTTCACATCCTGGCGAGAAGACGAAATCAGGCCCATCATCAAAACGGTGAATGCGGGTAAAATACAATTTGATTCTTTTCCAAATTTTATACTCGATATTATGGACATAAGTGAGTAAAGTTACGACAAATATACTTACAGATTTATTTTTGTACGAATTTTAACATAAAGATATAACCTCCAATTCGAAATTTTCATTCCTTTTGGCCTGGCTATCCTCGTTGTGTTTGGTCCATCAGACTCATTTTACCTTCTATCTTCAGTGGGAAGTTCAATGTATAAAAACGATTGACCAAATACGTCACAGGGGCACCACTGAAGGTGACGAGAAGCCAAGACTCGCTTGACAGACCGAAATAATCAGAAATGACCAAACCTCGCAGAGGAATTCTCACAAAAAATATCCGATTACCTACTCACCCTTACATTTGTTCCAACGCTACTAAATTGATAATGTCAAATCTAAATTTTTTATAACGCTTAAAACACCACTCTTTATAAATTACTTTTTAAAGAATGATGCTTATTCAAGTTATTAAAAATGATTGTATTTTCACTAAAAAATAGAATAGAACCGAATAGGTTCATTTATTACCGACACACACAATGTTCACGGTTTAATAAAATTATCTCCGGATTAATGCTATACGAGGAAAACACTATAGGACGTTTTGAAAACCGGTTGTTCTGAAATTTCCAAGCCGAATATTGCTAAAAATGATAATGGTTATCCGATGGTACAGATCTTCGTCGATTGTCCTTGCCCTCTCAGTGTTCCTTTTGTGAAGGATTTCAACCGTGAACGAGAGCAATCTCGGCGAACCATCTCCACAGTTCACCGCCCGATCTGTCCCAAACGTCCTGTCCCATTTACCAATCTACTTTACACAAATGTTTCCACAAGAAACAATCCGCCTTCCCTTTTCAGGCAACAGCGTTAAACACGTTCCGATCAAGTTGGACGCGGACACTCTTCACAATGATCCACACTTGGCTGCACAAGAGCAACTATTGGACGACGGTGGTGGTTCATTGACTGTTTGGAAAATCAGGTCCACTTCCCTGGAAGAAATGCCGAAGACAAACTGGAATGTCCTGTACTCAGCCGAAAGTTATCTCATCCAATACGTTTATACCTTTGAGGATAAAACTGCCAACATTCTGTATCATTGGAAGGTAGTTCACTTTTTCAAAATTTAAATATTTTATAATAAAATAGAAACAAAAACAAGGTTATACTCTATTAATCTTTAAATTGCCAAACAAACAATATTATCTCTGCTGTCTTTTTAAATTAATTTCCAATAAAGGTCCCTAGTAATTAACCTATTTAAAGGTAAAAATAACTATTAAATGGTCGTATTTTAAGTCCGTTTATTGTTGGTCGATGATCACAGGTTTTAAGGTATTAGGACACGCTTTGAGTCCAGACCAGTTTTGATGTAATTTCATAAGCTTGGAGAGCTGCAGTCTGACAGTCTGAAAAAAATAATTATCCATCCTTTCATCTCGAAGGGTTGTCACTTCCTGGTGTGCTGACCCTACAATATATACCTTAAGCCAGACGCTCAGGAGATCGTCCCTGAGTGTTGTACCTTTGACCTTGAGTTTTGTTCACTTCGTGTGCACAGATTTCAATGGCAAGCTGGTCAGCTAGAAAGATGGTTGTTGTGTGGTCAAGGGCCATGTGTAGTTGAAAGTGAAACTCCCGACCGTTGATCGTCTTCGAGCTGTACCACAGAAGAGCTCCAACTGTTTGATTTCTTTTGCTTTATGTTTCCAGACAGCTCTATTTTCAACAATTATTTTGAAAGGTTTTTTTTTTCAAACTTTAGTAGTTCGAAAACGACTTTAGTAGTCAGAAATAGGTTTAGCTGTCCGTATAATTTTGTGTTGTCTATTTAGTCACCGTTAATGAAACTTTGTCAAATATTTTGAACTAGTTAGATGCTTTCTTCCGTTGTCCTATGAACTAAGTTCCTCTATCGCCCCCATCCTTTTCACGTATATAGGTAAGGGGCAGATGTTCCCATTTTACTCATGGGTGTTGAGACCCAGGCAAAAAAATTTTGCCGCCTTTTGCCGCCACCATTGGTTACCCTTAGGCAACGGAGCTGATGATAGGACTTGCCTAGGCCCATAGTGATGGATAGGCAAGGGGCAAGGAGAAGCCTAAAATTAATGTAGTTCCTCGTAATAAATAAATTTTGCAATGCATGTCACACCACGGAAGAAATAACGCCACGTTCTTTTGCAAGGTGATGTCCAGCAAATGATGACCAATGATTCTTAACAACTGTCAGTATTGTGCAATCTGATCCATAAATTCCTAAATTGTAATATAACCTTCTTTTAAAAACTGATTTTTTTTCAAAAATGCGTTTGAATGCGTACTTCCTCTTGATTAAATTTATTTTATCTTCCAATCGACAAAATTGATTTTCTTGTAGTTGTTAGTCGCGTTAATGGATCGTCTCATAACTGTTGATCTGTACTGTTATTAAGAACCCACTTCCATTCACGCTCACTTTTCTTCTAACAAATGGATCGTTATCTTTGTGCTTTGAAGGGAACCACAACGAAAATATTGTCTTTTTATGTTAAATGAGCGTAACCCGACTATCTGTTGTTCGGAGAATATCTCTCGACACAGTCGACAGGTTTTCGTGGATGATATTTAAAACAACTATCACTAATAGAATTACACTTTGTGTTTGTGTCTGTGTTTATGTGTATGTAAAAGAAAAGTCTTAAATTAATTCGTATGCAAGGTCGGTTGTTATCTGTGTTCCTGCCCAGTTTGCAACTTCAAAATGTTCAATCTTTGTTACAATAACGTTTTAATATTTATAACTGTAAACATTCCATAAAGAAGAAGCAGAAAATAATCATTCATTTTATAAATAAGAAGATTTTATATCCAAACATCCAAATAACTGAAAAATATTCTTGGTTCAATTTTATTTTTCTGTATTCATATTTCGGAATGAATTGTATTCTTTCTAGTAGATTTTTAGACTTTAGACTTTTATATTGTTTAAGAAAACCGTTGAGGTAATGTTTAAGTTACTGGATATGTTAATTTTAGGGAGAAGACAAAATAGAAACAGATAAAAACTCTCTTGGGTCTCTCATGATGTCGCAAGAAGTATCTCTTTCCAAATCGACAGTACAGGTGAGGACTTACCAGGGCAAAGAGCCGCCGCACTTACTTGCTGCTTTTAAAGGAAAACTGGTCGTCTTTAAAGGAGCTCAGAAAACTTTACTACCCAAGACTTTCCTCCTTCAAGTCAAAGGGAACCAGATTTATAACACGTCTGCCTGCCAAGTAAATAATTATATTATTGTTTATCCTCGTTAATTTATTAATTATGTACTTTTTTTTTGTTTCAGCAACTGTTAAAACGTTCCTCATTGAATTCCAACTGTGTTTTCATTTTGGGAAACGAAGAAAATATTTTTATTTGGTGTGGAAAAGGTTCGACGGGAGATGAAAGGGAAATGGCCAAAAGCGTCGCCAAATCCATTAGTGATGGTGAACTCGTAGTGCTTTACGAAGGTGAAATATCACATACGTATTTATTGCAAAAGATGGTTCTACTCACAGTTTGTTTTGAGAAGAACCATATTTTCTAAATAGTGAATCGAACTTAATCATTTCTACCACATATTTATTTGGGTTGTAATTACAATTAATTAAGGTTTTTAGTTGGGATAAAAAAAAAGTTGAAAAACAGCAAAAAGGAGGGAAAATTCAAAAGGTAGGGTTGAGATGGAAAGTTAGTGTCCGAATCGATCGAGGTCACGATAGCTCAAGAGGTAGAGCGTCGTATCTAGCCGAAGATCGTGGGTTCGAATCCCGCTCGTGCCATTGACTTTTTTTTTCATGTCAACTAAAAACCTTAATTAATGGTAATATATTAATTGGTCAAGCGGACCACGAAATTAGTGAATTTTGTTAATCTTTCTTTAATCAATAACGTAAAATGTTAAACTAGGTAATTTTTATAAATATGTATCATTTTTCAGTGAAAACTTTTATTTTAACGTGTTATTTTTAGTAATGATTGCATTTTTATAAAACAGGACTTGAAAAGCCTGATTTCTGGAAAATCCTCGGTACCGAAGGGGTATATGCTAACGTAAGGAGTAAGAAACTTTCAAGCAAAGTAACTTCCACCAGGCTGTTTCATTGTTCCAACGCGAGTAAAACCTTTACCGGTGAGCCCATCGTATAAAACAATTGTTCCTTAACCTTTTACAATTTCGATCTTTGAATTTTTCAGTCGAAGAGATAATGAATTTCCACCAAAGCGACCTGATCCAGGAAGATATTATGGTGCTGGATGCATTTCATACACTATTCATATGGGTTGGAAATCTTGCCAATAAAGAAGAGAAAATCAAAGCAGTCGACTTTGCGTACGAATATCTAGAAACAGGTATGACAGAAAGAATGACGAAAAACAAAAAATAAAAAAGGTTAAGAAACTGACAAAATGTTGACACTTTGATTTATGAGCATGTAACAGCCTACGTTAGGAGGTCAGGACCTATAGAAATCAGGTTGAACCTTCCTCCATGAAAAGAATAGGAACAGATCTAATGACTTACATTCCATCCCCCCCCCCGGTTAAATTGAACATTACATGCCACAATCGGTGGGTAACAAGCAATAGTGAACAAGACAGAAAGAAACCAGGCCCAAATAAAATTTAAAGAGCTACCCATCGGTAGCACTCCAAAATACAATGCCTTACATTTCACTTTCATTGTCTTCACTAGACACATCTCCGAGCAAATTCCTCTTCATCCTACGTGAAGGATTTAAGTGGCTAGAAGGGAAAATTTAGGATGGAAGAACCCAAAAGTTCCAGTCCATGAGTCCAGATCAGAACGCAAGTGTGTTCGGGCTTGGAACCAAATACTCAAACCCTGGGACTGGGATCTTCGATAGGATAGTACACATAAGGAAAGGGCTGTCACTCACTTACTCGGAAATACCAGTTATCGACGTGGATCAACTACTAGGTTGATGAAGGATACCTTTAACGATACCTCGATCTTCCACGCCAAGGAATGCACTAGAAGAACCTCAGAGATCGCAAATTCTTCTTCCTAATACTTTCTAAAAAGATAGTTCCTACTCACAGTAAGTTGTTTTGCAACAGTCCGGATTTCGAGCCTCTCAGCTCTTCATCAGGTTGAAGGACTTCTATCGACATGAATTGCCAAAGTGAAACCTCTGATACCTCCTCCAACGTGACGTTCAAATCAACAGCTAATTTTTTTTTTTATGACGCTCAATTTGAACGTGCGAAACGCGGAAATTATAACACAAATAAATATTAGAATAAAAAATAATAACAGTTAAAATAATTAGTTTAATTATTTGGGTATTTGATATTATTTATCACCATGTTCAATTTTAAAAAAATTAATTTCAATTTCTCGAAGTTCTTCAACCTGATGATGAGCAAAAAGGCTCGAAATCCGGATGTTGCAAAACAACTTACTGTAAGTAGGAACTATCTTTTTAGAAGTATTGAACACCACACTCACTCCATCGTTATCATTTCTATTCTTCTTCCTATTCTTTTTCTTCTGTAGCGATGGTAGTACAGTAATTTGACAGCTTCATCACTGAAATCATCACTCCCAACAAACAATCCCTTGCGCGATTTCACTGAAGAAACTACTGATTTTCGATGTTTTTAGTGGCTTCGTGTGTGGATACTCGTCCCTAATGATATGAGTAGTTCCGTGACAGACAATCTAAGAGATGATGTTTACCACATGAAATGACATTGTTGTGTACTGGAATGGCCGCTGCAGAATCCAAACCAATGGTCAGAAATATTTTCAGAAAATGTTTAAGGATGTGAGGTGTTAATTAACATACTGAAAGACCACAATATAGCAACATATCTGAATATTACGATTTATCAAAGACCTGCATTTGGCCATCTTCAGTGTCTTTGTGTTATTTTGTCAAATGTGACCTTTTATACGTTCGAAAACGCACGACGAAACATCCCCTTAATAATTTTTTTTCATGAATTTGAATGAAGAAAATTAAATGAAAAACCTTTTGTCAAGGGTCACAACAGGCAAATTAACACACAGACCAAAAATTGAAGATGGCAGAAATCATCTCAGACAGAGTCAGCTATAATAGGAAGTTTGTAGAAGACCAAGCTTTTTGGCAAACCTTACCAGTTAGTTCTACGAAAAAATTCATTAATTAGATTTTAATTTGTTTATTATTTTTAAAGATCCTTGCAAAAGATCATCAGAAGTCACTATCATTCAAATCAACCAAGGTCATGAACCGCCTATTTTTACTGGGTTTTTCACTACTTGGGACAGTAAATTTTGGACGGTAGGTATATTAAACGTACATTTTCAAAAACCGCCTTATTTATTATCAAATATGTATTTTTCCAGACGAACAAAACCTTCGAAGATCTCAGGAGGGAACTGGACGAACAAAAACCGGCCCTCCACGTTGATCTCATCGTAGCGGAAAGCTTGCCGAATTTCTACGACTGTGACAAATACCCTGTTGAAGTTCTTTTAGAAAAAGACCCGGAAAAACTCCCACCAGGCGTGGACTTTCAACACAAAGAGGTTGTTCAATTTGATTATCAACTGAAATGTCCCATTAGTGGAAAATTACCATTTTACAGATTTACCTGAGCCCGGAAGATTTTTATTGTACATTCAACATGAAATATCAACAATTCACAGAGTTGCCAAAGTGGAAACAAGACTACCACAAGAAAAACGTCGGCTTGTTTTAATAACTGTGTCTATAATGTAAATATTTTATAAATATAAATATATTTTAATATAAATATTTTAAATTATATCTTATGATCTTGTCTACTTTTAATTACGTCCTCCTGCAAATTTTTCAGTTCAATTCATCCTACAGACAATCTTCCGAGATCCATATTGAACAATTTAATCCAGATCAATTAAAGATTCCTTTCAAATGCCGCATCATTACAGGATTTTTTCAATCAAGATAAATCGTTTGGCGTAATGAAATTGCCTGAAATTGGTAAAAGTCGGCGAACTGGACCACGCGCCATGAAAGGGCATGGAGGGATTGGCGGCGTCCTTACATCAAAAGTGGGTCGATCAATCGTCATATACCGAACTGCCAATTAAAATTATAACGGTCAGATAGTTTAACTAAAAAGAAAAAGAAAATGTGATGTAACTTTTTATTCACGAATTAAATGAATCTCGGTAAAAACAAATTAAATTCTGCCTTGTTTTCGACCTATTTTAAGGTCATCATCAGATTTCAGAAGAATAAAGAGTTCTAAAAATTGACATAATTACGTTTTTTGTAGATGGTTTTCATTCATTCGTAATCTGTACCTTCCGCCGTAAGGTCACGCATAGGTCAGCAGGGACTCTGTTTTTGTAGGCGTTTAGCTTACTGCATTGTAGAACGTAGTCAATGCTTCATTTTTTGGTACAGAATGAGCAATGATGCAATTTTCGCCAGCAAGTGCCCATGAGTAACCCTAGTATGACCTATCGTAACCTGGTAAGTATAGCCCTTTCCTTCCCCGGCCTCCGTGGATATCTCTAATAGTATTGGATTGGATTTTGTATAAGCGCAAACATGTGCCGAGTTGAGCCTATTGGCTTCTCGTATTCCCCGGCGATTCCTGCTTTGTCTACATACAGCATACTCGAGGATCACCCAACCCGGGTGTTTGTAGACCGGGGGCAGACATATCTTATCCGTCCCACCACCGATGTCGGGCTCCGAGGGTGCTGTTAACAGCTAAGTCAATTCAGCACACAATGCGTGCAGTTCCAAACTCATTCGTACTCACGTACATTCTTAAACACATTCACTCCTATTTACATACCATTCATTCAATTATAGTGATGGAGTACTCGTTATTCTTTCATCACCCTTTACACCTTTACCTATTATACAATTAGCCTAATTGAGATTCGATAGGTTCTCGAATTTCCGATACTCCCTCTCCTATTTCTCCATCTGACTATTGCACGTTTAGTCGTTAATGACGTTTGTTGTTTTTAAATACCATAATTTTTGATTTAGCGGTATTAACTTGGTTTCCAAATGTCACAACACATTTCTAAATCTTCTATCATTTTGTAATGCCAAAGGAGAGTCTGCCAGTAATACACATACACAAATATAACAGTTTAATGTAAAAAGTGCTATGGTGTGTATAGTATCGCTTGTCACTTTGTTCCAGTGTTGTGCCAATAAAAGTCGTATCGGACAATTACAGATCACTTTATGTTGCATCACTATCACATCGCCTGGAGCGATTGATAAGCTGTGTCGCTCCGACAGATACGCCGTCAATAATTATCGGCATTGCATCGCAATCGCGTTGGTGTGCACTGGTTAGTCGCTTAGACAAGGAATACATGTTGTAGACGAGCAATACAATGTCGCAATGCACACTGCATCACTCGTCTTATCGCGTATTGCTTCGCTCCAGTCGGCACCGCGCCCGTTGCGGCCACCCTTTTATTTTGCTATAATTACTTTAATGACTATTTCTTATAAATTTATAAATGTTGTATATTTTCAAATATATTAATTTTATTGTGAATTTTAGCTCACCTTGTAACCTGTTGTTTTTCTATATTTTGTACTTATAAAACGTAAAAAATCTTTCTTCTATATCGAATGATCTGTTTTCTTCCCGTTCAACTAGGATTTTTAAAAGAGAAACAGACTTGGTAAAAAGCACCAGTAAAACATGACAATATTCACGATTTAGTTCCCATAGTAAATTATATTTTTGGGTGGGAACTAGCTTTACAACTGATCATCATAATCGACATTGCTTCAACCTTTTTTTAAAAACATTTTCCATTCTGTTTTGCTAATGGAATTAGTCTTTCATCAAATAATTTATTCGTCCGAGGCGAATAAATAAAGAAATTAAAACAAAAGAAATTATGAGAGAACATATTATCAGGAAAAATCTGTCAATTGAAAGAAATCGAGCCGGCACAAGTGTGTGTATTGTAACCTGCCGAGGTGAAAATCTTTCATTTCCTCGCCTGACACGCGTGCCGTGGTGGCCTGAAGCCGATTTTTCGAATTTCGCCGAGTTGTTTTGATTTGAAAGTGGGACAAAAACGGGTGTCATGGGATCGCCGGCGGGGAGCAACGTCCCGATTTCGAAAAAGAGGAAATTCGTCGCCCAGGGGGTCCTGAAGGCGGAGTTGAACGAGTTCCTCACCCGGGAGCTCGCCGAGGAAGGTTACTCGGGGGTTGAGGTGAGGATGACACCGGCCCGGACGGAAATCATCATCCTGGCGACGAGTACGCAGAACGTCCTGGGCGAAAAGGGAAAAAGAATCAGGGCTTTAACGTCAGTCATACAGAAGAGGTTCCAGTTCGCCGAAGGGAAGCTGGACCTGTATGCTGAGAAGGTCGCCACACGTGGTCTATGCGCCATCGCACAAGCAGAATCCCTCAGGTACTGTAGTTCTATCCATCTATGAAAACCGTAATATAACATTCCATTGAGTTCTATTATTCAATTCCATATCTCTCTCTTTCCTTAAAGCGCGTACACACTAAGCAAATCTCGGTGAAATGCAACCAATTGCTTAATTGGCTGTGATTTGCTTAGTGAGTGCAGGAGGCGAATAAGAACCAACAAAGCGGTTGGCCGTGGTCAAGGTTCAGTTTTCTGGCGCTAACATCAAAAGGACTGCGATTCCACAAGGCCGAATCCCTTGGCCCCCAACCCCTTCGTTTGATGAGAATGAGCCAAGGATGGTTGATGTGTTACATTGGCCAAGATTTGCTTATTGAGTCCTTTAATGGGTGCATTTCGTTTCGACCCATTCGCTCCCTGTGTCTCACACCCATTACATGTCAAACAAGTAAAGCAACCACACTCCAAATGAAAAGGTACAGTAAACCCGCTCAGGTCTTTATTGCATACTTGCGGAACCTTAACACCATCAGCTGAAGGCCCCTTCTAATTGGAAGAACTATGTTGCTCTCTTCTGTTCAAGAGGCTGAAAGAAGCAGACATTGGTGGGACAACCAGATCAAACAGGATTTTTTTATATGTACCATCACTGCGGTGAGCTTTTCCTTTTTATGTCATTATTTTTCAAGTATATGTTGTTTTTTCAATAAATCTTTCTTTTTTCATGCTGAAGTGTGTGAAAAGATCCAATTTTGGGGTGGTCGCTTCCCTTATCTAACTTTTCCAATTGGTTATTTGATTTCTGTGAACTAATGTGTCTAAAATAACAAACTTATTTTGATTGAATTGGGTTTGGAGATGAGATAAATTTAAAATTGAAATGAGTATGAAGCGTAAATGAGTTAATTATACCTACCTTCATAAGTATAAGTTATTACACAGAAAAAGTTCCAATCATGCAAATGAAATAATACTTAGCTAATGTGAATCTATATCAAGATAGCTTGACATATACTGACTAGTACTGTTATTGGGTCAAAACAAAAACTTTAAATACTGACCTGGGTTGAAACAGACAGAACGTTTTGGTTGAAACGAATTGTTATGATACCCTTCTTAATGTTCAAAAATCAGGACTAAAATATTATCCTTACTTTCAAAACAAAACAAAAATTATTTAAAAGAATATTGTTCTTTTATAAATTTTTCAAGTTATTCAATACCATTGTCCGACAAATTCTCAGGGCTTTGATTGTTTTTTCAGTTCCATGAAAATGGATGTTCACCTTTGTCTACAAATGGGCGGGTTCATATCTTAAGGATGGAGGGTGCTTTTGATCAAAGGTTAGTGGTTTTACACGAATAACATCTTGCGTATTTGTCTTCAGTGCAATTTTAAATGTTTTTTTATTTTTTTAATTAATTTGTTTGTTTTTTTAAACATCAAATGTGGGAATAAATGAAAAGTCATCTCATCCTATGATAACTACCAAGGTTCATGGGACACTAAAATTTTCACTTCAAGGGGCATGTTTTGAAGTTTTTGGGGTGCTCAACAGAGAAATGTATACAGTCGACCTTATTAATCTGAAAACCCATGAAAATCAAAAATAATTTGTATTATCAAGAAGAAAGAAAAAAATATTATAAGCAGTTGTTAAAGATGTTTTTGTCAGTTTTGTCTGAGAACTGCATTACATTTACAGGTTCTTTTGCTATTTTACATTGGAGGGAAAAACATATGTTTACAAAGTAATGGATACATGTCTGATATTTTGTAGTATGGAATCAGCAAAAAATGATTGGTCCAAATCCGTGACACGCTAACCTGGTCGTCCCCTTGTCAGGCCAAAATCAACATAAATATACATAACAAACTAACCACTTACAAACACTCATCAAGCCTATTTGGATTAACAGGGTCAAATTGTGGGGCTTTGCAAAATACTCCAACATCCAATGACTCAAATTATATCTTTTCTTTTGATAGTGACCATCCAAATTTGGTGGAACTCCTTAGTAAGTTGATGGTAAGATATCAATTGTCTTTTCCACAATAAGCAATTATTTCATCATACACGTTTTGGTCTAATATAGGCCAAATTCAATGACTTATTTTTAAATAATGTGGTTTGACAGTTTATTGTGAGTAGTAAGTTTAAAAGTAGATATCTGAACTTATGATTTATGACATGGAGCCAAATGTCAAATTTTTTTATATTAAAAATTTAAATATATTTTATATTTTTTGTTTTAAAAAAAAATTGTTATACAAAACTTCTTTTTTCTCACCAAGTCCAGTCTTCTAGATATCCACTTTTGAACTTACAACTATGTAACAAACCATGAAACCACTCTATTTTTAAAAAATAGTACTGAAGATTGCCTATACTAGACTGAAACGAGTCTGACAAAATAAAGGCCTGTTGTGAAAGATGTTTTATTACTTAGCAATCAACTGGAAGATCTGATCCAAACACAACAGTTCTACTTCTATTTCCAAACTATCCCTTCTACAACTTTATCCACCAGTTCAAACTCTTTCTTGGATGTCATACCCACAGTTTTCAACCTATTTATAATATTAAAAAAAAATCAAATTTGACTTTTCCATTCTTTAAAAGTAACAGATTTCCCATTGAAAAGTTTCAAGGTTTAAATTTGTTTGCACAAATGGTAATAATAAATAAACTGCAATTTTTCTGTTTTACGATATTACCTAGTGAGACTCAGCATATCTCATGAATGATATTTTTAAAAAATTTGTTAAACCAAACTTTTTTTTGTAAATGTTGCCTGTTGATATGCCAATTTAATTAATAGTTTATTCTAATACTGCATGCTGTGTGGATAAGCCACGCAACTGTATTATATTCTTTCTCCAAATGTTTGTTTAGATAGAACTAAACAACTGAATATTTGAAAAAAAGTGAATGACTCTTTTATTGCGATACTTTTGGGAACAGCTTACTGGTGTGGTACATGTAATACTATCAGCATCCATTTTTCAAAATAATGAAAACTTTTCGGTAGTTAATAGTTACTTACAAATCTGCGATTTTCATTTCCAGGTACAAACTAATTGGAGGCTTAGCTGTGAGAAGGGCGTGCTATGGAGTCCTCAGATTTATAATGGAGAATGGGGCCAAGGGCTGTGAAGTAGTCGTTTCCGGAAAACTTCGAGGGCAAAGGGCCAAATCGATGAAATTCGTCGACGGCCTCATGATCCACAGTGGCGACCCTTGCAACGAATATGTCGACTCTGCCACAAGACATGTCTTATTAAGGCAAGGCGTGCTTGGAATCAAAGTGAAAATTATGCTCCCATGGGACACCCTCGGGAAAGTCGGGCCTAAGAAACCTCTTCCTGATAATGTTTGTGTATGTGATCCAAAAGAAGAAACTGTCATATCTGGGCCGGTTTCTGACATCAAGGATCCTCTCATACCAGCTGTTGCTTAAGAAACACTTTCTCTTCTTTATCTTATCTTTTTGTAAAAACAATATTTAAACTTTAACAAACAAAAAATACAAAATATTTTAAAATACAAGCTTTAATAAATAATCCTGAATCATGTTTTTAGTGTGAGATGTCAGTTTGGATGAATAACTGAGTATCCAAAGAAACTATTTTGGTTCAAATATTTTATTGTCCTAAAATAAATATTTTTGAAATGAAACCTAGTGTTTTGTTTTGTTCTTCTTGTAAGTTGTATTAGATAATTCAGATATTCTTGCTGGTTTTATCAGTTCACTCTGAGTGTTCGTAACAAAAAGTTGTGCATCACTTGACTTAAAAAAGGGAATGAAATTTAACACACAGACCAATCATATCAAACATGGCAAAATGAGAAGACCGGCATGAATACACGATCAATCTAAAGTTCAACATTTCACAATTTGAAGCAAAAAAAAAATGGAAGAAAAGAAAGTAAAAAACTAAAATTTAAAATTGTTAAGATCAATTTATTATCATTTTAATTTACAGTTTTCAAGTATCATATACATAAAGGTAACACGATTTAAATTTTTTTTAAAAGTGAGCAGTCAATTCAAACTTACATTAAGGTTTATGGAATGTTTTATTTTCTAATAGTAGGTCTCGTAATGCAATAAATTCATTTTTAACAGTAATATTGTTTGGCTCTAAAATAACAATGCTCTGCAAATCTCTGCAAGCACCTTCCAAATTGTTAAGCGCTTTTCTTGCACTTGCTCTTCGTATGTACGCTTTGACATATTTGTAGTCCAATTTAATTGCCTCTGAGCAGTCCGCTTCAGATGCTTTAAAATTTTCCATTTTAATAAAGCAGACAGCCCTGTTAGCAAAAAAAATCGGATCCTGGTTATAAAGTGTAATCGCTTTTGTGTAAGGCTCTATTGCTTCTTCGTATTTCCTCTGGTTGACAAGTTCATTGCCAATTTTTTTATATTCTTCTGCAGCTAGTTTAATACTTTCATGTTTGCTAAGCTCTTCTTGATTTTCTTTCATTTTGCATTCAGGTCCGTCGAACTCTTCGTCAGAACTGTCGTAGCCGTGCAAGTCAGAAAAGTTATCTTCATAATAGTCTAAATCAGATTCTATATGGGGTGATACATCACTGAATGTTACTTCATCTTTAGTTTCCTTTTCGTTATTATCGGTGAAGTTCATAAATGTACTGGAACTGTTACAATCATGAAAATTTACCATCTCATTTTCTTTCATTTTAAACTGCTGTTCTAAATATGGGAAATCCATTTTCTTCCAGCTGTTTTGTTTTTTCGCTTTCAATATCCTGTATAAAATTATAATGGTTAAAAAAAAAACTATATGGATGAATATCTAACTTACATAAATAGTTGAAAGGTCGAAAGTAATATCCACTCCAAGGGATCATAAAGCTAGACAGTAAAGAATATAAAAAAAAGTAAATCAATTAACACGACATTCACTTTTGTGAAAAGATTTCATATTATATAAACAGCAAAAAGGTTGTACAAATTAAAATAATTCTTTGCTATATGCTATATTAATAACATTTAATTTGTCAATTATCTGCAGTTTGTAATTCTTGCTGTTTTGATAATACATTGGGATGATCATTGATATTGCTGATCTATGCTTAACAGATGAGTTGTCTCACAGGTCTCAACATTATACAATAGTTTAAAGAACCAAAAACGTAATGGTGTGACCTTGCATAATAGGCAACAATGACATGACAAAATGTTAATGGGATTGTGATTTGTGTACTGTTTATGTACACCATTATTGATTGGGCAATTAATTAATTAATAAGTTAGTACTATGATAGTTTATGACAACAGAAATGGTTTTTACATGCCTCTCTCCTGGACATCTCATTGGACGAGGACTTATTATTGAACTATTTTCTAATCAATCTGTGTTTGTGAATGTTTGGTAAGCAACAAAAGGGTTTAGGGACAATAGTTGTCATCAAACTTTCTTCAACAATTTATCAGCGCCTTCCTTGCCCCTCTGCCCTGACAGCCAGACAAGGGTAATTTTATTTTCCCCGATATCTGGCAGGGCTCTATTGCAGTCTTAAATGACTCCAGACTTTACCGCCCATGCGGCAGTTGCCTTCAGTGCGGGCTGTCGGAGTAGATGGCTATTCTTGACAACGCCCCGACCTTTTTATCTCTAGCGCAGTTTTCACTTCAAAGCCGATATTGTCCAAGGCTTCAGTTTATTTTCATAAACGCCAGCTCCTGACCCATATTCGGTTTTGGAGCCATCTGTAAAATTAACTAAGACCCTTTCTCCCAGTCTGCTATATAAGGTTTTTTTATTGCATATTTGGCCGAAGAAGGTGGGTTCAAATCCTGCTCGTGACAATGACTTTTTTATCTCAACCAATACCTTCCGTAAATAGTAATTAATTGAAAATGTTAATTAGTCAATCGGACCACGAACAGCAGTGGATTCTATGAGGTATGTTGATTAGGTTTTTGTCTAGCACACGCTTATCGTGTTTGTTATGAAAATGTGTTTAAGACTGACCGTTTCTACAATTATTTTAATTAAAAAGAAACAAAAGACATGATGTTATTAAACATTAAACTTTCTTTAATATTTTCAGAAATGATAGAAAAGAGCCAAGAGTGGCAAAGAAACAATTACCTCCTTAATCCTTTTACAGAATATGCTAATCAAGTCACAAAGGACAAAGTAATCAAACTCTCTTACTTTGTGGCTTCTGCCAACGTCCAAATATTAGTTTTACAACTGTTTACTAAGGAAAATATGAACACGCTTCATACACACTACACACTACATAATACATATTACATATACTAAAATTAACTGTTTTTGAACGATATCAAATATCGTTGCGATGTTATCGATTGGCGTTCTACCTGGTTATGTCCAATTGTCGCATCACCTAACAGAGCATTGGTGCAGTTTGGTCATCGTCGTTGTGGATTGTGGTTAAATTTATAAACACAAAGGACAAACTCCTGGCTTATTCAATTATGACATACTTTATGCACTATTAAAAATACTACAAACTAGGTAGATGCTATTTTTCTTGACTTTTCTTTTATCTTGTCAACATGATTGTACTAATTAGTAAACGCTCTCTCGTAAAATGGTTTCATTCTTTTCTAACTGGTAGAAGCCAAGCTGTTACTTCCTAATCTTCAAAAATATTTTGTCCACTCTGAAGTTCCTCAAGGTTCACTTTTCAATCCTTTCTTGTTTAAACATGTCATAAATGATGTTGCCTCTTTTCCCACATAATCATTTTGGCATGAAAATATATATAATTAGGCATATATAGTTTATTTGATGTAATAATTCATTAATAAAATATTAAAGTACAAAAAAAACCATGATTAACTTAAGCAATCTTACATCAAAACAGCACAAACACAATGCTACTCTATTATAATCCATTTTGTTATTATTTATATAAATAATTTGCTGGATTGGTGAAGAGCGGTCAAGAATGAGGTAGTTTAGAAAAACACTTTTTTTATATTTTTGCCAATGTTTCAAACTTTCTTGCGGTCATCTTCAGGAGTATAAAATGTGGCGCTATTCTTGTGGTTGTCATATTGGTGTTGTATTATATTATTTAATAACACAACAATTTCAAACAACACTAATATGACACCATAGAATAGCACCCACCACACTTTGTCCTGAAGATGTCACGAATAAAGGTTGAAACTTTGACAAAAAATGAAAAAGGTTGTTGTATGTTACCTCATTCTTGACTACTCCAAACGAATCCAACAAATTAAACAATTCATCCATCACTAAAAAAGAACCACACATTTATTTATTAATTACACTCTTCGCTTATGATCTCAAAATCTTCAAGTCCATAGATGATTGTTTTCTTTATAAAATTCTCTAATCAATTTGAATGCTGGAGGCAAAATAAAAATGGCCTACACATAAAGAAATTTAAAGGTCATTACATTCTACCACTATATAAAGTTTGCTTTATGACTAAAATTTATTTGCAGTTAAAATTGATGGGCGAGACTTGGTAAAAGATCTTGCAGTTCTATTCAACAATAAGTTGAATTAATCCATATTTACTTACTTAGTGGTCATAATTGACCGTATAAAATATTCTTTTTATTCAATTCATTTTTCACCTCAAACAAAAACCTCAGATAAAAAGAACAATTAATTGGAATTGGAATTTTAAGAATAGTGTTAAATCTGTAGCATGCAAATCTAACCAATTTCTCAATTTTTTAAATCTATCAATTGCACATTTCAATAATTTTTATTACCTACTTCTCTTTTATGACCACTTCTTGAATACAGTAGTGTTATTCGGAATCTATACATGAAGTAGCTTACTAATGGGCCAGGAAAGGTTTTAGGGAGACTGGAATATTTCGTGAAATTTCTTGAAGTGACTGGACATCAAACTATTTATACTTGCAGACTCTAGAGATTAGAACAAATTGACTGTCCAGATCTTCCAGCCAGCCTAAATTTCCATATTCTTTCTTATAGCACCAGACATCTTACATTTGTGGCATAAAGGAATATTGAAAAATGTAAAGAAAACTGACAAATATATATAATTTATTTGATATAATAATACATTCATAAAATATTAAAGTGTAAAAAAGCATTATTAACTTGAAGCAATCTTACTTAAAAACAGCATAAATACTATATTACTCGATTACACTCCAATATGTTATTATTTATATAAATATTCATTTCATATTTAAGTAGAAACCATCACATTTCTTTTAAATTACAAACAACAACCAATTTTATAACAACAATATGTAAAATATAATATGCAGTTAAAACAAACATTTGGTAACAAAAAAACTGGCTCCATTCAACAGCCAAATACTTGTTTTTACATTTATCAGATTAAAATTCAAGATTGAAATAAAGGAAAAATTAAAAAAAAAGCATAACTTTTTAACAATACACTGTAAATTACTACCAAAGGCACATCTTTCGTGGGATTTGTATAATGAACAACACATTCTAATCAGTCTTGGCTAAAATTATAGATTTAATATTTTGCAGGTGATTTAAAACACAAATTTTGTATGTGTTTCCCAGGTTTAATTGGGCAATAGTTTATTATTTCATAATTTCCCTGGAATGTATAAGATAAGTTAAATAATTATTGTTAACATATTTGGGTAAAATAACTAAATTCAAGCAATATTTTTTCTCACAATTCGATTCTTCCAATTTCTTGTAGATTGCTTTCAATGTACTACAATTTTCTCAAAAGAAAATAATCAAACTAAATTGTAGTAAAAGCATAACTTCAAAAACGTAAAATATCAACATATTTCACTATAACTCACACTACTATGACACACGCCTATACGATAAGAGCGGAATCAGACTTTTCTGAAATACTACCAACAATAATAAAAGAAAAAAATATCTAATTTATCACAAGGCGACCTTTTCTCAAAAACTTTCCGCCAACTTATTTTAGATGTTAAAGAGGGGATTGTTTTGTGTCTATTGTCTATAATAAAAATAATGGGAGTGATTTTATTGCTTTCGCTCTCACATCAGCGTTCTGATCATCTTTCATGACCTGTATCAGTCTTGCTATGGCTGGCTCTGGTGATATTATTGCTTTCACATTGTTTGACATATTTTTGTAGAGTAAACCTGTAAAATAATTATGAGTATGTACGCAAACATGAATTCTACTGTTTTCAAATTAAAACACTGTCTTTCAATGTTAATTATTTTTTTAATAAAATTGTTTTTATTAATACAATTTTAAGTACTTATTAATTAGCTATTAAACTAATCCAAGCTCTCATGCTCAATTTCTTTCCAACCCTTAACTTACCCTATTGTTAAATGGAAAGATAAAAATATCATAAGCAATGTTGATAAACTAAAATATCCAATAATAATAAGTAACCAAAATATCTAACTTACATTCTTTCATATTTAAATACCATTCATCCAGTGGCAGACTCGATATCCTCCATCACCTTTCACATCTAATATAAAATTAATGTAATTGAGGGGTCAATAGGATACTCAATATTCTGCCATTAGCACTCTCCCATTACACATTCAAGCTAATAAATACATTCATTCCAAATGCACGCTAGGAACTATTAATACCATATATGACAGTTTTAACCGAACACGGCATAACCAAAACCCAGGTTCACTGAAAATGATTTCAAGAAAACATTGTGTGAGAATGGTGTGTTATTGCAAAATTTAGCCATTCATTATGAAGTTATGATATCAAAAATGGGGTAAAATCTAAAATCCACGAGTACATTTGCAAGAATTGCATGAATACATTTTTAAATTAATTTTTTCATACTTGTATGAAAAAATTAATGAAGCTCTTTTTTCTGGTTTATATTTTGACAACAGTATATTGTACTTTATATTTGTATGTGAAATACATGGATTGTACGGTTTTAATTGGAAATTTTGTTTTTTACACCTTTTACCTCTTGCCGATAGTCTTCGGGTATTATCTAAAAAATTGCTTAATCCAAAACAACTCCGCCCCCTTTTGGGCGGACTCAACCGTATGGTTTACTGGACAATAACACCAAATACATGCTCATACACAATTCTCATTTCAAGTAGCATTCCTATACACTCTCTATACGGGCCAAGAAATTACACCCTTCAATTAAGTGGGACAAATCGAGCAAACTTTCTTCCTCTTCTTTGAGTAAACCTCTTTAATACGGTATGAATGACCATTTGTCTACGAATCCCTTGAGAGTTTCCCAGCAACAGTGCTCTTGAAACGTGAATGCTTCTCTGTTGATCCAGCACAATGACATGTTCATTTTCTTTTGAGTTTTTAGCAACAGCGAGCTGGATCGTGAGCTTAAAAGTCGAGAGTGTCCCAACTATCTCATTTGCCTTTTTATACATTTGCCAGAACCATATGTCCGAATACCCAGACAAAAACATTGTTTTGCCAAGATGCTCCAGTTCAAGGTATTTCTGCACCAAGATCACGATGATGAGAGGGTCGGCAGAGGACCTGTCTCGGATAGCAGTAACAACAGTAAAGAAGTCGGTGCAGGCAAGGTAAGCAGAGCCACCTTCAACTTGAATTATCTCAAGCACACGTCAAATCGCATTTAATTCCACCATGTTAACACAATGCAATGACGAGTTAATTTAATAAATAATATTTTTAAATTTAATTATATTATTTATTAATTTTAACATACCAGTTTAAAATCTTTGTAATAATAAAAATATATACTAATTAAGTGTTCCATCACCAATATTTGCTGAAATATTAAAATAAGACTATTTTATTTACCCAAAAGTAATGCTGCATTTGCTCTTATGGTAGGCCATTTACTTTTTGTAAATGAAAGTGAAACTGAAAACATAGTAGAACCAACCTCCTCCATCTCACACGACTTAAAATTGAAATAAAAGTTAATTTAAAATAAAACAGAACAGGAAAACAATGAAGCAGTAGAACAAGCTTACCATTGACTGTACCAGTTTGGCTGCAAACGGTTCAAACTGTAGCATGGCGTCGTCTATTAAATGGTTCAACAATAAATTCTTAACCTTCTCAGAGTTGAGTAAATGTGCAATTTGACGCAGGGAAAATTTACAGGCCTGAAATTTTTTAAAAAATTGATATACAATAATTGCGGCATATTTTAATACTGACTTTGACGACTGAAGGTTCGAGCTCGGAAACATGCAGGAGAAGGTGTGTAAAACATGACAGCGCTTGATCTTTGTAACCATCTTGTGAATATTCTTCATCTTGAATACAAAGCTGTCCGAAAAGTTTTAATGAAGTACTCCTTAGGCCTAGTTCTTCCTGAAATACAGTAATTATTGTACAATAAACTCAATAAAACAACTAAAAAGGCTCTTAAGATTACTTTCTCAAAAAATGGCTTTATCCTAATAGCTACTGGAATTTGGATCTTAATTAAAGCTGGTGCATCTAAAACGGGAATGAGTTTGCTTAGACTTTGAATTGCTTCCAACGGAATTCGGATGTGTACTGATCCATCAATATCATCAATGCCCTGCATCAAAGCAGACAAAACTGCGTCTTCATGCCTTTTCCTCTAAAAACAAAGAAATTCATACATTTCTAAACTAAATATATTTGATTCAATAAATATTTTACCAAACGTTCGTTTAGAGATGAAATATAACCCAAACCCTTTAAAGCAAGAGCACGGACTATTTGATCTGGGGCAGTTATAGCAGATAAGAGGCTTGAAATGAGATTATCTATTAAATCGACGGAACCACCTAACGAGCACTGCACTGAAAAACACTAATAGAAAAACACGGCATATCAATAACAATGGCAAGTTAAAAAAAAAAAGGTATAATTACACCAACCTCTGCATAGAAAGCTGTAATTATTATCCTCTGATTTTCACATGAAGTTGTAGAATACTGATTAAACGTCATCAACAATTTAGGTAGAAGATGATGGAAGTTTTGGCAAATACCACTATATGAGAATTGCAATTTAGAATAAATTTTATATTGCACAATAATTAGGAATTACCCTACATTGTAAATTTTGGCATGCAGCCGACAAGGGATTCAATGTGCTGAAGCTGTGATGTAGTCGTCAACGACTCTGCACCAGTTTTACAATCGACTTCCAATAGGATTCTTTGTAAGCAATCTTTTACAACCCTTAAAAAAATGAAATGTCAGTTGAAAACAAAGTTTGGATTTACCTTGAAATTAGAAGATTAAATTAGAAATTTACTTTGAAGGAACAATTTTATAAGCATCCCTATTCGTTATGATTTGAATAGATTTGGTCGGACTTGGCGATAAAACTGGTGGAGCCGAACCAATAAATGCAGCTAGAAGCGTCAATAAGGCTGGTATCAAAACCGAAATATTTTCAGATAAAAGTGATTTTACAAAAGTGCTAGCCACCATCTCACTCAGTCCACTTACAGCCTGAAAGGTATTATTTTTTCAAAATTTGGCACGTATAAAAGGAAAATTTAATTTAAACAATAAATACAGCTAATGGATGGAAAGCAGCTGTTTTGGGGCGGGTTTTCTGTTTGGAATCATCATCAAACAATTCACATGTTGACAATATGACAAGAATGTGATCTAAAGCAAAAGATTTTAGATTGTCATCAGTCGCTATTGCTTTCCAGCAATCAGTGAGACTCCTAAAAAACAACAAATATAAAAAAAAAATATAAAAAAATCACTAAAAACAAGAATATAGATTTTTTTTAATTACTCATGTAGAGGTAATGGCTGTTTAAGAAGAACATTTATAACGAGTTTAGGATGATGTTTTGCCAAAGCAAGCACTGCTCTAACACCATTAGTGGGATGACCACCTGATGAGACTAGTTGAAGAATCAAAGAACCTGGACAAATAATCTTTTCAGCATTATGAACAAAAAAACGATAATTTAATTAAATTACCTAATATATCGTTAATGTAATGAAATAATTCAGCCCCTTTTAATGTGAAGACGGCTGCAAGGACGTCAGATGCATTTGAACAAGCTGTTACATCTACATCAGTAAGGCCGTCGAGTAATCTTCCAGTTAATTTATGTAGTTGTGGATGCGGTAGTTTATTACAAAGTATCTAAAAACATTAAATAAAACTCCAATATATATGAATTAGGTATTTAAATAGAAATTCAGGACAAACTGACCTTTGTTAAATGCCAAGATGTGTTTTCTTCAGGGAGATTTTCAAACATCCTTTCTATTTTTGGGTCGTGGGAATGTCCATCGTATACGTTCGTTATAGCTAATACTATTCCTATACAATGAGCAGCAACTTTACAAACTGACTCTTCTGAGTCGAAGTATCTAACGACTAATGTCCCTATAATATCCCCGCTTTGGTTAAACGTGCTGGGGGTCTAGGACAAATAATAAAAATTTATTATCAACAGGATTATACAATTTGTGCAATTCAAGTACTCACAACGAAGCCAGGTTGCATGTTGTGATAATATGCTAAAAGTGCCGTCCTAAGTACTGTTAAGGCCGAGAGCCTTTGTGTCGAGTTTCTGTGCTTGATCCACGGTTCGAGTAAAGTTGTAATTTCATCCAGCCTATCGGGTGTGACGCTGTCAAGAAGGAGTTCTTCGACAAGCTCACCTAAAATTAACACAATGTCATTCCGATTTTCACCAGTGTTAACGTTTAATTTACCTAGCTGTTTCAGAGTTTGAAGACATGCAGCATTGCCGAAGCCGTTTGCAGGTGATTCTTGAGATAATATCCGATCAAAACATGTTTTCATAATATGCTGCCTTGAATCAGGCACTAAATGTGGTGGGAGTTTACTAATTCGAATGTAAGGATATATTTTAAGTGATAGATGGTGAATTAAATTATCATATCCAAATAGTACAAAAAATACTTGTCAAAATACAAATCAAAATGGATCATTTTAACAAATAAAAAAATATGACACCATAAATTCTATTTATCAGAATTATAATATATTTTTAATATTAGAATTTATCATTAAACATTGCCCATAGACTGCGTTTCTTTCTTCATTTGTTTCTCTAGGTACCATTTTATTAAAAATAAATAAATAATAATATAAATAATAAGGATACACTAGTACAGTAATGACTTTTATTGCCAATGGATTAGGTTTGTTTTGTTGTACCAACTGCAAGACTGTGTCTAAAATATTGGCCCGATTTTTAATCGAATGCTTAGTTTCAGTCTTATGCCTGACTAGGCTCTCAGCACAGTTAAGTATAGCTTCCAGTGCAGCGTCCCTTCCAGCTTGTTCCTGCAAGATAATTCCATTTTAAAGAAATTTTCTTTAATTGATGACATCATTATACTCACTTTGGCACTGGTTATTTGTGTCATAATCCATTGGGTAAGTTGGTCCAGTTTGGGAAGAAACTCCATCAGCGGACACCTGTTCGCAATTGCAGCATAACACTCTAAAAGTGCTTCCCTGCATTTTTCAGTCTGGAAATTAACCATTTGTTTAAAAAAATCAATAATTTTAATTAGATTTTCAATTAACCTCTGCTTCTGCTTTTGAATCTTTCATTAAATTCCAAAGCCTTGAATTTCTTCTGTTCAGTTCAGTCTGTGCTATTGTATCCAATTTGGTCAAAACCATATCTAAATGTGCAGAAGAGAGAATGCCTACTGCTCTTGCACACTCCTAAAATTGATTTAATCGGAATGACGGTTAAAAAGCATAAATTGCACTTTTTTACATTACCTTCATTGAAACTTGATTAGTTTTAAATTTGGACAAGATTATATCAAGATGTTCGGCCACGATTGCTTTATCTTCTATTACAGCTGTGTTTATCGCAAGGGTAGAAAGAATTACATTTGCTTCATCATTTAAATGATTTATCGTCAATAACTCGGCTAGATGTTTTGACATGGAAAGTGGCCACTGGCCATCATGGCACGATATCGTCGTCACAGTGTTGTTAATCATTTCAAGAAGCAATGAATCCCACTCTGATTCACTCCATTCAGAAACTTCAATTTGAAAAAAAAATGGGTTATTTACTTTTAATAATATAATTTAGAAAATATTTATTTGTTTAATATTTCTATAACAGTAACCCCAATCCATTGTTTAACAAATATCGTATGTAGTTTATAAACTGACCATGTGGTTTTGTTTTACCTTGCAGGTAATTAATTAATTGCGGCAATTTGTAAGTCCATAGATCAGCTATGTGTACGCTTATGAAGGGTGAGAACTGTTGTAGAAAACATAGGATGGCTGGGCCCCTGTTGCTGTTCAAAGGAGATCCTAGAAGAGCGAAACACCGACACAGTACCAATTCCCTACTCGGCTCACCTTCACCTGTAAACCAAAATTTTCAATAAAGTCGACAATTAAAATTGACATCTCCAAAATTACAATATTTCGGGTCTCTTTTAGGGGCGATTTGCGTCAGAGCTTTTGTTATAACGGGAACGGCATGGTCGTACGTTGAGTCGGTAACTAGTTTCAAAAGGCAGTTCCATAGAAGATCTTGCATATTTTCGACTGTACTGCTCAGTAGCTGAATAGTCGAGGAGCAAACGTTGGCTAATTCATTATGCTCGAGGCCCTAAATAAAAGTAATTTGTAATATTTATTTACAAATTTGCAACAGATTGATTGTAAAAGAAATCTTACAATCTGAGTCGGTAAAACTGCACAATGACGGACTAAAAATTCAACAAAGTCACTTCCATTTTGCGCATATCCTTTACACGAAAGAGCTATTATCACTTTTACTAATGCCTTTTTCACCTGAAAATGTTTAATTATTTTCTTGGTGATAAAACATGTTAATTTGGATAAATACAAAATAATTTTTTATGCCGACCTTAAGTGAAGGATCTTGAAGAACACCACGAATAGCAGAGGTTATTTCATTGATCCTTTGTCCGAGGACCTCATTACTGCCCAAAATCAAATGAGAGCAAACAATGAGTGCTTCAATTTTATCCCTTTCATTTCCCATCCTTAAATGTTTTATTAAAAGATCCCCTAGACGTTCGGGAAAATGTTCTCCTAAAAATTGTACATCGTTTAACTCGAGTTAAGACTAGAATAAAAAATAATCTTTACCCAAATGATCATAACAACGTAAAAGTTCATTGTTCTGTTTGACTGTTGGTGGTAATGTAAAATCAGGTGGTACAACAACCTGAAATGTAAAAATATAGTGTATAAAATAGAATTTTACGACAATTGATAAATTAAATTACCATATTTCCTAAACTATGAAGCGTCTGATCTAAAACAGGCTGAATCGCTTGTGGAGTCGCTGCTTTAAGAACAGTGGCAAGGCATTGGGTGATCAAATAATGAGGAATACATGGCCTTTTATAAGCATTCAATAAACAAATTATGGCTCTGGATGTTGCTTGATTTGCCTTCCCTTCAGGCAAAAGAGTAAATATAGGGCCTAAGGAGTTTATCGCACTTTCACAGACCTACAATTAACAAAATTATTGAAATGAAATAAAATACACAATAAACAATTTGCCTCTGTTATACCATCCTATTGTTCCAATTTTATACTGGTTGGATTAATTTTAATTAACAGTATAGCAATTAATTTAATAATTAATTACCTTTATTTCTTTAGCTTGGATCCATGAATTAGCAATCACATTATAAGCGGCTGTAATTTCCTCGCTAAACGTTTCCTTTGAAAGTGAGTCGTCAGGTTTGCTAAGATATCCTATATATTCTAATATGGCCTCGCTAAATTTTCCAACAGCTAAAATAAAAAAATTTATTTTCAAAATTTTATGAAAAATTAATTTTGTTTTGACACTTGTCTCCTTAGTCTGTTTGGGGGAGGGACTTATACATCTTTTAATACATTGCATTTAAATATATAATTTTTAGTATAAATTCGATAAATACTTTTGCCTGTAAGAGGTACACAAATAAAATGAGACAATTGTAAGGTACTTGAACTTCAAGATTCACATTTCTGTTAGCAAAAGATGCGTCTATAATAATACTTTTTAAAGAAAATATTATTCATATTTTTAAGCTTTGTAAAATTACGCAGGACATATGGATTATGATAATAGTGTCAATCTTTTATTTGCAAATGATCAAAATTGTCTTCTAATTAAAGCAGGTTTTGATCGCTCTCATACAGGCTGAAATATTTTAGTCACCAGACATGCTCTGACATAATGTTTATATATAATATTTATGTATAATAGTTGAGATTTTTTTTTTTTTTTTGTCATAGTATGAATTCACCCAGGAATAACTTAAAACAATCAAATAAGTAGTCAGATTTTTATGACAATAAAACAATAATAAAATATACCATTTGCAGCATTTAAACAAAAATAAAATTTATATTTTAATGTGGGAAGAAAACAAACTAGATAATCAACTAATCCAGCCTTGAACTTTAGTTGGGCTAATATTGTAAGGCTAATATTGTTATTTACTGATAATGAAAATTATTACATAAAATTAATATTTAATATTATTTATTTATACATATATATTTTATTAGCTGATTTAAAATACTAACAAAACTGTGTTAAATTTAATCAAAATGTAGGTTATTTAATTAATGTACAGCAAATAAATATATTTTGAACATATAAGCAGTTTATTTCGGTAAACTTTTATTTAATTTGACATTTTGTTTAAAGACAACGATATGTAAAAATGTACTGATGTTCTTAATAAAAATATATATAAAATTAAAATATTTTCCAGCAACAAAGTGCTTTGCAGATGGTACCAAATCCTACAGACCAATCAGTCTAACATCTTTTTTACTAAAGACTCTCGAAAAGCTGATAGACAACAATATCAGAATGACTGCACTGTACCAGTTAACCAGTGATCTAAAAGAAACACTGGAAACAAAAGAGATAGCAATCTGCGCGTTCCTTGGCATTGAGGGAGCTTTTGATAATGCGTCTCACACATTAATAGAAGCCTCCCTAAGGAAAAAGCACGTAGACCAAACCACATCCAAATGGATTGGAGAACTGCTAAGAACAAGAATAGCTGAAACAAATATAGGAACAAACACTATAGAAATCAGAACAACAAAAGGATGTCCCCAAGGAGGGATACTATCACCTCTTTTATGGAGCCTAACGGTAGACGAACTGCTCGAAACCCTGAACCTCTCGGGTATAAAATGTCAGGGATATGCAGACGACATAGTCCTGACAGCCAGGGGCAAATTCGAGGAAACCCTCTGCGACATAATTCAAGAAGGATTGAAAATTACAGAGGAATGGTGTAAAAGTGCAGGTTTGGGTATCAACCCAAACAAAACAACCATAGTCACTTTCACACGAAAAAAGAAGCTAGATCACATGAAGGAAATTAAACTAAACAACATTGTGATATAATTTAAAAATGAAGTCAAATATCTGGGCATCACACTAGATAAGACACTAACATTTAAGAAACATATCAGCTCCACTATTACAAAGGCGACAAGAGCCCTGATGGTGTGCAGAAGAATAGCAGGAAGAAACTGGGGATGCAGGCCAGAGACCCTGTTATGGATGTACACCGCAATAGTAAGACCTCTACTTACATACGGAGCCATAGCCTGGGCTAATAAAGCGGAACAAGTCACAAAAAGAAAAGAACTCACAAAAATACAGAGACTTGCATGGATCTGCATAACGGGAGCAATGAGAACATGTCCTACGACTAGCATGGAAAAAATATTGGGTCTAATCCCCCTACATCACATGGTAGGAAGGAAAGAACAGAAAACCACAATTAATCTCATCAGGGAGAAACCTCCAACAGGAATAAAACTGAAATGGAGAGACAGCAATAAACTGGGGAAAAACTATCCACTAATCATGGCTCCAAGAGATGACATGAATAGGATGTTTGAATTCAATCAAAAATTCCGAACACATCTGGGCATCAAAAAGGAATGGGAAGGAACGGAAATCAACTCATATAAAAACGGCACCATCCTTTGGTACACAGATGGATCAAAGACACAACAAGGTACATGAGCAGGAGTATTTGGACCTGGCATCAAATACTCGGAACCCATGGGAAAACTCACCAGTATCTTTCAAGCAGAGATTCATGCAATAGAAAGATGTGTCCAATTCAACTTAGATAAAGGATACAAAAACAAGAATATAGCTATCATGTCAGATAGCCAAGTAGCCATCAAAGCACTAAGCTCAAACATCATTAGTTAAGAATGGTGCTGAACTGCAAAACAAAACTAAACATATTAGGTGCGCAGAACAAAGTAAGCCTCTGCTGGGTCCCAGGACACATGAGAGTAGAAGGCAATGAGAAAGCGGACACCCTCGCAAAAGAAGGGGCAGCCACACCGCTAACAGGACCTGAACCCTTCTGTGGAATAGGAATCCACACTATCAATGAATATCTCAGACAGAAGGACAAAAAGAACATAAGGGAACTCTGGAATTCACTTATTGGACACAAACAATCCAAGAATTTTCTAACCTATTTCGGAAAGAAAGAAATCACGGAATGTGTCAAAAGAAGCAGGAATAGACTGCGAATCCTAACAGGATTCCTAACAGGACACTGTAGATTAAATGGACATCTAAAGAAAATGGGAACAATCCAGGATGGCACATGCAGATTCTGCAAAGAAGCAGAGGAAACACCAACACATCTGCTAACAAACTGCAGAGCGACATTAGCCCGTAGGAGGAAGTGTTTTGGGACATACAATGTGACCATAGAAGAGCTTCAACCAATAAAACCGAGCCTATTAATCAAATTCCTTGATGAAATAGGACTCACCGATGTGCTTTAAGCAGAGAACGGGGGATACAATAGCTCTTAAAGGGCGCAGTATACACACCCTGACATATCATTATCATCATATCATCATCATGGTACAGGATGCCAAAACATTACAATAAAATTGTAAAGTTAATTATTTCTCAAAAATAGTCTAAAAATAATGAAATAAAAATGACGGATATTTTTTTCAATTTGTACAATTTGTGTAAAATCATCCTTCCTTGCCCTTCTTTTTATAACAATCTATACATATTTAGTCTAAGCACAATGCAAAAGTGTGACCTATATTGATATCATTTGTAAAAATAGTTGTATGAGCCAAGTTAAAAATGAATAATTGTGTAATAATTTATAAATACCAAATGACAAAGCAATCCGAATCTGCTCATTTCTGCAGGGCGGCATCATTGGAACTAAAATACTCAAAGCAATTTTAGCAACCGGCACGAATCTTTTTGCATCTGATGAAGCCAGGCGGCCCAGCGTCGTTAGAAAGCAAGCATTAAGCTCATATTCTGGTTTCAAGTAGAGGAAAACGTATTCCAAAACCTGCAAGAATTTTGTTTTCAATTGTTGGCTGGCCTCGCTTTTGACCGATTTTCTAACATACCTGTTTGAAATGATTGGGAAATATATGAATGAGTATGTCACTTGATACACTCTGAGCAGCTGGTATGCTGTCATTCCTCTGCATCTCTTTGAAACTGAATTGCACCAAATTTGTTACGACTTCATCTGAAAGTTGTATCTTCTCCTGAGCCGCTGCTTCCAATACATTCAGGATTAAAAGTATACTATTTTCCGAAATCTATTTTGAAAAGAAAATTTAAAGAAAACATATAAAATGAGAACCAACTGTAGAAATATGTGTTGTTTTACTTTTCCATTTTTTTCTCTGTACAAAATGATATTTTCAACAACATCTTGAGGGTACTTTTTGATAAGGCTGTGCAGAGCTTTGGATGTAGCTTCTCTCACATTCTGCTCTTTGTCGTTTGTAGCTTCTAAAAGATATCCTAGGACTTCTAGAAAATCATTTCAAACGGGCAGCATTAACCAAATATTTAAATATAACGCTGTAAGATTTGATCTAGAATCATTTTGAATCGAGGTAATTACCTATTAGTTGAGATTCCTGTGTTTTGTTGTCCATTTTAATTTAATTAATAAACATTTACGCAATTACAAAACTTGCAAACATAGCGAGACAGCTTGCAATCTTCAGCTCATATCTAACGTCAGATAAGGGCAAAACGAGGAGGTTCTATAACAGCCTTCTGTCATGATCGAACATGACAAGTTGGCTTGTCATAACAAGATGGGAAATAAAATCTCCCTAATTTAACAATTTACTTTTCAGCTAAAATTTGAAAAAATTGCTATTAAAATTACAATTAATCAATTGAACCACGTTTTCATTAATGAATTTAATTCTTTTGTACTTACGGTTGTATTTCCTACGCGCTTGTGTGATAAACCGCAAATAATAATATAATTTTTCTTTTTTTTTGGAATGTACCTGTCCTATCTGCTAGCAATGCCATAGGATGGTCCATGATGGCATGGCTTTAAGCACAGAACACGATAGCTCTTAAACAGGGCAGCATAATACACACCCTGTACTCATACATCTACAGCCTATTGTAATTTTTCTGCCCCACTTTATGCACACTGAAGTTCATACTTTTCATTCGGATTATGCAAGATTGTTGAATTTTCTAGACCTAATAAAAGACTACATTGTTTAATATTCTTCTCCAGGAGAACGGATTCGTTCCTATCAGTAGTGTAGAAGCGAAAATATCCTTTTGCCCACTGCCTTCAACATCTTGCATGTCCTAGATTCAAGGGTAACGTGGCTGTTTTGCATTCCCAAAGTGGTTTTCTTTTGCCTTAGAACGATCTTTAACGTTATTTGAATTCAATTATGGGTTGATTGACTGTCTGAAAAAATAGCTGTTTTTATATTAGTGTTCTATTTTGAAATTGAATTGATCCCAACGTCTTGAAAGATATTGTACACCAACACAAAGATATTGTTTCTATAGTGGCCGTGATGAAATACTAGATGTGGGGGTTTTGCATTCTCCAAACACTGCAACCTACTGGCTTATTGTACTTTCCCTAGTTCCTTAGTTAAATGAACTTGATCCTGACATTGCTGAAATTCTTTTGCCCGGATGTTCTGGATATATAGAGGGATGATATATAAAACATTGGTAATGTCTCCATTAAGCAGTTGATTCTCATTCGAAGATAATATGGGTCGCGGTTGCTTCCTCTTCATTGCATAATCTACAAATGAGGACTATTGAAATTACTCATGTTAAGAATCACCCTATCACTTCCTCGACTTTTACCCTCTATAACTTTTATCCTTCAGTTTACTATATCTGACGAACAGTGTTTGTTATACTAAGTATAGGTGGCCTTTATAAAGCTATGAATTAGTGTGCTCTTTCATTACTTAGGACTCTTTTGTGTCTGATACTCGAGATTTGACAGGTTGTAGCGTTTTCCCAGGTTTTGGATTATTTCGGATGTGACATTGTTGGCTACCTGATTTTATTAGGGTGTTTTGTCTCATTGCTTGATTTGGAGTTCCACTGAGCTTTTCCTAGCTTCTTCTTACATAACGGTTTCTTATGGAAGTAGGTTCAGTAGCGTTTCTAATGCTACTAATTCTAATGGTCAGGATGTTTTCAATGCCCCTGTTATAGATTAGATTATTATTATTTATTTGGCAAAATATTTTCTAACAATAACAAATTTGCATCCATATGTATTTTTGAGGGAAAGTGGCGGGACCCTATGCGTCCTCTTTACCGTATCATATCTCCATTTGTGTACTAAACCTCCTGAAAGGCATTATTGTCGATGTTGATGGGAAAATGTTTGCGAAAAACCCATTAACCTTTACTTTAACAAATCCTTTGCGTTAACAAAATCGTTACAGTATTGTTCAGAGACTGGAAGAACCAATTATTAATTTTACAAGAAATAACAGTTATAACCAATGTCAGTAAAGTTAGGTAGTATTTAATAAATTAATACCTAACCTAATGCCCCTGTGATGCATGTTCTATGTAGGACTTACTACCAGACACATCTTTAACAAGGTCTTGTCAATCCTACCCATTCCTCTTCATTTTTATATGTAGGTGGGCCCAGAACTCTGGAGTCTGAATAAAACTCGAATAGCTCCCTATCCGTTGAAATGCATGAATACTGAATATTCTCTAATTAATATAACTTCAAAGATTCTCATCTTTGCGAAGATGGAAGCTACAAGAACTTACGGACGTGGGATCATCGATTGTAATTAAACTTTTTTCGTTGTACTAGGTCGTAAAATATTAGACATGTAAATGAGTTGTCTTCCAAAGGACACTATGAATCGAGAGAAAAGAAATAGTTGAAGTTATATATAGCTCAACTAAGAAACAAAAACCAAAAATCGTCCCGAGCAAAGTAGGCAAAAGCATTGACAACCAAACTCTAGAAGAGTAAAAATACGACTTTAAAAATGCTCTGTGATAAACAAATATTGACTCTTGAGTAAATACGAAAATCTGAAAAGTAAGAACGTATTAATAAATATTGAGAGAGCGAAAAAGAGAGCGAGCGAGCGAGAGAGAGAGAGAGAGAGAGAGAGAGAGAGAGAGAGAGAGAGAGAGAATGAGAGTGAGAGTGAGAGAGAGTGAGTGAGAGAGAGACAGAAAGATAGATAGATAGATAGATAGATAGATAGATAGATAGATAGATAGAGAGAG
>CM077099.1:14419612-14467895 GCA_039619505.1 Cimex hemipterus | reverse complement strand
AGAGAGAGAGAGAGAGAGAGAGAGAGAGAGAGAGAGAGAGAGAGAGAGAGACAGACAGACAGACAGACAGAGAGATGGAAAGAAAAAGAGTGAGCGGGAGAGGGAGAATGAAAGAGAAAGAGAAGGTGAGAGAGAAAAACCAGAAAATGAGATGAGTGCAAGTAATAAAAAATAAAGTGTTCTTTCATTAGTTTGTAATACGATGTTAAATCCTTCTTTCCCAAAATATTTTCAATAAAATATTTTAAAAAGATAATGAAGTTAAATGTGAAGTGACCTACAATTAGTGACCGCATAAGTTAGTCATATTTACCAAAACGTTTGGAATACAGTAAAACTTTTACGCCTCATCTAGTTAGATTCAGGCTCTTTTATTCGTCCACTTTCACGATACTCGAGAGATTTTCTTCGGTTCATTACTTGGACAAACATATAGAAACCGAAGAGACGTAAAAAGGCCTCAAGGCAATTTAGGGCCCCCTCCATTCAGCGTAGTAGGTGGAAAACTAGGCTCATTGTATCCCCTGGCAAGATTGTAAATCCTGTCATCCCCATGTCAAAACACAAAAATAAAAGCTCGAGGAAGTTTGATTTACCCTTTGGTCGGGGAAGAATAAAATTTTTACTTCCTTTCAACCGTCTGCACAAAGCCTGATTTTATGACAAACCTAATATTTGACCTATTTTCCCCACTTTTATAAATCCCCCCCCCAAATCCATAAGATCCCGCATAATCGGTGAACAATCAAAAACAATCTTAATATGAAAATAAGACAAAGGAAAATTTGTATGAATTACAATAGAAAATAACTAAATATGAAACAGAGCCATTAATAAATAGTTAGAAAGAATTAATTTAACCGTTTTTATAATTATATATATCCCATCTAATTACTTTTCACAAAATTAAATAAAAACGTTTTCTCTTTTGTATGGTGATTAGTGGCTGTTAGTCGATAAAAATTCAGAAATCAGATGCGGTCTGGTATGATGTAGGTTTCAGAAAAACATTTTCATTGTCGTGCCAACGTTTCGATCATTATTGAGATCATCTTCAGGGCCTGGGATTTACAAACATTGTTTAAAATTAACAGGATCTGGATGATAAATGCAGGATATGGAAAAAATTGAATTTTAGGTTTTAGATAATTTTTTAATAATTTAATCAATTAAATTTATTAAATGTAACAATTTATTAAAATAATAATTTAATATAAAAAAATAAAATAAGGTTTAATTTTTTTTAAATATGATTTTGACTTTTTAAATATATAGTTTAGTTTTTTTTGAAGGTGGTTAAATTTTTTATAAATATGACATTTAACCAACTTCAAAACAGGCCTAAAAACAAGACAAATGAAACAATTCATAAAAAGAAAAGTAGAAGGACAACTGTACAGAAATGAAAAATATTTTCTTGCGTCGGGAATCAACGGAAAATTGTTATCTGGTTCAAACAAGCAATAAATAGCCCAGCAATTACTTTGTGAGATTTCCCCATGGGACTTGCGAAGTGTACTCTTATACGAAGTACACAAGGACCTATAGTATACTCGTTTCCTCTCATGTTTGTCGGTCCATACACCACTGAAGATGACGAAAAAAACAGCAATGCGTTTAGATTAAACCAGCTAGGAAAGGCCGACCATAATGATTACGACCACACAATAAAAAAAAAAAATATTTTTAAGGTGATATTAACTGAAACGAAGTGAGGCTGTTTTTAAGGAAAATTTGTACATTTAACTATATTAATTATATATAGATTTATAAGTTATATTTAAAATAACGATATTCTTTTCCTCTTTCATCATTATTTTTGCACGCGTAGATTCCTATTTCCCACTACTTACCTATTTTCTTCCACCTCACTTACTTACTCTTCTCTCTCTTTTCTATTTCTTACTTTCGTTCTGTCTTTGTTACTTGCCATGTCACAATTTAATCAGAAATCGTGAGATGTAGGTTTCAGAAAAGCATTTTCTTTATTGTGCCAACGTTTCGATCTTTATTGAGATTATCTTGAGTGCATGGATTTACATTTTAAAAAAAACTCAATTGAAAGAAGTAATTTGGTCAGTTAGACCCCTAAAAACAATAGATTACAATTTATTTTATGTCATTCTGTGTCTTTCGTTTTATTTTAAACTCTAAACTGTAACCATTTTTTTCCCGGAAAAGCAGGTATAAATGATGGTGTACTTTTCTTTGCCTTAATTACACTGAAATGTCAAAATAAAAGGTAATAAAGATTAAATAAACCTCCAGAGTGCAAAGGCACCGACGAAGTTAACACCCAATTCGCAAAATGCCATGAATACTCCTTAATACCTCAAAGGACACCGACAACGACACCCAGGACGATTTTCGCTGAAACTATATTTTCTACCAGAAAACTTATTTGTTTCCTGAATTTGCCTAATAATGGCCATCCATGGCGTTTAACAACGTTTAGAACAAGTACGGATTTGGTTTTCTTCTGAATATTTTAACCTATTAAAATAGTGACCAGTGAATTAAAAAAAAACAAGTCTGGGTAAACTGACTTTCAAAATGTACATTCTATAAACATTGACTAGTCTACAGTGAAAGCATTCTTTATTGCGGCATTTCAAATGAATTTGCATAATAGTACGCGCCAGTACAATACAATTTAGTACAATACAAGTAGTCACGATAGATCAATTGGTTAGAGCAGCGGCTTATTGAGCAGAAGGTCGTGTGTTCGAAACTCACTCGTTAAACCAACTTTTTTCGTTTCAACCAATTCCTTACATGAAAAGCCTAATTAATTGAAAGAACGTCAACAAGACCACGATATATAACGGATTTAGTAGAAGTTTAGACTTGATTATTTAGAGATCGTAAGACGCGGTCCGGTGTGACGTGGTTTAGAAAAAAATTTTGTTATCGTGCCAACGTTTCGATCTTTATTGAGATCATCTTCAGGGCTTGCAAATTTATAAACATTATTCAAATTATAAGAAATTCAGGTAAGAGTAACTCCAAGTATTTGTAGTTTAGTCTTGACCTAATTTTTTGTATAAATATTTTTTATTGCCATATTTACATCGTTAATTTAAATTGAGAGAAACAAATAATCGTCAATTAATTATTCAAATATCGTGAGATGCGGTCTGGTGTGATGTAGGTATCAGAAAAACATTTTCTTTATCGTGCCAACGTTTCGATCTTTTATTGAGATCATCTTCAGGGCTCAAAGTGTTTGTCTTCTGTGTAATTGTGCCATGTCGTGTTGAGAATCGTCAATGTTATTCTGCCATTTCACTTCACTAGATTGTAACGATTCCTAAGAAAGGAGGTCGCTTGGCCATTTCCTCTTGAGGATCCTTGCAGGATTGTCATGTTGGGATCTGTTGGACAAAGCTAATGGGGTGATGGAACTTATTAAATTTTGCAGAATTAATTTCTAGATAAATGGGATTAGATCGCTGTGGCTTTAGATCGAATCGATTGAAAACGTTAGTTATTGGAAGGTTTAACGATTCCCGACATTTTTACACAGTTCTGGTCGTACGTCAAAATCAGTTGTCAAATTCAAGGAGAGTGTTAGATGTAGAGAAGAATATCTACGATATAAAGTATAAAGAGTATTGGTCCCTGCACACTGCCCTGCTGTACATCTACGGCCAGAAGTATTTAGCGTACGCTGATATTGATATCGTCGTAGTAGCAATAAACTATTAAATACTATGTCCATGGGTACTCTATTCGTAGAACTAAAACATATAATTTAAATCATGTGAGTAACATTTAGTATTGGATTAACCATTGTATCTGTCCTATTAATAGAAATTCCTATTAAAATATGAAAATTAGCAGTTAATTTAAGAACCATAGAAAACAGGTTCATTCTATTGTCCAGAAAAACCTCTAAGGGTTTGAAAAGTATGGGACGTTCACGGCCAGCGAAGAAAGAGGCGTCCATAAAAATTGCAAAGAAGTAATCTATGGACGAGAAATAACCTACATCACACCAGACAGCATTTCACGATTTCTAAATAACCATTTATGTTAGTTTAGCTTCCAACCATTTAGGTCTGCTAATTCTGGCTATTTTGGACAATTAAAAAAAAAAAAATTTCTAATTTTGTTCTATTATTGATCGAATAATATTTCATTTTTGTCGGTATTGTACCGACAAATTTTTAAAAAGTTTTTGTTTTGCACATACAATTGAAATAATTTTAAGAAGGTTGGTTGCTGTATTCTGAAATATTTGGAGAAAAATCAACATCAACCAAAATATTAGACAAAATAAAATGCATCAGAAACCATCGAACAGGTATTTTATTTATTTTTTTAATTTGCCTTCATTAAAAAAAAACAAAGTGGGTCGAGCACAATGTCGGTCATCCTTTTACATTGAAAAATCAACTGTACGTTTTTTATGCCATTAAAAACTTATTTTTTTAAATAAATGTTTTGATCGTGTCCATACCGATTTTATGCAATTCCGTAATAAGTTGATGTTTAAGAAGTATATTCTTCGGTTCGGTCTAATGTAGACCATCTTCAGTGATTGTTCACAGACTCTCACCACGTCCATAGTCGTCCAGATATCCACCTTTGAACTTATAACTATGTAAAAAACCTTCTAACTATTTTATTTTTAATAAAGTCTGAAGATGGACTATATTAGGCCGAAACGCGTCTAATAAAATAAATGCTCACTGTGGAAAAGACGATTTGCTTCCTACACATTGATTGATGAAAAGTTTTTTTTCTGTCCTGATTTTGTGTTTTTCGTCTTTAAAACTTTGTAAAACATCCAATATGTTTTTCTGTTAACCTGTTTTATTGCTTAATACAATAAAATAATTTATGGTCTTTTGGCCAGATTTGTTTTTTACTAGCTGAACTGATATTGAATAATTGTTAAAACAAATTTTTAAAAAGTTATTGAGATTTTCAAACGTGTCCGGTGGTCCGACAAGGAACTGCGATAAGGCCAAGGCTTTGAATATTTAACGAAGTCATTAGTTATTTAAAATCCAAATAGGGTGTTTGAAGCAAGGGTTTTACTGGGGTCCCCGGTGTAAAAAGAGATGGATTAAACTAGAAAATTGTATTGCAAACGACTCCCTGCAAGTGGGGTAGTTGTGCTTTCCAATAGGGTAACCGACGGTGGGGATGGAAAAACTAGGCGGTACCGAATACGGATTGGCCACACTCGGATCCGCCCAACGCCCATTTGACCACAATTCCCGTCCTCGCTTGGCGTTCACTCCTCAGTCTTGTCCCAGACACTACTCAGAGATGATCTCCATGAACGATCCGTCCGTCGGGATGATACCTTTCGACAGCATTGGCCTTTATGAGCAACCGAAACCGAGGCTCATTCTTAAAATGCCTAGGGTCTTTCCGGACCAAAAGGCGAAATTCGAGCAGGACGAGCTGTTCAGGAGGTTGAGCCGTGAATCAGAAGTAAGTCGATGCATTTTTTGGAGGACGTAAACAAAAATTAAAACAAGCTATAAACATTTCTGGTTGCTCTATCTTTAAACGCCATACCGTGTATATTTCATTAATAACCCAAGCCAATTGACAAATTATTTAATCAGACAAACCAATTTTTTTTTTACAAAATTTATAAAAAGAGCTTTACATTTTCTTTATGTAACTGTTACAGAAATGTAACTAACTTACAAATAAAATAGAATCCAAACTATGTTAAAATTTCTGAAGAGGATCTGGAGAAGTATTTGTATAGAAAATTTAATTAATTGGCTGAATTATTTATTTTTATTTATTCTTCTATAACTGGTTATTTTTATTATATTACGTTATTTATACATAACTAATTAGTAGCAGTGTTAATATAAGTGTTGTTCTTTGAATCAACAATCTCTGATTTTCTTTTTAAAAAGATGGTTCCTACTCACATTAAGTACTTAATGTGATACTTAATTAATTTTACTTAGATTTTAATGTGTTACTTAATGTGAGTAGGTTTTTTAAAAAGGAATGAACTCCACACTCACCCCATTATTCATAATTTTTATCTCTATATATTCAAATACAATCTTTCTTTTTTGACGTTCTTTCTTTGAAAATAATAACGTTTGTATATATTTGTAATTAATTATAATATTAGTGACAAGGTCTTATACAGCAAGATAAAAATCCATACTTATACACTTAAGAAACATGACACTACAGGAACAATACTACACTTTTTGTGAGTATAAATACTTGAATTGTGCTAAAAATTCTGTATATTAACAAAACCCTTTTCAACAAAGTTTTATCAAATTTCACAAAGTTTAGAACTTACCCTGGCCTTGGGGATTACCGGAATGAAGGTCGAAACGTCTGAAATTGACTTAAAAAAGAGTCAACCAGTTATTGCTAATGTAAATGTTGTCATATCCTAATTTTATATTGTCTAATTAACTATTAATAAAATGAAATAGGTCCTATCTGAGATTATCATTATTCAGCCTTATTGTAAAATCCAATACGAATTTGTAGGATTTAGTTTTTCGAAAGACAATTTTGAAATGTAATTAAAGACCATTTCCAAATAATTTTAAAACTGTGACAAATATAGACGAAATATTTTGATTAATACGTCACAATTTACAAGTGTCGAGTCTAGTGGTGCCTTCTGCTCATAAAACGAAATAATTGTTTAAAGTTTGATTTTTCTTTCACGCATCTTTCCTCCATATTTTTCATCTCCCTGTTTTCTATCATTTTTAACCCATCGTTGCTTATAAAGAATTTAAATTTTAAAACACTATTACTATAATAATAAAAGAACAAGAACACACATCTACATACAAACACATTCACTCCCCTGCCAGTTTTATAATAATAGGTATTAAAATTGTACAATCGTGGATTTACTTAATTTATCAATTAGTCGTAATTGAAAAAATAATTGAAGATCGCTCTTCCAAAAATCAAGTAGAGATCTAAAAGACAAGTAGTGTTATTGTCGTTATAGACAACTTCACTTAAAAATTGTTTTCTAGTCCTTATAATGGTTATTTAGTAAAACGATTGGGTACTGTGTTAAACTATACTTTCGCCTTTTTTTACCTGTGGTTTTTCACAGTTTAGTCAAGTCATCAAGTACCACAAGCAAGAGTCGCGCAATTTTTTTTTTTTTTACCTTGATGACCTGAAACAGTGTGAATTACTTACAACGCGGAAATAAAATCATGTAAATAAGGCTCCTCGAAACGCGGCGCAACGGTTAGGCAAAAACGCGAAGCGTTCCGGGAATTACCTAATTACTCATCGGCTTTTCCTTCTTCTCTCCCAATACTGTAATCTTCTGGATGTATTTTTCCTTTTTGGTTCATCTTGACGTCAGTGCGGGATTTTCCAGATGGAGATTATTAACTATTTATTATACTTTGGGAAAGAAAATTATGTTAAAATATGGAATATTAAGACAAAACCGCGAATATATAAATGTATAATAAAAAAAATTAGGTGTACTTGTTATCACTAATGTACAATATAATGGGTTGGGTAAAAACTGAGTTATTTTATTTCCGGTAAATTATTCTCAAACAGGAAAACACAAACATGGTTGGTTAATTCAAATCTAGAAGGCCAGTTGCTCAATTCATTTATTTGATTTCTTTTTTTAAATGACATCATACAATTTATATGTATTGTATAGGACATACTAGGAAGAGGTTTTCTAATGTTCTCCAAACGTATTTTTATTAAAAGTTACTTCCTTTTGAATAAAGTGAGAAAGGAATTAATTTTATTTTTTATTGATCTGTCGTGTTTTGAGTTAAGGGGTGCATTATCTAATTTGTTTAACGTGCAAACTATTTTAAAAAAGAAATTTGTAAGTGTTCTGAATTTCGCACCAGTTTTACTTCGAAATAGCAATACAATTATTTCCACTTTTGTTAGAACGCAAAAAATAAATAAATAAACGTGCAAAATATTCACTGCTTGTGATAAACAAGCTAAGAGAATCGTGTAAATTGTATTTTTAAATTTAAGTAAGTATATTTTTCTTAAGAATTAGAATGGCTGTACTTCAATTCTATTTTGAAAATTATAATAGTAAAATTAGTTAACATACGTACCGACTATCACAGTTTTAAAATAAAATGTTCTGTTTAAAGATGCCTGCTCAAAGGGCATATACATTGAAACATTAATATAAATAAGAACACACTGAATAAATTCGAAATGCCTTCGTTGGGCAGGCCAAACAAGCGAGGATAAGCGGATTATAATAATGGGAGGCAATTTGCTTGTATTAAATATTAAATAAATTGTCTGTTTAGTGACCGTTACTTGATGATTATTTGGAGGTCGTGAGATGCAGTTTGATGTGTGGTTTTAGAAAAAAACATTTTTGTTATCTTACCAACGTTTGCGATCATCTTCAGGGCCGGGGATTTATAAACATTGTTTAAATTTTACAGATGCATGTAGGATGATAAAAAATGAATTTATACAATGCTAAAAAATTTTAGATTAAATCTTTTTTTTCACATTCAAATCAAAAAACTTTTACCCTTTCAATTTTTTCCTGTTAATTTTAATAACGAAGGTTTTATTCATTGCTTTAACATCATATTAATTAATTATATATTTACTGTGTTGTTTTTGAATGGTACAAATCCAGTCAGGTAAAAACTCCGTGAGATGATTTTAAGTAATTTCTGACTTTTCCCTTTCCTTTAGTCTTACAAGATTATGTCAAGACTGAAATATTATTTGGGGAGAAACAGCCCGCTTAGATTGTAAATTGTGATATTTGTGTCAGAATAATTGGTAATGTTTGTCCACGTACCTTAAACACAAATTGCACTTTTCTTCGATTTTATTAATTGTTTTATTATCTTCCTTTAGGTGCGGTATACGGGATACAGAGACAGACCTCAGGAAGAAAGACAGATTAGGTTCCAAAACGGATGCCGGGAAGGGCACACAGAAGTGGTAAGTTTTTTAAAACAACTAAAACCCCATCGATTTCATTCTCTAAATATAGTTTTAAATAAAATTCATTTTTCTTGTTTCACTAGGCGTTCGTCGCTACTGGCACCAACATCCAACTCGTCTTCTCTCCTAGCGCGAACGGTTATCACCTACCTGGAAACGGCGATTGCGATTTCGACAAGGAACACGGAAAGGTAGGAGTTTTAAAATTTTCCCGGTGCCTTTTACTTTTAAAGTTATAAATCGACGTGTTACTTGTGCTTTTTATATCCAAACACCGTATAAACCATAATTACAAACAATCTTTCCTTTACTAAGTGTATTTTTTTCTAATCTCCACTACTTATGCTGAAATGAAGTTAATAATATGCATGTGAGAATGGAGTAACGAAGGAAAATACAAACCAATTTTTATACATTCAGCAAGTTTATGGGATTAGGTCGAATCGTGTAGAATATTTTATGCTGAACCGGATGGCTTTTTAAATGTTTTCTTACCTACAGTCATTCATCGGTAAATTAAAAAAATCCGGGATCGTTTTAATTTTTCCCATTTCACTACAACTTCAAATTGAGCTGTGGAGGAAATCGTCTTTGGAACGGCGCCCTGTAGCAATTGATAAGAAATTTCAATAATCTTTCAATTTGTAACTGTCCACTTTTCGAGTTATTCGCGACTTTTGGGAAAAATGTGGCTTTCCTCATAAAAGTAAGAATTATTTAGAGATCGTGAGATGCGGTCTAGTGGACGTAGGGGTTAGAAAAACATTTTCTTTATCGTTCCAACGTTTCGATCTTTATTGAGATCATCTTCAGGGCTCAAAGAGTTTGTTGTCATTATTGTGTATCGTGTTGAGAGAGTGCTCTTAAAAGTAAGAATTATCGCTTCCATGTTCATTTTTATTTATTAATCAATTCTTTTTTTTTTTTAAATCCTCGGAGCAAAAGTGTTAGAGAGTAAAATTTGCAGAAACATGACAGGCCAAAATTTATGTATCCTCGAAAATCGAGAAAGAGAGTGATCGGATTTTTTTTCCCATGAGATTCTAAAAAACTCACTTTTTTCCCAAAAATCGCGAATATCTCGAAACCTTCTGAAAAATCAGGCAAACTGGAAGGTGACCAATTGAAAGCTTATCAATAAAACCTCCTATCGATTTCTCTAGGGCGCCCCTCCAAAGACGATTTCCTGGTCCCACAGCTCGGTTTGAAGTTTTCGTGAAGAGTGCAAGAATGGAATTTTCGAATTTATTGATGAATGAATGAAGCTGGGAACATATTTTTTTTTTTTTCAAAAATGAGATCTAGAAAACGTCTCAACTTAAAAAGGCTGATAAAAAATGTATGTTCAAAGGTAGGCCTGCAATAACAATACTTCGATTTTACTCTTTTGTTTACATAACATATACATAAATATGTCATTTTAATAATTTAATATTGCCTTATAATTTTTAATAACTTCAACATGACTGTAACGGATGCCGATTACCTGTCTAAGACAAGTTCATTCTTTTAAGATACAAGTTCACTATGACAAAATGATAAAAAGTACGAGTAATAAATAAAGATTAAATATTTCATATCCACATCAAAATGGTTTTCTATAGTATTACATTTGTTATTATATAAAATAAACTTACAATGCTATCGTTCTAAACTATTTTTTATGAGCTTCGTAATTTGAAAAATGATTGGGATAAATTAATTTTTGATTCATGGCTTTTAAATTTGTGATTATAAACGATGTTTTATTAATATAATGCAAAATTTCTTGTTTGCTATACTCGAGAATTGCATCTGTCCAACAGGATTAGATTTCCTTTTAGATCGTGTCGCCACAACTTAGAAAATGTCTTTCACATCCTTCTACCTCCCAATTACGGACTAAGGACGTCATTTGAAATTATATTTTTGATGCTTTGTCAAAGGGAGTCTGATAAGTACGTTAAGTAATTACAGGATGCCGTGAATGGGATTATGTTGACGGGGGCCATTGTGCCGGATAAGTAGCATTTCGTTGAATAGCGATCCCATAGGGTCACCTTTCACCGGAGACCGGTGTTGTTGACAATGTAGACTTTCCTCGAGGATGTAGCGATATAAACAGGAGGGGTGGCTTGCGGATCAATAGCGAGAGAGAGAAATATCGAGGGGGCCTCGTCGCCATTTTAGCAAGGGGGTTAAGCAGGCGCCATTTTGTTTCTAATCCGTTACACTCGCTTTTCAGTCCCACCCTAATGGTAATTAGCATAATATATGAGCTGGGGTGCGGAGTTCCTAACAAGCTGCCAGCTCGGTGTTGCTTTTGACAAGGTCTGAATTACATGAATTGCAGGGGTCCGGTGTCCACTTCATATCTGACAATTCCTTGCTGTTATGTTTCTTTAATTTTTAAAAACTTTATTTTGTGCAACTATGCTTCGATGATACTTGAGCAACTCCGATCATCATGATCGGCCTACATTTTTTTCATTCTTCAGTGGTTGGCTTGTAGTTTGTGGTTGTTCTTCGAGCTTCACACACTTTCACATTTTATAAACGTTATAAAAGAAAAAAAAGTTATAAAAATATTCAGACGTTGAACGTTGGGAAATTCAATAGCGCGCCTGAAAGAGAGGATTATACGGAGATGACAAGTAATGATTAAATTACAAAACTGTACTTATTTGTAACAGTCCTATCTTTTCGATCCATAAAAAAATACTGGCCGTTATTAATTTTTAAACAAAACGATTTGCGCTTGATGGAATAGTAAAATAAAACATTATTGCAGGGATGTAATAATTTGTAAATTGTTGTTTGCTGTTAATTAGTAGAACTATACAGGGTGTCTGGTAAACAGACGTCAATGTTTTTAATGTTCCTGCCATTGTATAGTCCAATTTACAATTAAGTTAACATTTAATGAGATACGTCGGACTTCATGGAATATTTTATTTGTGTAAATTTGAACTTACTTGAAAAGTGAAATATCTCAAATACAGTTTAGGTTCAAACTTTGCCAAATGGGGACTTTTTCATTTTCACATTTAGGTTGACTTAAGTTCACCTGAAGTATTGTCAATACATAACGTATTATATCTATTAAATTTATTATATTTGGTGGTCTGAATGACCAAATTACTTCTTTCAATTTATTAACTTCGCATAAGGTTTTGATTGTAATGAAAAAAGCTAGTGTCACGAGCTGGATTCGAACCAACGACCTTCGGCTAATATATTTAGTACATTATTTATTACAATTTTTACAATAATAAACAAGTAATTGCAACATTTAGTACATTATTTATTTTATGTGTATATACTGTACGAAATTTGAAGAAAGTTGGGAGAAAGAATGAAAATTCGTAATAAATTTTAATAGATCTGGTTAAATTCTGTTATATACTCAGAATTTAAACTTTAGTTCCTTTTCGTGGTACATTATAAATATTCTATTTTAGAATAGATTTTAAATATATTTTCACGACAACTTTCGGTAAAAATTGTAAAATTGTGTTAAAAAAGCTACACTCAAGTACAAGAGTTAACCTGAGCTCAAATCCTCATCATCATCAAGAGCTAAATGGTTGCGTGCCTCAGGATTCAATGTCTATTATAAACTGAAACGCTTTGACATATGTTCTAGCCTAGTTATAAAATACGATAGATTCTTGTGCAATACAGAGTAGTTCAGTCCCATAAAATCAATTTTCCTAGTTTCAACAAAATGGCACCCGATGGACATTATAATAAATATAGGGCTACTTCTTTTCCCTTATGGTTTTGTCGTTGGCTAAATGGACACTTTTTTAAGTTTAATTGTGGAATGTATATTTTATGTGCGTGTTACATTAAGTTCATCGACATATTACTTTCCTGGCGGCAGCCTCTACTCCGGTCTGAAAGACCCAAGTAAGAAGAAGCATGGAGCAAGTACAGATGAGGAAATGAGCTAGAAAGAGGAAGATGAACAGAAATTTCAGGAGCCCAAAAAGTGTGCAGAGCCTAAGGCGCATTTTGTGCCATAACCAATAACTCTAAAAGGGAATAACGATTAATTCGAACACAAGATACAAAATAAATCCTGGTGTAAACTATTGTGTCAAATAGCCAACCAGACATTGAATATAGTCTGCCTGAATTAGATTGTGATTTGCAAGATCAAAGTTAACAAGTCAACAATGCACAGACAAGACTACATAAAAGAAAGCGGATAAAACCAATCACAGGGAGCATCACAAATTCAGTGTCAAAATAAAGAAAATTGGCATTATTGTAATTCTCCAAAATGGTCAAACAGAATAAGAACTTTACTCCAGAAGACATTTACACGAGCGTGAATGAAATAATGTATGGAAGAAAAGATCGACCGTACGTACCCCGAATCTTTCATTAAACTTAAGGATCCCTGAATTTCAAATGTTGCCTAAGGAAGAACAGAGCTGGTTCAAAGTTTTGCCGTCAGCTGAGGTCGTTTTGACTCTTTCAAAAACAGGGAATAACGCCCGAGTCAAGTATTCCCTTTGTGCCGGTATCCTGAAGAGCTTTCGGAACGGCCCTGCATTCTAAATTACACCGGTGGGCCACGGGAGCTGGAGTTGGGCTTATAGAATATTTGAGTGTTTGTTGACAGACAAGCTGCACACTGAACGAACAATCACAATAGTGAATAGCCGGCCCCCCTAGCATTTCCTCGCCCTCGTCCACTGCATTTTGCCCTACTCTACCCTCGGCTCGTGTATGCGTCATTTCGAAAAAATTTAAATTAAAGCGGCTTAGAAAATATTTAAAAAAATAATACTTTTTAAAAAAGAAGTAATTTTTTAATAAAAGGTCTGCGGCGATGAACTAATAGTTTGGACGATTCCGATCTATTGCTCTTCCTATCCTTGCCTATCCTATCGCTTTGGCCTGTCACACAAGTTTTATGTATTTAACCATTTTTACTAATTAGACTGTGTGTTATTTTATCAGTGGTCTTACTTTTATAGGTTTGTAAAACGCCCACTTCTGAAGATGGCCAAAAGCCGAAATGAGTTTGACAGGCAAAACTGGCGAGAACAAGCTGTTTAGTAAGACACAAAAGCTGAACAGGCTATATATTTATTTCTTATAGTTGTAAAGTCTAACATAATATTAGACTATCTTATCCTTAAATACCTAATTTGTATTGAATACGTAACCTGTGTGCGATAAACTTGCAGTAGCTGAAAAATAAACCATTAAATTCGGTCTCAATGTTCAAAAATCTTTTGTTGTTAGACGTTTTGTTTCAGTTTAAAGTATCTTTCAATTAAGGTTTTTTGTTGTGATAAAAAGGTCAGTGTCACGAGCGCGATTCGAACCCAAGACCTTCGGCTAGATACGCCGCTTCGATCTACTCTGGCACTAACTTCCCTATGTCCTCATACGCATCCCTCTTTTTTCACATTTTTCAAATGTGAGTTCAAATCCCGCTCGTGACACTGACTTTTTATCTCAACTAAAAGCTTGATTGAAAGATATTAATTGACCAAAAGGACCACTAAAACTTGTGAATTTAAGCTCAATGTGGACTAAAGCTAATGATAACTAAAAGATAAGGTATCTCTGTTTCTTTAATTAAACAATAACAACAAACTGGAAAAACCAACTTTTAAAATCCGACTGTCACAGATATAATTTCCGGTGGATTTGAAATTACTGCAATATTTTTTCTCCTCCATTTTTTTTAACTGTTCCATTTGTTATTTCTGGAAGGCTTATTTTTACATCATTAGCGTTAACATCTCCCACATCACTCCGAAATAAAGAAATTACCACCTTCACAAAAAACATATATTTTTGCTAGTTACAGCAATTAAAACTGTGCAGAGCATAAACAAATAGTTTTTGCACACAAAATAACTGTTAAAATTTCTATTGGCATTAAAGAGTCAGAAGTGGTTGAAGGTTTAAACGACGTCCTTACAGTAAATTACCAAATCATCCATCATGAATTTGTTTTTAATGATGAAATCGAAAGGGATGAAAGATGTCATATTCATACCAGTGTTTAAAGGTTAACAAAGATTTACAGGCACACGACCTCTGAGCAGGCCCTCGCCCGGTATCAGTTCTGAAGTGTGTTTGATCATCATTAGGGCTAAGAGCCCTCCCCTAAACAATACGTGGATCAATTAGTACTCCTCTCTTCTATTTTCTTCTACTGGGATACGCAACACAAAGGACTTTTGTATGAGAGAGCGCGACACGCGCTCGGTTGTTTTCGTTTCGACTCAATGATTAACGACCATGGGAACCCGGTGATCATAACGCGATTATAATTAGAAAATGATCAATCTATGTAGTTTGAATAAATTATTCGGATCGGACTAGTCGAGTCTATTGTATTAATATAATTGAATTTAAATAGTTTTTTAATTATTCAGATATCGTGAGATGCGGTCTGGTGTGATGTAGGTATCAGAAAAACATTTTCTTTATCGTGCCTACGTTTCGATCTTTTATTGAGATCATCTTCAGGGCCTGGGATTTACAAACATAAACATTCTAAATGGAAACAACGTTTGTAAATCCCAGGCCCTGAAGATGATCTCAATAAAGGATCGAAACGTAGGCACGATAAAGAAAATGTTTTTCTGATACCTACATCACACCAGACCGCATCTCACGATATCTGAATAATTATCTATTAACTGTCACTAATCTCTACACACTTAACTAGTTTTTTTGTTCCTATTAGGTTTCCGTCAACCGTTTCTGTACGGCAACGAGCGGAAAAGTAGAAGAAAGTAGAAAAGTCAGGTATTAAAGGAAGGGATCAAACGTTTCTCGTGAAACACCGACGAATTGGCCACACCCTTATTAGAAGAGTCAATAAATTTGGGAAAATTTCACTTCAAAAATGACAATTTCAAACCTTTTACCAAAGCATATTTGTGCCAGACGATTTTTATTACAGGCCCTCTCATACCTGTCTCGGCTGTTCTTTTAAAAACTCGACAAATGTTTGGGTTGCGTTTATTATATCATAAAGTTTCAGAAAACCGGACAATTTTTTCCTCACCACGTCTACAATTTCAATCGGGCGCGGAAGAAGTTCAAAGTTAAAATACATAGTTGTCAGTGGAAAGTCAGTATTCACGCTTGTAAAAGTTTCGGCGGATTGAATCTTTTCCCTAGAAACTAAAATAATAAATAATTCAGTAGTAGACGTTCTCAAAATAACAAAATGGTTCAGGCAGACCGTACTTATCGGACCATCGTTAAATGTTACAATATATTTGCTAAACCAATTTTTCTTTTCTAAAATTTTCCTTCTTTTCACTTTTCCTAATAGTTTCGATTTTTTTCAGTTATTTTCCTTTAGAGTCCGTATGGCAGGTCGTGGTTCCGCCTTCTTATTTTTTTTGTCATTCCTTTCTTTCCCTCATGATTCTCATAATTACTCCTTGAAAAATGGTTCACCCCCTTAGTATGAATTCCTGTTACTTTTTATATGGTTTGAAGTCTAATTTTGGTGAGGATATCGACCCTCTATATATGTTGAGGAAGAGCATCCAATGAAGGTCACTGTACATAGAGGTTCACCAATTTTAATGTACCTTGTTATATCTGTAAATAAAAACAGCCCCTGAGGATGAAACTATAACGAAAGCTTGGCAAATACTCTAAAACATGTATGCCTTGACCGTTATTAAAACCTCTTTCTCATCATACTGACAGCCTTTTCCTAGTATTTCTATCAGTCCTAAATCAAATGTGTCTTTCTTAGTGTCCGGTTGTTTCATAATTTGTTGAAATTGTGAGGAGCGGTCAAGAATGAGATAGTTTGGAAAAACACCTTTTTTTTATTTTTTTATTATTTGTGACCACAACACTCACATGAAACCTATTTGACACCACAAGAAGAGCACCATACGTTATGCACTGAAGATGAACCGAATAAAGGTCGAAACGTCTGCAAAAAATTAAACCTTATTCTTGACTGCTCTTCATGACTTCAACAAATTAACCTAAAATAAATTTGCCACTGTCAAATTGACAGTAATGTCAGAGAATTTCATATATGTTATAACCATATTCTATCCAAGCTGCTGAAGAGTCAGTACTTGTTTCCCTTTGTATTTTTCTAACAAAAGTTTCTGGACGTAAGTAAATGAGTTAAATCCCAGCGTAATGATCTTTTTAACATTGTATTTATTATTTATTATTCTTATTATCGTCGTTACCTCTTTACTCTGTCTTAAGCGCACAAATGGGCAATCAAGAGAACAATAGATCTTTTTGCTTCCCTTTTGTCTTGAGATATTGTCCATTATTTAAATAGCTCTTCACCATTTACTTTTGGAATAAATCTCATTTAGCACTAACCATTATAAAAAATTATGTATCCAAGGCTTACCATTATATTATGTTTATTAATAACAAATTTAATGTATATTTGTTTCATGAAATTGCATTGAGATGTAAATGAATAATAAGAATGCCAGTCAATGAAAAGAATATATCGTGTAGACGTTATTATTTTATCGTTTCGAACAAAGTAATGATTAGGCACAATAAAAGAATATTTTAGCCTGAAAATTGTACCGCTCTGTTTTACATTTGTGTGGGGCTTATTTCGTTACTGTGGTTCATGCTTCTATACAATTATTTAAACGCTTTGGCGATAGGCGGAGACAAAAAATATCTGGAAACCTACAAACGATTACATATATAAAAACGGTCTTTTGTTGAACACGTGGATACGTCAGCTTGTGACCGAGGAAGAAAAGGCGTGTGCCAGTTGAAATGAGCGTTTTCCTGAAGGCAGACGTAACTCACTTATAAAACTAATTGCACGTTTATTTCCACTGAGCCCTCCTTATTCCGCTTACCGCCAGGATGGGAATCACGATTTAATTTACATCTGCCCCTTACTGGTCAGATGGTGGGTACTTTTTTCCCCGGTTTTCCGGCGAATCCTGATCGCTCGGTTTCGCCGGAGGCCGGTGAAAAGGAGTCCATCTGCTGAGGGACCACCCTCGGAAAAAAGATGTTCAGTCGCACGCCGGACCCATTGTTGCCCCAGCCGGGCATCCGTGTCTAATCCAATTTCCATTACACTCAAATGACCTACGCTTTAAAAACTGACCTCGATCATCCTTCTCTAAAAGGGCTTGCCCTGCGATTTGCATCGTTTCACCCTCATCTTCACTCCATTCTGCTTCTTTGAGCAATGTCACATTGATCGAAATTTAGCAAGCATTAACGGTGCATTATTTCCAATTATGATACAAAGGCTTTTTTTTTAACCAAATACCAGTTGATAACAATGTTTAAAGTAATTTGGAGATCGTGAAATGCAGTCGGGTGTAGGTTTTAGAAAAACATTTTCGTTATCGTGCCAATGTTTCGAATTTTATTGACATCACCTTCACCTAGTCTTGCTATTTATTAAGTTAACCATAGATCTAGATTTTTTAACCCAAGCCAAATTCATGGAGTCAAAATTTACCCTTTTTTCTTTTTTGTAAGGTTGTACAATAATATTGTAGTTCTGACTACTTTTAGAGAAAAACCCTAGTTTTTAATATATTCAAGTCAGACATATTTTTGCTTCTCAACTACGATCTTATTATGTCAGTCTGGACTGCCTGTTCCGGTTTTGTGCGTCGCTTTTCGTTATATTCGGTGGTCGGTCTGTATGATTTGACAAATTTCGTCAATTTTATGCGTTCGTAAAATGTGAAGGTTTGAAAAGAGCCGCCATTGATGGAGTTAGTTTAGAGAGTTTTCTCTAAGTTAATTCGTCTCTTGTTAAGTCCGGCAGTTCTTCTTCTGATGCTTCATTTAGTATTTTCAATGACTAATTATTTTGTATGTGTTTCTATTTACATGCAAGTTTTGGATTAATTTATCCATCATTGGTCTCATTTGAACTTCTGTAGTTGTTGAACTTCTTTTTGAGGTGTTTTTCTGTAACCGGATTTTTTTTAAAGATTTTCATATGTAGGCGCATGTGGTCTATCCATGTTTCTTTCTTAGTTGGTATGTTAGTTCGGAATGATTGTGATTATTACATCCGTTGTAATGTTTATTATTTTGTGTATTTTTCATAACTTTATTGATTTTAATCTGTATGCCACTTATGAAATTCAGACGTGTTCTTTGTTGGCGTTTCCTGTCTCTTTCATTTCTCTTTTTTTAGTATATTAACTTTTGATTATTTTAGAACATATCATCTTCATCTGCTGGTATTTAGCAACAGCCTTATGTCCCAGATCCATTGAGATTTCCCTCAAAGGACAATTTGGCCGGTCAAGGGGTTGGGGGAGGGACACGTTTTTGGTGATCGCCGGGGGAAAAATGAGGGGTTCGGACTACTCTAATGGCTTGGGAGTGCCGATATAGCTGAAGGTAATTTCACGGCCCCGCTCACTAAGCACGCCCCTCATTGTTAAACGGCTTTTATAATAATTACCTCGTATGTTTAGACTGACAATGGCAAATGGCCAGCGTCCGCTTTTCCACTTCCTAACGGCCCAACCGTTAATTGTTAATCTGTGCGAATGGGGATGAATTCGGGCTAAAATTTTCCAAAGGGCTTCCATTCTAGGTATACAACATTTAGAATTGTCTGACGAAGTTGGCCGTTTTGGTTGGAAAAATCTCCACGGTCTTTCTGGTTCCATAACGTTTTTCCCAAGGACTGGAAAAGAACCTTATTTATTTTACATTTATCCCACAAATTTATCGATTGCTTTTATCCGTGTTGCCTATACAATAAAAAAATAAAATAAGTTTTACACTAAATTTGAAATAAAACTTTTGAAATCAAATTACACACTTAGCCGCTAAACTACAGTATAAACTCGCATGGTATTGCCCGATCGTTTTGGTCCTCCTACCCATGTTGCTTAGGCCTGCCATATGTGTTTCGTCTTCTCATCATCTTCAGTAGAGTAGTTGTGTGTTATTTTTCAAACACGTGTTGTTTATGGTGACAAGATTGAAAAAATAGCACTACAAACTAGAACAGCGAGGGTAGGCGGATTATACATTCAGAGACGAACAATCATTTTTCTCGCTACAGATTTTAAGAAAAAATCCCACAATACAATTGCTTAAAAAACATGTAATGGATATGAAAAATATAAAATTTTAAGCAATTTGAGAATGCACGGTTATTACAATAGAAAAGAGTAGAGCGCAATCCGACGGGATGTAATATAAAAATCTGGTTTCGTGAAAAAAAACTTGTAATATTGTTGTTATTATTACAGTAATTTATTAAAACTGGACAAATGAGACTATCTATTAACTATAAAATAGCTAATTTCGTAATTAATATTTTTTTTCTACTCATTAGTGTCACAGTTCATAGTTGAGGTCTCCTCGTAACTTTTGCAGAACTAACTCGAATAGCTTAGTCGTCTTCAGTCGTCTTGCGATGTGCTGACTTGCCTCGGTGTGGGGTGGCTTGGAAGACTAAGATAGTGCTTGTAAGCATATAGTGTGGTCTCCATGTCGATGTGCAGGATGTTCATATATCTATTATGTCGCCGTTGCAATCATACTAAGGAGCATTATCTACCATATTTCTTATAACTAAGTTTTGTAACAACTGTATTGCTTCATTCGGCACACCCCAAAATTGTATACCATACATTTACAAGTTATTATTCTATTTTGTATTGTTAGCAGGAATTCCTTGTAGCAGGAATTGACGGTATTTGAAATCAAGTTTTTTTCCTTTTCTTTTTAAAATATGCTTTCCAATTTAATTTTTTATCTATTGTCATGATTAGATATTTGACTGAATTCTGGGAAGGAATTGGTACTTTTGTGATTTGTTGACCATCCAAATTATACAAATTTGAAATTTTGACCATCCAAGTAGCTGTCCATCTGTGGATGCTGTTGACTGCCATTGTATGCACGGATACGTCTTGACAGGTTGTGTGTCTCAACGTAAAATGTTGCGAAGGTTTTCCATTAGCGGTAGGTCCCTTGTATACAGCACAGGACTAGGATACCACGTACCTTGTGGTACGCCAGCCTTGATTTCACCCGACGAGAGAACTTGTCTTGTAAAACAGTCTTTCTGAAAGATAAGTCCAAAACATTGTTTTGTTAATACTTTTTACGTTATGCCAAATTTTTCCAAAGGTTTGCGATAAGATAAAGAACAACATATATATTTTTATCTTCTAGAGTTTTTTCTATAATATCATTGATTCTATATATCTGATCAATCTGTTGAGCGCTTGGCTCTGAATCTAAACTGATGGCTTGGAAAAATAATGTTTGCTGCAATAATGTGAGAACGCGTTTTAAAAATTTTCTTCCTTTTAAATATTTTTAAATTCATTATTATATATATAACTTACACAGCAATAGTACGTACAAACAAAATTAAAGGGAAAAGCATGGCTGTTGTCTCCAAGTAAACTAGAACAATCTTAGAACTACAACTTATAAAACTTTAAATAACAAACTAATCTCTCAGTATCAAAGCTAAAAAAGACGATATGACGATAATTGTGATGTACTGACATCCACTTCGACAGCATGACTGTAATGATGTTCTATTTCTGTTTCCCTCATTTTGACGGTGGAATAATGAAAATTTATTTAGCAGAATTTGTTCATTTTATCTGTTATGTAAAATAATTTTGTTGTTGTCATAATCCCAGAGGAGTATAAACTACAAGAAGGAGAAGACTTTTATTGTCAGGATGGATGGATATCAATTAAGCGAATAATCCGCCAGCTAAACGCCGCCGCCCTATTATTTTCTACGTCCTTCCTTCGATACCCTTGTAAATAGTTTGTAATCGTGGATAAAGACAAGATAGGAATTGGTCACGGAAATTTCCGGCTGACAGGTTGATTGATGTGGAGCAACAAGGAGACACGGCATGCTAATGCCTAGTGGTGACTTGCACACACCCAACCCTTAACACTTTATACAATACACCGCCGTTTAAAATCTCATCGAAAGTTTTGATTTAATATAGAGCCTTTTGTTGTCTAAAAAGTGACTAATGACTTTGCAAGGGGTCACATGTGGCATCTCGGGCCCCCCTGCCGGCTTGCTCTTCCGAACCTCCTAATGGGTCCTTGTCCGAAAGAATAATAGTCGCCAGAGTAGTCGCTAAAAAAGGGATGTTGCAATGTCAGAAATAATACGTCTTGTCAGTGCTGTCATTGTAACAGTTTAGTCTATTCAAAAGTTATAATTTATTAATTTAATTAGTAGAATTTAATATTGATCTAATTTTTTTCTAATAATTGTCTATTCAACTTTTCCACTTGAGTTAAAATAATTAATCCGATATTTTGTTAATAGTTCCTTGATGATGTAAATGATCGGTAAATCATCTCTTCAATTGTTTTAACTTATCTATACATTTAGGTAATTTATTTCAGAAAGTTTGAAAGAATTTGAAAAAAAGAAGAAGGATGAATTTTACGTTCTAGATCCGACAGAGGTCCTGCCATCATGGTAATTGTTAATTATAAAGGCTTTTAAAGCCTATTTTTTTACCATCGAAAAGCGTATTGTGTAGGCGTAAGCAGCTGTTTCGCTAACTAGGGCGTAATAAAGGCTGCATGTAGGTGGCCGCATTAACACCCAAGACCACCCTTAGACAGGCCTTTGTCTTTGGCACATCTGTGAAACAGGATGAAAAACAGTGCACAGATTACCTATTCATCACAATCTGTTCCGTAAATGTCAGTCAGATCCTCGGAGCGACGATGATCATCACCAACCAGCAAAACCCATTTATCACCAGGAAGGCAGGCTCAGTCCACTAGATAGGACGCATAAAAATGATTATTTTCACTGCCTTCACACACTCACAGATTATTTTGGATTGAAACGATTAGAACCTATACGAGTTGGTTGCTTTGGCTAATCCATATTCCTAATATTCCAATGTAATAAATGCATGTTGGTAGTACGTTATAGTTTAATCTTTTGTTCCGCATAGTTCCGAATGTTTGCCAGTCAAGAGAGATTATCTTCTATTAACTTTTTAGATCCAGTCTTGTATTCAAATGAGACGGTTGTACATGTCTTAAGTAGAGAACACAACAGTAGGTGGAGAAATATTGGGATGATTAAGGAATAAAGTTGGTGTTTGTCTGCAAGCCAGTGAACGAATTTGAATTGGCCCGGGTCATTTGGTCATTGCGCCATCTTCAGTGAGGAGCCGATTTTCAGAAAGCGTTTGAGTAACGTAAAAAATCCGTGAACTTAACAAGTAACCCAGATATGATACTGCCTTCGGGAACTCCTGTTCTAACAATATGGGATGAACCGTACTTAACCCATAAAAATAGTTGAACCGCCCAAACTTTTGCCGGATTATATTTAGTTGTTTTTAAATAGTCGGGAGTGTGATGTTACATCAAAAATGGCCCAATTGTAGGTGACTCAGCTGCTAAGCATTTCCTATATCGTTCTGTTACCATTCAAGAAAAGTGGCATATCTTAATTCTGTTTCGAGCTTTAAAATATCGGTGCGTGAGGATTTATCAGGAAAACTAGCACGTTTCTGGTTACGTCAGTTTTCTTGTTTCACGAAGGTTTGTATACTGCACCGGTGTCACATTTTCACATTATAAAAAAACAATTGTACAAATACGTTTTTTGTAATGTAAAATTAATACAGGCCCTGATGATATCCTTAAAATATATCGAAAGGTTGGCAGTAACAACAAAATATGCTGTTTTCTTGAAGACCTTGATATAGTGTGTTCCTGAATCATTTTAGTTTCATTTCTTTTATTTTAATAACATTTGATTATTTTGAGATCGTGAGATGTTGGTTTCAGAAAAACATTTTCTTTATCATGCCAACGTCTTTATTGAGATCATCTTGAGGGCCTGGGATTTATATGGATTTACATGAATATTTTTGTTCGTTTGTTAGGTTTGTATGTCTGCTACTATCACAAAGAAATTAGTGCTTTTAGTCATTCAAACAAATTAATTTATATTATTTGAGAGCCAATATATGCAAGACGAGTGCCACAAGTGAAAAAGGGGTTGTTTTTTAGGGATATAGGCTGGATTTTAAGTTTTGGGTTTTCGCTTAAGTCTTGGATAACCTAAAGACAATTATTGATGCATTATGACGATTTTTATTGCCAAAAACTATAACCCTTAATGTACAAGTCAAAAAAAGGAAACTTCCATTCGTGTCTCCTGTCAAATTTTCTCTTGTTGAGCTGCGTCACATTTCTTGTTGGTGTGCGATGTACCCGTACTCATAATTCTGAGAAAATAAAGCATTATTATAATTTAGAACTCCCTTATAATCAGTATATAACTTTTTTTAATACAGGATCGAATAATGCTTCAATAACGGTTTCGAGTTTTTTATGCCTTGCAGATCGGTTTGTTTCAACTTTAATCCTTTTAAACTTGTTTATTTAATGCGTTTATTTTTCGTGTGAGTTGTATTTTATGAAAGCATTTATGAACTTTTTAATAGTTTTGTTATAATAAGTTTTAGTAAATAAGAATCATGATTAATGAGGGCTTATGTGGTAAATAGTGTGGTATGGTATGAAATGAGGTAGATACCACAATCACAGGATAGCCTGTGATCTGATGACTCATGATTTTTTTCAATCACTGCGGTTGGAGATTAAAGTTGGTCAGGCGGTGTTATTTTTGTTATTTTCTTCTTGTGGTTTGTATATATGGTCATTCGATTTTGATCGGTGGCCTCATTTTTATTGAAAAGTTTGGGTGAGAAGTTTGATATGAAAAGTTTCTATCCTGGGTAGAGCCTTAAGGTTATGTAAAATTGTAAAAATTGTCAGAAGATAAAAATATATTGTAGACACCAGAACGTTGTTTCTATTCAATCCAGTCTAGAGGATAATGGAGACGTCAAAATAAAGACATTTCGGGGGGGTGGCAAAAATCAATATTTAGTGTCTCGGCACGCGTCGGCAGCTCGTCGCCCAAGGATACTTGAAATTCATTGGCCGAGGGCGTGAAGGCACCCCCATGGACGGTCAATTAATACAAATAGGCTGGATTCTCCATTAAATAAGCCGAGGAGTGGACTTTGGGATTTTAGATAATCCAATTAATATCAGGCGGCGACGCCCCAGGCCTTCCACGGCCGTCGGACGTCCCGCGGGGTCGAGCAATGGAAAAAATAGAGGCGGCAACAGTCCTTTCTCAACCGGTTGGACCCCGACCGAGCCTTATGTAACGAAATGTTTTGTACCCAACGTTGACACGAGGACAAAAAGAGACAATTCGTCCCTCTCGGGCCGCTTTATCACATTGAAAACAAGAGGCCAGTACAAAAGTTGACTTTTCAATGGCCGAAGGGAAAAAAATGAAATTCCCATTCATTACGACTGAATAAAAAACATATTGGATATTTCGATTATTGATTTTTAAGAAAACGTTGGAATTTATGGCCTGGCATCCTCTGATAAACAGAAAACTAAATAATTATTATACACAACAGCTGGCTACCAAAATCCGGCAAGAATTAAACTCACTTGTGAATCTTGCGATTATAACTTGGCAAGTTGAGGTAAAACCGTCTCCAATGAACATTGTCATGAACTGTGTAGAGATTAGTGACCGTTAACGGTTAATTATTCAGATATCGTGAGATGCGGTCTGGTATGATGTAGGTATCAGAAAATGTTTTTCTGATACCTATATCACACCAGACCGCATCTCACGATATCTGAATAATTGTCACGAACAAGAGATGGATTTCGTAAAAGAAGCTTATAATAAATTTGAATTTTCCTCAAAAAAGAACAATAAATTTCTTACATTTTATTTTGATCAATCCGTAGCCATTTCAAGCCGACGAATAGTAATGTTTAAATTTTGCTTACTAGATTCGTAATCAATCATAGAAATAGAAATTAACAAAACTTTATGACAAAATGAGATCAAGTTCGAAACTTGAATCTGGTCGTACGTCTCAGGGCAGGCGTATAACTTTTACAAAGAAAAAGATTCACTTGAACTTTAGAATTACCAACTACAGTTAAGCTATACAAAACTGGATAATTTTAGATCTCTGTACTGGATATTACTGTCGCAATAGGTTTGGATCGACAGTTAATTCATAATTGTTAATTTGACAGGAACCCCCCCCCCGAAAACACATTTTCTTTAATACAAGATGTATTTATTTGTATCACCAATGATATCCTCAGGGGTTTATGAAGTAGCAGGTCAGGCAGCTTAATTTTAAATATACCAATTAATTGTATTGCTGTCTAAACCAGAAAAATGTTATTTTCTTAACATTTGCAACATCACACATAATTCACAATGATGAATTTATTTTAAAAAAGTTTGCAATGACTACAATAACAATAGTTAACTATTGTAGTGATAAGCATCTACTACAATACTGCAATAAAATAATAAAAATCTTGACGATTATGATGGTTGGAACGAGGGGAAAACATGAGAAAATTTTAAAAACAGGATTAACATACTAATTATTGTCTACCAACCTTACACAATAATTTACAGACAAATGTAGCAAACATAATTTCCTTCTTATTTTCTTATATTCCAAAAATCCTGATGAAGAAACTACAATTAATCACTATCTAACCTACTGCAAATGACAAAAACCTGTGGGGACGTACTACACTATTATTAATAATTCTGCAATATGACAAAAAAGTACATCTAGATTATCCGAACGGGAAAATAAACTATGAGAGGAAACAATTTTAAAAAGAAAAATTGATATGCATTAAAAAACAATAATAAATATTAACGAACACAAATATTAGGCGCAGAGGGAAGTGTAGGAAACTAAACAATAAACAATTTTTGTTACTACAAGTCTTGAAAAACTTAATTCCGTTTATATGATTCAAGATGCAAAACGATTTTCATGAAATTTACCAAGCCAGGTTTATGAATCACCACCAGATAGACGACTTTATCCGGCGGGTATCTTCAGTAAAATTGGATAATCGTTAATGGTTCCTATTCAGATATCGTGAGATGCGGTCTGGTGTGATGTAGGTATCAGAAAAACATTTTCTTTATCGTGCCAACGTTTCGATCTTTTATTGAAATCATCTTCAGGGCCTGAAAATGATCTCAATAAAAGATAGAAACGTTGGCACGACAAAGAAAATGTTTTTCTGAAACCTACATTACTGAAACCTACACTAATGGTACCAATAAATTGTTCTTCAGTCTAACAATATACAAAAACCAAAGAAGTGGAACTAGATGATTATAAATGGAAAAAGGGGTGAAAAATATTCTGAAGTTAGGGAAGTAGTGGAAGCAATTTAAATACACTCAGTGCACTTATAAAGGGTGGTTTGCAGAAAGATAGAAAAAAATTGGTGAATGTAGACTATTAGTGGAGTAGAATACCGAAGAAACGGATTTTTTAACTCGCTCCGTTGTTACATTAAACACCGAATTCTGGCACAAAAATCAAATTCTGCAATTGTGTTCAAAAAGGTTAAATTATATATGAATGAGTCGGCTGGGGAAGCCTGGTGAAAGATCGCCAACCTATAGCCTTTTTTCTGGCACAAACCTATACATAAATCTTTCAATAAAATTCGAAAATCACTGCACCGTTACAGAACTTCTTAAGGATTGAACATTTTGAAAGAACCTTTATTATGTATTTGAACTGTATACTTGGTAATATGGTCTGTAGGTTTCAGAAAAACATTTTCTTTATCGTGTCAACGTTTCGATTTTTATTAAGATCATCTTCAGGGACTGGGAACAAATACATGTATATGTGGAAAAAGTGAGTATTTACAATGCAATTTTTTTTTGCACGAAAAGAAAATTATTATTTTTTATTGGAACCTACATTACACCAGATTGCATCTCACGATCTTTGATTAATTCGTATTGATGACAGAATTTTTATTACATGAAAATCTGAATACTAAAAATTAAAATAATGTTATACTTTTTTAAACAAGATTAAAACAAACAAAAATCCATTATATTCAGTTTTTATCTAATAAACACTTTTGTCATCAATACAAATTAAATCCAGCCTTCGCTTAAAAGTTTGATTTCACCGCCAAATATTTGGGGGCTTGATCATTTTTTTCGTTCCGGACTCTTGGCCATAGGTTGACCAGAGGATCTTTAGCGTCCGTACCTAAGCTATATAGAGCTCTTACCGGACGTGGCCGATTCTCAAAATGAGAGGCATGTCCGCCTGAGCGTTGGGTGCTTGATCTACCATACTCTTCGCAAATGAAAGTACCAGTCCTACCAAGCATACAACTCGAAACTTTTTAAATGTCGGAGATTTTCTGAAATCCGCCAATCTTTAGAAAGTTTTGCCAAAGCGTGTAATGAATTTTTAAAAATTTTCAGAAAAACCAAACAACGTTGGTCTTTTATAGGTTTGCGCAAGCGAATTGGATATTGACCTAAAAGGGTTGTGTAGACGCCTTACTTTTTGAACAATTTAACCTTTTTAAATTGTAAAAACCATCTTAATTTTCATTAAAAATGCGTTGGTAACTGAGAAGAAGTATTTTTGGTGTGACATGCCCATCTTCTGGAAGGAGTAATCTCATTTTTGCGGGATATCACCCAATATTTTTTGTATCTCATAGCAACTATCATGTATGAAACAATTCTTTCTAATAATCTACCATGCCGAAAAACAATTTTACTATAATTGGCCACAGTGACAATTCTCAAGTTGTTCAGAAATTTTAATTAGATTAGATTATTATCAAAATTCATATATTTACAAAAACATATAAAGTATTACAATTTTCATTAAAAATTCATACAATTTAAACACGGTCATCAGGAAAAAGTTCTTTAAATAAAACTTTTTGTTCTTGGGTGCGATAAAGCAAGCAATTGAAGTTCAACGCATCACAGGACTTCCTGTTCTCACAGCGTGAGTTCAATTGAGCATGCTTAGAATCTTATTCAGCACTGGTTTGTTTCATACTTAAGCCCCTTTTGTCAACCGAATTATTTTTATCATGGGCCACAATGATCATTGTTTTATCTTTGAATCATAAGTCATAAGGGAAAAAGAAACTCTTTTTTTACTTTGGCACAAATTTGTCTGAATGATGAGCGTGAAAATATTTTTGTTAATAGTCATTTAACTTCAGTGATTTCTTTATTTCCTTTGTATTTTTATTAAAGGGAAATGAAATTTTACAAACATTTTTAAGATTGTATAACTTTTTTGAGTTTATAGTGAATTTTGAACCTTAATTACCACTGTTTTCCTGAATGTCGGGCAGCACAGAATCCCCCCCCCCCCCGTGAAACTTTTCGATTAAGCAAGTTTAACCCGGCGGTTTTCTAACTTTACAATTTAGCCTCCCTGCATTTCTGTCTTTCGAGTTTAATTAACAATCAAAACAATCTAATTACAAAATGCCTACGAGTCTCCAAAAGCTTTATACGGAATGGAATTTAATATAGGCCAGATTGAATGCCCCGCTCCCCGAAGGGTCGTCGAGAGGCGAAAAGGGTTGGCTTTTTAATAAAGCCCAAGGATAAAAGATCATCACGCCCGCGGCAAGTACATCATCATTTAGCGTAGTTTCATCTTTTTATTAATTGGACTTTGACACCGTGATTTATCTCCTGAAACAGCTGCCCAGAAAGAACCCGCGGAATGTTACTTATGACAAATGGCTTCCATAAACGACTTGCTCTCGCATTATCACATCATATTTATTATCTGCAAAACGTCACGCTCGGCATAAAGCATTATCACAAAATAAAATGATAAAAAGTTAAGTTCAATCATAAACATATCTTTATTTATTAATAAAATGCTTATAATAATGCTTAATAAGATATATTAAATGTTATTTAATTTAACGATAATAAATAATTCCTTGTTTTATATTTTTTAATACAGTATTAGGGCTATTTATGAGATAATAAGAAACTGGCTTGAAAACAACTTAACCGATTATTCTAATAAATGATATAAATAATACAGAAGCAAACAGAATCTTTGTCCCTGGGTCTGAATTATTGTCACACCTTTATAATTCATTGAAAACCAAAAATTTCAAAGCTTCATTTAAGGAAATTAACATCATTTTTTCTATAAAACGTTTCTACTATTCGCACCCCTCAAAGGCCGGCGTTAAGGATTGCCGTCAAATGTTGACATGAAGGATCCTTTAAAGTCCTCGCATGATGACAGGACCAGTTGACCTTTGGCAGACGTGAAAAATCGCCAATTACAAAAGATTCTGCATTCACCCCAATACGGTGTTGTTGGCTGGGAGTACGCGTCACGGGAGAGGAAGCGATCCATAACGTCGGAATACAATGCAGGGCAGTTGACAATGGTCTCGAGTGGAAAATACCTTTTTTGTCCTACTCGGACAATACGTCGATACGTCACGTCACTCTGCCGATAGCTCAATTACCATACGACAATCGCGGATCGTTTCTCGCCAAAAACAGGGGAGAGAAAGAGGGTTTTTTGGGGAGAAAAAGACCCCACGAGGAAGGGAAGGAAAATGTTGACCTGGACTGCCACCTGTGCCACATCGACCGGAAAATACCAGTAGGCTCCTCCTTTTCACACTAATCCTGAATATCCTGCTTTAATAAAAATGGATAATTTCAAATAATCCCTTTTAACATATAGTACCTATATAATAACATATAGTAGTAAGTCCTACAGGTTGTAGATATAATGTACTTAAAATTGGCTGATATTTGGAGATATTGAGATGCGGTCTAGTGTAACGAATGAAAATGATGGGCCTGGCATTTATAAATATTGTTTAAATTTTACCAATACATGTAGGATGTGAAAAAGTAAAAAGAAATAAAAAATGAATTTTCACATCCTACGGCTCTGAAGATGATCTCAATTAAGCTCGAAACGTGGCACGATAAAGAAAATGTTTTTTTAAAACCTACATCACACCAGAACGCGTCCTAAGATCTCCAAATAATCATAACTAACGGTCACTAAACACCGCCCACTAAAATTGCCTAAAATTCTTTTTAGAGAGCCAAACTGCACAAGTGCAAGTATAGATAGATTGTTTCATTGTTTTTTGTGATGTAATGAAAAAATCCATAAAGCATAATGAATATCGAAATTAGTGATAGCTCTCTGCTTTTTCAAGCAGTTTCGACAAGCAAGTGGCTTCGTTCCATCCCCCCTGCCGCAAGGAGTTTGAGATCCAATGCCAGGTGAAACAAATTATAGGAAACAATTTAGAAACAAGGCATGTTCTTTTTACACCGGGACAATTGTCGTAGGCGTGTTCGTCTGGAACGAAAACAGAAATTGAATTGAGAAATCGACTAAGGGCTGTGAATACTATGCCAGCAGGGGAGTCGAGCTTCAACGGTTTACCCCTTTCCAAACCCTCCGCCCCATTTTAATTGTCACCCCCTTGACAATGTTACACGTAATTCAATTACGTCTTTCCACCAGGCGGCGTTTTTTGACGCGCGATTACACTTTGTGCCGTGGAAAATCTAACTTTTTTTTCTAACTGAAAACGAAATCATCGACCTCTGAAAAAATCTATTTTCACTGGATTCAAACTATTGGCGAAAAAATTCACGTTCTAAAAAATATTTAATTTAGCAATAAAAAGTATCTAAATAAATAATTATTCCATAATTATCATTCTCGTTAGACAAAAATAAGATAATTACTTGAATTAAGAGTATTAACCTTGGGTGGAAGCGGAAATCGATTCTGTAATTGTATGATTCTCCTAAGCGCGGTATGTAGTTGGTAAAGAGGATGGTAAAAGAAAATAGAATCACGTATTAGATTATACAATTTTGTCACTATTATCCTAACCATATGCCTGCGTCATGATGCTTCAATCATGATTACTGGGCAAGGGGTAATTTCAAGCATACCTATGTCTTTGTGAGCTCCTTTTTTCATGGAATCGGGACGATTAGAGGGTTCGCTTGAGGTCGCCTGTTGTTCTAAACGGTTTCAAAGGGGCGACAGGTGATAAATATGTTATGTAAATACAGGTGCGGGATCAGTTAGAACCAGTTTGCATTTTTGGAAAAAAAAAGAGATCATGTCGGCAAGATGTCTCAGGGGAAATTCGTCTAAAAAAAACTACATTTACACGCCGTTAATACAAGGAACCCCAACGTCGGTAATTAATGACTTTGCTTTGAGAAAAAGGAGGCGTTGACGCTATTTGTTTCTCTTTGTTTATTTAGCATGCAAAGGTTACGCAGAGGGCGAGGGGATGTATGCTCTATGGGAACAAGAACCGTGGTGATGGGCGAGCAAAAAAAAACATCAACTGCTTAATAATTTAACAACTAAGATTTCGAGATTTTCTCAACAACTCAGGCATTTTAAACTGACAAACAGACTATCACAGAGTGTGCTGTATAAAGTACCTTTCTAAAGAACGTTACTCTTTCCTTTAAGAGAATCCTACAGAAATCCTCAGGGTTGGGTTCGTTCTTCCTGCACAGACTAAGGGGATCAACAGGATAAGGTTCGTTATACCATTCATTGAGAATATAGAGCATTAGATCCTTCCTTGAGTATGTTACTGACATTATTATTAAATTATTATCATAAAGGTCTGGCCTTTTTACTGTTTAGTTGCGTTTTGCGTTCTCCATTGATAGGTTTGTGTCATACATGACGGAAAATACAACATGAGAATCAAAATACTAAGCTATAGACACACTTCAAGACTTTAAAGTCCCTTTACCATGAAAAGACGACAGAAATCGACAAGATCTTTTCTTGAGCCAAAAGTCACTTTTTCTAATCATACTAGACAAATCAAACCGATTCTGATTAAATAAACACAGTTATTTGACATAGAAACGAAATTCCCCCAACGCCGAGCGTGTTGAGTGAATGCGCTTCGGGGATTTCAACGTGTGAACAGGGTATAAAAGTGTCCCGCCGTGCGTTACCTGGCCGAGAATCGGTTGTCACATAAACTCTGGATTTATGTGAAGCCCTTCCTAATGACGGTACTTCTGAAAACTGCCGATATTTATGTGAAAGAGCAACGGAAGAGCGGGCGACGGTCAACAACAGAAGCCCACGCCTTCATACAAAATATTGTTCTATTTAGCTTCATGGGCCAATTCCGAGGGCCCATTTCCAGACTGTCCAGCAGGCAGGGGAGGAAAACATTTATCAAACTGGAGATCCTCGAACTGAAACGCCCTTTTAACCTGCAATTGTCCTTTTCGATCCTTACATATTAGGTTGTCTCTTTCGATGCTGATTTATAAGTAAACCAAACGATATGTCATTGCCTGTCCGTGCTTACATCTGAATTCACCTATCTAAACAACTTAAAGCTGCAATATTTCTTTCATTTTTGCGCTTAATTAGACACAATAACAAAAGGCATTACTTTGGTTTGGATGTATAAGCAGCAAATAATACATATTCTAGTCAAAATTTAATATACAGGGTGTATCAACTTCTGTAGTCCACATATTTAATTCAGAAACTATTAACTTTGGCTAGGAATCGCGTCGTGGTAATAGGTTCAACATAACTTTGTCATCTACCTGGTAAATGACACTAACTTTCGTGTTTTAAATAAAACCCCCATATATTTATTGTACAATTCGATTCTAGGGTTTATTTTATGCCACTTGAAATTGGAATGAAAATTTTGATAGGATCGACCATTTCTGAGTTATGTCAGTCGGAAGACGCGTGAGGGTGTATGCATTTGTAACAAGATGGCCGACCCGTTTATTTCGAAAACGATTAACTTTAGCAAAAAATGGTCTTTTTCAAACCCAAGTTCATACTGTGACATAAAATAAGCTCTAAAATCGAATTGTACTATAAAGATGTGGGATTCTAGTTTGGTGGAGTCATTTCCAAACTAGATGAAAACGTTAGTTAAATCTGTTACCACAACGCCATTCCAGCTAAAATAAACTTGGGGAAAGACCATTTTTCGCTAATGTTAATCGTTTCCTAATTAAATGAGTGGACTATAGAAGTCGATACACCCTGTATATTTCAATTCAATTTTTAATCTTAGTATTTAAGACTAATATTTATTTAAAGAAAATAACGATTCTTATTCAGTGTGTTAAAGAGGACAATAGAATGTAATTAATAATTCGACTTCTGTTTTTTTTCTTTTCCAAGATGGGAGTAACGTTGATAGTTATACTTTCAATAAAAACTAATATAAAAAATGCCAAAGACCTACGACTAAAAGGCCACTATGGGAACTGTTATTGTTATACCTGTAGTCTAGGAAAAAACAAAAGCGATTAACTTTTACAATGATCGTCTCAGGGCGACCCTCCGAGACAAATCGTGACATATAACTCAGTTAGCTCCCCTAATAAAGGGGAGGAAAGAAAAGAAAAACAGGTAGATTAGTATTTTTTATTTCTGTCGGACGGTGGGCGCTTCCTGGACGGCTTTTTCCTTGGGAGTTATTGATATTAAAAAAAAGAAAAAAAATATGTTCACAATAAACCGAATTGGAGGAACACGAATTTTAAGTCCTGTAATTAAGAACGTACAGATGTTTGCCACATGTATTCTTCGTTTTGTTGCACGAGTTCCCTCTGGTCTTGTTTACAAATAGCAATAAAATCAAGCCATTAAGGCACAACGGAAAGGATAACAAAGGATGTTCTAAATCAAACAGGACAAAATCTAAACCGACGAAAAATTCTAGTTTTATTCCCATTTTATTTCACTGTTATTCCTGCATAGTCTAGATACACATACTATGCACAGAGGGAATAATTATATCATTTTCTATTCATGGGTATATAAGAATAATGTGATGTGCTAATGGTCAAATGTGTGTAAATGGCACTGAGCAGGGCTTTTTCAAACAACTTTTGTCCATTTGTGAGTTGTGCCAACTGTCAAATTGGCAGAGGGAAGCTTGAAATTAGACTTTCGAAGACATCGGAATGGACTTTTGTGCCTCTGTCCACAAACGTCCTTTATTCGGGGATATATCCTGTCCGGGACAAAGGTATCGGAAAGTCGGGCATACAGATGTCAACAAGTTAACCTTAGGGGCGACAATGGCCTTTTCACGGCTCTGGGTCTTTAATATTTCCCTCTAACTTCCAGGAATACTTAGCGTTTCTTTTCCCCTTTTCCAGGTCCACATCAGGTCTCAGTTCATCATGAACGGTGTCTGCGTGAGGTGGAGGGGCTGGATCGATCTTGAAAGGCTCGACGGTGTCGGATGCCTGGAGTACGACGAAGATAAAGCTATGGTAGGCTTACCTTATTCAACTGATTGTCTTAAAAATGGGCAAAGTCTGGAATGCTAAACTGTTGTCGTTTCCAGCATGAAGATTCAATCCTTAGGCAGCAAATCGATCGCTACAACCAGAGATACAGAGACTTGGAAGAGAAACAGCGGGCATACCGTGGTCAACAGGACGGCCACGACGTTGAGGTAAGGTAAATAATAGATAATAAATACATTTTTTAATGCTGAAACAGGAAATACATTTTTCTGAAGAACGTACAATTTACACAAATATTATTCTTACAAATAAATTCACTAATTTCGTTGTCCGCTTGACCGATTAATATCTTACAATTAATTAAGATTTTTAGTTGAGGTAAAAGTCAATGGTACGAGCGGGATTCGAACCCACTACCTTCGGCTTGATACGTTGCTACTATACAACTTGAGCCATCTTGACTTCGATCCCCTCGGACACCTTCCTCTCAACCGAACGTTTTTGGATTTTCCCTCCTTTTCGCCATTTTTCAAATGTGTAATCTATTTGATTCTCGGCGACAAATGAAATAGCAACTGAGGGCCTTATTGTATTTTCACTTCATTTTAAACTCTTTAAATTCACTAATTTCGTGGTCCGCTTGACCAATAATTAATTAATAAGACCAATATCTTACAATTAATTAAGGTGTTTAGTTAAGATAAAAAGTTAGTGTCCGAGTGGATCGAGATCACGATAGCTCAAGTGGTAGAGTAGATGCGAATCTAGACGAAGATTGTGTGTTCGAATCCCGTTCGTGCTATTGACTTTTTATCTCAACTAAAAACCTTAATTAATTACAAATAAATTTGATTTTATGAAATGCATTGTCCATTCTTCTCATCTTAAACGGATTTTTATTCAATCTACGTTTTTGCAAAATTAAAATGTTTTTTATTGAACAAGTGCGCGCATGAATCGCCACTTTTTTTTACAATACACGTATCGACGTAAAATCTACCTTCAAAAAACACTTTTTCCGATTCGTTTAAGATGCTTTGAAGCGAAAGAAGTGGTACCACGCCGGCTCCTAACTGACTCCGCATGGTGTCGAGGGCTCATCGACAATTGCTACTTCTGCCTGAGGAGCAACGACAATAGTACTTCGTAGTTCGGTTCATCGCCTTTTTTAAAAGAACAACTAACTCACCCCTTTCAGTTGAAAAAAGCACATTGTCGCCCCTTTCAACCGCGTCGCGTCGGTTTGAAAAATTACGAACTCGTAAAGCGTATGTGTCCGTAGCTAAATGACAACGTTGAACCGGTTTGATTAATATTGTGCTAAACACTTGCACTAAAAATTTTACTAGACAATTCTTCAGATGTTCAAGCTCAATGTACAGATTTTTAAAGCAACGGTAGGAATTATGCTCGTAATCTCTTAATCTTGTCTTTTACAACAAGCCAGGTTATGCCTCTTAAATTTAAGGATAAAACATTAAACTATATTTAAAAAGGAAAATAAGATCAAAAATAAAACATTTTGTACGTTTAACTGCGAGTTATTGGCCTGCAATTTGACGTAGTCTGGTACAGCAAGAATGGGCGTGTCAGGATAATCCAGGATCATCTAACTGCGAACAACAACAAAAATGATTGCTATGATGCATGTCTTCAGTGCTTAGGATTTTTTATGAGCTTTGACCAGTCAAAATAGTACTTTGCATTTTAAAGAAAAAATTGACTACCTACAACAATATATGTAAAAAAACACCAGAAAATTACCTAATATTTTAAAGTATTAGATAACAATTACAAGTACAAACTGTTGAATAATAATGACTGTTATTGTTACGAAATGAAAAAAATATTGTTTTGTCTTTTAGTTTTGCAACTTCAATAAATTTCAACGTCAGTCTAATCATTAATGCTCGAGTTATAGTTGCACCAACATTTTTTTCTATTATTTAAAATTACAACCTTTTATTTTACTAAGACGCTTATTTTTACTCATTTCCAAAAATACAAGCCCGATATTGAAATGTAGTAATAAAAGAAATACATTCACAGTTTTCCTGAATAATTTTTTTTTTTCATCCTTCGAGAGATCTTCAAGTTACTTGAATGAAGGATTGAACTACCCGATGTCTTAAGATAAATGAGACGTTTCCAAGTCAATTTAAAACGTCCGAGAAGCACAAAAAGGATAAGTCCCCTGTGATATATAGGCCAGTATATATCACAACTCTTTCAGATTGACTTGTAAAAAGCCGGGAGATTCGAAAAAAAACATCCACACCGATTAGCCTTCAGCCGGTAACTCTTTACAGCAGTCACGTACTCTTCACAATCGCGTAAACCGATTGAGGATCCGTGGTCTATAATATTTTAAGCTTTTTTTTTTCTTTATTTCGAACGGTTTGAATAAGGCGATACCTCGAGAAGAGCTTAAAGGATGATACTTGTCCGAAATATTTGTTTTTTTTTCCGCCAAGCTTTAAGGCTTTTCAAAACTGGGATTGAGTTGTCGAAGGAAATATTTTATATGAAGTGATCCCTTCTTCAAACATATCCGTTTGTTTGCGTTTTACCTGCGGACGAGGGGAAGAACAGTTCATCCGCAGACTCTGTATGCACATAAGCAAAACGAATTGATGTTTTCAGCTTACAAATAAAAATATTTTAACAAAAAATGGCATTTTCTGTACCAAATACCATCTGCATTTTGTTATATACTGATTGCGCTGGGGTAGAAATTATAAAAATATAAAAGGAACTCAATCCCTTGAATAAGGAAAATATTAAGTTTATGAAGGAATATATTTTAAGTCAGTGCTGCAGTGAAACATTTATGAAAATAAAGCTAGCTATGAAAATAAAATAAAGCTATATAGCTTAGTCGATTCTTGATGAAAATCCAATAATCCTTTCGTTTTATGTTTCTTTAAAAGTGAACCCTGCCGTCTTTTCTCATAAGCTTTAATACTGGATTTTTTCGGAAATATATAGTAGAAGTCTTTGAGAGTTTCCTTTGATAAATTGGCATGTTTTCTCTTTTTCCCTCCTCATATGAGCTTTCACCCATTCTATCCTAATCCACACAATCCATCCTTAGTGTTTCTCGATAGCGATAGGATATGGATAAAAGTAGCGGCCACGAGGCCTTCTGCACCTCGACCTGAGTAGATCTATTGTGCTCGGTGTTTCTTGACAGAAAAACTTTGATTTTATCAATGTATGGTTTATGAGATACTGTTAATTTAATTGTCTGTTCAGATATTTAATTTATATCTGAAAAAACTGAAATGGTATTATATTTAACAAGGGATTTTTTGAACCCCCATTAACGACTTGCTTCAAGCGTGATTCCGTTTAAATCTTTACACAAATAAAGGAATCACTGCCCACATCCTAGTTTAATTGGTGAGCCCTATCCTTATCCCGGAAGCAAACAAGAAAGGGTGCCGGCGGATAAATAGAGATTGTTCTCCATGGGATCGCAGCACCTGCTCGCCGATACAGCACGTACCGAGGGGATCGAAACCCCTCTACGGCCAGCTATCAATCGCTTATCCACACTTTGCATATTCCCCTTTCCTTTTTTTTTTCTATTTCATTCTCAGCACCCGGACCGAAGCTAATCCTTTAGCTCGCTCTCCTAATTGAACACATAAATCATAGCACTTAACAATGCTTTTGAATAATCGCCGGGTCAGCCCGAAAGCATATTTCAAACGCGAGAATTATCCGGAGGCATGTTTTACATCCTATTAAGACGGATTTTAACATCACAATCGCCCTTTAATCGTATTTTCTCTTAATTAATAATTCTATTTATAATTCTTCAATTTTTAAAACTATTTTTAAATGTATTATAATATTTAAAAAATTTATAAATTGTCCGATTAAAAATAAAAAAAGAGCAGAATGGATAATCCCAATTACATAATTAAATTATGTTTTTGTTGATATTTCAAACCAGCTTATTTTAGAAGAATTTAGCTATAGTAATATTGTATATTCAATATTGAATAACTATTTAATTAAGTGAATAGTAAAATAAAACCCTAAGTACCCTACAGCAGTGGCTAACGTCCAACTACGTTCGCTGTCATGGACATGGAGTCAAACCACTTCACAGTACTTACTCAATATTATTGACATTGTTCCGAAATTGTGAGATGCGGTCTGGTGTGATGTAGGTTTCAGAAAAACATTTTCTTTATCGTGCCAACGTTTCGATCTTTATTTATGTCATCATCAGGGCCTGGGATTTGATTGTATATAAAAAATATTTTTTGCATTCTATATATATTTTGTGCAAAAGTTTTGTTGATATGTACTACAGATGAATATACATATTTCCACATCCTGCATGTATTTGTCAAATTTAAAGAACGTTTGTAAATCCCAGGCCCTGAAGATGATCTTCTTAAAGATCGAGATTTTGGTGCGATAAAGAAAATTTTTTCTGAAACCTACTTCACACCAGACCGTAACTCACGATTTCGCAATAATCATCGACTAACGGGCACTAATCCCCACACATTATCGACATTAAAAAATCTTTTGCCTACGCCGGGATCTTGATTTGAACCCAGAACTTCTAGCATGTTAAATAGGAATCGGACGCGCTAAATCCTCGGCAACCGCTTCCCCTCTTATAAGCGACAAATAAATTATCGGAAAATTATGTTCGAATAACAGATTTTCCAGCTTTTTCTTATTTTTTTCTAACAATTTATTTTGTGTATGCGAGAAGGTAAGCACCTGTCTGCAGTTTTATTTTGACTAATGGCCATTGGTCCGTCTGTTCTTGTTTGGCTCCGGCTAACTAGATTAATGTGTTCCGTGTATTCGTAAAGCGAGAACAGGCTGACTTAGATTCTTAAAAGTGACAATTTTTAATTTTAAGTTTAATAATATTGGTGGAAATGACATGGTTAATAGATTGTATATACACTGCCCATTAAAAAAACCGACCACCTGGATTTTGCTCGAAAAAATGGCCAACTTTGGAAATGCACATTGTCTCAGCCTTTTAAGTCTCATACCTGCGCTAGTTGCATTTTTAAATTTTACGCTGAATAAATACAATTTTTTTAAGATTTTCGTAGAGTCAGCCATTCACAAGTAAATTCAAATATTCGGAAATATGTTAATTCTTGAAAATCGGGTGAGAGAGATCGGATTTTCCATGGGCAAGTAAAAAACCTCATAAATACGTCGACAACGGTTGAGAAATGGAGGCAAAGTGGAAGGTGGCCAATTGATAGTTTGTTAAAATTGTCTATTATAATCGCCGCTCCAGGACGATTTCCTACTTCCACAGCTCAATTTGAAGTTTTCGCGAAACGTGCAAAAATCAATTTTCGAATTACTCATGAATGGTTGAAGCTTGAAATATTTAAAAAACAAATCTTGTTCAGCGTCAAATTTTCTAAAGAAAGACCTAGAGCAGGTTGTGACTTAAAAGGCTGAGAAAATATTCATTTCTGAATTTGGCCATTTTTGTGTGCAAAAATCCAGGTGGTCGGTTTTCTTATGGGCAGTGTATACTATTGCCCAAAAGGATAAAATATAAAATAAATTATGGTCGTCAATGTCTTTTCCAATCCTACTCCATCTCTAATGGAATATTTGAATATAATTGACATTATATATGTTATAAAGCACAGATATATCGATCAATCAATCAATATTTTTTATTTAAAGTCTAGATGTTTCTCAATTGAATTTTGGTCTATCTTCGCTACTTGAACTGTTAGGAGGGTTTCAACGGCTCTGTCTAAGATATAAAAAGGAAATAATTGTCAAAATATCTCACTACCAATGAAGAAGCCGTAGCAACAGACTAAAACAGTAAGGATAGAGAGATCGAAATGATCGGAAACGACCTACTGGTTTATCATTTCGCACATCACAGGATTTTCTTTTCCAAACTAATTTACTTGGAGAGTAGTACTTGTATTATTTCCCTGGCTGGCCAAAGCTCAAACTTCCACCTTCAGACGGGAGTTGGAGATAACAGCTTTTCCGTGAAAATCAATGTCCTTTTGCCGTTGAAGTGGGCGGTTCGGCTTTTAAAGCGATACTTCTCTTTATACCACTTTATCGGGGGAGAATCTGAAGATTTTTCGGCTCCCTTTGAACGTGACCGAAGGGGATCTCGACTGGGAAATCATAGACGTCCTGAACTCAGCAAGAGATCCGAACGGACGATCGGCTCATTTTCCTAGCTAAGTAAGTGATCCTATTAGCCAAATGGAGCGATCCCGGGGCTCCTGTTGTCCACTTATACCTGTGCTATGCCTCATACAACAGAAAGGCCAACTTTCCCAGAGTCATTACCGTTATACAAACTTTAAAGTGACCGTAGAGTAAAAAACGAAAGTACCTCTTAACAGCTGTACACCTGTCGCAAATCACCTTCAGCTTTCTTTGTCAAACAAACGCTTAAAAGTTAAAAAAAACATGTATATAAATGTTACGCAAATTTTTTATGCACCACTCTTTTTAAAATTAAATTGTCAGATTGTTTATTGGTTTGCCGACTCCATTCATTTTAGCCATTGGTGGTTTGGTATATCGGAGGTGTTCCAGCATCTTGTTTTATTTTGTCCATCTTGTGTTTAACAGATTTCATGGGTGTTAAGCTTATGTCGTCCTCAAAATAAATTCAAACGATTGTTAAGAGGTCGAGGCAAATCAATGGCCAAACGGCATGATTCAAGCATACCGTTCTTCTTCAGTATATGTTTTTATTTAATCATGAAAATGTGGTATCCTGGCTTAAGGATTTGTTACAAGAGCTCATTTTTCATCTTGGTTTCATTTTTTATCAAAACAAGGTGTAATTTTTAACAATAATTAATCGAATAATCCAAAAATTTTGATTAGATGAAGTCGTATAATGAGGAGGAGGATCGTGTGACAGAAGCAAATAGTTTATTATAAATAAATCATCACGAATGGTAGGTAATCCGTAGCTGTTGCTTGATCGATTGGTTCAATAGATATAAATCTGGCCTTTTTTTTTCTTTTTTTTTAAATGGAAGGAAAAATTTTCAGGACCTTTAACATTAACTGTAACCACAGTTAGCCATGAAATATTTTGTATTTTTTGTTTTTCTTTACTTATATTTGTACAAGTTCTTTACATCCATTCAAGTTAAATTGAAATTTAATTTTTTTTCAGCTAAGATTGGGAAACGGAGGACTTCAACAGAGCAGCCAGGGAGGGAGGTGCCACCAACGCCTCTCGCTGCAAGTAGGCCTAACACCCCCTTAACCACCTCCCTCCACAACCCCCGAATCCGTTAATCCTTTTCCTTTGATAACAGATAAATTATATGCTCACTTCTTAAGCATTGTAAATGTGTGTAAATTATTAATAATATCATTATACTGGAGTTAAAACATGAGTTGAAAGGAAAACCTTGTGGAAATTGTGTTTAAAAGAGGCTACTTTTTCCCATTGGGTCCGTGTGAAATTGCGTCAATCACGTCCTCCTCCCCCATGGTGTGAACCAGCACAGCTTTATTTGTTCAGTCCTATTTGTAGAGGGCTTATCACGCCTTTAATAGCCAATTTGAACACTTTTAATGGATTTCCAGAGAAATTGTACAAATGACGTAATTCTAAGCCTCCCGTTTATTAACAAATCATGATTTGTCATTACCTTTTGATATTCAATAACGTTGCTAAACATAACATTTGATATGATGTTGATTCAAAAATATTATATCTCAATTTAACAATGCTTCCACATAAAACACTCATTTTTTATATATTAAAAAAATAACATGTTTAGTTGTTCCGATCATTCTAGTCCTTCTATCCTCGCTGGCTTGACAAGAAAAAGAATCGTCCAACAGAGCAAACGAGAATGATCGGACCGGACTAAATGAACGCACATTTCAATTTCTTTGCACAAAAATAGTTCCAGTACAAAATGGTCCAAAAAAATATGCAGCTGACGCGTACTGGAGGTAACGGCCGGACTCTTGCCCATTGTCTTTAATAATTAATGACTCTGGGATAAATATATGTATTGTACTCCCCTCGCTGTTTTAATTTCACCACGCCCAGGTCCGGTGTGTCAAACTCGCCTCGACAAAAAATTCAGGGGTTAATCGGAAAAGCCACCCCTTTTGAAGCGTATTGTAAGCCCTAATGACTTTGTATATACAGAAGTAAAACATCAATTTGTGACTCGACATTTTTTTCCCGGCCTTCTTTGTTTGTACAAATCTCCCATGGCCCGGAAAAGGGAAAGGGCAGCCCTTTTTTAAAACAGAGCATGCAACGTTCCGAAATGAATTTTTATTTATTAGTTTGTTTGTTTTGCATATTTTTATTAAATATATATTATATTGTTTTTATTTTTTATTATTGATAGTATATGTTTCGTCTTATATTTTAGTTGTTATTTGTATGGCCTTGTAAATGTGTAATAAAACAGTTACTCAAATATTTATGCTCTTTTTTTATTTTATTGATTTCCTTAAGTTTATTTTATTACGTTACTTTTCATTATTCAATTTTCGCATTAATTTATCTTTATGAAAGTGCATGTAATCGTACAGAAAGGAAACAAAAGGTCATTTTGTTTTAAAATATGTCTATTCCTTCTTGAATCATCAATAAAAACAAAATTTAAGAAATTTCCTTTAAACAACTTGTCGATAATTTATTCAACCTTTTTTTCTTTGAAATATACTTAATTTTATTTCCTGGAGATTATTTACATAAATCAAATTTACTTCATCTTCAACAATCTATCAAACTTTTGACATTATATATTATATTTTTATTTAAACTGTAGAATTTTCACATCGATACCGAGTTCACATTTATTCTCAAAAGTTGAACAAATGAATTTCCTTCCTGTACAAAATATGACACAAGTTTCTGGAAACAAGTTGAAAGTAGGTGTACACCAAAATATTATTTTTAAAACAATATACATAAATAAATAAAAAATAGCTAAAGGGATGTGACAAAACATTGTTTCCAGGGACGGAAGAAGACGGAAATGAACCACGGCCACCACAACTAGACTTAATATGGTAGAATTTCCAAACTAATATATTTCTATGTAGTGTAAATATAATTCGAGTCGAAACACTTTTTTTCGTTTCTCTGGCAGAGATTTGACAAATTTATTTGGGGTGCAAAAATCCACAAAAAACAACATATTTCTGTGATTTTCCCTCAAAATTTTTCCCTTTTTCTAAGTTTGTCGACGAATCAGATTTCACGAAATACTCTCTGTGCAATAGCCACAAGTATTTAACGTACTTATAACTGTCTTAAATAAAGAAAAAAATATTTGTTAACGTTTTCTTAACATACTGACGTTTTTATCAAAAATTTATTATGTCGTAGTTTTAGAAATGATTGATGTACAAATTTATTTAAATTAAACTATGTTGAAAGAAAATCATTTTTGGATGGCTATGTCTAAATTACCTAAACATTTTTTCCATGATAGTTCAGCCCAAGAATTCATTTTCTGTGAAGGCAGTCAGAAGGTAAATACGTAATATGTTCTTTTTTTTAAAATAAATTATACGAATTCTCTGACAGCAGTTGGTTCTGTATAACATTACTTCATAAACAGGCATACAAATTAACAATACGCTTATATAGAAAATATAGATAAAAGCGAACAACAAAAATTCTGAAATTAAGCGAGGCCAGCACAAAGAAAATATTATAATTCTGTTCTACAATAATTAAAAGTTTTTTAAAGAATGTGGTCCCTTCAAAAAGAAGGTAAATCGCAGAAGATTGATTGTCTCAACTCCGCACATATACCGGTTCTTTCGCATTAAACGCTCACGCTAATACATACATTCACTCTCACATCTCGCACAAATGGGTTCATAAAACGAGATATCTAACATTATGTAACAATAGAACATTAGGGATGGTTCTCTATATGAAGCCAAGATATTACAACCGTCGATTAAGAGTGACCTATTAAACAAACTTTAATACATGCCGGACAAATATGTGCTTTGGTTCAAAGGTAAGTGTCCGAATATCATTCTCGCATGTATGAACCAAGAACTAATCTTATATTAAATCGTGTAAGGATGATCCGTCCTCTACGATTCCGATCCTCCGAGAAGAAGAATATCACCGGTTTATTTATTTTTAATACAATTATTCAGATATCGTGAGATACGGTCTGGTGTGATGTAGGTATTAGAAAAACATTTTCTTTATCGTGCCGACGTTTCGATCTTTTATTGAGATCATCTTCAGGGCCTGGGATTTACAAACATAGTTTACATTTAGAAAATACATATAGGATGTGGAAAAGTGAATTTATACAATGCAAAATATATTTTATATTCCATCAAAGTATTTCTACTCACTCAAAGTGTTTTAATAAAATAAATTTTATTGTTTCGAAAAGTAGTAGATAGTAATGGTAAGATCTCCCACAAAAAGCGCAAGACTGTAGAAAGGCCTTTGTTGTTTTGAGCTATAAAAAATAAAGTTAAAATTAAACAAAGAAAAGCTAAATAAAAAAATTATTGTTTCAAATGTTATATTTATAACCGCTAAAAACAAAAAAATTTATTAATTTTAAGCATCTAAAAAAATGGAGAAATGTTCTGCTCCGGTGAATAGAAAGTCTTTCTTTTATGAATAATCACTTTACTATTATTTTTTATTATTTCTTAGTGTAGAATTTAATTTTGGAATACATTTTTCAACGATAGTTCGCCCAGGTTTATTGCAATTAATCTAGACTCCAAATTAATAGAGCGAAGAAATGTGAGATGGTAACTCAGATGGTGAGAATAGAAGGAACATAAGACGTCGATGAGAAAGTAACCGAAGCGTCAATCCTCGTTATCCTGGACCGGTGCATTTTTAGAGGTAGCACCCGGTATTGCTTACACCCTCGACCAGGGTGGTCCGTATCGTTTCTCTGGACGTCAATATCCATATTCTTCAAAATTCGACGTAAAACCGGTTTGGAATCTTCAAGCTTGCTGGTCATTTGGCATTTGACTCGAAACCTATCGAAGCTCTGGTCTCTTTTGTACACCATGAATTAAATATTGTCTGTTACGCCAGCGTCGGTAGTTCCTTCAATAATAAAATTTAAATGTTTGAAGTGGTACGATTTCATTGCAACAGAACTTTAGATTTGATTACATCGGGAGATTTATCACAATATATAAATAATTAATTCACTATTCTCGTGATCCGCTCGATCAATTAATATATAACAATTAATTACGGTTTTTAGTTTAGATGAAAAAAAGTTAATGGCACGAGAGGGATTCGAACCCACGACATTCAGCTATATACGCCGCTGCTCTACTACCTGAGCTATCGATCCACTCGGACATGAACTTCCCATCTCAACCTCAACTTACGAATTTTCTCTCCTTTTGCCATATTTCAAATGTGTAATCGGTTTGGATTCTCGACGACAATTGAAATGGCGACGGAGAGCTTTACTGAAGTGTACTTCATTTTTAAATCATTAATTCATTATTTTCGTGGTCCGCTCGACCAATTAATATATCACAATTAATTACGGTTTTTAGTTGAGATGAAATATGGCAAAAGGAGGGAAAATTCGTAAGGTGAGATTGAGAAGGGGAGTTGATGTCCGAGTGGGTCGAGGTCACGATAGCTCAGGTGGTAGAACAGCGGCGTATATAGCCGAAGGTCGTGGGTTCGAATCCCTCTCGTGCCATTTACATTTTTTCATCTCAGCTAAAAACCGTAATTAATTGTGATATATAAATAATATCAATTCTTACTTTTCACTGTTGCTTCTTCACAAAAGAAAAGCAAAAGAATCATTTATTTTCTATTTACTATAGTCAAGATAATTATAAATCGTGAATACATTATACGCCAAACAGCAACATATAATTTTTAAAAAACTTTAATCTTTAAATGTTATACTGTCAATTACGTTCTTCAAATTATTTAACTCTCTTTCCCTCTTCCTCTTTTTTATTCTTCTGCCCCTCATACCCCCTCATTCTTTTCTATTCTCCTATTTACTCTTTCCCACTTCTCACTCTCTCTCCCACTTTTTTTTATTCTTTTATTCCTCTTAACTTTCTCATTCTTTTCTATTCTCCTATTTGCTCTTTCCCTCTCTCTCACTAATTCACAAAATGTACAAGTAAATAATACATGTATTAATAACACAAGTTACATAACAGGACAAAACAATAACGCAACGTTTCAATTTGTATTTCATCTACTTCGTCTATATTTTGACTTGACAACGAGAAAGTTTAAATTCAAACTAAGCAACAATCTTTACATTTCTTATTATTTTATGACATTATTTATTTAGATAAATACATCCTGGATTCACATTTCATTAACTAAGTAAAGCTTGGGTGGTTATGGTGATAATCTTTCTTCTATATTTTTACAGTCCCATGAAATATTCGGTTGGCTAGGTAATAAGGCCACGCTTCACCGATTCGGAAGTTTTCACCGTTGTACACCAGCCTAATAATAATTTTTCCAGCTGTTTTAGCGCAGAATTTAGAGCCGGTGTAAACATGCTAGGCGTTGATCCTTTAAAAGAGGAAAAGGGGCGGAGGGCGTTGTTTCAGATCTATAAACAGACGTTGAAGGCGCATGTCCTGCCAGGAGTGATCTCTTCTCCTATTGGGCATGATCGCAACGTTTCTTAGTCACGCAGAATATTTAATGTACGTCTGTATGAGTGAGTATGAGCTCAACACCGTCACCCCTATAATCTCAAACCTGCTAACTTCTTAACGCTGTTAGTGCTGACCTGGTCTATTGATGTTCTTCTACCCTACTCGCTTTCTACCAAAGCCATGAAAGAGAGATGGGACATCCATTCGGTCTTTTACTATTTCCTCCCTTCAAATCAACAATGATATCCTACTTTGAACATAAGGAAGACGTTACACTCACTTCATTTTAATACAATTTTGGCTGTAAACAAATACAAGGAAGAATCATCGTTTGGATTTCGAATGACAAATTTTTCCAAATCCTTGTTGTGTGAGTTTCATGTTTGCTACATAAAATCTTAACATTATATATAAATATATGTGTGTGTGTCTGTGTATCCCTCTCTCTCTCTCACTCTCTCTCTCTCTCTCTCTCTCTCTCTCTCTCTCTCTCTCTCTCTC
>CM077099.1:14405811-14419212 GCA_039619505.1 Cimex hemipterus | reverse complement strand
GCTCTCTCTCTCTCTCTCTCTCTCTCTCTCTCTCTCTCTCTCTCTCTCTCTCCCTCTCCCCTATCTCTATCTAACTAATCTCTTTCTCTACCTCTACCTCTCCATCTATATATCTATACATTTTTTGTTTACTTATCTACCTATCTATCCGTGTATCTGTTTTCTATTAATCTATCTACATGTATTTCCCTTACTGTGACCCATCTCAGTCCATCTATCCCTATTATTATCATTCTCAATTTATAATTATAATTACACCCTAACCACATATGCTCTCTTTTTTTCTCACTCACTCACTCTCTGACAACCACCCTTTCCCTCCCATACACACCCAGGAGTGTTTCAAAGTCTATTTCATTCCTACTATTTGTTACATTTAGAAACACGCAGTTGGAACGGACTTAAAAGAAACCGGGGTATCTTTAAATAGACATTAATAACCCCAGGAGAGCTGTTTCCTAATTGCAACCTTTTTCTCATCCTTTGGAAACTTTGAGCGGACTATTTATGAGTGCACTCAACTGTTGTCATTCCCTTGTCTTAGAACAAAGAGGAAATCTGTAAATAATTTGGTTAAAATGTAGAAGGATATATTCTGTTTGATGTATGCTAATCCTTTTGGCTACTTTCCACAGTTTTTTTCCTTTCATTTAGACTCAGTCCTTTGCGCGATATCTATTAGCCAATATTTCCCAATCGTTGAACGTTTGAAGTGAAATAAAAAGATAAGTGAATTCCCTCACAGAGTGGATATGTATTTCACTGCGATGGGTTTAAAACCTGGCGAAACAAGCAGACAGTTAATCGGATGATTTTATATTTTGACAGAATTTCATAATTTCCCAACCAAGCATACTATCAATCGAATAATTTAAGCTGTTCCAACAGATCAGATATTGTTAATGTCGATAGTTTTTTACCTGCACAAATGGACCTTATTTCTTGTAACGGCGTTGAATTGTGTTTCTGAAAGGCGACAAAGAAGGGCGACAGTTTCGCAACAATTAAAAACGACTTAGGGTACATACCCAGTTTGATTTGACAGGTTATTACTTCCGTATCGGTTACAGACTCGTCGTCATCGTGCCCTTTCAATAAACGCTCCGTCCCCGCATTCATCGTAGGGATTATCCCTAATTGGAGGATTATCCAGGTTCGGATCATCCAGCGCGCCCTCTACACCCCTCTGGACTTTTTTAATTTGACCCTTTGTTCGGAATTTAGGGACCGGGGGTCACCCCTATGCCATAGAACACCCCTTACCTTTCCTATCACCCCCTACGTTTTATCATTATGCTTCAGAGTCAGTGTTTAATATAATGTTTAACCAAGCGGAACGTACCCTTCTAATAATGTTCCGTTGACACCCTTGTTAATTTTGTTAAGCGGCCCGTCCAACGCGGCCCAAATTAATGGCTCTCTTTGTTGTTAATTTTATGAAGGATCATACCACACTTACATACAGTCGCCATGTTAATTTTAACTGCAGGCATATTTGCGCCATCCGCGGTTAACAAAATAAAACTTTTTTCTTAATTCTTGGCTGAGTTCAATAATGTCAACAGTTTGATTCAATCAGTTGTCAATCATCATTCTATAATACTGTATATAATTAATAATGAATTAAAAAAACAAAATATGAAATGTCCATATTTCATTGTTATGTTCAATATTGTCTTTGGTAATACTGATTTATTATTAATAGAATAGAAGCATATTAATTAATTTCAACTCATTGCATTCTTCCATGAATAGAAGCAAATCTCAACAGTCATTATTTACACCATTTTTTTGCGCACACACACATTCAAACAGAAGTAGTATATTCAAAGCGGAGTTAAGTGGCTCAAAAATTTCAATTTGATTTCTTTCGGCCAAAATACGTTTTATTGTAAAATTGTATTGTAAAACCGAAAGATGAGAACATTAAACAAATGTAATGGTAATAAAATAAAAGGCAAAAAATTATTATTGATTTTGGTAAAAATAAATGTATGTAAATTGTATTGAAAGGCCATAAAACAAGAAGTCTTTTTTCTTCCTTAAACACTTTATAATTCAACCAAAAGTTTTGTACAGTACCTGCAGAAGAAGTACAATCAGTTGTTGGATGGAACGTGAAGTAATCGGCCTTCGGATTGGTCAGACATTTCATTAAAACTGTTTTAGGTACTTGAGCACATTCAGACGATATATTAATAACTTCAACATTTTGGCTTGTTGCAAATTTAAAGTGCAGTAGTAAATAAAAAATAAATTTAAAAAAGCACTTGTAATTAGAAGAGATTAACTTAGCTTCTTTAAAATTTGGTTTGTTCATATCTTTTTGGTAGTGGCATCCGTCTTTGGTTAACTCGTGTTTGATATTGCCTCATAACTTTGCACTTAACACATGCTCAAAACAAGTTTTACAATAGAAAATGAATTATCTTTATAATACAGAAATTTTATTAATTGTACAGCCGTAGTTCGAAAAGATCATTTAGGCTTATAAAGAGGTAAGAAATTTGGCCCAATTGGAATACGCTCTGTTCGCAATAACAACTTAAATGGTTATGGCATTACAAAGTCCAAGCACAAAGAGCAATTGCGAATATATCAAGTTACAGACTCGCCCTATTACAGCACCCTAGAACGAGACAGCCAAAGACATAGTCAGAGGACTCTCAGAAAGTTTATTGGTCACAACAGCTAAGTTCTGGGTAAGTTTTGAAATTATTGAAACGTGCAAAGTCAACGAACGCGCCTTTCTTTCCGATTTTAATTGATATTGACTGTGAAAATACGCCCTTAGTTTTGCTTATTACCTGCCTCAACTACTCAGGCAGTACAACAATGGCTTTTTGCCTAATTATTTTCTTCATTCAAAATCATGGTTGAGATGAACAGTTAGCGTCACGAGGGGGATTCGAACCCACGGCCCTCGGGTCACTACTCACTTGAGCTGTCGTCATTTGTCGTATTGAGCCCACGGTCGAGGTTCCACTCCAGCTCGTGACACTAATTTTTTCATCTCAACCAATACCTTAGATAAAAAGTATAGTTAATTTGTAAAAATAGTTAGGAGTGTTGCAGCGAAAATATCGTGATATTAAATATTTTTTGTCAATTTATCTACTATATGTAAGTAAGATTAGAGGGAGACAGTAAGTATGTGTGTGTGTGTGTGTGTGTGTGCGCGCGCGCGTGTGTGTGTGTGAGAGAGAGAGAGAGAGAAGTGAGAAAGAGAAAAAAGTAGAATAGAGGAAGAGAAAGATGCAAAGAATAACAGAATTTTAAAAAAAGACGAAGGAAAGGGAGAGAGAATAAGTGGGAATGAGAGAGAATCTTGAAAGAGAAAATAGTAGAATATAAAGATAGAAAAAGATAAAAAGAATAAGAGAATAAAAAAGAAGAAGGAAAGAGAGAGAGAGAATAATTGGGGGAGAGGGAGAGAGAGTGTGAAAAAGTGAGAGGGAGTATGAAAAAAATAAAGCGCGCACAAAATCCAGATATGTAAGTACTATTAATAAATAAATACCAACAGGAATTTAGTACTTTTAGTAGTTAGTAGTAGTTTCAAGCACACATTTCGTAAACATTAAAACTGCTACCACTATAAATGCATTAAGTTGTATCAAGTTATATAGTTATATTCCATATAAAGTTTAAAAATAAGGTATATTTTTTGCACATTGCACATATCGGAAGTATTATTTCATTTAAATAGCAGGGATAAGGCTAATTTGAAAGAAAACAACAATCGGGCCCGTATTCATTCTTTCAAAGAATATGCACTCTTAATCAGGTCTGTTACCACGTATCAACGCAGAAATTCACTATATTCAAAACAATGAATCTCAGTAGTGTAAATAAAAGTTCATAATTTGATAACCATGTGATACGAACTGAGCATTTTCTTTTCTTTAACATCAGTCTTCTTCTTGCTTTTTAATACATAACTACAATATTACAGGCACTGTACTAGAAGTGTAATGTGATAATTATATCGAGATATACTACAAGTAGAATTTTTCTGAATTTTCTAAGTACATATATACATTACAGTATAGCTTATATGCTTTATGATTTTGCATAATATCCAAATTCAGAATGAAACAAAATTTTAAAATTTATAAATTGATAACAGGAGTCAACTAAAACAAAAAAAAATTTCTATAAAAAAAGGCGTCCGGGCGTTGTGATTCCGTCTGTTTTTGTTTAGGCGTATAAATGTTTATTATATTGTTTATAATAAAAGGATAGTTTAGAATGCGCCTCCTTTTATTCTTGCTGCCGTTTTTACGGCTAAAACCTTCCCGGTAGTAAAGTATTGTTGCTTAAACGCCAGTACAAACAGATCTCGGGGGTAAAACAAACTCCCCTTCTTTTCCCTCGGTCCGTTTATGCCATGGAAGGGTTCATAGTTGGAAAAAGGATAAGCTGTTTTTTTGTATCCGTCCGATGGAAGGGTCCTCGTAGGCCCTATTGATATTCATGTGTATCGCTGTTCCACGTCGACACCCATTATGTACACGACGGGAGGCTACTGTTTATTTATACTGCGGAACGTGCGTATTTACAATAAAGCATCTCCAATTTCCAAACTGACGGTATAGAGATGCAAAATAGCAACGTGAATCTTTTAATTTCGACTGTCGCTGTAAACATGTGGATATCGAAAGCGAAAAAGTCCGTATATCATGTCCATGTGCCGTTATGCGGCTGGCTGACCGGAAGAAAAGAAACGTGCCAAAGGGCAGATGCTCCTAGCACAAGCCTTAAGACAAATTGCTACCAAATGACTCGGCCTCACGCCCCTTAGCTGCTTTTTCTTCCTGCGTTGAGCTCCTTTGAACCAATTAACAAATTAGTTCAGTTCTGACTGCCGCACGAGTCAAAACATTGATTTGTGACGTGAAAAGAATTATGAGTAAATTATATTACGATTAAGAAATTGTTTTTAATTCTGAGGCAAAAACCGATTGTCAAACCTGATACTTGCATGGTTATTGGCTAGTCTAATTCATTGATCGGCTTTCCGTTAAAATTTTATTTTTTGATTTTTATACCTGCCTTTTTTTTTCTTCTTCCAATAAAAATATACCATGGACAGTCTTGAATATCCTGTAAAGTTTTTAGTTGAGATGAAAAAAAGTTAATGGCACGAGAGGGAGATTCGAACCCACAACCTTCGGCTAGATACGTCGCTGCTCTACCACCTGAGCTTTCGTGACCTAGATCTACCCGGACATCAACTCCCCATCTCACCTCACCTTACGAGTTTTCCCTCGTTTTGCTATATTTCAAATGTCGTGTAAGGTGGTAGAGCAGCAGCGTATCTAGCCGACGGTCGTGGGTTCGAATTCCTCCCGTGCCATTAACTTTTTTTCATCTCAACAAAAAACAGTAATTAATTGGTCGAGCGGACCACGAAAACCGTGAATAATCCTGTAAAGTATTACAGACTATTTGACTTCTGCTTGATGGGGTGTACATAGAAGGATATATTGGGTTGTCCGGAAAATAATGCAGGATTTTGGTATTAAACAAAAAAAAAAGAAACTAGTTACTTTAAAGCAATGTTCTTTAATCAAAATAATTTCCCATACTCTCAATACATTTCTCCCAACGTGTTGGTAACTTATTAATTCCGTCTGAGTAGAATTCAGAATTTTTAGAATTGATAAAGTCAATAAATGCATTTTCCAGTTCCGTTTGATTTTTGAATATTATGTGTTGTAAGTAGTGGTCCAGGTGTCTAAAAAAATGGTAGTCAGTAGGCGAGAGGTCCGGAGAGTAGGGTGGGTGAGGCAAAGTTTCATAGCCAAGCTCCAATAATTTTTGTGACGTTACACGTGACACATGTGGTCGAGCGTTGTCATGCAACAAAATGGGCCCTTTCCGATTGACCAAAGAGGTGGTCAGCGACGGTCGTTTTACTGACTTTGAGTTGCTCTGCAAGTTCTCGAACAGTTGTTTTGGGGTTTTCTTCCACCACTGATCGCAGAACATCATCATTAAGAGAGGAAGGCCTTCCACGACCTTCTTCATCTTCAAGGCTGAAATCTCCCTCCCGAAATTTTTTAAACCACCTTTGCACAGTGCACTCATTAACACAACCCTCGCCCCAGACTTGGTTAATGTTACTAGCCGTTTGGGCTCCGCTTCGGCCGAGTTTAAACTCGTAAAAGAAAATCGTACGAAATTCTCGCTTTGACATTATAAGGATGACTGAATTATTTCCAAGTAGCGGAATGCTACAGAGGTAAACAAACAATATCATTTGGAAGAGGATTAATAAGTGTTGACATTCATACAAATGAGTAATCCTGTAAACGTAAACAGAATATTTTATATAGATTTTTTTTAATGAAAACTTAAAATCCTGCATTATTTTCCGGACAACCCAATAATTTGTCTTCTTTAATTCATTATTTGTCTGTGATAATTCTGTGTAGATGGTTGGTGGAGAAAAGAAAACCAAAGGGTTTTGTGACATAAATATGTTTTTTACATTTTTGTACATTATTTAGAAATCGCGAGATGCGGTCTGGTGTTATGTAGGTTTCAGAAAAACGTTTTTCTTTATCGTGCCAACGTTTCGATTTTTATTGAGATCACCTTCAGGGCTCAAAATGTTTGTTTTGTGTGTAATTGTGCCTTTCTTGCGTGCCGTGGGCACTCTCCACACGAGGCTCAAGAATGGCAAGATTACACAGATGACAATCACTTTGAGTTCTGACGATGATCTCAATAAGAGATCGAAACGTTGGCACGATTAAGAAAATGTTTTCCTGAAGCCTACATCACACCAGACCGCATCTCACGAATTTTAAATAATTAAATAATTATCGATTAACGGTCACTAATCACATTTTTGTATATTTCGGTCACATCCCCAATCTCAGTCTCTGTACGATGGACGATTTGTGTATAGACATTGAGTATTTTTTTAAGAATCTGAGGTATGTCGATCAGACACACAAAACTCATGAATAGAGATGGGAGAGAGAGAGAGAGAGAGAGAGAGAGAGAGAGAGAGAGAGAGAGAGAGTGAGAGAGAGAGAGAGAGAGGACTTATACTATACAATATAGTATACTTCTAAGCTATTAATTAAGCATGAGTATTTGTTAAAAACATTCGATAAATCAAGCAGTCTCAATAGAAATTTAGTACTAAAAACAGTTGACATAAATGTATATTGAAAATTTTTATTTTGTGGCTTAATTATGGTATTTTTGTTCTTTTTTCATAAATTAGCAACAGTGATGTTTTTCAACACTACTTACAATTTAAGGGAAAGCAACATTTTTTTTTAATGAAGTTCGTTGTGGTTTCCGAAATTCGAGAAGGGCCGGTAGGTGATCATCCGGCCAAGACCGCACAGTTTCTTATAATCTTCCACGAAAGATTTCATCCACCGGGAGGGAAGTCTGATCTACCTGGGTTACACATCGTACCTAGATGCGTATCTCTCTCTCTCTCGTTCGCACACTTGTCAACTGTGTAATATCACACCTAAATGGTTGTTTGTACATACAATATAAGGGGATTAGCATTCGAGATAGGCGGAAGTCCGAGTCTTAAGACTCGAAACACCTGCTGTGCTTTGATTTTGTCGCTGTTGAGTGATCGATCCTTGTGTCAACCCTTTGCCACGCTCGATTTCGTAACCGAACCGTGAGAGGGACAAGGTGACACCTGACATTAAAGGGCACCGCCTTGTTAAATTGCCCCTGAAGCTGGATATTTTCTACATCTCAAGCGTCGTGTGATTACGATTACAGGAGAGCCTTCAGCTTCGGAAAAAGGTTCAAGGGTTAATATTTTTGACTGCCCTTTGATCGGCATTGACCAAACTTGGTCCGCTTATCCTTTCTGATGTGTTGTCAGTAATAAATTACTAATTTTCATTTAGAAAATAACACACTGGCATTAATATTTTTGCACATATTACAAATTATTTGGTGTTATCTTACAACTAACGTTTACATCATGTTATGTACAAAAATGCCAATATTACGTTATGTAGTAGAATGTTTTTAAAACTAATTGTACAATATTTTAAGTTTTCAAATTGCAAGTTTTTAAATAACAGTAGACTGTCGTCGCTTTATCCTCGCTTTTACTCATTTTCCGTTGCCACGCTACCCTAGTTACGTTAGAAGGGAGAGTGGTTATTCAACTATAGGGGTGGATAAAAGAGAAGAAAACAGGCATTGCAAATAGAGAGACAAAACATAGAATATGATCCAACAGTTGACTGAAGCATCACTTAACACGACTGCTAACTGAAGCAATGGACCTCTTCGAACAAAATTTTCAGCAGTTTATAAACCAGTCAAAACAACATTCTATAACAATGTTCTTTGAAAAAACTGTTAAGAGCAAACTTCGCCGATTCATCACCATCTACTTTTAACTGTAGAATTTGATTGATGTATTTTATAATTTTCATCTTTTTTAAATTCTAGTATTTTTTCCCGTTTGATTCGATGTCGTGCATAGAGCACATGTGTTGAGTACTTGTACATATTGTTTTCCTGCGTGGAATACTTTGTTTATATATCTTACATAAACTGTATTTTTTATGAAAAAACCGGAAATATGCAAGAATTTATACGTAACATTGTCGGTAGGCACAAGCGACGTGTCCACGGTTAGCTTGATCCGCGGAGTTGCTTGGTTCGTATCCCCCGCGGATAACGAGAATCTACTGTACATTTATCAGACAATGCTGACAAAAAAATAAAGTAATAACTATTATATTTTTTATACTTGTACGTATAATAATATAATCAGTATACATGTATCTTGATGGAATTGCTATTAGATTTTGAAGTTAGGTTTTTAATGTTCGTCATTTAGACCATCTAGAAACCAACCAGCACACACCTGCAAATTTCATAAAACTCATGGTTTCGGAGTTTTACCGGCTACAAGGACTCGACCACACAAACACCGAACCAAATTTTTTGAGAAAGGTCAGAAACGCAAACTAATAATTTGGATTTTGGAAGACCACAATTTCTGCGACGTCCTTCAGGAATATAAGGATTCCCTACCTTCGGCAAGCAAAAGTTAATATTTGATTCTTCTTTTTTAGTGGCCTGTTGTTTAATGATTTGTTGGATTCGTGAGGAGCGGTCAAGAATGAAGTAGTTAAAAAAACACCTTTTTCATTTTTTGCAGCGTTTCGACCTTTGTTCGGGTCAACTTCAGGGGATAAAATGATCTAGTCTTATAGTGTCATATTGGTGTTGTGTGAATTTGTTGTGAAAACGTTATGAGAACAATTTCATGCAACAACGATATGCCGGCAGAAGAATAGCACCCCACTTACCTCTGAAGATACTCGAAGAAATAATTTAAATAATGCTGTTCTAGTAAACTGGGTTTCTGTTTTAAAAAGGATCAACCTGACACCTATCACTTACTTTAGTATTACTTTTTAGTATTATCAATCACTCACTCATAAGAATGATTTAACTTGAATCACTTATAAATCGAAATTTGGAGTGGTATCGTGCTTTCTTTTCTTCTTTATTTAAATTATTTCCGCAATATTCCATAGTTTCAATAAACTAGGTTTTTTATCTATCCAGGTAATGGTATAGGTAGAAAAAATGTTTTACAAAAACAAATTAATAGAAAGGAAGAGTGGAACAAGAATAGTTGGGGTAGTAAGAGAGTGACGCTCGCCATATTGGAACATACAAATCGGGTTGGTATAGTTGGCAAAATTAGTAGAAATGGCTTTCTTCAAACAACACAGCCGTCACTCAAGATGAATTTGCAATGTTGGCAAGGCAGGTTTTGTTGATTTTCTAGTTTATGTATATCTATGGAGAGATGACCCGTTGGTGAAGGACAAACCCGAAACATCAAAATCAACACATGTTTATGCAACGGAATGCTTAGAGTTCTTTTCCGATCAAAATCAAAACCGGTTGATATATTTAGTGTGCCTACGTCGAAATGCCGAAACGTGCCTGGCAGACCAGCCTAATGAGGATAGGCAGACCAAAATTGTACGTAAAAACTATATTACAGGCTTATCACATCACAGACCACACGGAGATATAAAAAATATATAAAAAACATTTTTCTGTACACACGAATATAATGATATGAATTGTTAGGTGATTTATATTTAACATTGACCTAAGCTTTTTCTAACAGGCTACCCTAATAATCGACCAGAAGAAAACTGTCAGACTTGTTTTCTTCAACATCTACAACAGCCAACGTCGGGCTGCTTCTCCAGATAACAACCTTTATATTTACCTAACACTAAAAATAGATCCAAAGGGGCTGCAGTAGCTAAGGGTGTCTAACAATTGTCCACATATTTGGAATTTTTAGTAATCTGTATTTTTCAATTACTGGAATAAAGTCAAACACCCTAAGTGACATCTAGAAGGTGGTTATAAGTCAATAGACTAAAATACGCAAGCGGTTTGTTTATAACACGAATAAACAACGAACAAATTTTCGAAGGATCAATCGATGCACTTTTCATTTTTCTTTTATTATTTAACGTCATCCTTTTCGAGACTCTCAAAATGGGCGTTTAGTTTAATTAAATGGAGTAGAAAGATATATATCTATTGTATGTAAACCTTTTCTGATCTGAAATTGTACCCCAAAAAATATAACTTTCCTTAAAATCAAATGACCTTAATTACTAGACCGCATTGGTGTATTATAAAACACTTAAAGTTAAGCGGGAAAAAAATTGATAAGTAATTATTTGAAATTTTTTCATTGATGTATTATTTACAATTGACATCAAAAAATTTAACTCGGAGATTTAGAGATTCATGCATGTTCTTGAATCCTTCACATGATTATATACAAAATAATATACAATAGACGAAACATAATAAAAAAGGTATTAATAATTATAATATATAAAATAATCAATGGGCAATGTTGTAACACGCCAAACTACGATAAGAATAAAAAATTTACAAACAATTGTCATTGGTGTGTGCCATTCCTCCATTATCTTTGGATGAGTAAGTTCTAAACCATCATAAACAATGGTTCAGTATAGTAAATATAATAATTTACTCGGATTTTAGAAGACGCACAAATTGCAGTCAACCTTCCCAGAAGAAACTGGAAGAAGGAATTCTATTAGGACTAGAAGTGCTAGTGTTCATTCAACATCCAAAAATTCTATCAAGGTTAGTAAAAGCATTAAATCCACTAAGGATGGTTTACATAATAAAATTAAAGATGTAAAATTGAACATAAAAACCAATTGGCCATTATTAAGTTAATAGTGTCGTTACTAGTAGACGTTTGGAAAGGTCTACCGAAGAAAGATAGCACCAATTAAACGGCACAAATTGGCCCTTTTTAAACACATTAGTCTAATTGGGTGTTAAACATCGTAGGACGCGTTTTGAAATTAAGCAATAGTTTGGGAGAAAATATCCTGCCGTGGATAATAGCCCTTTTGTTCAGGAGACCTTTTGAACACGGTCTTCCGAAGCGGTCACCCGACCGTTAACAAGTAAAATCGTTTTGACGGAAAACGTAATTATTGCTCGGCCTGAGAAGCTCGCCTATTTTATACTATAACACCTCTAGTTTCTTTCCATGAATATGTCTTAGGATCTTAGGAAGACAGGGCGTCAATTATCAGGGGGAATTGCAATTTTGACCCACACTGGCCAACTTAATCCAACTAACCCGAAAGGTTGGTGGGATTTATTACTTTTTATACAAATAAAAATGTAAATACTTGATTGGAGTTAAAATAACTGATCGTTTATTGTGATAATTTTCCTTTTTGTTATCGACCAACCTGCCTATTTCTGATCAGTGCCTAACCTCGCTGAGACGGTCTGTCGAACGCGGTTCGGCATTTCGATATCGTCAATTTGACAGCCAAACAGCAAAGGTAGGTAGAACAGGAACGACATTTTTTGTGGCTAGGAAGAAAATAATAAAGAAAAATGAAAGAATATATTCTGTCTATTTACGATAGATGGATAGATAAATAGTTTGAGAGATAAAGAGATTAGAAAAGAAGAAAAGAGATAAAAAGTATAGGAGAATAAAAAAAAGGAGAGGAAAATGGAGAGGGAGTGAGTTTGAGAGAGAGAAAGAGAGAGTTTGTGAGAGAAAGAGAGAGAGAGAGAAGAGATAAAGAGAGAGAAAATAGGAGAATAGAAAAAAGGAGAAAGATAAAAATAATATGAAAATAAAAAAAAAAGAAGGAGAGGGAATGTGAGAGTGTGTGAGAGAGAAAGTAAGTGAAAAAAAGAGAGTGAGAGAGGAGAAGAGCGAGTGAGAGGGAGAGAAAGAGAGAGAGAGAAGTAGAGAAATAAACGTAAAAAAAAAGATACTTAATACTTTTATTTAACATAGGAAACATGTCATTTCTTCCTGAGAGCCTCACTTATTTTAAAGAAATTTGACTTCTTTTTTCCTCGAACAATTTAAGTTAGCATGTTTTAATATTAGCATTATACAAAAAGGAATAGAAAAACATGAAATATACTTTGTATTCTACCGTACAAACAATAATAATAAATTGACTCATAGTTGTATAAATATTGTTATCATTTATAAATCAGTATATAACAACAAAGGATAAAAATAAAAAGAGAGTGAGAATAGATATAGAATGCGAGGGAAACGGAGAAGGTGTGAGCGAGAGAGAATAAATGGAAAAGATAGAGAGCGAAGGAGAGAATGAGAGAGAGAGAGAGAGAGAGAGAGAGAGAAAACGAGAAATAGACAGAAAGAAAGAGAGAAAGAAGAAGAAAAACGTTATATGCATACAAATATAATATGTATATTGTGCTTAGTTATAATCTATATAAATTTCTATCTTCATTAACCCTATAATAAATTACAATAAGTATTGCAAATATTTAAGTTTTATAAACAGGAAACAATAAAATTGCAATACCATTGGTTAATCCTACTAAAATAGGAGGTAAAGTTCTTAAATTATATGATTGATATTTAAATTTCATATGTTGCTTTTTCCTGGAACTGCCTGATAACCTCAAAAATTTTTAAAAATTTGTTTGTGTGACATATAATAGTGCATAATTAAATATTTTTAATATATATTTAATTAATTGTTAAAAAAAGACCCGAAGATTCGTAGGTGCGCGTCTATTTAATGAATTATAAAAGTGGTTTGATTAGTTTAATATTATTATTAATTATTCAAATATCGTGAGATGCGGTCTGGTGTGATGTAGGTATCAGAAAAACATTTTCTTAATCCTGCCAACGTTTCGATCTTTATTGAGATCATCGTCAGAACTCAAAGTGATTGTCATCTGTGTAATCTTGCCATTCTTGAGCCTCGTGTGGAGAGTGCCCACGGCACGCAAGAAAGGCACAATTACACAGAAGACAAACACTTTGAGCCCTGAAGATGATCT
>CM077099.1:14364551-14405711 GCA_039619505.1 Cimex hemipterus | reverse complement strand
GGCACAATTACACAGAAGACAAACACTTTGAGCCCTGAAGATGATCTCAATAAAGATCGAAACGTTGGCAGGATTAAGAAAATGTTTTTCTGATACCTACATCACACCAGACCGCATCTCACGATATTTGAATAATTATCCGTTAACGGTCACTAATCTCTACACACTTTAATATTATTTTTGTAAATAGTATTTAAATCTAAAATTTCATAACTAGAGTACGCCTAAATTATTGATTAAATGACCAACCTTTTTTCTTTAGAGGCAAAATTATTTTTTCTTGTAATTTGGTTCTTGTCCAATCTGGTCTGCCGATCTAGCTGTTTTCGCTAGTCAAAGTTTTCGCCTACTTCAGTGTTGCATTTGATATGTTGCGGAATTGTATTTTGTGCGTGTTGCGTAGAGCTTAAAGTCAATTACCGGGTCAAAATTGGTTTGTGTGTAACGTTTTTTTCTCCCCGAAAAGTTTGAGGGCTACCTGCCATAAGGCGTCAGGTGAACAAAGGGCTGGCAGATATCGGATCTATCCTGTAATTTAGTGACACATAAACTGTCTGAAGGCAATTGGAGCCGGTGGATATCGTCATCTGGGTCTTTAAAGGCACGCAATCTCTATTCAGAAAGTCATCCTTCCCTTTAATCGGCGGTTGTTCTGCATGACAATTCTTGGTCATTCCTCGCCTCGGAGGCTGTGCGAAGGAATTCCCGTTTCCTTTCTTTTTCTTTCTTTAAACACTTTTTTTGTCTTTAATAAAAGAAAGCCGGGTGTTATAAATTCCTACAAGGTGTCCGATGGATCGAAAATCGTTCGGCCGTTTTTGAAAGGGGCTTGAAAAGTTGCATTTGCATTACTGGCCTACCTGCAACACCACTTGTCATGATTTTTTTAATGTAATTTCTCCTTTTATGAGATACGAACAATCAAACTTTTTTATTTTCAGCTACAAATATCAACTTTTATTAACAATAATTGTACTTTATCAAACAATTAATTACTTTATTTTAAAACTTATTGGCATAGATCGGGAACTTTGAATTTTCACTTTTCATTGGTACGAGAACAGTACAAAGAAAATTCCCCTTTAAACCCAAGCTGCAGAATTTGACTACCAAATTTCACATTTTCTTTTCATCAGCAACCATAAATCATTCAGGCTGAGTACATGAAAATTGTACTCCAGTAGATCAAAGAAAGCCGGATGAGTAACCTGCAATTCCTTTGTAAAGTGGCAGATGCGTTGAGGCTCGTACACGTGTCAGGCAATCATCATGATGTCAGGTGATGATTCAAGGAATTAGACTTGAAAAATACTCGTGCCAGGCACATATGTTCATAATATAAATCTTTCTAACCTCATATTGGTTAGAATTAAATATGAACAAAGTTGTAAGTTTTGACAATCTCGAATAAGAAGAAAGCAGAAAATTTATAATTTAAGGAAAAAAAATAGTAAAGAAAAATAAAAAAAACTAATAAAACAACATTTTCTAGTTCCCAAAATACAATGCAAAAAATTGTTGATATTTACTTGTTGACGTTACGTTTTGGGGCGTCGGTGGCAAGCTTTAGTCTTTGGCACGGCGCTCATCACTGTAAAATAAAGGTCCTGGGTTCGAATCCAGCGGCCCTGCTTTCGAACCCGACATAGGACAAATGGGCCTTTTTCAAAAACATTGGCACCCTGAGGTTTGATTTTAATTTTTTTTTAAAGCTACATTTAACTGTTGAAGAAATATCATAACATCACAGATTATGTCAATTGTCATCATGAACCATGTATCACTTTTGTGAGCAGACGCCTCTATGAAATTGCTATCTTTTTCACTTTTAATTATGCTAGGCAACATAAATTTTTTTACCATTATTTTGCCTCGAACATTTATAATTTTATATTAAAAGCTTACGGTGTCAACGTTTTCTTTTTCCTACTATCATACAAGAAATTAATTGAACATCATTTTGAAAACCTCTACAAAATAGGAACATTACGCATATTTTAATTATTTATTGCAATAGATGACAGTTGACAAGTAGGACTTTCAAGATTTCTTCTTTACAATCTGCAATTTCATATACTTTCATTAAATCGTAACTCAGAGATCATACTTCTTATATACACATTCTAACATAAAATGTTTCGTTTGGACTGAATTATAATTATGATAACTAACGAACATAGTACTAATTTTATAAGATGAATAATCCATATTTTCAATTGGCGATAGCTGTCAAAAGAGTACTGTTGCCGGGACCGAGGGCGGGTTTCAATTTTAGAAAACCATTAACGGATATTATTCGGATTAGGGAGGAAGGGAGACAAGTGGGGCTTAGGGAAATGAAAACAGCTGTACGTACTATGAATAGTGATCAGGAGGCAAACAAACTTAGCACAGGCATACGTCCATGGATTTGTTATCGACCCCTCGCCCCACAACTCGAAACTCATTCGGTTCCTTATCGGCGGGGCCTTAGTTAAAACGAAATTTATGCGATTGCAAAAGGATTTAAACAAGCGGCCAGCCAAGAGAAGTTTGTCATTTCCGTAAAGCGACTATACTCGCGTCGCAGAACCTGAGTCAATCATATCTAGGTTTATGGACTTTATGAGATTTTTAGGTACCGTATAATTTCTCAAAAAAATTGATTTGCATGAATAATTTGTGTTTTTTATTTTAATGGGCGATAATCGATAAGAAACAAGGAATTAACAACAATTCATGTCAATGTCATCATAATGTGACCTATATCTCACGTACGCTCCTTGAACTTTTCTTACGTGGAAATTCGCTACATTTTCAGCAAATTGAAGACATGTAATTTCAAAGGATTGATAACCAAAAACCGAATAGAAAGAACAAAACTAATTATTGCACTTTGCTTTGGTTTATTGCAAAAAATAATAAAGGGTCAACGACTGGCGTTTATGTATCTGTTTTAACTTTTTCATCTTGTGTTGCAAATTCACATCTTAAGCACTTCAATTTATTATAATGTAACGGGGTTGACAAAACACACACACACACATAACTCATATTCCGTCTTTTCAGAACTGCACAAGATATTGGGACTTAGGATGCGATGTCCTTCATGTAGCAGTACTACCATTTATAAGCTGTCCCGTTTGGTTTTTGAGGCTACACAGGAAGAAACTGTCTTCGGTATAAAAATAATCCGCGTTGAGCTTATTTAAGAGCTATAGACCATTTCGTATGAAGCAGCATGTTTTATATCATACGTAGCCAATGTTGATTCTGTTCAATTGAAGGATGATTGTCGGCGCTCTACCAAGTAAGTCTTTCAACAATGTAGAAGAGTTATCTTTGTTAAGTTGGAGTTACTGTTTCAAAGGTGAATGGATTTATCTTGGATTTTGGCTATTGGAAGGATATGAAATTTCAGGGACTTTCTTCGAATTACACAGATCGAAGCAGTATTCGAGATGTGTGTGTGTGTGTGTGTTGGTATTTACCCAATGGAAATATTTATACAAGGAGAGACTAGGAAAAGCTCATTTAAGCTCCAAAAACAATCAAATTGGAAAGGAACTAAACAATTCGAGCACACAATTCTAATAAAATCAGACAACCATTCTTAGAAATGGGCACTGCCTCTATGATCCCGGAAACATTCTTTACATCCTATACAGACTCCTATCTCAACAGACCATAAATGGGAGGAACGCCTCAGGAGAGTATCAGATGCAATGATATGGTATGCAGATGATTAAACAAACGAAGGGACCGGAGCGGGTATTTTTTAAACAAACCCGAGATATGCGCAAACTTATTAGGTAAGTAAATTTAGGTCTTTCTAGCAGAAATGCCATTAACGCTTGTTTCCTAGTAAATCTTAAAAGAAGTTATACTGGCAAAAAATCCTCATAAGATTTGATATCCGAGCAGCTATAAAAGTATTAGCACGTAAGAAAACTACATCAAAATTAGCAAGTGAAAGCATTCAAAATGCCAAAACGACGGGGAACACAACAACCTGATAATATTTTGGGCACCTGGCACAAATGAATTTTGGTAACGAAAACGCGAACTCTCTAGCCAGAGAAGGATCTGCAAGAACATACATAGGACCCGAACCTATTCTTGGGATAACTAAAACATATACAGAATCCTCCATTACAGAATGGATCCAAATAAAAGGAAAGGAGAAATGGACAAACTCTAGTGGAGCTAGACACAGTAAACTTATATTAATACAAGCCTACTAAGATTGGCAACTGCTGCAGTTGAAGAGAGCTATACTCAGAGGAATGATAGGAATGATTAACTATTAACATCTGAGTAAACATCTATATACCATGGGCATACATAATCATAATCCCATCTGCAGATTATGCAATGAGGAGGAAGAAACAGCCACCCATGTCAACTTGTAATTCGAAGAAACGGCTCGACGGAAATTTAACCTAGCATGCAGAAAAAACCTAGGGAATGAAAATGTGGCACAGTCAAAGACTTAATACATCTAGAAGAAGGAATGAGTCGACTACCCTGAGCTAGGGAACTAGGAGGGTACTATAAGCTAGAAAGCTGCAGGTACAAACCCCGCTTCGTATTCCATCACGATCATCATACTGCAACGCCAGGGAGTTCTTTCCTGGTACCTTGAACAGATAGCAAGCACACTACTTGCCAATGAAATATTACGCTCTCATCTCCGATTATTTTGCTTGACAGCGCTGTATCAGTCATATGTTCTTTCAGTGTCATCAATTTAACAGAGAGAGGAGTAACCTGATCAATTTATGTACTAACCGCAGACCCAAGTTAGCCACTTCAATAACATGAACTTCTTCTAAAACATTTTTAAATTCATGGAGTTTGTAAAAAAGTTTAAGCATTTAAATAATGTGGTAAGTAATGAATATAAACGACCCTAATTCAATCGAAATAGTTATTAAATATTTCTTTTATTATAATAAATTTAGAATTTTTGTTTCTTATTTTGATTTATGAGTTTTATACTTTGTTTCGTTCTAATGTTTATAAATAAGTATTCAAGTATAGAATAAGTCGTCAATAATGTATATGTTATATTGTCAATGGAGCCTGTAGAACAGTGTTTAAAAAATTTAGAAAACACACACACACAACACTTTTAATTTACGTATGTTCAGCATGGGATAATTTTTCAAGATTAAAATAAGCCGTGTCAGAGAACTGATTGTACTATAATCGTCACAATTAGTCAGATGACTTCTTCAAAAATTTAATGAAAGCGAATGATACAACAGATTTAACTACTTAAGTCATACTCTCGCACAACTCTTCTTAAACGTAGAGGCAAAATTTATTAACAACATTTACATCTAATTCGATGTAACATTTTATAACACTAAAACCATTTGGTATATCAATTTTTTAGCTTTCATTTATTTTTTTTTTTTTTGGGGGGGGGACCGTTTTTGAACAGCAGATCTGAAACTGCACTTTTTCACTTTAATTATCCATTCTATCACCTCTTGCCCGGGAAAGGACAAACGAAAATTAAACTGCTATAAAAATTATGGAGATTGCCAAATGTTGGCTTGCAGTTTCGCCAATAGCCAGGACATGATAGGTCGAAGTAATATGGGCATGCAACAATATTGATTTTTCATTTCTTTTTGTATATAATCGCTACATTATTTAATAAATAAATTTTAAAAAAATAACTTGAAAACGTAACTTTCACGGGTCTGAATTGCCCATGAGGTACTACGGCCTTGCAGTCAATTGAGCTAACTGCCATTAAAGTAACACATGTTGGAACCTTTTCCGACAGCCTCAGCTCAAACATATGCTTCGCCCATGATACAAGGTTAACATTAACAATACCGCCAAGCAAAATGCATATTTCTATGTTCACAGAAATGATCAATGATGGAGTGAGTGTGGGGTTCAATCCTTTTTTAAAAAGATAATTCCTATTCACAGGTTTTTTTGCAACGATGCAAAGATTGGTTTGAGATATTTGAAATTAAAAAATGTAAAATTGAACATGGTGATAAATGCATTAATAATATAACAGATTTTGATCTACCTCCCATTGTAAATGTGTACATAAATAATATCAAACATCCAAATAATTAACTAATTTTTTGAAATGTTATTATTTTTATAGTAATTTAATAATATTAAGTATTTACTATTATAATATTTATTTGTTATAATTTTTCGCAAGTTCAAATTGAGCGCTGTTAATTGGAAGGTCTCGTTGGCAGAGGTATCAGCGGGTTCATTTTGGCAATTCATGTCGATAGAAGTCCTTCAACCTGATGAAGAGCTGAGAGGCTCGAAATCCGGATCTTTGCAAAACAACGTACTGTGAGTAGGAACTATGTTTTTAAAAAAGGATGTGACAAAGTTGCTTAATCATTCAATAAGTTTTACGACTTTACCCAAAGTACTAGTTACTTTAGCTAGTTTTACTACCAATATATATTTTTAAACAATTGATCGGACTATGTTCCTCGTATTTTTTTAAAACATATTTTATCAGAATGGAACGTACCTGTAACTTTATACTTTATCAACATTGACCAGACATACTATGACGCGTATGGGCTGACTTGTAGTAGTTGTACAGTAGGTATAGGAAATATATAGTAGGTGAGAAACAATTATTGAAACATCACAAAGAAAATAAGAAATATGTCGCCACGGAAGACATTAGGACGATCACATTTCTAAATATTAAATTCTAACTTTATATATATGTGCATTTAGTTGTTCAATTCAATTGTGAATCAGTTCACCCTGCTCCGCCTATCTTCGCTCTTTCAGTATCATAAGGTTCTCTTCACATCGCCACTTTTTTAACCGACTAAGGGTGACTCGAACATGGTCGAAATAAATTTGATAATAGATCTGAATGTTGCTTGAAAGCCTTTTTACTTTAAGGACTCTACTTAAACCGACCATCGATGAATTAATGAAATGGAAGAGCAACAAATTATTGAGAAAATAAAGAAATTCTTCTAGAGACTTTTAATATTTAGAGAAGAGAGTTTTAACATTTTTCCGTGGTTCCTATAAAAGGAATGATTTCATAAGCAATAACATTGTTCGATGTAGCTTGTGTTTAGTCAACCGAAAGGTTAGCATATGTTCATCAAGTCATTTCACAGGCAGAGAAAAAAAAATATATGTTACAACGTTCCAGATTATTCTTTTCCACCCTTTGGTTCAAAACGAGTAAAGGGGAGTGACACTTGTGAATTACACGCCATCAATCACTGGTATATCGGCTAACGTCCTTCGATACAATCTATGTTTTAGGACTTGCTATTTTTTTTTTCCTCGCCGACCCCCCGAAAAAGTCATTCAATAACCCGTGAAACTGCTCTGGACCCAATCAATCGTGGATAAGCCGATATGAAAACAACCTCATTTACAAAACAAGTAAAAAATGACTCAACATTTCTTTTTCATTTATTTTCAACCTATGTTTAAAGTATGTAATTTTTCTCCATTTTTTTTAATAAACTCAAATTTAACATTCCACATGAAGTTGGAATAGAGCTTCAAACGTACCGATTACGAGTAAAATTAATTTTGTACTCGTGGATGGAATAAAAATTGAAAATTAGAAAAGCAAATAGTGAGATTTTCTTGTGAGGTCTATGGGGTGATGTCATTTGGACATTTTCCATAATTTATTCAACTATAAGCAGACGAAAAAACGTATAGTTTATACTTAAACCCATTACTATAATAGTCGGTTTGTTCCTGATACTTCAATCTTTTTTTTATAGAGGGATTCTCATATCCCCCCCCCTTTAGTGTAAGTACTACAACATCAATCTTAAACACTACTGCCTTTCGTCTCTGCATTTTTATAAATTAAGGGGCTTGAAATTGAAGCGAACCAGACAGTAATGTATACAATTTTATCTACTTAATGCCGACAATGTGTCCCCTATCAAGGGAGAAGGGTGGAATCCTTAAAAAAAGGTCATCCTGAATGGAGGCCTAAGATGTCTTTTGCATTGTGCTCTCAGGTGACTGAGTGAGAAAAGGATCAGGCATCATCATCTCATGATACAGACACCGACTCTGTTTACCTTTTCCAGCTAGTTTTTTCCTCTCTTCCTTGTTTGCCGTCAACAATGACATCTCACTACAATGCACCAAGGTCGAGTTACGCCGTCTGCTTTCAAAAGATCAAGAGGGTTATTCACAATCTCTGCTAATCCGTCGCTCCACTCCCACAGCGGAGGTAAAAAAAAATAACGTGAAAAACTTCAATGATCTACACCGGTCCCGGTTTGAGAAAGATAGAAAAATTACAAATGTGATTTAGATCTTAGAACGAGCTCAAATGAACCAGAGAATTTCAAAATTGGGAATTCCGATTATAATGACAATTTGTATTTTTATGTTGCCTTCCGCGGCACCGTGAATCTATAGTTTGGTTGTTCAGGGTTTTAAGCAGGATGAGGAAATCCAAAACAAAAGCCCCAGCCAAAAGTGTTAAGTAGGAAAAATAGGGGCGTCAGTAGCCGAAACAGTTAAGGCGTTGACATGGCGCTCATCACTGCATGGTAAAGGTCCGAGTTTCGAATGCAGGGCCACTGTGTTAAGGATGTACTTACAAATGGGCTAGATAACAAACATACCGACCCCCCTCCAAAAAATACAAACTAAATTTCACTTAAATAGCGGGAATAGCACAGTAGTTATAAGATATCATTCATACAAAAATGTTTTCCCAAACAGTGTCTGCTTCTTTGTCCAGAAAACCCTTAATAGATTTTTCTCATGTTTTAAATATTTTTGTCGTCTTAAATGATGAAAAATGCAATATTTGTTTATGAAATAAATATTTAATGGTGTGTGTATTGCATAATAACCATAAGCTCTTGCACTCCGATGATTTATTAAGGACTGTACTTCATTGACTCAAATACATCTACGTTAAGACCCAAATTTTTAAAGTAAGCACAAATACCACAATTTTTTACTTATGTACTTATTTACTTTTTTTTGCTTTCCCTTTAAGGCATTCAGCAAAAGTACGCAAGTATATCCAGAATCAAAAAATTCAATGGTTTCAGCAGGACTAAATGTATTTATTAGTGTGAATATAGGTTGTGAAAGACTCATAATACCTCGTCCCTTACCAATATACTTTCTTTACAGAGAGAGATGGAAAAGGAATAGTATGCACATGAGAATGAAAATATTTAAGAATAACTGGAATAGTGGGAATTTATAAGATGTGTAATTTGGGGAGTGCAATGACGTAGCTGTACATAGTACTATAACCTGTAAAGTTAAGAGACCAGCTTAACTACTGCTTTTTATTAGTAGTCAGACCTACGTTTTGAACTGTTAACTTTTTTAACGATACTCCTAACAAAATTACTCAGGTACATACACCAATTATAAAATTTGCCCTGATTTGTAATAGTACGTAAGATCTTGTTGGATAGTTTTGGTATTTTTCATTCCGAAATCACTAACACATTCTATCACGATATTTTAATTTTATCAGCTTCTCATTATTTTCTCACAGTCATTACGCCGATAAGAGAGGGTGAACATATCAGACATCCGGCTGGAGGAAGCGATTTGGCCCAGTAGAAAGAAAACAAAGGAAGAGGGCCGAAAGAGAGGTAAACATGTGGCTCGTCCTATCCGGTCCTATACGATTTCGATTCCAGTTTGTATTTAACGAGGCGAAGTAGCTCTCTTCTTGTCAATCAAAACGCCCACACAAAGGAAGAAGCAGGTCGTTAGATCTCAATAACACTTGTCAATAAGCTTTTGTCCATTCCGACCGATTATACGTCAGACTAATTGTGGGTTGCGATGCAATTCATAGATTTGTTTGGATTGTGTAGGAATGAACGGTTCTTTCTATATTGATGAAATCCTTCCCCCGGTTACGGGCTGTTGGTAACTGGTCATGGCATTAAAAGCCCGTTTTTATTTAATGTAGTGTATAAATACGCTGTCAGCAGCTTGGTCGGTCCGCCTATCCTCGCTTTCATGCACTAGTTGACCATTTCCTTTCCTGTACATCATAAAATTGCATAAAACTATGGATAAATTAGCCATCTGAAAACCTTACACTGAATGTACATTTTAAACCTGAAAAGTGTTTCAGCAAACGATAACCCAAGTGACCATCAAGACATTGGTTTCAAAACCACTATCCAGGTAGTTTTATTAATGTCCCTTAATTCAAAATAAATTGTAAGTTGTAATAAAATGTAAATCTATTAGGTTTTGTGGTCCGATTGGTCAAATAAATTCTTTCAATTAAACAATCTTTAATTAAGGTTTTGGTTGAGATAAAAAGTGAGTGTTACGAGCTATCGTGACTTCGATCCACTCGGACACCAAATTCCCATCCATTTCAACCCCACCTTTCGAATTTTCCCTCCATTGTGTCATTTTTCAAATGTCGTGTTATCTATTTGATACTTTTATACGTTTGTTTTTTTTTAAATATAAAAAATAAATTATAAAAACATCTGTTTATAATGGGGTTTTGATAGACTTTACAACCATTCGATCAAATCATTTATTTAAGAAATCGATTTTGGTGATATCAGTCTCCCCTCTTCAGCAAAAATGTTTTTTATAGCTTCATCGCACTCCGAGTGGATCGAGGTCAAGATAGCTCAAGTGGTAGAGCAGTGGCGTGTCTAGCCGAAGGTCGTGGGTTCGAATCCCGCTCGTGACACTGGCTTTTTTATCTTTTTTCTAACGAGGGTTCGCAGCAGCAGAAGTCATATAAATCCTCAGGGTGACGGTGTTTTTGAAAAAAAAAAAGCCCATTTATAAGTATGTTGGGTTCGAATGCAGGGCGGCTGGATTCGAACCCGGGACCTTTACCTTACAGTGATGAGCGCCGTGTCAAAGGTTGAACCTTGCGGCCACCGACGCCCCCTTCAGTATTACACTTAGAATTTTGGAATTTTATGTGTGTTGACATTTCATCAATTTTTATTTGTTTAATGGCACAGTTTTATAGCTCTTGAAGCAATTGGGGCAGTTGGAAAATGGGAGAAGAAGTGGACGGACAATGGAGGTCGTCCATAAAAATAATTTCAAATAGAAGTTGGACTAAATCCAATTAAAAGTATAAAAGGGAAAACCTGCTGACACGCATTATTCTTCGCTTTATTCGTGTGCCTTCTTCAAAGAATTACAAGGAGGCACATGGAGTCACTTTGTGAATCGGGGACAGCGCGCCGTTATTTATTTTCGAAAACGTCAGCCGAGGGACAATGACAGAAGAAAAAGACGTCCCAGAGTGGGGAAATGCAAAGATCTTTTTGGTGACTTACAAAAAGCCAGGGGGGCTCGGAGTAGGACGGCGGAATAATTTTAAAATGACATTAAACATGTTGAATGGGACGAAGGGAGGCAGGCAGGGACAAGAGAGTTGTCAACATATGGAGGGTCCCACCGGGGTGCCCCCTCCGATCGTTTTTATTGTACAAGGACCCCTTTTTTTCTTCTTTTTTTATCATAACAATCGGACAAGTGAGAGGTGTGCAGGAATTGGATACAATCTCATTACTGCCTGGCTTAAATAAATCATCGCATAACTGCTTGTCCTTTGTTCGATTAGAGTGTCAAATCTCCCACATTTTTCCAAGGAGTAGTCAAATAAACTATCTTCGAATTGACCCTCTAAAGGAATTTAAAATGCCTTACTCCCACTTGAATTTTTAAGTCTAGAGGTACAATTCAAAGGTGGGATATCTATCATAGGATAGACGCAGACAAAAGGATTCGCCAAGAAAATCGAACCTAAACATACAGCAGAGCTGCTGCAGTCTGCAACTGGAGATTGTCGACTCAATAGGAGTAAAACCACAAAATACTGGGAATTACAGATTAGGCTATCAAAGTAGTATCGTTCCAATTTTAGTATATGTACCGCCGAAGCGAGTACAGGCTATCAAAGTAGGGTTTTTTTCAATATTTCAAGTATCGACTACTTTTTCACTCTGGAACACTCTGAATCAAAGTACGTTTTTGAAGAAATAAGCAAATTCAGTTGTTACTGCCAAGCTTTTGACCTATTTTAAGGCTATACTCAGGGCAAAATAATATTGAATATGTCTACAGATTAATATACATAAGTTTTTTTACAATTGATCTCAAATTTCCTTCCAGACCGACTCAGTATTAACTCTGCCAATGTCCTAGCTTTGACCACCCATTCATGGTCTTGCAGAATTGTATATCGTGCTCCTGTAGGGAAGTGGCATCAAGCATCAAAACTTAAATTTCAGCCAGGCTTAAAACCAAATCTTTTGGGTCAAATCGAATTGCTATAGATGCATCAAACAATGGGTTAACTATATATATCCTCAGTTCAAGACAGGAACAAACGAAAAAGTTCGTTAAAGGACCATCGAAGAAATTAACGGCAGAACTATTTGAAGTAACTAGGAGGGAACTAAACCTCCAGAAATTATGAAGGTGGGATGAGTACCGGTATTAATTTTTGAAAAGATAGTTCTTACTCACATTATGTTGTTTTCAACTATAATCAATAGTTATTCAGAAATCGTGAGATGCGGTCTGGTGTAATGTAGGTTTCAGAAAAACATTTTCTTTATCGTGCCAGCGTTTCGATCTTTATTGAGATCATCTTCAGGGCTCAAAGTGTTTGTCTTCTGTGTAATTTTTCCTTTCTTGCGTGTCGTGTTCAAAACACTACTAAGTTTCGGTTAGGACTAGAATAGTACCATTGCTGAGTGGACGCTACAATCTTCGGATTGTAACAGCAGAAGACCGCAGAAATTGCTAGGAAAAAGAAGATACTGCGGAACATGTCCCCTATCTGTACCAAGACCTATGCTGAGATTCCTACTCCTGGGATAAAATACATCACAAGATAACCCTTAACTTCTTTGGAATCAGGTAATGGAGTCAATTTTTTTTTAAATCTTCTTACAAATGAAAACAGATCATATCGTTTATTGTTTAATGGATGGCGTATTAAAATTCGAAATCAGTTGTACTTGGGAGACAAGAGTACATCTCCATGTAAGGTATTTTACATCTCCGAACATTAACTTCGTCTTTAAAAACGTTAAATTCGCCCTGTCTTTTTGGTTTTACATTACAGAAACTCAAAATAACTAACATGATTACGCTTATCGTCAAGTAAAGTTGATGAAAACTGACTGGTACTATGTAAGAAGACACTACGTCTTCTTAATGAGACATGATTACAACGGGAACAGTTTAAAAACTACACCCATAAGGTTGAAAGATAAACACAATCCATGAGAAAATAAAAACATTTTTCAAGCTAGTTGCTTCCTTGTTTCTGTTTCCATTAATATTTTTGTTATAATTGTTTGTAAACTATTAGCTTCACGTCAAAAAACGACTAAATTTAGTAAAGTTCATAGGGTTGTTTTTTCTATTGAACTTCTTAGAAATGTAAAATCAAATTTGCAAACCAATAGTTTAAACATTATTATTTAATAGATGTCGACCAAAATAGAAAATTACATTTGAACGGCAAAAGACAAATTCGAATATTTGCTATCCACAAAAGAACAAACACGTCTTCAAATAGGAACAATTTATGAAAATGACTGGTCCTCCCGTCGTCGCTCTTACAATGTGGTCAGACGCATTTTCCACCAGACGTCCTTTTAAGCCCAATATTTCGAAACCGCCAATCTGTCTGAGCTTTTTTTTAAACCTACTTGGCAGTTGTAGCTTTAATGAATAACCAAAGAAAACATAGAATTGGTAGGGGAAAAAACTTATGTCTTCTACGACTACGTCCTGGCCCTGTCGGTCTCAACCGCATATATGTATATGCCAGAGACAAAACAGTGCATCCGACGAAAAATCCCAAAAAAACGAATTCATTTGTTTTCTATCCGTGGTCAAAAAAAAAAACATCAAAGAACCTTTTTTCCTTTTTCATTCTTTTTTTCGAAAGACTGTCTAGGAAGTGGGAACAAAGATGGTTGAAGGAAAGTCAGATACTCTTGCGGTCTACCGCAGCCGGCAAGGCCTGAAAACCGCAACGTCGGCCGAGTACAGTCTAATCGATAAGTTTTCCTTTTTTTAAGTTTTTAAAAAACTAATGTCCGGTTAAAAAAATGCCTGATAAATAATTGCTATCAGTATCTTCTTTCTGATGATGTCCTGAAAAGAAGGAGTGTGTCTTTAATTTTTTTTTTTTTTTTACCGATTAACAATATTACCATACATATTATATTTAGGTATTTGATTAAAAAGTATTCTTTATTTAATTTTTATTAGCTAAATACTATTCGAAAATAAATGACGTGCTTAAGACAATACTATTTTGGTAATAATTTTGTCTTTATTATGAAATTAATAATAAACATAAATACACACTTTTGTTTATTTTAATTTTAGTTTTAATAATTCATGATTGATTTAATAAATAAAATGTAAATAAATGGCACTGTACAAATAGTTAAGATTGCCTTTGATGTGCGAATGCTTTTTAGAATCGTATTATCGAGAAAAAACGAGTAATTACGTTAACAAGTGTGTTAAATTTAATATATTTCATTAACATTAAAAAGGCACTAATTAAAAAATGTTCGTTTAATGTAAAAATAACTGAACTAAGGAGATAATGTAATAATTTTAAAAAGGCATTTAGGACGGAGACACATTTTCGTTTTCAACATTTTCTTCCATTGTGGGACTGCAGTGAAGTCCAATTTCAATTTTTTAAAATTATTATTATATACAAAACAACATTTTCCACCGAGGGCGACATACCAGTTGGAATATAAATAGGCTACTCTTCGATTGAGTTGCAGGATTCGACGGTTATTAGTCGTGTACGAGGTGTTTATTTTATAATCAGTCTTGTTAGTTCGAGTCTATCGTTTGGAGCGAGATGTGAAGATCCCTGAAGGCCTGGCCGAGAGGACCCTGAAGCGTCTGCCTCTTCAGGAGGAAAGACCTGATGTCAAGAAGGCTGTTGTAACATTTTATACACTTTTCGTACCTGAAAATTAGAAAAGTAAATAGTTACATCACAATTTTTCCACGCTACCTATATCCCGACCTTCTTCGCATCAATGGTTAATTAAAATCCTCAAAACTCTACTTTAAAGCACATAAAATTTGTCAAATTTCAATTTACCATAATAAAGTAGAGGTATAAGAAAAAATTATTCTTTGGCTGGCACATCAGAGCATTCTTTTAATATTTCGGCTTGTCTTTAACAATTAAATTAAATATTTAATTTTTTTAAGATTATTAGACTTAATTTTTTTTTAAATCATTGCTGATTTTCAATTCGTCAGTACTGAAAGCGCCTAATTTATATAAATTTCCATTTTTTTTTTTTTGTTAATGTATTTATAAAACATTTTATTCACTTTTCGAACCTGAAAATTAGAAAAGGATTTTTTTCCATGCTGCCATATCCTGAGACCTTTTTCACATCAATGACTAATTAGAAGCCTTTACACCCTACTTTAAAACATGTAAAATTTGTTATATTTCAATTTATTATGGCATAAGAAAATACCACTTTTTGACTAGCACTAAGTGAAATACTGTTAATATTGGCTTAACGTAACAATAAAATTTAATTTTTAATTTGTTAGATTATTCGACAAAAGATTATTTTTGTTCCTTGCCGATCTTCAATTTGTCAGTATTGTCAGAGCCTAATTTCTCTAAATTTCCCAAATTTCTTTTTCTTGATGTCTTTATAAAACATTTTGTACACTTTTCATACCTGAATTTGGAAAAGGAATATCTTTTTCTTAACGTACATGTTGCATGGTTCAAGGATTCTTTCGCGATTTAAAACCAAATGATTAGTTTAAAAATAACACAAAAACAATAGCTTTATAAGTTGGAAGAAAAAGAATTAAAATCTACAATTTGTAAAACATCCTGTAATTTTAGTCTAGTGTTGCTAAAAAGAAACGATAAACCAAATAAGACAAGGTTTCGCCTTTTTTTTATTACATTAAATTTTTCTTTGGTTTACGGCTATATAAATTTGTAACGTTAAATTATTAGACTTAAACAATTTACCTTTCTTCCCTTGTTATGTCGACGCCGAGGGCAACAGGGCCGGACAGGACGTTCGTTTTTATCACAGGCGAAAAATTCTTCAGTATAAGCCTCAATGCGTCGCATCCGATCTTCATATGCCTATAAAAATAAATTGCAGATTAATTGATTGTTCTGGTGGATTTAGAAAACATATAAGAGCCAGCATACTTTGGCTGCAAAATTATATAAATTATTCAATTCCTGTTTATAAATTTATTTAAGGGTAAAAGGAAAGCTTTACTTTAGATAATCATCCTCTTTGTTTCTTTTTTCCGTCCTCGATTCTCACCATCTCTATCCTACTGGTCCTTCCGTCCACATCGTTTTACAATCCGACAATGTTTCAGAGTTGCCGATACTACTGTAGAAAACAGAGTATGCTTTATAAACTTTAACTTCCTAAAACCACTCCTTATTCCTGAAATCTACCTAACAACCGACGTTTCAGAGTGAGGCGCACAAGGAAGCATTCATGCTCCCATCCTTTAAATCATCTTTGTTGGCCAACTTGTTCACCCCAATACCATCATCACCACCTAAGCGGACAATAGTGCAATTCTGTCCTCTAGCTCGAATCTTATCCAAGTAACCTCCAATATCCACGACCATGTTCATCTTATCGTACACAGGTGTAAAAAGTGGAGTTCAAGACTGAATGAAGAAATATTTACTTGGTAAACGTTCATTGGAAAAACATCATTGTCCTCTATTGTATAAAAACAAAGAGTTACCGACTTCCATTCAAGACATGTACTTAGGACTAAACCTAGAAGAGAGGCTGACGTGGAATACCCAAAGAGACAATAACTTAACAGAAGACTTGTACGAAGACTTATAGGACCCGAAATCTGCCTTACTAAACTAACCTAATATTGCGTCCACTTTAGACATATGGAGTGGAACGGTGGGGGTTCTGCAAGGCATCGAACATCCAGCGCATCGAAATCATCCAACCAAAAGGCCTTAGACAAATAGTCATAGTTCTTAACTAAACCACTAGCCTCACTATCCACCTCAAGATTCCTTTTGTCAACTTATTCTTTCTCGAATCCAAAAGTTTCAAACTAACCTCTTGATCCATACTAACCCAGATGAACCGCTCTACACATTCCCATCCCTAGAACCCACTAAGTCGCCTTAATCGACAATGTCCTCGAGACCTTCTTGCCCCTTACCTTACTCCCTCATATTGAGCACTGACTGCCAGTGTTGGCTGAAGATTCTTTTTGGCATGTGTCTACCAAGCGCTGACACTAGTGTGTTAGGATTGTGATCACGTGAAAAAAAAATCTGTTTTCACATTTATAATATATACAAATGTGTGGTGATTAGTTACGTTAGTCGGTGATTATTCGGAAATCGTGAGATGCGGTGTGGTGTGATGTAGATTTCAGGAAAAAAATTTCTTTTCTAATGCCAACGTTTCGATCTTTATTGAGATCATCTTCAGAGCCTGGGATTTACAAACATTGTTTAAATTTTACAAATACACGTAGGATGTGAATTTTTTTTCTTTCTTTTCACATCCTACATGTATTTATTAAATTTAAACAATGTAAATCCCAGGCTCTGAAGATGATCTTAATAAAGATCGAAACGTTGGTACGATAAAGAAAATGTTTTTCTGAAACATACATCACACCAGACCACATCACACGATTTCAGAATAAATATATACAAATGTGTATAGGCTAAAAATAAAACGATTTACAATTTGTATTGCTAGATCATCAATTGTAGTAAAATTCTAACTGGTATGTTATCCATACATCGGAATGGGTAAAATGTACTTATTTAAGGTTTGTAATATATTTCTAATGGTATGAGGGAGGCCCAAATTCGTAAAAATTATTTGACACTGCGGTCTGCACAAATGCAGGACACACGCGATAGGGGAGAAACAGAATACTCCAATAAAAGGAACATCGGGCCAATCAAATCTAAAAATATTCTCCACGGTCTATCCGGCTAACAAGTAATAAATCTTCAGATATGGGACCGATTCACGCGAAATCGCCGAAACGAGGGTACACCGTGTTCAAAAAAAAAGGGTTGCTCCGCCGGACTAAAAGGGGTGGTAGCGTTTAAACCGTGAACGCTGTATATTATGTCACATTGTCCCAGTTCGGAAGCTCAAAGGAAGAGTCCGTTCGATAATTTTACGCTAGGGACAATAAAACGGTCGTGTCCCAATGGGTTTGTAAATTTTTTATTCTATAGATTTGTAATAGCGATTGCCGTCCGTTCATTCGGATTATAAACAGGCCATTAAAAATGTAAATAATCGCGCACGTCGGCAATCTGCGCCCGTAAGCCCTGCCAGTTGATGCCTCTATTCTCGCACTGCCCTACACTCATTATTTATGCAAAGGATATTCTAGACTTATTTTAGAAAATGTCATTCAATGAAGTACTATCAAGCCTGAATACTTATATAAACAAAATTGAAAAAATAATAATATTATAACAAAATATTAAATTTCTCCATTTTTTGAAGAGGTCTATGTGTTCTTTATCCTTGTTTCTTATCACCCTAGTTTTCCCTAAACTCCCTGACTTTTTCCTTTTAATTTTCTTTTACACCTTCAATGGTTGATTTATCATGATTTTTCTTACACATTTATACTGGATGAAAAGAATGTGTCGGTGTTCTTAATAGGGTAAATGTTTTATGTGTATCGACAGTTTTAAGTTGAATGTTTTCTGTTCGTACAATTTGTTTTAAAACTATGTACGAATTTTGAAATTGGTGGTTTTGTGCGACGTGTTACATAAATGGATTTTCTAACATTATCCCTTAATGGTTTAATATGCTTTTCTATGTATTTTCTGCCATTGTTTTCTCACAATGTACGTTAGCTATCTTTTTACTAATTAACTACATTTAATCATCTGTTTTGTTTTGATAATTGAGCTTGAGTATAAATCAATTTGGCTCAAAAATCTGTAATTAGTTTACTTATTCGTATAACAAAATTTCACAAAAACTATTTTTCAAAATTTTGTAGAATATCGATTTAATTAATTTTCAAATGCTACCACGCTCATGATAATCCTGTATTCATTACACAGAGTGGGCGACCAAAACACCAAAGGGTTAAATGCCTGGGTAGACTCGTACCCAATCTCTAAAGGGTCCTGGACTTGATTGGTTCAAGTGTCCTTTTTCTTCTTTTATTTCACAAAAACGGCAGAAGGGGTTTGGTAAATACCCATTACAAAGAGGTTTCTTCTCAATGGGCAATGGCCCATCAGGATACAAATCAGCCTCCTCATTCCCTTCCTTGAGTTAGAGAATAGCCATTTCGATTCTTTTGGTTTGATCTCCTTCACAAACTCCTTCGATTGCCTATGTCTGGGGGATAGATTCTACTTCTTAAGGATTTGTTTCATGCCCCAGTTTTTAATAATTCTTTCGCTGTGCTCATAGAGTGAGGTAATACTGGTTGTGGCCTGACAAACACAGTTTTTGAGCCTTCTTTGGCCAGGCTATCCGCCTCTTCATTGCCATAGTGTCCTTTACGTGCCGGTACCCAAATAAGAGTAACCCCTAGTGATCCTATTGATAGGTTCAACATTTTCCTCCACCAGCCTAGATGTTGATAACTCTTTTTGTAATGACCTAAGACTGGCCTGACTGCCGGAAAAAATTCTAATATCTTTTCCCTTGATTTTATTATCCATAAGTGTTCTGCAGCAAACATTAATGGCCCATATTTCCGCCTGAAAAGCAGAGGAGTTATTATCAAGAGGGGAAGAGATGCCGATCCCTAATTTACGCATATGTATTCCAGCACCGCATCCCTTGCCTTTAATAAGCAAACCATCGGTGAAACAGTCATGCTAAGATGGTCATCATCCACGCTGCAGTTATATTCACACAGAGTAACCACCTGGAAGTATTTTGTCCCTGAAGGGGCCATTTTATCACTAATGCTTAATAGTTGGCGGCTGACCTTACTGAACAATTGTAGGATTTTCAAGTGACCTATGTTGTTTCCCTTATGGTTCCAACTTCCAACTGCCTTCACTAATTAATCTATAGCAGTGGTTAGTGCTCTGACCTTAGCCTTGTGACCTCATGTGTAGAGGTGTAGTATTGGTTATAATCTCATATGCCAGGGTGGGTGTAGTTGAAAATGCTCCCATCATCATCAAACAAACTTGTCTTTGAAATGACCTTAATTTGTTAATATTCCCTTTATTTTCTAGCCCTTTCCACCATATTGGGGCTGCGAATAGAAATCTAGGTAGAATAATTGCGGTACAAATCCATTTGGCCATCCAAAGTTTGATACCCCATGCTATACCAACAATTCTCCTACATTGCACCATAGATAATTTGCCTTCCTTGTATGTTTTTAATGTGGCCTTTCCAAATTTCCTGTCAAGCGTCACTCTGAGGAATACTCCTAACTGTATCATCCCTTATTTTATAATGTTATTTTCCTATATCAGGTGTTTTTAAATTTATTTATTTATTTTTTTAATTCAAAAGAAAGTATTTTATTTTCTTGAAGAATATCTGTTAATGAGACAGATTGAGAAGAGGATGGGGTTGTCCCAAAATATTAAATTAAATTCTTTTAATTAAAAAACTGGTTGTTTTTGTTCCATAAAAACACACCCAATTTTTAATATTGCTTGAACAGCTTTTAAATAAAAACTGAAAAATTCTTACAAATTATCCCTGTTTTTTATGTGAAAAAATAAATATAAGTAAATAATAAATGTTGGCTGGTGATTACAGTTGATTCTTGAATATGGATTATTTGAGTTCGGCTGCTTCATTAATAAACATTCATTTGTGCACTTTGAAGCGGGCAAGCAAACGACAAATGGCCAATCTGCAAGTACCGAATATTGTTGCTTGGCTAATAACCAAGCAACCAGCCCCAATAGTCAAGATTCGGCAAAATTTTTTCTCGGCATTCGGCGACTCCTAACTTTCTAGAGACACTTTAACATACAATCACATAATTTGACAGAATGCCGGGGCAGGACAGCATGAAAAAGGCATGGGATAACTGTAGAAATTGAACCCATAACCATGGCATATTGACAAGACTGACCATTTGGTTTCCCCTGTCCCCATCTTGGGTGTATAAAATATGACACATTGTGTTTGCCAATTATAATATCACTTCATACACCTAGCGAAAAAATAATAGTGAAACCTTAGAATGTAATCCTGAAAGTTACAACTACAAGTTATCGAAAGACGTTAATAATTTAAGACCGTATAATTATTTATTAATTAATTAAAAAACATTGTTGAATTAGATTGGATTGCTCATTCAGTCTATCGCATGTGACAGCCCTATAATGCAGAAAGCCACGTTGACTGCTGAATCGCTTTTTGTAAGAAAACAATCTGTCATGGCCAGGCCTTAACTACTGTTGTGTCCTCACATCGATACAAACTAATGTTGATTTCATGAATAATTTAAAATAATTACTTACGATTCAAATGTGCTTTGAAGAAGGGTGTGAATTGTAGGTAGAAGAATCACACAAATATCCAAACTCCACATATTTCTGTAATTTATTACGAATATTAATAACTTCACATTTACAATTTTACATTTTTTATTTTTGTTTACTTACGGCCTTGAAATAATCGCTCGGAGAAAATCTGCCATAATGAAAGGATCCGTATCACTAACAGCTGCTTCAGCTGCAGCCTTAAAAAGTTTCATTAATTAGAAAATTAGAATACATATAAGGCAAATTATCTTTAAAAACATAAAGGATTATTTACTTTTAAATCTTGACTTTGCCACAGTGAGTAAAATGTCTGCAATTTTAAACCTCTGTTATCAAGTATCACCATCAAAGATTCGTTTCCTCTCATCATCGAAGACAAGACTTCTGCTTCCGACTTTTCAGGTATAGACTGTGAATACTCCGAGCCACGTTGATATGATCTCTGTAAAATAGTTGATGTATTGCAGGTGCTAAAATATTTAAAAATTAAGTTCCGACATACCGGAACGAACTCGTCGAAATCTATTAGACCAGTTGGCCTATCTGTCGGCATTGGTATAAAATCATCAAATTCTTGATTAACTCTTGAATGACTATTTATGTGCGATATAACATGGGAGTTTGGTTGATTATTTGAATTAGAGTTTACATGACTGTTCACATTTGTCATTGACTGTGAATTATGATGCCCATGAGAAGATGAAGAACCTCTATCACTTTTTGTTTCCCTCAGCAACGTCTTTACTAAATCTATAAATGTAAAAAAAAAGTTAAATTAATGATAAACAGAATATAATTTTAAATGAAGACTTGTAAACATAAGTCATTAAATTTTCTGACGTACTGGAAGGACCATGTGGCCGGGGAATGGGCTTGCTATTCTTGGTATGAGGGGTTGAAGCCGCTCTTGGTATGTTGGTTTCACTGCTACTATGGTGGATACTGCTGAGTTTGACGGGGAATTCAGGCTCCTGATCCATGGATTCGTCCCTGGACATCCTTTGCCGCCTGCTCATATCAATGCTATGCGGAGAAATTGATCTCCTTCGTTCCATGACGACATTTACCAATGAAGAACTGGTTGGTTCAAGAAAAGCAGTCTCTTGATTGTCAACAACTGTCTCATCTGGTAATGTAATCGTTTCCATGAGATAAGTAGTGTCTGGAATAATTTTCTAATGTTGTTAAAACTGTTACTAATAGATAAAATTAATTTAATAAACATATAAATTTAAAAAATTATAGGAAACATTTCACTAGCAGCAATTTGGCACAGGTTGATGCTCAATACAAAAAATTAAAACTATATATTTGATGATATTTACACACATTTAATAAATTTAAAAACGTCAAATATTTAACAAATGTGCTGGGTTTTTTTTTTCCTGGGATGAACATCTAGGTTCACTTTAACTTAATATGTAAATTATATACATAATAAGTAATTAAATCTTTGCTTCTGTTACAAACAGTATTTATATTTTCCAGCAGTGCCTACATATTCTGTGATGTTCCTTTACTTTGTAAATTAATCTATTTTATTTTACGCACATTTGTACTTGCTTACCCGAAAACCTAAGCACTAATAATAAAAGTGAACAAGTCCAGTTAAAATTCATTGCTTGGTGCAAGTGAAGTGCACCTGGGTGGTAAATGTAAATTGAATTTTCTTGCAAATATGGTTTGAAAAAATCCATTTTAAATGGTATAGGTAAAGCATTTAATTTTTTTTTTTTTTTTTTAATGAAATAAAAACACCAGGAATAATTTTGGCAAGAGACTTCTCAATAAAAAAGTTCATTTTACGATGTAATTAGGGTAGAAAACGTTAATCTTCTAAGCTAAATATACTAAACATTTTTCAAAATAACTTCCAAAAGTTTATATATTAACTGATTTTAAAAAGGGAGAAATTCTTGTAACATTCACCTTGCAGTTGATGTTAACCAAAATTCTCCCAAGGTACAATTTTTATGTATATATTTTTTATTTATCCATGGAGTTTGAATAAGGGTTTAGGAATTATTTACAACATTACTGTTTCAAAATATACCTCAAATACAAACACCCGCCACTCTGTTATAGTAAGTCGGTAAATAAGTGATTTTTTCTGTACAGTTAGGAGCAATGATTTTCCCAAGAACAATTTTTTGTGTTAATATTTAACAGTGATGAAGTGCATTCAAAAACAAAGCCTACCTTGTTCGGGTTCATCTACGACCACTGGTATAGTCGGAGGTGTTGGTGATCCTGATGATTTTGGTATAGGAGAACCAGCATAAATACATATTGGAGGACTTCGATTCACTGCAAAATGCATTCACAAAAGCAAGAAACACACATATCACAACACTACAATAGTGCTACTACTAAACACAAATAAAAGAAGAAAATCTACATATTTATACAGTGTGCTATTTACACAAATTCAAAAAGATAGTTTTAATTTTGAACTTACAGTTCCTACTGGGTTGGAACACACGATGGTAATCTTCAACATTTGGTATATCATTTAAATTTTCATCTTCTGGATCTGTTTCTGACCTTTCTGACTCCTCTATTGTCTTAACAGTCAATCTGTAAATTCAATATTTCTTTTAATATGCCTTAAAATACTGAGGAATGTTGGACGTACGCTCTTTTCACTTCAGGTGTCGGTTTGACTTTGGTGAAACTTTTGCGAAGGGGGTTACTGTGGGAGAAAGAGGAAGTTGTCAAATCAGGAAGAGGACAATGGGTCTGGAAAGAAGGATCAACCAGCCAAACTGAAACATTTGTCGATTGAAATGACGCCCCAATCTGTAACAAACATAAAAATTAACAAAAAATAATAACTGGGTGTAAAAAGCAGTGTTTACCAATTTTGAATCTAAAGTTGTTGTCAAATCATGCACATTTCCCCATGGTATTTGTAATGTGCTTAGTGTCCTCGCTGGTTCCCATCCATAAACTCTCAAATTATCAGAAACTCCGGCGTATAAAAATTCACCGTTTGAATTGAAATGTAAGCACCTTATTCCAAACAAAATGTATAGTGTCTTAAAAAAAGTTAAAACAACAACTGTCTAAAATAAAAGCATTCAAATTTACCTGGCATTAGGAACTTCTTTATCAGTAGAAGAAACTAGAGTGAATCTTTCCAAATCCCAAAAGTTGACGGTATTGTCTTGACTAGCAGAAGCAATTAATAATTCACGGGGATGGAATTCTATAGACATCACAGGACCGCTATGTTCGGAAAATTCATACAACATTTTGCCCATCCTCAAGTCCCATAACTACAATACATTGAAATACAAATTTTAGATTTAGATTTTACCAGTATTGAAATAGCAGTTATATTTTCAGTGCTGAGTTTTCTGATAATAAATGGACAAAATGAGTGAGTAAAAAACTGCTTTCAACCACTCTAGATGTTTATTAAATTTATTTGCCATTGTGGTTATTGATGTGGATTCAATGAATTATTATATTAAATCACTTTGTAAATAGAATGCTCTCACTTTAAAGCCAGAATTTGCAATGTTTGAAAATCCTTAATGATTGTAATCCTTAATGACATTTAAAAAGAAAATTTATCTGCTCAAATTTGGCCAATGAATTAGAAGAACATGCAAGCCACTCTTTCCATTTGAATTAATGAATTATTGATCAATATAACTGTTACTCGCAATAAAAAAGTATACATTTAGGTTAAAAGAAACCAGGTATTCTGAGGCAGTTGAATTCATTTATAGATGGATGTTCACGCTATATGGTCACTTAAGTTTTTTTCAGACTTTCCTTTCTTACACAGGGCCATCTCAAATTCCCCAATTTTTATAAGGTAATATTTTCCAAATAAATGGACACTTGGAGTGCTAAATATGGGCTTTATAACCCCAAACAACCATCTCTAAATAAATAAAATAAACCAACCACCACGGAATACCTGGTTTCTTTGTATCTAAATATTCATCATTAGAAAAGTATTTTCGATTTTATCACTGACTTAACGTTATGAAAATATATATATTTACTGGTTAAATAAAAACAAGTCAGTTTGCTCTACTAGAAAAAATACAGAGAAGAATTATATTCAAAATAATTAGTAACTTGTCTAACTTAAAGGTTTGTGAAAACAGGAAGAATGTTTTATTTCAACAAGTCAATGTCTGATGACAATTTCCAATACGAAACAAAAATTCGCCTAAATGGATGAAATTGAGCTTCTGCTGAACCAGATACAGTCTTGATCAATTTACTATTTGCTAATGATAAAAATTGAGAGTGTTGGGTAAATTTCCATAATTAAAACGTAATTGCAATACGTGAAATAAATTAAGGGGGGGGGGTCACGATGGATGGGTGAAATAAGTGTCAGCTTTTTGGTACAGAATTATTCAAAATGACATAAATTCGATTCCATGACATTTTCTTTCTTATCGTCATGCCTATAGTTAGTTGGATGTAAAACCATCTTGTGCGGTTGAGAATTAAAACTTGTAAAATATACATTAAAAATGAAAAAATGAGATTTAAAAAATCAAAAACATAAATAATAAATTAATTTTAACCCTTGAAACAGATTTTTTTTTTTTTATTTGTCCATATATTATTATAAAACTCGTTGACTAACAGCATTTAAGAAAATTATTTAAAAATCATTTTTACGTGTACATGCATCTCTAAAAGTGTTATAAATGATTATTTGATGTAAATATCTACAGCAGTACCTTAACTATTCCTTCATGCCCAGCAGATGCTAGCCAATTACCATCTGGGCTGAATTTTAGGCTGTTTACAGCCCCAGTATGCCCGCGGTAAGTGTAAAGACATCCTTTCCTTCGAATATCCCAAAGCTGTAATAAATAAAAATTATTATTATTATTATTTTAATAAATTCAAATGAGCAACTATCACCTTGATTAAGGTATCAGAACATCCAGATGAAATGAAATCGCCATACGGGTGGAAATCAATGGTTTTAATCGAGCTTTTGTGTCCAGTCAGCGTCCTAAATACACATTTGGCTTCAAGATCCCATGTCATAAGGGCTCCTGCACTCGAACCGGCATAAACATGACTTTCTGTGTGCCCGAATCGTACGCATTGAATAGCCGTAGAATGTCCATTTAAACTCTAGGAAATATTCAAGCATATCAAATAAATAAATAGCATTAAACAAATTTCTATTAACATAAAAAGTCAAAATTTCAATTGGAGGTGGTGTTATAGATCACATGAAACTGAATTGGATTTAATTACAGAGTACAATCAAACCTTCTATCCTTAATCGACCTTCATCCAGACCTTGTAACCATAAATCTTAAGATTAATTTCAATTAATTATTCTTTTCATATATGACATGGTTGAGATGGAAAAGTTAGTCATGAGCGGGATTCGAACCCATGACCTTCGGCTCAATATGCCTCTACTCTAACCACCTGAGCTATTGGTACTTCGATCCACTTGAACACCACCTTCCCATCTCCACCTAAAACCTTTTGAATTTTCCTCTTTTTGCCATTTTTTCATTTTGGTGTCCGAGTGGATCAAAGACATAATAAATCAAGTGGTTAGAGAAGCGGCACATTGAGCTGAAGGTCGTGGGTTCAAATACTGCTGGTGACACTAATTTTTTTCATTTCATTCAAGAAAAATTAATCGAAAGAAGTAATTTGGTCAATTTGGTCACTAAACATAAATGGCTTAAGGTTAATTGTTAACTTTATGATTCACAACTTCAATAATTACTTTTATTAAGGATGTTGGTAGATTATTTTACAAATTTTACTCGAATCTTCAATCACTCTTTAATTCATACAACTCACTTTTAAGGTGGAAATAAATTCCTTTTACAACAATTTCTTTTATTTAACCAATGTTGTCAAAGAGACTTATTTTTTTACTTAATTTATTTACATCTACAACTATACGTGTATTACATACAATCAGCAGATTGTATAATTTTTGTTTGTGGTATTACAGGCATTATGGAGAAAGCTACTCATTCCACCCATTGCCCAGCCACTCTAGATTAATAAAATGGTATTAATCATTTAAGAGGTCTCTTATCATATTTTTTAAGACGTTTATGTGGTAATTGTGGGGAATGCAATAATCAAATTTGTGTGTTAATGCGATTTTGTAATTTACTATGAAAACGTCTGTAATATGTTTTGATGGATGAAAAACATTTGGCATGTGGATACATGGGATGGATCTTTGTGAAAAAACTAACATATGAAAACAATTGTAATGAAATACAGCCATACCAGTATTCTGTTGGGTTTGCCTATGGCCCATAGATTGACTTTCCTGTCAGTCCCACCTGTAGCTAGCACTCGACCGCTTATATGCCCAAGTGCTAAGCAGGTCACATTGCCTCCGTGGGCTACAAAGTCCGCTGGAAGGTACAAAAAAAATTCAAAAAATGTTGTTAGAACGTTCAATACATGAGGAAATCGTTAAGTTTGTTACCAAGTTTCTTGTAATGAGGATTAGGCCCAGCCATGGTGTTTTATCTCTGGTTTCAATTCGTCAAATCCTATTTTCAACCGTCTCGGCGCATAACTGTACGGATTTCCTCCTAGATTTTCTGTTGATTCCTGCAAAACGAATCCAGGGGCATAACTATAAACTCGTAGTAACTGTTTTTCTAACAGGGCAAAATAAAGATAAGACAAAGGGACAGTGTTATTATCTATAAACAGTAGAAAAACAAGCAAAGATGTCAAGGAGAAACCTTCGGACGGTTGATTCTCTCCTGGTGTGAAATCTCTCCAGGGGGAAAACATCGATACATTAACATCAAATAGGATTGCTCATGCTCTGTTCGGTGTAAGGTACACGGTCGTACACGTATTGTTGTCAGGTTAAAAATTTGAGGCACATTCATTTAGCCTTCAACACTTGGAAAATTCTTCATTATGGATTAAGAAAAATAACCGTAAATTATATTTTTTTAGACTTATTGTCAACAATTAATAAATTGATATTTGCAACTTTTTTTATTTGAACTTGACGAACTAACATATTGTCTTTGTAGGGTGGTGAAAACTAGTTGTCAGCTATCGATATTTGTCCATAGCAACAAGGATGATCAACGATGGTGAACTTTTAATTTACTGGACGAATTAATTATCTATAAACTTTACGGTTTTCTTTTCTTTTTTTTTTAATGAAGCTCGAAAAAATTGATTATTAATCCTTGTCTCTCATGGACAAAATAAATTACAATTATTCAGAAATCGCGAGATGCGGTCTGGTGTGATGTAGGTTTCAGAAAAATATTTTCTTTATCGTGCCAACGTTTCTAACTTTATTGAGATCATCTTCAGGCTCAAAGTGTTTGTCTTCTGTGTAATTGTGCCATTCTTGCGTGTCGTGTTGAAAAAGCTCTCGAGCATCTCATGATTCTGAATAACTATTTAGTGAATCAACTAATTATTAAAATATTAATCAATTAGAGTAAAAAAATAAATATATTTTAGTATATTATCTATATTATTAGAGTATTTTCAGTTTTTAACATTTGAACCAGAAAACAAACATATTTTTATTACACTAATTAATTATTATGTTGTTTAATAACTCCACATAATTTTATTTTGATTATTATATATATTATATAATTATTATTTGGAGGATTGCTTTTTGCAAATAATAATTGTATCTCTTTTTAAAGAAGATTACTTAAAAAATAAATATCCATTATTAAATTAGCTGTGGAGAGTGCCCACAATACGCAAGAATGGCCCGATTACACAGAAGACAAACACTTTGAGCCCTGAAGATGATCTCAATAAAGATCAATTCGTTGGCACGATAAAGAAAAACGTCTTTCTGAAACCTACATCACACCAGACTGGATCTCACGATTTCTGAATAATTATCTATTAACGGTCCCTAATCTCCACAGATACTATACTATTACCAACCGTATGGGTCACTGGTACATAAGCTCAATGAACAACCGTCTTTCAATTTACTAAACGAACATTCCAATCAACAATTTCTTAATTAAATTAACTTTAAACTTTACAGTTTTTTTTTTTTTTAATGATCGAAAAAACTGATCACTAAGCCTCGTTTCTTAAGGACAAGAAAATCACAATACAGCAGTAATATTACCAACCCTGTGGTCACTAGTATATAAGCTGTCACAATAGGCTTTGACGTACAAGGGTACGCAGACTACTTTGTCATTATAATTAAATGCAAATTCATTCAAGCTTTTGCAAGATCAAAAGCATTAAATTTAACACTGAAGTGATGCCGAGTTAGAAGTCTAAATGTAAACCCCTCAAAGGCAACAATTGTGCCATTTAGGAAAAAAAAGCTTAATGCAGCTCTAATTCTAAGAAATCAAAACGTAAAGCATTCCAAACAAGTCATATACTTAGGAATAGTTCTCAACCAAAAGTTAGTATGGAATGTTCACCTTAAAAGAACCTACAATAGAGCATTTAAAGCACAAGGAGCTTAAGGGTCATATCTGTACAAGTTGTATATCATTAAAACAATCCCCCTCAGCCACAATGGGGCATATTCTCAAGTTACTTATATATGTGAAAAAGATGGTGGTGATAAATGAAGTGAGAATACATCGGACAGCGAATAGAATCTATCAAGCAGTGGCTAGTTCAACCAAAATCTTCAACAAAGTTGAAATAACAAAGCTGGCTACCAAAACAATAGAAACATGTGCATTGAAATAAATAAGAAACAACAAAATAATACTATTTTCAGACAGCCAGACTCTATAAGCTTATGAGATCATGTAAAATATTTCTGTAACTGGAAAAAAACTAGGATTTTCCAATAGCCTAATGCCAAAGTGAGAGAGGTAATAAAGTATTTAGACTATGAAGTAGTATACTTGCTAAAAAAAAAAGTAGCCTCAAATCCATTTTGTGGCATAAATCAAAGCCACTTTAAAAAAAGAACTAGAATCTAACTAACACAATAAATACAGTAAGCATAGACTAAGTCACAAGGAAAACAAAAAGACTACTCGCAAAAACAACCAAACAGGAGAAAGAGGAAATCCTATTTAACAATAAGAAATTACAAACTCTATTATATTTACAGTACTCCAGAGAAGGAAATATTTCACATAATTTATAACATTTTAACAGTTTATACACTTTGTTGTAGAGAGGTATTTTCACTTTCTCTGGTTGTTTCCATGTCTTCCTCTTCCTCATCTTCTTCGACTTCCATCTCGTATGTTCGCACTTTGTGCATGTTTGTAGATAATAAAACTGCAACTTTGCGAACACCACTGACTGCAAGTTTGCAAGCGACCATGTTGTCGATCGGTCTGAGAGCTCCGGCTTCAACCAGCTGCGACCCATCGATGTATTTGTCCGGCAAATGGCTTGCGACAGAACATTCTTGTAAAGACCTGATCGGCATTTGTACAAAAACTGCTCCCCTATCTTCTCCCGGTTGTTCTAACAAAACCGAAATCAGCTCTTTTGTATAAATCTGCAGATCGATCGCTTTCAATCCAAACTGTAAATCGCGCGATTTAAAATAAACAAAACACTTTTGAAAGGAATTATCTATAACATTAACACTAATGTAAATGAAGTGAGTAATGTCTTTTTGTGGTATTACTGCAATTATTAATCTTTCCTCTTGTAAACAATGTTTCATTGAAACCCTTACTGACAGACTGTTGGGTACCGAAAATAAATTGATGACTGAGCTGATTGTGATTTTATCTCCAATAGCCTTTTGGGGATGTTTAAACGCCTCTTCAATAATAACTTGTAAACGTTTATACTGCTGGACCAACGAATTATTTGGGCATCTTTTTATAATTGATGGGTTGTTTTGCAAGCAGGGGTTTTTTTCCAAAAATTTTTCCCATGGGTTTTTATCCAAAGGCACTGGATGGGTCAAATCTTGATCAATAAAATACTGGCCAAGATGGTCCAAGTAACATCTCTTCTTTTTACCTTTTACAGCATTGCCTTCTAAGTTGTATAAATAATCTGCAATGAACGATATGTCTTGTTCACTGACTCCAGGTAAAGTCAAATCAGCTATGTGATCATCTGTAAGCCTTAAAATTATTTCGTACAACCATTTAAAGAGGGCTTTGTATTTTTTTGAAGAGTCGTCTATCACTAGTGAAACTTCGCTCGCTTTAACTAAAAATGATCCATTTTCTGTAAAACTCTTTGTTATAACAAATTCATCTAGTCCTAAAACTCTGAATCTTTCCGTCAGCCTTGCCATTCCTCTCAAGTCGGAGAGATGAAAAGCAATATTTTGGCCAACCGCTTGCAAATGTTTCAGAATCAGTTTTTGAATGTTAAAATGGCTTAACTCAATACTGTGACTTAACTTTTTGATACCTTTATCGGTAAGGTCTTGAAGGAGAAATGTTTCCAAAGGATCGGATGTAATTCCAAACATCAAAAGCTCTAGAAAATCAGCAGAGACAGACCCTTCAGGCATAGAATCTGCATAATGGGATAGTTTCGATTCCATTTCTAAAAGTAGCATGTTTTCATAAGCCTCTGTTATAGCGTGCATTGTATTTTCTAAATAATCCATTAGACTCATAATTTGACCATACTTGTAGGCTAGAGCATGTATCTCTCTGCAGTAAGAGGAAAGAACAAATGTGTCAAATATGACAACTTTCAATGAGTTCTCGGTTGTGACAAAAACAAAAATATTTTTTAAGTCCGCGCTCATTTCCACGCTTGCAATAACAGAATTTCCACGCAGGCTCTCAGGTAGATTTATAACTCCACAAGCAAAAAGTCCAAACACGCTCATAAACAGTTGTCCATTGTTCAAAACGACAATGAGAAAGTTTAGATCCTTCTGATCAATCACTTTTTTAGTATCTTCGTATTCCTCATTTGTTTCTTCGCTTATCGAACTGTAAGTCCTTGAGATCGGTGGCAGTTTTGGCAGATAGACTGATGATTTTTCATGAAGTATTGTGTTTTGGTTCATTGTGCTTGTAGTCCCTTTTTCCTCGAGCCAAGCTAAAAATGAAATCATTGATTCTTCTCCAACGGAACAGTTTGATTTATGAATGATGTCTTTGTTCTCCACATTGACCAATAGAATATCATCTGAAACAAGAAACAGGTTGCACAAAGCATTATAATTTTTTTCTTTTTACAGTACAATATGAATGTTTCTTACTGTTGCTATACCCAATTGCAATTACTTTTCCATCTGGTCTCCAAGCAATTCCTTTTACCAAGACTTCTTCTTTTGGTGGTGAAAGAGACCAGACTTTCTGCCAACTGAGCCTATGCAGTGAAACTTCTCCTAATAAAAAAAATTTTTATTTTACCTTATAATACAGTATTACAACCTAAAGTGCTAAAAATGTAATATATAAATTATAATTTTATTAATAATTTATCCTGCAAGAACACTGAAAGTTGAAATTGTATTAATAATTAAAGCCTCATCTTCATGGTCCCGTCTAAGGTGTGGTACGTGCTGTGTATTGAGAGTGTTCACAAAGTGGATGCACCCACCGTCCTGTAGCTTTTAGATAGCAGAATTATGATAGTGGGTCAACCTACATAGTCCGAATAGACTCCCTTAGCATGATATTGCTGTCTGTGACAGGTCCTCATTAACCCTCTCATTGTGCTTTTGATGGAGAGGAACCGGAGGGTCTCGGTAAATCGATAGTTGTTGAATCCACTAGACACATCGGTCCAGAGGGTAACAAAAAGGCGATGAGGCAGCTAAGGCCAAGATTCCCAACCACTACAATCCCTTTGTTGCTAAAAATTCAATAAAAACCATGATTAAAAGTAAGTGGCAGCTAATGGTGGGCTGAATCAGAAGGGAAGCTTTCACATAACAAGACCACTGACAATAGGTGGCCCTCAGCGAATCAGAGTAGGAAAAGGATCATCCTCACCCGATTAAGAATAGACCATAGGATGAGGATGGCACATGGATACTTATTTTTGGGTCAAGTATGCATACGTGTCCACCATGTAGAGAAAGGTCGCTCCACTTAATTAAAAGTTGTTAATCCTTAGCTCCATACAGAAAGCGCATAAGATTGCCACTCTCTATGAAAATTGTGTTTGAGCAGGGCAACGAGTATTTGGGTGCCTTGTTCTAATTATTGGAGGAAACAGGGTTGTTTTATTATAAATAGTACTGATATGTTTCTGCCTCCTAGTGTGTATTGAATATATTTATTAGTGTGAATGTGTGGTGTGAGAGGGCTGATGGCAGAATACCAAGTATTCCACCATCCTACTAATTGAATGAATTGTATTTAAATACGAAAGAATATATTTAAAAGTAGGTGAGAAAGTGAATGGATTTGGATTTAGAGACTGCATTGCAGGTTGAAATGACCTAGCTCCTGAACGTCAACCTTGGCATCTGGAGAGATAAGACCGAAGTCTGGTCCCTGTCTGCCAACTCTGAGATGCATGATTCTAGATTCCTGCAGGTAATTTATTGTAATTAACAAATACTAAAATTACTGGCGTACTGTGGAAAGAGATAGGTTTATCCCTGTACATATGTGTATTTGTGGACACAATTGAGCATATATAAATCAGTGATCAATAAATGAATATTAATTGTAAAATGCATATCATAAACATTCCACCATCTGCATTTGTCACAATAAAAAAAGTGAATCTCTGGTTTTATCTAGCCACACAAATCTAATAACTTAAACCTTTGTGCCAAGTAAGGAATCATTTTAAAGAGGTCGAGCTTGGGCAGTTTTCACCAAAATTTCTTCGTACTTTTAGTACTCAGCATTTCAAAACTGCCCTCAAAAGTGTAGAAACCTGTAATAGACCCTGCTAGTCAAAACTAATTAATTTACTGGTACCAACAAAAATCAAAACACTCATTTCATCTTCATTAATTTAATTTACCCTTTGCATTTGACAATGCCAGCAGATCCATTTTATTGGACCATACCAACAAATCCACCTTCGTCGCCAAATGGCGTTCTTCGAGTTGTCTCATAGGATTTGACATTTTCTCTTATGATTGACCTGCAGAGATACCTGCGTGCATACAAGAAACAAATGTTAATTTAACACACACACCCTTATCAACTACAATATAATTTACCATTTAACTAATTATAAACATTTGTTAATTGATTTTTGATGTTTGTTGGGCTTTATTAACATTCAAACGTGTTTATCACATTTTTACGTTTAGCTTTAGCAAATACCAAGTCAAATTTACCTGAACTTGTCAGGTCGCGTTCAAGGAGGTTTTACTACCGCGTGGTCTCTAGTGATAACAGGTCCGGAATGATGTTTATTCTGTCTCTTCCATTTTCCCATTTTTAATGTTGATTTATGCAATAAACAATAAAAATTAATAAATGATGGAGTTTGACGGTTATCACGATTTAAACATAGACGCTAGCTGTGCGATAGACGATGAATTATGGGACACACTATTCGATTGTTAGTTGTCAGTTTGTTTATTTTGTTGATTATTTCACTAATAATTTCATTTATTCATACATTGCAGATAAAACGAAGATTATTGCTCTAAATCAAACCGTAGACTGTACAGAAATTAGCCGGAAAAGAAAAAAGGGAGAAAAACAAGATGATACAATACCAGAGCCAAAGAAATTGGAAGTTCCGGATGTAAGTAAAATACTAATAATAAAAACTATCTAATTAAAATCCAGTTTCAGAAATTAATTAGGTAGTAATTGATTTTTATTTCAAGTCAAATTGCTACTGGATTTATATAATCCTTTGGACTCAACAACGAAATGACAATATTTTTTCACTCTTCGGTAGTAGCCAAGAGGCAACTTTTTCATTACTTATTTATTTCTATTATTTTCCTTTTAACAACAATTATCCCGATTGATATTTGCTTTGTAATGATTTTTATTCTGTCGGATGAATTATCAACCAGTTTTATATGCATTAAAGCATCCAAGCTCAAGCAAATGAAATTACATTAATTCAATAATTTTGATATAAAATTGGGGAAGAATTTACGTTCTCTTTCATATTGGAAGAAAGTGTCAGTGTATGATAACAAGACACATTCTTCAAAATTAATTAAATAATAAAGCTACCATTTATATGGTAATGTTACCCCATCCTCTTGTTTTTCATTATCTTAATTATTGTCAATAGATGTGCATATTTTTTGTAAAACTGTGATTTACCCATTATAGTAATACACAAGGGATCTTCGAACCTCTGTCTTATTGTGAATCGCAAGTGTTCTAAAATCTCAAAGATTATGGGTACAATATCCGACATTAGCTTAAAGTTTTCTGATTCCTCACTTACAACACTTGTAATAATTGGCTGTAAACTCTTCTTTCTTGTATTGTATGCATGTAATATTTTAAAGTAACTTTGTATTATTCTGTTTCAGATTTATCAGAAACTAAGTTTGTTTTAATGTTGTTAAATTATTTTATATCTTTCAGTATTATAATTACAATTTAGCTTACCCTCTGGATGTCTTGGATGAGGGGTCAGATCTTTTTATTTTATTTTGGTTTATTTTTTTATTATTCCCAAATAAAATTCCATGGACTATGTCAGGATCAGAACCCAAAAACCCTTAGCCCGATCGGATGCTTGAATGACTAGCCATCCTCATTGATGTTAAAATGATACACATATATTTTATTCCCTGATAATTTTAACTTCACAATAATTATCTTGCTTTTGATAAACAATTCTTTCAAGCACATTTCCCTGTAATTCAGAAATGATTAATTATAATATAATGAAAAACTTAATATGTCCATTTATATGTCGAACATATAGAAAATATTCTCATGGTCAACTGACCGTCTGATGTCCATACAAGATTATATACAGGCTTTGCAGAGCCTTTACATTCTGCAATAAACATATTATATAACAATACATTCCTTGAAACATATTTACCCTCTTATGTATATATTTATTCATTGAAACTCGAAGTTCAATATAGTAAAATCGAAACTTCACTTTAATAATACAAATTATCAAGTTCTTTTCCGAAATGAACACTACATGACTCACTTTCCCCTAAGGATTTTCGCTAAGACAAGCAGCAAAATGGTCAATAATGGCCAAATCACAGGTTCAGAACCCCACAAAATACGATAAAATCTCACAATTTAAAATTAAATGGTTTTAATGGTCTGTATGCGTGCAGGACTTTCACCTTAAAATGCGAGATTTCTTTTGGTTTGATGATGGATCTTTAATTTGGTTGTTAATGAACATTTCGGTCTATTAGTCGGTTTATTACTGTGTACTGCCATCTTGAAGGGATTAGGGAAGAAGCTAAACCAATGACAAACCAAAATAACAAGGCAGGCATATTAAAACGATCAGTAACAAACTAACTACACATCCACCCTTGTTGCTATTTTTCAAAACTTCATTCATGCCTTAATAAACCGGACCAGTTTTACTGCTTGTTTTCACATCCTACCAATTATTCGACTAATCCGAACAGTGATCAATCCCAATTAGTTCAGACTAGTGGAACTGCACTGTGTTCTTTTTTAATTTGCTTTATTAGCAAAAGCCATTTTCTTAATAATACACTATAAAAATATATTCTTCAGTTAATTGTTCTTTGTTTTTTTAGATGTACAAAGGCAAATTCTTGATACTTAATAGGCTGACTATTAAATTTAGTGATATATCACAATGGTACAAAGCAGTAAGTTTTATTTGATACTTCTTCTGTTACAAATTGATTAATTTATAATGTTTGTTTTATTTTAATTAGATGAAATCAAAAAATATAAAAAGGTACCATTTGCTTGCAGCTATTCCTGCAAATGGAAATGCGCTCCATGTAAGTGCTTTACATATTTAATAATAAATAATTACATATTTAAAAACAAAATATTTATAATATGATAAATTGAAATTTTAATTTGTTTGATAAATATACGCTATTTAAAAAATTAGTAGGTCTTTCTAGATAGCTGAATTAATTTAATGTTTAAAAATATATAAATATAGATTAGCTAGACACTCCTGTGATATTACACAATAAAGAAATTCAACTAACCATTGATACTTGAAATAGTAATCCACTGGAGAATAAAAATGATATTTTTTATTGTAGTAATTAATAAATTGTAATTAGTTTTTTTAAAATTGTTTCTTAGTTATTATGATTATTTGGTAGAGTGCTTTGTATAAATCATAAAAATCCTGCTGTTTAAAGACAATTACTATTACATTCATGCATAAGTGCAGAAAAAAAAATTATTCTTCATATTTTTTCAGCATTGTTGTTCAACCGGAGATGCTGACATTGTAACATTTGAACCTGAGAGCAAGCCCGATTGGAAGATTTCAAGGAAAATTTACAAAATGGCTGTTTCAAGAAATGTATTTTTTGAGATTAATTACGGACCAGCTGTACTCGATTCATCTTGCAGAAGAAATACGATACAATTATGTCAATCGTACCACACCCACGGAAAATCCAAGGTGTTTTATCTTTCTTTCTTTTTTTTCTTTTTTTTTTAAATAATAATATTTATCCACTAAAAATATTAAATTGGTCTCTTTTTAGAACATCATTATCTCAAGTTCATTGACAAATCCATTCAACATAAGATCGCCCTATGATATAATTCACTTGTATCCTTTTTTATATAAAATAGTATTAATTTTAAGAGTTTCTGGTACATTTCTCAATAGGTTGAAACCAATGCAATAAGCACATTGAATGCAGATGATTTTTCTTGGTAAATACAATCTGGTCATTTACAGCGGCCCGGGAGCATTCCTCTGACTCATTGTTGACTCTCTTGCAGCATTGAGAAGTGTATACTTCACTTTTTTCTAAACACAAAATAAATATTTGCAGTTTTTAATTTTTTTAATTAAACACAAAAAATGTGTTTGTAAAATTATTTTTAAAAAAAATCAAATTAGAGTATAACAATATGTAAAACAAACGATTTTTTTTTTTTTAATTGAGTTATGTTATGCTTATAGTTATTGTGTTTTTAATTTGCACTTTATTTCACTCGAATGAGAACCAAATCGAAAAAATATAATTTAAAATTACACAATATTATTCAGATATAATATACATTTTAATTTAAAGTAACATTTTGTGATATGTAAATACCATACAAATTTTCATTTAACTAAAATAGATCTGCATTATTTGATCTGAGCGAAGGAGAAGCAAAAAACGCTATTATTCACAATCCTAAATGTGTTTTGCAACGTGCAGGTACAATATTGGCATTTAATTTATTGCTATTTGATTTTTAAGTTGTCAAGAGGATGTTTTTATTTTCCAGCATCGCGTTTACAAGGTAAAGCTGTGTTTAGAGTGGTAAGAGTAAAGACTGACAAAGAGAGTGAATCAGAAGAAAGTGAAACAGAACTTGAGGATGAGCCAATGGAAACTGAATCATAGCATCGAAACGTTTTATTTTTAATTATTTTTAAAATCTAATGCATATAATTTTTTTTTATAAGATTGTTGTTTTAAATAAATCCTTGGTGTTGAGTTTTTAATCATAAAACCATAGAAAGTTGTGCTTATTATACTTATCATAATTTATCAAGGAGAAATTGGACACTATTAAATATTGCTTAACCGGAATAGCTTAGCTTGGTCGGGACAAACCATAAATGATGTGATTTACATGTTTTGCACATGGTATTTCTATCCAAAACATCGATCGACTGAATATAAACAATTAATGATGCTACACATATTAATTAAATAGTTTTAATTTATTTGTATAGCAAAAGTTTTTTTTTAGTTTACACAGTATGTGGTGTAAACTAGTCACCTATTGTAGAATAGAATGATATGATTGATTTATCAATTCTTCACATAAATAAATAAATGTGTGTATGTGTGTGTGTGTGCGTGTGTGATGGATGATGGATTATGGAACCATACTCTCTTGTGGCTTGCCACACACTTTAGTTTTTGGCTGTCTGATCTGATCCACCACCAAAGCTAGGCTTCAGGGGTTGACAGCTAGGACATTTCAGCCCTAAATCCATGCAGTTTTTAACCCTAGACATGCACACATTCATTTTATGGTGGAATACTGGATATTCCTCCATCACCTTTTACCCTATTGTATGACTGAAATGTTGAAGGTTGATTTGGTACACATTTCTCCATCAGCCCTTTCACACTACGCATTACTCTAATAAATATCATTCATCCTCAATGTACATAAACCCGGGTATCTACTACATTCAATAAAGCAGCTCTATTTTCACCAAAACTCAGAAAGGTAGACTCAAATAGTTCCTGATGCTCAAACAAAAATATCCTGTTCCTTCATAAAACCACCGAGAAATATATCCCCTTCTTCAGGACTTTAATCGTTAGAAATAGCTTGAAAATCCATGAAGTATATATTTCTCGAAAGCTTTATGAAGGATACTGGGTGTTCTTTCTTCCAAATTTGCCTTATTCCTGATTTTTTTATACATGATTACAATATTTATTACTAATGTATTATATTATACTATGTACGTAATAGTTACTATTGATTAGATTCAATTTTTCTTTGCTGGAGTTATCCAATTATTAATTAATAATAGGTTAAAATATATATTATTTATATTCCTGTGTGTATCCTCCTCGGTCTTACAATGATAGGGAAAACCATTCTTTAAACAAATATATCCAGATGTAATTACATATGAATTATTAATATTTTTTTTTTTTTTTTACAAATCCATCCAGTTATAGACTGTGTTTCACAATAGATTGAAATGAATTCGAATGCAGATGACTTTTCTTGGTAGTACAATGAGCTCATTTACAGGGCTTGGAGAGCATCCCTATGACTCATTGTTAACTCCCTTGCAGCATCGAGAAGTGTAGGTATTCATACTTCACTTTTTCAAAACAGAAAATAAATATTTACTCTTTTTATTTTTTTTTTTTTTAAATTATTAATATCTACATTCAAGTATCAGAGCACAACAGTAATTCTCAAACCCTGTAATTTTTATTTTTACACAGTTGTTCAATATCAATTAATAGTTGAAATATTTATCTATTAGAGAAAAAAAAATATTTATTTTATTATCTCTATTATAAGTGGCTTTTCAGTTTTTAAAATTTGAACCCTACAACAGGCGTATCTTTTATTATATTAATTCATGGTATTAGGCTTTTAAAAATATTTCATATAATTTTAATTTAATTTTTGCATATATATTTCATACAATTATCATGTGGACGATTATTAGTTGTAACGATTTAGAGATGTGACCGTTAATCGATAATTGTTCAGAAATCACAAGATGAAGTCTGGTGTGATGTAGGTTTCAGAAAAATATTTTCTTTATCGTGCCAACGTTTCGAACTTTATTGAGATCATCTTCAGGGCTCAAAGTGTTTGTCTTCTGTGTAATTGTGCCATTCTTGCATGTCGTGTTGTAAGTGCTCTCGAGCATCTCATGATTCTGAATAACTATTTAGAGAATCAACTAATTATTAAAATATTAATCTATTAGGGATAAAAATTAAATATATTTTAGTATGTTATCTATATTATTAGAGTATTTTTAATTTCTAACATTTGAACCTGAGAACCAACATATTTTTTGTTATACAAATTAATTATTACATTTTTTAATAACTCCATATAATTTTA
>CM077099.1:14344947-14364151 GCA_039619505.1 Cimex hemipterus | reverse complement strand
ACAAATCCATCCAGTTATAGACTGTGTTTCACAATAGATTGAAATGAATTCGAATGCAGATGACTTTTCTTGGTAGTACAATGAGCTCATTTACAGGGCTTGGAGAGCATCCCTATGACTCATTGTTGACTCCCTTGCAGCATCGAGAAGTGTAGGTATTCATACTTCACTTTTTCAAAACAGAAAATAAATATTTACTCTTTTTATTTTATTTTATTTTTTTTTTTTTTAATTATTAATATCTACATTCAAGTATCAGAGCACAACAGTAATTCTCAAACCCTGTAATTTTTATTTTTTTATTTTTACACAGTTGTTCAATATCAATTAATAGTTGAAATATTTATCTATTAGAGAAAAAAAATATATTTATTTTATTATCTCTATTATAAGTGGCTTTTCAGTTTTTAAAATTTGAACCCTACAACAGGCGTATCTTTTATTGTATTAATTCATGGTATTAGGCTTTTAAAAATATTTCATATAATTTTAATTTAATTTTTGCATATATATTTCATACAATTATCATGTGGACGATTATTAGTTATAACGATTTAGAGATGTGACCGTTAATCGATAATTGTTCAGAAATCGCAAGATGAAGTCTGGTGTGATGTAGGTTTCAGAAAAATATTTTCTTTATCGTGCCAACGTTTCGAACTTTATTGAGATCATCTTCAGGGCTCAAAGTGTTTGTCTTCTGTGTAATTGTGCCATTCTTGCTTGTCGTGTTGTAAGTGCTCTCGAGCATCTCATGATTCTGAATAACTATTTAGAGAATCAACTAATTATTAAAATATTAATCTATTAGGGATAAAAATTAAATATATTTTAGTATGTTATCTATATTATTAGAGTATTTTTAATTTCTAACATTTGAACCTGAGAACCAACATATTTTTTGTTATACAAATTAATTATTACATTTTTTAATAACTCCATATAATTTTATTTTGATTTTTCCCTTTATATTTCACATAATTATCATTTAGAGGATTGCTTTTTGCAAATAATAATCACTTTTTAAAGAAGATTGCTTAAAAAATAAATATCCATTATTAAATTATCTGCTATTAGTCTCTTATTTTTTTAATTTTGTTTCAAATTTTTATCAAATAGTTATTACTATTTGTATAATCAACTAATTATTAATAATTAAAATATTATTTCAAGTGGCTAGTAGTATCTATTGGAGATAAAAAAGAAAAATATTTTATTATACTATCTAGGTGTTTCTTTTATTGTGTTAATAATTAATTAATGATAGTAGGCTTTTTGAATTATTTTGTATAATTACCATTTGTAGGTTTTACTTTTTACAAATCATAATTGGGTGAATCCTTTTTAAAAAAGTTTAATTAAAAAGAAAAAATTATTTGATTATTTATATTATTAGTTTCTTTTTTAAATTTTAATTGTTTCATAGTTATTACTATATGGAGCATCCATTAATAGATGAAAAGTTAATCTATTAGAAATAAAAAAATTAAATAACTTTTACTATATTATCTTTATTCTTTTTCTTTCAATAATAATAAATGTTTAATACATTTTATTTTAAAATCTTTTGTATATATCCATTTTTTTTGCAATAATATACAACAATTTTTGTCAGTTTTAAATGAATTTTTATAATCGATTTTTTGTTTTAAATGATTTTTTAAATAATGGTTTTTTAATTGCGTCATTTTATGAGTGAATGTGTATTTCATCCATCACTTTCTAGATTTTTTTTAAAAGTAACCGATATCCTTTGACAGCGCGGTGTGGTGTAGCGTTGCCAACGGGCGGGCAGCCATTTTGTAAACAAAATATCCCGAGCGGGTGGAAGGGGACGAAGTGCGAACCGTGCTGGGACCGATTCGAATGGGCGTTCGGGTTTGACGGGCAGTGCTCCCCCTGACATTGCGGCTTATTCTTGCTATTCTCGCGCAACTATCAGAATCGTCCACCGCCGTCTAACTTGGCCGCTGTTCGTGTTTACGACTCCGTGCTCCGCCAGATCGTCTTTTAACAGTCAACCTACCCCAGTCGTATTGAAACCGTAATTTTTTATTTACTTGTTGAATCAGTTTTTCTCCTGTTTCGATCCGTACTTTCTTGTGACTTTGTTGTAATTTTGTTACCAATAGTTTTGATGTAACAAGCGATGCGTAATATAATGGGACTGTGCAGATTTGTCGAAGGTAAAGGACCCCTGGGATATTGATTTTTTTTTTTTTTGTTCTTATATCCGATTAGTCGAGTTGTAAGTTATTTCTCACGCTGATTGAAAAAAAACGAAGTACTAAAAAAAAAACCCTTAAAAATTTTTTTTTGTTTCAGCAAAATTTTGATTTTATCTAGAACAATTATAAAAAGGCTGATAAAAATGAACCAGTATCTACAAGATCTCACTTAAGTTAAGGGATCTGATTTTGACTTGTCGAGCGTTGGATCTGTGTCGGATACGAAGGTGACTAGGGATGTACGATTAAATCATGCTGGCTATTGTCAAAGAGGAAAACGATAATTTGGAGGCTTTCCCAGCGCATGTAGACAGTTCGGAGGTGCGCAATGTACCTGATAGCCCTTCGAGCGAAAAGAAGGTTCCGCTTAAGACCTTTGCCGATATTGAGGGCCTTCTACAAAATGGCAAGAGGCGTGAGGTGAAACTCGCCATAAGAGAGAATTCCTGGCCGTTGAATTCAAAAATTAGACCTCAGCTCTGGCCCTTGCTCGCCCATCAGCACGTCATCGAGAAGTCGATAGATCCTTCGTTCTATTGGGACCTTGTCAATCAACAATTTGGATCCAACGGTGAGAAAAAGCCTTTAAAATTTATCTAATCTTAATGTACATTTGGTGAGGTTCAGCTGCAATTCATAATTGCCCCGCCCACTTTTTTTTTTGATAATGTGTTCAGAATCTGATGAACATGATTGAAAATTTTACATTTTTGGTTGGTTTAATATACTCTTAGTCCAACAAATTTTTTTTTACAGTGCAAAATAAATTTTATAAATAGTTGGAGTCATGAGGAGATGTCAAGAATTCGTAAGTTACTTGTTCTTAACTGCTCATCATGACTCGGTTAAATTATTAAACACCCATAACTTAAAAAAAATTAAATAAATAAATAATTTAAACAAAATTTTGTGTATTAGCAAATATATTAACAGTCACTTTTCAAACATGACATAATAATGCTGTAATAACAGAAGTGTTCATTACAGTACAAATATTAATGTATAAATTACTTGACGTGAATAGTGCAGTATACTACAGAAATATTCTTTAAAGTCCATTAAATTCCTCAGAATTTATTTCAGTTTTTAATGGTTAATTAATTAATTGTTTTTTTTAATTTGAGTTTTGAAATTCTGATCTCCCTTGTAGGGAAAGTTTAAAAAAAAATAAAAGTTACTCCTGAAAGATTTTTCTTTGTCGACAGAACCAAATATGAAATTTTCTCTATATTCTATGATATCTTTTGTTTTATTAAAATAAAATTCAAGTTTATAAAGCTGGTAAATTCTTGTAAAAATATACATACAGAATATTTCAGATAGAAATATAAATAACTGGCAAAAAGTCAATTGGCAATAAATCATTCTTAATACAAAAATAAGATAATTTTATTCTTTTGAGGGGAGGGGGTGAGTACATTTTGATTAAAATAAAATAGATTTCTTGAGTGTTTATTTTAAAAATGAGTGCATTTAAAAGATATATTTTAATAAGCTAAAATTTTCCCCTAAAATTCTTTGTGTATTACGTGTGTCTATATGTAAAGAACGGCTCGTTTAAAAAACAGTTGAGCCTTTTATGAAGGGGTAGGGTGTTATTTTTTAATTGCTTGCGTGGATAACAATGATTTATAAAGGTTGAAAATATGGGTGTGGTCCAAGCTATGTGGGATGGCTTTGGGGGGAAAAAAAACAACTGGAAGCCGGTTTTGTAAAATAGAAATTTAAAATATTCTCATCCTCTTTTATTTTTATTAAGAATATTAGCAATATGTTTGTTTCATCCGACTGCATGATTATTCAATTGATTCAGAATCAATAGTTGTCAACTAAAGAATTACAAATACAAAACTTTTTTAAAATTGGAATTCTATAAATAAATGGGTAATTTTTATAACCTTACATCTAATCTTTTCCTTGTTTACATTTAAAGATAAAAAAAATGACATAATTATTCGAAAGTACAATTTTATTGTTTGTGATCCCCCGTGTATATAGTCTAATAGATAATTGATAAATCATTAAAATGGGGGGTTCGTTAAAAATAAAAATAATTTTGCGATTGCTTTATTGCATTTGCATGTTTGATAACTTTTCGAACGCACTAACAACATGTGAAGGAACTCTAGTGTAACAACCTTTAATGATAATAGTTTAACAGGATTTTTTAGCATAACAATAGAAAACCTGTTTTCAATAGTAATTAGATTTTATAAAACAGTGATGCTTATGTTTAGCATGAGATATGATAACAAAATAATCACTTTCCAACTGATATGGTAGGAAACTATTTGAGATACACATTTCAAAACAAATATTTTAACTATTGGGGTTGGCAATTACATCACGTTGTTGTAAACATACATAGTTACATAATTATTCAAATATTCCATATAGCAAGTCGATTCCCAAATGAATTTTACTTAAATGGATAATGTAATATGTAATTACATAAGGATAAATGTTTTTTAATTTTTTTAGTGACTAAAAGAATAACTAAATGATGTAAGAAATATGAGAAATAATTAAATTCTTCAATCCAAAATTCATAATGCTTTGTTGCTTCAATAAACGCCAATTTTCACATGTTTCATAGTTATACGATGTACATAACTAAAGATAAAAGTGTTATCAAGTTTACTTTTCATCAGCAACTAGAAAGAACTAAATTAAAAACAAATCACAACTAAATCGTATAACAAATTAGAAATAGCTCAAGCAGTTCAGCTTGAATGAGAATTGGCCTATCTACTCATTTCCTCTTGGGAAAGGAAAAAGTTAAATAGGCTTAAAAAGAATGACCTACAAAGCAGTTTGAGAGTAAACATTTTTTCTCTACAAAGAGTGTTTTAGCAATTTTTTCAGTACTTTAATCTCTAGCGCAAACACTACAAAAGATAAATACTTAACAAGATATTTTGTTTATTGCTGAATAACGTATTGAAGGTCCTTGAATAAAATCCCTCTTGACATTTATTTATTTACAATACATTGTGCTACTTCACCATTTGTTCGAGGATGCAAAAAAAAAAAAAAATCATATACTACCAGTGTTAAATTATTGTACATATACAATTAATTTGCCTTGTACAAATGTGTGGTGATTAGTGACTGTTAGTCAATGATTGATTATTCAGAAATTATCAGATGCTGTCTGGTGTGATGTAAGTTTCAGAAAAACATTTTCTTTATCGTACCAACGTTTCGATCTTAGCTTGGGACTTAGATATTGTTTACATTTAACAAACACATGTAGAATGTGGAAAAAAGTGAATTTATACAATACAAAAATTTTTTTTTTTAATATTAAATCAAAGTATTTCTACTCACTCAAAGTGTTTGTTTTCTGTGCAAATGTGCCATTCTTGTGTGTCATGTTGAGAGTACCAGTGAGATATTGCTGTTTTATGTTTGTATTTATCTATATCTATTTGTTAAATTTAAACAATGTTTGAATAGCCCAGGTCCTGAAGATGATCTCAATAAAGATTGAAACGGCACAATAAAAAAAAGTTTTTCTGAAACCTACATCATGCCAGACCGCATCTCATGATTTCTGAATAATTGCATTGTAAAGTTGAAAATTAAATATATTTGCATATTTAATAATTTTTTTACTTCCAGAATTGCCAGAAAAAAGAATACTTCTTCCTCAGTTTGTTGAAATGGAACATAGACATACCTATCACCTAACAAAGGCAGGTATTAAAATAGCAGATCGGATAGTAAGTGTTTTAGGATTTTCCTGTCCTGATATCACTTATTCTCCAATGGTATATCCAATAACTGCTTTGCTCCTTCATTATATGTCAGGTGATTTTTTTTTTTTTTTTTTATGTTTTAACTAATTATACCCAGAAAGAAAAACTCATTGTAATGTTAATTTGGGTTTTAGAAGAGAATTGCTATAGTTGTATAGCTAGTCTGGTAGCGTCGAAAGATGTGGTATTTCTCAGGCAGACAAAACTGTTAAATGAAGTGACTTGGCGAACTGTTATGCATATTACAAGGAAACATGTGGTAGGTATTTTATAGATTCAGCATAATGACATAAGGTCATTACAATTTCAGGCTTTCAAAACTAATTTTGTCATGGCAGCTTTTATTATACATTCTTGAAGTAGGTAATACATTTTGTAAGCCATTTAAAAATAAATCTATAAATTTCCCGTGGGGTGTGGGTGGGTTGGTTGGGTGGCTATGTAGTGCTCAAGGCAAATTTTGCCTCAGGTTTCGGGGATGTGGACTTTTCAGCTGTACGGCAATACAAGTGGTTTTTATAACATCCTCACAACAAGGGTGAAAATAAATACATTTTTTCTGTCAATGTTGGCCCCAAGAATTAATAAATAATGAAATTAATTTGGACATTTCTTTTAAATTAATTTAATTACTGCGATTCCAATGCAACTTAATTTTGTTTTAATAAAAATACAACAAAATATCAGAAAAAAGGGAAAACATGCAGAGGATCGGCAATGACCTCAGCTGTTTATCAACCCATAAACCTCCCAATTAGTATCAGAGATAGCACATTCTATCCTTTACTTGGGCACAAATAAAATGATAATTTATTTAAATTCCTGAAATTATAAGTCGTATGGTAATATTTTTAATTTTTATTTTTAGAAATCAGCTGCAGTGAGTCTTGGTAGACATTGCTGTAGTTCTAGATCAGAAAGGATATATACAGACTGGATTTGGTGGGTTCTACAAAGCTTACCTTTTGCTCACCTGGTAAAGAAAACTATTTCATTTTTATTTACATGTATTTTCCATTTAAAACTAGTAAGAATTGGAGGTATTTTATTTTTCTAAGCATATATTGGACAACTTTTTATTTAGTTCATTTTTATTTTTTACACTTTTGTTGAAATTAAAGTTAATTTTAATGGGCCCCATCTGAAAATTCATAACACATAGTAATGAAGAAAGTAGGTAAATAATTATAATAAAAGAAACGGTGTCTAGTATGATGTAGTTTCTCTAGGTGTATGGGTGCAGGTTCGAGTAATGGACTGCTACTTGCATGAAGGCATCAAAGTTTTCTACAGAGTCGCAATGGCAATACTTGTCCTTTTCCAAAAGCATTCTTCCAGTCCTTCTTCTACGTGGCACAAGGAAATTCAAGAAAGTGGCGTCGATCCAGCTTTAAGCAAATTTTGCTCACAAATGCCGGTAAAAATAGACTTTCCGTAGCTCGTAAGTGTGTAAATTTTAAACTCGAGTATTACACAGGTGAGCCCGAGAAAACTCCTGAGAGTCAGTTTCGGCATTAGAGGCTTAAGTTCAAACTACATAAGAAAGGTTTTTCTGAATACCGAGATGACTTTAAAAAGTAAATCTATTCTCAGTGGACCAAGGCAGCTACTGAGATCAAGATCGTCTGAGAATCTTCCAACATCGCAGTCTCAAATCAATGTTCGGTTAACATCTCATACCCTTACAGTTAGAGAGGTATATATCAATAATATTAAACCAGTTTTAAGTATAAATGTAAATACATTATTGAGTAAGTAAACTCCTCTATGCTTTATGTATATAATTATTATATACATGATTTTTTGTCTGCTTTTTTTGTCTTTTTTTTTTAATTTTTCTTTTTTAAGTTATATCCGTAAAGGGTAATATATTGGTGGTGGCGGTGATGGGTGGTGTTGGTTTACAGGAAACAGAGCAAAAGGCTCGAATTCTTCAAATGCAGGGATCTATGAGTCAAATGGTATGTTTCAATCGTGTTAACAGTTTCCACATTCAATAAGACAGTTTCTGTATTCATTCATTCATTCACAGACATAAAAATTATTTTTTGTATACATTGATTAAAAAAAAAAATAATATATACATTTTTAAATCACCGATTATTAGAAATGTTGAGGTCAGACCTGTGTTTTGCACGTGATATAAGAAATTCATTATTATTAATTAATAAAATAGCTTTAATTTTTAAGAGAATCCGTATTATCATCATGTTATTTTGCAATTTCATTGTGTATATTACACTACTGCACTTAAGAGAGATAGAAAGAAAAAAAAGTAGAAAATACCAGCATCCACTTTTGTGTATCACCAAAACTTCTATATTAATTTTTCAAACTTGTTCTCAGTGATGAATTATTTTAAAAATATACAAAATTAATTAATATGGATTGAAAATTAAATTATATTTGTTATTATAAAAATTAGACATTAATCATGGACACTTACGTCTGGAAGGTAATGAAAAGGCAGACAAAGCGGGTAAAGCCGGGATGTCCCAACCTCCAGATTTGTCCCCCACGATCTAGCTCTCTACACTAAAAATGCAATAAATAAATAAATAAAATGTTTAAAAGAAAGTAGAAGTGTTGGTAGGCCAAGGGTACTGTTAATATGTGGCTCCTGAGGACCTGACTCGTAAAAGAAGGGTCATCGTCATCTGATGAAGTATAAGCCATGTGAGGTTGATACAATGGACTTACTTTTAGGTCAGGGCCTATTTATGTGTCTGGCATGTAGAGAAAAGTTGCTCTCCACCTAATTGAAAGGTACGATTCCTCGGCTCCATGTAGGGAACCAGATAGGAAAATTGTTCTTGTGCAGGGCTGTGAAATTTGGGTTCCCTGTTTGATTTTTGAGGAAACAGGGTTGTTTTATAGTACACAGTCCTGTTTTGTGTCCGCTAGTGAATATATTTATTGGTGTGATTGTGTGTTGTGAGAGAGTCAATAGTGGAATTTCAATTATGGGATTATTTTAATTTTTGGGGTGATGGTGTTTTGAAAAAAGCCTATTTGTAAGTTTTGGACTTTTACCTTACAATTATGAGTGCTGTGTCAACACCTAAACTGTTATGGTCAAAAATTCAAAAGTGAATGGTTGGTATGTAAATAAGAAAAAATGTATTTAAGAATGAGTGGGTTTGGTTTTAGGAACTGTATGGGTGTTGGGCACACCGAAATGAACTAGCTGTTCATAGCCCCTGGAGCCCAACCTCAGTGACTGGACAGATAAGTCTGACTTTGGCCAGCCAACATTCTGGTGGCCGGTTCTTGAAATCTGCCGGTTATTCGTTGTAAATTACAAAAGCTGGTAAGGCCGGACTGCAAGAAGTGATAGGCTCAACTCTGTTCATGTGTGCATTTGTGGACATGCGCGTACAAATTTAAGCTTACTTTAATTACATTTGAGTTTTAATAGTAACACAAAAGATTAAATTAATTCTAATGCTATGCACAAAAAATTAAAATAGAAAAGTAAATTCTCAAATTTTGTGGTCCGCTTGACCAGTTAATATATTGCAATTAATTACGGTTTTTAGTCGAGATAAAAAAATCCATTGGCACAAATGGGATTTGAACCCACGCTCTTCTGCTCGATATGCTGCTGTTCTACCACTTGAGCTATTGTGACCTTAATTCACTCAGACACCAACTTCCCATCTCAGACCACATGGTAGAGCAGCGACGTATCAAGCCGAAAATCATTGCCATTTTATGTCAAATAAAAACCCTAATTAATTGTAATAGAAAAGTAAGTTTAAAAATTTTCATTAAGACCTACATCCTTGTTAATTAATATTATTTCTTATAGATTATGTAATAATATTATCATCAGAGATCATTATTGAAGTATTAAAATAGAAGTACCTTGTGTTGCACAATCAAGTCACCTTTGTTAAAATCAATTCACCAATATGTTACTCGTAAAAGCACCTTTTATTTAAATCATTACTCATATTGTTTAGATTTACTTAGATTTTTTAATGATTTTACATTAATGCCGCCTATTTTATTTTTTGGTAAGTGAGTGACGCATTTTATTTCCGATTTGAGTCTTGATAATGAGTTAATTTTTTAATCTGTTACTTCCAATATATAATACGTTTCCCTTATATAACTTACAATTACTTGAAGTGAAATAAAACAAATCAGTTTGTTGTGTTTTTTAATTAACCAATTAAAACATGAAAAAAATAAACATTTAAAAAAAATTTAAAATATAAAAGGGTATTTGGGAAACTTGTTAAAGCGGAAGGAAAGTATGCGGAGATGTGAAAGTGCGATATTGTGTGTTATTGCTGCTAAGGGAGAACATTCTCCAGGACCGAGGGTTTCTTCATCAATTGGCAGTTATCCGATCCATAACATCCGATCTATGATTGTAGACCAGGAAGATGTAAGTCATTATCCACTCGGGCAAGAGATGTCATTACAATGTTGTTTTGCTCTTGATTGTCAATTTTTGTAATGGATTGTTAAATCGTTTTTTCTTTTACATGTTGAAATGACATTAATTTTTTCAAGAGTGGATAAAAGTGATATATGTCTGTTCGTTGCGCTTTACATCTTGTATTTCTGTTGATTGTTGTTGATTTTTTCCTTTTACAATTTTGTATGTTATGTGTATCAAATGTATGCATTTTTTGCATGTAAATTGTTTCATAATGTGTATTTCTTTTATTAAAATAGTTAGTTCACTTGTCTCTTAATTTACTTTGTTCTGTTGTATATTTTGACAATGAATCTAAAACTTGAACCGAGATAGGTTCCTTTATTAAAATTAGTAAACCCAGTTCTGAATAAATTTAGTTTAATCAGTTAGGGATTGAATATATCAATGTCATTTTTTTAAATTAAATTCAATGAATATGGTGACGGTTCAATTTTTTTTTTTTTTTGGGGGGGGAGGAACTTCAGTCAAAAAGTTTCACTTTCATTTATTCCACTGACATTTTGCAGGATATACCTCCTTTCTCAAGCTATACAAGAGAAATGCCTACAACATACAAATACATTTAGTTTTTGATTTTATATTATAAACACCTTTAGGAGTAAAAGACAAAACAAAAACATTTAGGGTGTTTTAACAGAGACATTAAATTAAATTCATTATTATTATATTAGTAGCGATCATCTTGAAATCATTCATGCATATTTTTTACTGTAGTACAAGGTTTGAAACACTAAATAACCATTTATTATATTATTATAATATACAAATAAACACTTGATGGTAATATTGAAAAAGTTAATTTTATAAATGTGAAATGCTTTTTTATATTACTTGCTTCCTTGCACACCTAAAAATAGCTATGCAGCAATGTCTGGTGTTTAGTTAATATTATTTGGAGATCGTGAGATGCGGTCTGGTGAGCTATGCAGTAAGATACAATGTGATATAACAATAGGTAATTTCTTATTTATTGTTAATTTCATTCTCTTTACAGAGTACTTTGTTTTAATTCATTGTAAAACAGGATATTATGGTTTATTGTATTGATGTATTGAATGGTGGTGAAATGTCTGAGAAAACCAGTGAAAATAGGCAAACTACAATTTACTTTCTGTTTAAGTTGAACAATGTTTAATCTTTATGTTATGTTTAAAGGGAATTTTTACAAGAATTCAATTTAAAAAAATTGGTCATTTCAATTTATAGGCGAGATTTTACTTTCATAGTCATTTTTTGTTCTTCCCAAGCCAATGGTTTCTCTTAAAAGTCAATTTTTTTTTTTTTTAATAAATATAAATTTATAATGAACATAAGAGGGGTAAATGTAATTTTTGATTTAGCAAATCACCATTGTTAAAAAATCAATTAGCATTTTTTTCAACATTGAGCAGAGATATGTAAAGTACATGCATGTTTTAAAATTGTACAAATTTTCTTATAAATTCTGCATGTTATTTGTAAAATAGTTATATCCTGTAGGAATGCAATTTTTTTTTTTAAATAATAAACATGTTATTTATTTTTCACTGTAAATAAATCTAATATTATGCATTGCTTTGATATAATGAAATATTTGATTGTTGAAGCACTTCATTTTATGTAAAATTTCCATTCACTTTTTTTTCTTTTTCTAAAAACCTATCGTACCAACTGGTATGGTTGTTTTTATATATCTGTTTTCCACAGTTGTTCACACTATGGTCATGGTTACCTGTCAGGATTACAATGTATCAACCTTTCCTGCTGTATACAACTGAAGAGCACGGTTGCAGCTTACAGACTTTTTATGTGAGAGTTGAACAACACGAGCCGACTTTATTAATGATTAAAACCTGCAATAATGAAGTCAGTACATTTTACATATTTCTCATCATGTACATCAATAATAATAATATTCATTTAAATTAAAACTTTTAGGTTTTTGGCGCTTATTGTTCTTCAAGGTGGTTGGAAAGGAATCAGAAAGACGAAAGAGGAAACCGAAATGCATACTTTGGAACCGGTGAAACTTTCCTTTTCAGTCTATATCCCGAAAGGGCAAAATATTCTTGGGTCGGAATGGACGAGAGCTCAGTGAAACATTCAGCAGAATTGTTCATGGCTGCTGATTCAAAAATGATAACAATTGGAGGAGGGTATGAAAGCAATGTTTTATTTTTTGTGTATAGTGAAACCCCCCCCCTCTATAGTGATCTCTTTTAATGGACAATTTTTTGCGTTTCTTAGCAAAATAGGATTTATTTACATTTGGAACCCCTCTATGAATGGACTCCTAGCATACCAATCATTTGCCAGTCCCCATCAGAGCAATTTCATAATAATGCCTTGTTAATCCATTTTTGGGAATTGCATTATTTCATTCTTCACATGAATGTTAAGTTTTTTTAACTTTAAATTTTAAAAGGCTTGATTAATCTTCAGCGATTAAACTTAGATATAAATAAAAAATGCACTTTTGTTTATAAAGTTTTGATGTGTTACAAGTTAAACACAGTCTGTATGGCAGAGTATAGATCATAGTCTTACCAGGAACAGTATATCAAGGTATACTCACATGGGATCGTTCTGGACAAAAGTCAATTTTTTCTGCAAACCTTGTTATATTTTTTTCCTTATTGAGGTCTGTAGGGTGATATACCTGTCTGACTATTTTCACCGCTTTGTGTTGTCAGGCAGATATCGATCCACCTTCAGTTAAAACACACAATCAGACCTGTCAATGAAAAATGTAGGAAACAGTTGTGAAAGTTAAAAAGCAGTGGAGAATAGGCAAACCAGGATCCATATACTAGTACTTATGCAGGAAACTATTGAACTTAAATAAATTTAAAAAAAAAAAAAGTGATGATAAATTGTTGTTTATGCAAACAATCCTAGATACAATTTCATTAAGGGAAACAAAAATAATAAGAGCAAGGTAGAATCGAAAAAATCAGACTTCCATTGTACAAAATTATTTATCATGTTTACAAAATAATTCATTGCTGACGAGAAAAAACCACAACAAATTGCAGCCAGGTTGTGCTTATGAAAAATATTTATGTAAGGTGTGAATTTTAAATGGTATATAATAAAGCAGTGTGATTTATTTGTATACGTTACGGGATCTTCTTCACAATCTTCAGATAACATTATAAAACAAAAATGAAGTAACAAAACAACTAGTAAAAATAATACTAAACAAAAATTTTTAATTACAAATAAGGAAAAACATGAATGTTTGTCACAAAAGTCACTATTATCTTGTCAATCTTTAATAATCTAAAACTAGGATAAAACTGAAATGTCTGAGTTTTTCACCCTAGATACTTGCACAATTAGTTGTCTGTTACAGTGGATAAGATAATACAAAATAGAAGTTATAAAAACAAGTGGGGGAACAGAGATAAAAGATTGAAATTTTTTGAATTCAGGAGAGGCCTATTTTCAAAAAGAAGTATTATGTTATATCCATACAATTTTTTTTACAGAAATCACAACCAATGATGATTAATAAGCAACAAAAATTCATGAAAGTAAATTAATGAGTAATGTGTGGTGATTAGTGAGCTAGTCTAAGATTAGAGACGGTATCTCGCAATTTTTGAATAATTAATGAGTAATGTTGAAATTTAGAACAAGTAAAGTTAAATTTGGATAAAATATCTTAGATCTTACAAAAAATGAAATTAATAAAGATGTTTTTCCTAATAAATGAATCAATTTTGTTACATTAATTTTTTTTGTGTGTGAAATAAAAATTAATGCTGAGAACGCTGAAATATTTCCACATCCAATTGTTATATTGGCCTTGTTAGCAATTCTGGATCCAAATCCTAGTATGCACAACCATAAAAAATAATTAGACATATTCCCCTACTGTATGACAAGAATTTCTTGAATTTGAACTATTTACAGACAGTTACAACTTATTAACTGTAACAGTCTTTATTTTTTTCATCTCTAAAACCAGCCCATGGAAGAAATTTATATAATAAAATTCTTTTAATTAAGTAAATTTTTTTCTCTGTAAAGGTGAAGATATTTTTCATAATCGTTTTATTTTAAATCACTCAATGTAATTAGTCAAACTTCCCTCATTGATTTACATTTACATTACAATATTTTGGTTTTGGTTTTTTCAAGTGATGGCCAAGCGATTTGGATGGATGAAAATATCCGTTTTGGAAAAACAGATAGTTGTTTAACCTTCAACAATCCACCTCTTTGTGCTGGGCGAGATTTTGAAATCAAGGTTCTAGAAGTCTATGGTTTTGGGACCACATAGAGTAATACTCAGTCTTGGTGAAGGAAGCTAAAGAAAAACAACAAACAGCTTTATTTATTTAATGTGTTAATTTAGATATTAAATTTTTTTATTTATTTGTTATTTTCTTTGTTTCTGTTTAAGTATTATAAAATGATAGGAGTTTGTTGTCGATATATTGCATGATTATAAAAAAAAATTCCTTATAAGAGAAGCAAAATGAATCTAAAATCTATGTTTCGTTCAGTAAAACCTGAGGTCATTTTGAAATATTTTGTTAGAAAAATTATCATTTACCTTCACATTTAGGAATTTCCATTATATTTCTATGTTTATGCTTAAAATTAAATTTAACAATTTGTTATGTTTGTAACAGAAATCCATACATTCCAATTTAACTTTTATTTTAAAAGTTAGGTATTAAATAAAACTTTGCTGCATGATTAATTTTGATATTATTAGTGTTTGTATTTTTTCTTTTTTAGTTTGATTATATATTTGTTACATTATCCTAATAAGCTAGTCTTTATGTGCATTTAGATAAATATCATCACACAATATCAGTAACTTGTGACAATTAGACAAAAAAGTTAATATTATTGTGGATAATCACGAAGAAAATATGCAGTATGCAGTAATTAACGTAATGTATTTTTTCTAAGAACAATAAATAAATAAAAGTAAACAAAAGAGACTGGCATAGATTTTCTCTATTTTTTCTTTTTTCAGATAAAAGATTAATAAAATTTAGATATATATTCATGTATCAAACAAAAAAAAAAAAAAAACATTCCGGTGTATTTAGAAATTTATCAAGTGAAAAGTGCTTTAAGTAATTTGTTTGCCAGTATAAAAGAGTCAGACCTTTATTAAATGAAACTAAAAATATAAACTGTAAATGTACTTAGAAACAATATATAGGTTGTTATATTTTTGTTTTGTATATAATATATGAGTAGATCTCTGGTAGTGACCAATCTGTTTAAGTGCCTAACGAAAATTTAAGGTAGAAATTTAGAAGTGCCTAGCATTTTCTGATAAATGCCTTCTAGGTACAAGAACTGATCCTGCACTCTTTCTAGAGTAGTTAACATTGTGATTAAAAAACAAAAAAAAACTGCCAGTTTTCTTCTTTTGTTTTGCATTCAAGCTGTGTTTTGGATACTTATTAAAAAGTGTATAACACGGGACATTATAGATAGTATATTTGTTCTTAACAATAATTTTTTGTAATAAATTGTACAATAAGAAAAACGAGCAAAAATCCTTGAAGTGAAGTTATGTTTAATGTTATTTATGACCAACGAAAAAATCATTTAAACATATATTTAATATGTGTTATGTATGGGGAAACTAAGAATAGGGTTTATTTCTGAAACCTTTAAATTCATTAGATAATACATTTAAAAAGCATAATGAACATAAAACTTTTGTTTTGTACTATTATTTTTTTCTTTTTAATGACTAAACATGATTTTGATGTTTTATATATAAAATTGACCACAAAAGTTTGAATAACTTTCGGAATTATTATTATTAATTTTTAAGGGTGATTCGGGATTATTGATAGCAAAATTAATTTTTGACAAGTTAAAACAACATAATCATAATGTAATATTTATAAATTGTGAAGTGAGGCAAAGTTGTTTTCAAAGAGAATTAACATCCCCATAAAATCAGATTTGCTCTATTCTTAGGGTTGTACATATCTTAAGATAGTAAAAGCAAGAAATTTGCCATTAGAAATCTGAGAGAGATTCCCTGGATTAAAATAAAGCTACTTGTTCAATTTTACAATGATCATTTCTAAACACAATTCTTCAACATATTTTTTTTCACTAAAATTAACATATTGCTAACAAATTTACATTCTCTTTGCTACACTATATATATAATTTGGAGGTTGTGGATTAATTTAGACTGTCTTCCCCAAGTAAAATTATTAGTACGACATAATATGACTATTTAAAAAATAAATAAATCCTGTGATAACTACAAGTAAGCAAAACATGGCTTGGGATTAAATATTTTAAAAAAGTAGAATGTTTCAGTTGAACAAATATTGAAATATAAGAGCAAAATCTTTAAAAACGCTAGTCATAAAGTTGAAAAAGCTTATAATTAATATTTAATGTGTTGAAGCAATTTTTTGCATATTGTATATTTTCTCTTTTGCTTTGTGTATATTAACCTATTGTTGTCATACAAATAAAATAAATTTATAAGAAAGAAACGAGCATTTACATTTACTTATTGCATAGGCAAATTATGTGTATCTTGTGGTTTGTTAATGTAATCTTGCTTGTAGTTCTATTAGTGGCAAAGTCTTTTAGACTGATGTTAGCTTTAAATGTTGTAAAAACTTCTTCTTTTTTTTTCGTATGTGTTTACATCTATTGAAAGTATATCATTGACAGTAGTTATAGGTTATATTTAAAAGAAAAAAAAATACAAGAATTTTATTAGAATAAAGATAATTTAAAACAAACATTTGTTAATATTTGTTGTATATTCAGAATTTTATTTTGTGCACAAAAATAAGTTAACAAAATGATGTTCAATTTAAGACTTTAAGACTGATTTTGTTTTGTTTTTTGTTTGTCTTTGTTAATGTAACATACAGTCAGCCAAGTTGGCTCAAGCACTAGTTTGTTGTTGTACTAATTATATTTCCACCAGTTAATAAATGCGGTTTATGTAAATGTAGAGATTTTGGAAAATTTGGAAATATAATAAATTTTGGTAATTCTTTGAAATTATTTACAGCATTGAACATCCTTTTGTGTTCTAAAAAAATGTAAATTCCATTGAATCTCTATTTATTGTGGCTTATTTCTGGCCATTTATATTTCATTTTTATCTAATACCAAGCACATTTCTTGGGATTCCTTATACTAGTTAAAAACAAACACTCAGGTTGTAATAAATTCAAGCCTAATGTTTAAAGTGTTACTTATTTGTAATAATTATATCAAATGTTTAACAAGTTAATAAGTTTTGTTATATAAGTATTGTTAGTGTAACATGACTTGTGTTTATATATATAATAGTATTACTTGTAATTAACGAACAAATAAATAGAAGGGAATGTCTCATTATTTAAATTAATATTGTCACAATGCTTTATAAATCATTTTTATAAGATGCAATGCATACTTGCTTTAATTAAATGTCTTCATTATGTTAGAAAAAGTTAAGTATTTATACGAGTCTCAAGTCATTTTCATTTGACAAATTGTATTAGTTACCGTTACTGCAAACAAGTTTATACTCTTTTTAAAATATTGTAATAAAAATTTATAACACCAATTTTGTTTTATTGCTTTATTTGTTGAATGCTGAACAATAGCTTGCTCTCTGGGGGATCAGCAGCCGCAAGGTTTAGTCTTTGACACGGGCGCTCATCACTGTATGGTAAAGGCCCTGGGTTTGAATCCAGCGGCCCTGCATTCGAACCCAACATACTTACAAATGGGCTTCTTTTTTTTTCTTTCAAAAACACTGGCACCCTCATGCTTTATATGACCTCTGCTGTTGTGAACCCTCATTAATAAAAAAATATGTATAGTTCTTGACAAAATAACATTCTGTCTCCTTTCACACTTCCTCGAATCAGTTTATCTTCTGATAACATCTTCAATGTATCACGCAGCTGTCAGGGAATATTCGATGAACATCAAATTTGTATGATATTCCTGTCCAAACTATAACACTACCACTTCCATAGCTTCTCCAGAGTAAAAATGTGGGGATCACTCCCCTGTTCTTTTACAAACCCTTGGCCGACAGAAGACCTCGAACAAACTGTGACTCATCGAAAAACAAGTTTTTAACCCAATCTTGTTCAGACCAATTGATGTATTTTTTTTGCAAAACCTAACTGAGCTGTTCTGTGCCTTGTCAGAAGTTCTGAACCAGTAGCAGGCCTTCTCGCACTTCGTTCAGTTTCTGATAGTCTTTGTCTTACAGCCTGTAAACTGACATTAATATTTTCAACTTGTTAAAGTCATTGCAGGATTTCAACAGTGATAGAATGAGAATTACGGAGTACATTTAAAACAATAAAAGTCATCTCTCTGATATGCGACACAATGGCCAACATGCATGTCTTCTTGAGTAACATCCAGTATCTTGGTTTTTTGAAATATCCTTTGGACAGCACTCTGACCGCATACATTTGATGTTTTCTATTTTCCAACAATACTATGATTCTAGCTGAATTTGTATCTCTTAAAAATCATTACAAACAAATTTGAAACCTAAAAGTGATACAACTTTACAGAAAAACCAACAAACATTAATTTTATTCAAAGATTTATTTACAGAATCTAATTGTAAATACAAAAGGGAAATTTTATCTTTTAGAATGGACCAAATAAATATTGCTGTACGATAATGAATGGATGATTGTCTAAGATATAATTTAAAATATTACGATTTTTTGTATCTGTGTACATTTTGATAATGTCTTAAGATTACTGGGGCAATTGTACTTGCCCTATTCCTAAAATGGGAG
>CM077099.1:14312733-14344937 GCA_039619505.1 Cimex hemipterus | reverse complement strand
TTTGAGAATTCCGGATCATGACAAGAAACAATGGTGCTATTTGAATTTTGTAAATAGAAAGGCATTAAAAAGGACAACGCATTTGCTAAACCAAATGGAATCTCTTTTAAGAGGTTTTAATCTGGAATTAGTTTCATGTGATGGTAAGTAATCTGCTATTTTAGCTTTCAAATAATCTGGATCATAGGGTTGGTGAGCTCAAGTTTTCAACCAGCACTTATTGAGTTTGTCTCCACAAAATGCATTTTGGCATTGTGTCATCTTCGGTGAGGAACAGTTCTGAAACTGGTTTGAATGACTTAAAAAAAATGCAGTAGATAGGCCCAGTAAATGACTGCTGGCTCACAGTAAAACATGAATCAGGATCATGGTACGGCCTTGATGAAAAAACAAATTCAGTTGTTACTACCTATTTTAAGGTCATCATCAGGGTAAAATAACCTTAAATATGTTTACAAATTGATATAATTATTTTTTTAAATATAGAAAGTTTCAAAGCTCTTTGTAGCTGCAGTATATACTTTTACAGTCCTTGGCAATTTTGTGATTGAGTCATTCTTCAAGAAATTTGAAACCATGTATTAAAAACTTAATTGTGTCAATTTGTAGACATATTTAAGATTATTTTGCCCTGATTATAGTCTTAAAATAAATCAAAAACTCAGAAGTAACAATTGAATTTGTTTTTTCATCAAGACCATACACGATCCAGATTATTCGTGAGTAAAAAAAGTGGTCAATACATTTAACATTTTTAAAAAAATTAACCAATGTTTCCTTTTCAGGGAATGTGGAACTGTTATGTAAATGCATCGCTGCTGGTTTTTTTCCAAATGCAGCTTATTTACATCCTTCTGGAGTTTACAAAAGTGTGAGAGGAAATCAAGACCTGTATATTCATCCAACGTCTGTACTTTACACACTTCAACAGCCACAGTGGTAAATGAAATTAATTTTAAAAACAACAATTCAATTAGTAATGTGGAAAAAAATTACAGGGTTGTGTACACTGATACAATATTTACACAAAAGTTATTTATGAGGGAATTGACAGTCGTAAAGCCTGAGTGGTTAATTGAACTAGCACCACATTTTTATCACAGAACTGTTGATAGAGGATAAACTACTGAAACTTAACGAATTTAAAATATCAATTGTAATAATTGTTGTACATATTTTGTAAATATATCTTTAAAAATAATCTTTTGATTAGATAACTTACCAATTATTAACTCAATGTGTTGGTAGTGTATTTTATCTATTTGTAAATTATTATATTACAATTATAATATTTTTAGGTTTCATAGAATGGACTTTTAGCACAGATAACAATATACCCAGGTGTTGTATGAATGAATTGTAGTGTGTAAATGTAATTTATTAGCATGAATGCAATTGTTTATTTTTAATTATACTGAGGAATATCAAGTACAGTGGGGTAGTGTGAATGTAATTTTTTTAGATCTATTAGGTTATGTGGTGCGATAGACCAAATAAATTCTTTTCAATTAATTAATCTTTAAGTAAGGTATTGGTTGAGATAAAAAGTCAATGTCACGAGTGGGATTCAAACCCTCGACGTACGGCTAAATGTGTCGCTGCTTTACCACCACTGCTTGTGACATATACCTTACTTAAAGATTAATTAATTGAAAACTAATTTATTAGAATGAATCATGAATGTGTGGGCTTATCTCCAATTAACTCAAGGAATATTGAGTACCCTGAGGTAGTATGAATAAATTGTGATGTGTAATTTATTAGCCCGAACAGAATGGTTTATACCCAAGAGGAATAACAAATACTCTGGAGTAGTGTGAAACTTGAACGAATGTATAAATATAATTTATTAGCCTGAATGGAATGGTTTATACCCAATTATCCTAGGGACAATCAAGTACACTGGGGTAGTGTAAATGCAAATTATCAACATGTAGGGGAGCTTATCCCCCATTACCCCAAGGAATATCAGGTAGTACTCTGAAGGTAGAGGAATGCTAACCAGACTATTCTGTTTTCATTTTTATGTTTTAGGAATGTGTTTGTTATTTGTGTTATTTTATCCACAATTGTCAAGACCCTGAGGTACAGAGAGGCCAGCATAGAGGTAATTCCATAAAGGAAATGAATCTGGTGGTTGGTTATGGTTGTATTTTACATAGAATGAATTTTTAATATTCATGCGTTTTCAAAATGAAAACAAGACTGATGCCCCTGTGATGAATTATCATCATATCAATGAAAAGAAGATGAGTTTGTAACCAACAGACTAAACCTTTGATGGGACAACTAGTACCTGAAAAAGAAAAGAAAAAAATAAGAATACTCCTTTTTTTTCTGTCGGCTTTGAATTTTTTACACAAGCTCAACAAATTATAAGGATACAAAAAATTACTAGTAAAGGTTTTTTAAAATGTGTGACTTTCTTTCAATATTTATGAATATTTAATAAGTTTTCCTGGTGTTGACAAGTTGTAAAACCCAATGCTGTTTACAAAGTGCAAAAAATACATTTTTTTAAGGGAATTATATCTTTATTTATCAAATATGAAAAACAAAAAGACGAAAAACGTTGCTGGGGGCACTTGTTGGTTGAGATAGTGATCCAATCCAATCACCCGACTAGTGATACCGTGATACCAGTAGCGTCACTTATTTGGCAGTTTGGACCCCCCACCTTTCAAGGTGATACCCTTTGTGGTGTGGACCCATCACCCATCCCCATTCCCTTGTGCTGCAACGTCTGGCCCGGTTTGTCTTCAGGTTTTTTCATACCCAGCCGGCCTTCTTCAGTTAGGTAATATCTAATTATCTTTCTGATTATATTAATGACGTTAATAGCAATTTATTAATCTGTTTGACGGTTAGATCTGTTGTTCCATCTCACTGGCATCTTGTTACAGTGGCTTTTTTAAAAATTATTTACAGACAATTCTGTCCTGGAGGGAATATAACATTTATTTAAAGACTTGCTGTAGTGTGATGGGAGAGAGGGACTGGAGGCCTTTCGTATATGGAGGTTTAGCTTCTTGTACGGCTGAATTTGGTATGGTAGAGAAATTTGTTTCTAGTTTAATTTTTTTTTTTTTTTTTTGTGACATGGGATAGCTTTTTTAAATGACAATGAGTGCAGGTACTTTTCCAATTGATACGACGAAGACGCGGCTTCAAGTCCAAGGGCAGATAATAGATCGCAGCTGTACCCGCCTGAGGTACCGTGGTATGACTGATGCCATCCTTAAGATATCGAAACAAGAAGGATTTAAAGCATTTTATTATGGGTAAGAAATATTTATTTTATTGGACAAGGGTGGTTCAAATGTAAACCAGGATCTTAGTACTTATATAACTGTTTCTTTATTTTTGATATACTTTTCATTTAATTAATTACATCCTGGGTCTGTGGTGATTTAAAAACCTTTACTAAGTCTTAAGTAAGTGACGTAACCATGTCTAAGCAGATGTCCTTTTGAAAAGTGTGCTGTACAACTTTGACCACTTTTCTAGATTTCACTTAGCTAATTAATGTTCAGTCACCTGACATAGTTCTCTCCACGTCTCGGCAGAGTTATAACAGTTTTGCCCATCTTTCAAATCAATATTTGAATACTCTATGGCCAATGAATAGACATTCAGTTTTTCTCAATTCCAGGAACTGAACGAGAGATATTACCTATTACCTTCCCGTTTGAAACAGTTATAAACTATTTAAATTATTGTAATCCAGTTTGTCTGTACAGATTTGTTAACTTACACTTTCAGGAAAATTCATGGCGTCCTTAGTTGTGGTTATGGTCTGGTGGATATCAGCAATTTTATAAACTAGTGTATTTTTATCAATTCTCTTCTGTTTCACACAATTGTTTTGTTTTTAGAATGGCACACTTAGGCCAAGTTAGTATGTGTGCAGAAATTCTTAAACATTTCATATGGATGAAGTTAAATTGCAGACCTCAGCTTGGAAAATATTTCACTATGTTTATCAATTTTCAGAGCTGTCCAATTTTTATCGCTTAAACTTCAATTTAAAAAAGTTTCTTATTTTACCTTATTTCATACCATATATATAGCAACACTTCTAACGTGAAGCAATTTTATGTAAGATCTTGGTAAAGATGAAAGTTTTAGTGTCAAGAGTGGGATTCAAACCCATGACCTTAGGCTCAATACACAGCTGCTCTAACCACTTGAGCTTTCATGATTTCTATATCTGAAGTCTTGAATTTTTATAAAATTAAGTTAATCTTCCATGAGGACAATATTGCTTAAAACAATATATTAATTTGAGTATGTAGAAGAACACGTTGTGAACTTAAACTAATTTTTATTTCGTTACATATCTCATTACTCATTACATCCATCTGCAACACTTAATGGGTGGTTGGACGTTAAATCCTCCTGTATGATGATTTATATCTTACATACCTTCATAACGCAGTTTTAAAAAAATCACATTTTTTTAATAGTGATGCAAAGTTTACCCATTGTACAATAATGGATAGCTACTGTAAGCCTTACTAAGTATGTATTTCAAACCAATTGAAAATTCAAGAGGGCCATCTGTGTTTGTTAGGTTACCATTTTATTTTACTCGACAATTCCTGCAATGTGAACATATTTGGTTTTTAATAAATCTGGTTCTAGAAATGATAAATATTTGGCACTAATACTAATAGGTTTAAAATAAATAAAATATGGAATAGCTGAAAATGTTAAAATTTATTTATTAACGTATGCGAATTGATGAAACAGTAACTTGATTCATATTTGCTTAGTGGTCATAATTGACCATATTAATTATTAAAATTATTTGTTCTTTTTATCTAAAGTTTTTGGTTGAGCTGAGAAAATAGTGTCTCAAGCAGGATTCGAACCCATGATCTTCGGCTCAAAAAATAAGTGCTTTGGTTAAAAAAAATTAAAAAAGTCAATAAATTTACTTTATTTTAAGCATTACTATTCTATTTGGTGAAAAAGTGTCTTAATTTTATAAAAAATTCTTGACCTCAGTATACAAATCACGTTGGCTGAAGTGGTTAGAGCAGGGGGTTAGAATCCCGCTCGTGGCACTAATTTTTAGACAGACCAAGATAATCATGAAATAAAAAGACTTGCTCAGATCTTGCTACTTATGTGACTGTTGTGTGCAGTTACAGAAATGATAAATTGACATTAATTAAAGGATGATTACAATTATTTTTCTTATCCAAGTAGTTTTTAATCAATTCCTGAGATAAAAGATTTAAAATACAGTCCCGTCCAAATGCAACTTATTCATTTTCTCTTGGCTTGATTATTTTATCTCTGTTTAAAAAAATAAAAAATTAATGGTGTGATTAAAACGTGCAATAATACACCTATACCACTATATTATGACTAATTATTTATTTTCTGGACATCTTCCTTTCTTTAGGTTCAAATTTTTATGTATTATATCCTTTTGTATTAACATAATTTTTACATTAGTACAATATGTAACAAAAACTGGTTTATAATTCAGCCACCCTTGAATAACGTTTCAGGAATTAATTTGAACCCAGCAAGAAGGTCATATAGAAAAGAAGAAGACTTGTTTTGCAGTATGTTTATTTTTTTGTGTATGGACAAATGTAGCTAGTTTATCTTCTTACATGTATCCTTGTTTTTTCTAGAATATGGCCAGCTGTACTTAGGCAAGCCACCTACGGGACTATCAAGTTTGGTACTTATTACTCTTTGAAAAGCTTCCTTGTCAATGGTGAAGAGGATGTCACGGTCAACATTTGCTGTGCGGTTGTTGCCGGCATGGTTTCTAGTGCCATTGCCAACCCGACTGATGTCCTCAAAGTCCGAATGCAGGTTCTTGGTGGCAGCTATGAAAAAAGAGGCTTGTTCGCATGCTTCAAAGAAGTCTACAGGAATGAAGGAATTGGCGGCTTATGGAGGGTAAATTACTCGTAATAAAATTAGAATGCATATTCTAACAGGATTTTGTTTATTAGGGGGTCGGACCCACTTCACAACGGGCTGCTGTTATTGCAGCTGTGGAGCTCCCAGTTTATGACTTTTGCAAGCATCAGCTGATGGAGCGCTTTGGTGATAACATTACAAACCATTTTATGTAATAAGCGCAATTTCTTTGGTACATTGTTTTTATATTTAAATATTACCAATTTAAATATTTTTTGCAGCTCCAGTTTCACTGCTAGTATAGGAAGTGCTGTAGCATCTACTCCTTTGGATGTTGTTAGAGTAAGGTTATGATTTTTCTTTGCCTCCATAAAATTACCATTTTGTATTTTTTTTTCCTAGACAAGGCTGATGAACCAAAGAAGGTTGTTAGTAGGTGGTAATAACAAAATATACACTGGAAGTATTGACTGTTTAATTCAGGTATGTAGTTTATAGTTTTACTTTTTTTAATGAACCTTTTAAGGTATGTTAAAAATAAAACATTTCCCAGTATAGGTTAATTTCTATTAATATTACAGAGAAAGTTATTTATATTTCATAAGTTGACTGCATTGTCACTAAATTTATTCCTGCTGCTGGATGTATATTTTATTTCTTAATTCTAATGCATCTAAATCTGAATTATTTAGTATTCTTAAGAAGTTAAGTACAGTAGAATCTGTACTACCAAAATGGTCTAGTTTATTAAGAAATTTTGAAAACAAAACAATAGGCTAACTTAAACGTTAAAGCAATAGGACATTTGATATGAAATAGCAAAAGCATGTAAGTGCTCCCTGGATGGAATGTGAGGTAATTGGACAGTTAATATGTTAAACTAATTTTAACATATTAATATGATTTTGGACCAAATACCCCCCCCCCATGTCCGACATGCAGATAAAGGTTGCTCAATGCCACATAATTGAAGGGTGCAATTCCTTGGCTCCATTCAGAGAGTGTGCAAGAATTCTACCCAATTTGAGAATTGTCCTTGGACAGGGTTTTAATTTTTGGAGGAAATGGGGTTGTTCTATTGTACATAGTAATAATTGTATACACTGAGTTTGTGTTGAGAGGGAATGTATGTATTAACATGAATATAAAGAATGAAAAAATTAATTTGTGAGAGGGTCTATTGCTAGTTTATTTGTGTAAAAGGTGATCGAGGAATATAAAAAGCTCAACTCCATCACCCTAATTGAATGAATGGTATGAATTATGAAAATAGGAGTGAAGGTCTGTATGAATGAATGCGAGTATGGAGGGGTAAGGTGCTGCAGGAATTGACCTAGCTGTTGTCAACACCCTCTCCCCTAGAGCTTAACTTTGGTGGCTGAATCTCAAGTCTGATAGTAATTTACTAAAACAGCAAAAACTGGAATTGCCAGAGGACTACAAGAAGCCAATAGGCACAAGTTTGTATGTATGTACATACATGTGTGGATTTGAACCGTGCATATCCAAACCCAAATTAATATGGATTTATTGTTATGATAAAATGCATGATAGACACGTATAATTTTTTTCTCTTCTTGTGTTCTAGACTGTAAGACATGAAGGGTTCTTGGCTTTGTACAAAGGTTTCACACCGACTTGGGTAAGGATGGGTCCTTGGAACATAATATTTTTTATAACGTACGAGCAGCTCAAGAAGTTTTATTGAAGTGCCTGATATAATTAAAATATTTGATCATGTTAAATGGAGGTGAGCAAATTGACAAGTCGAACAAGGCTGTATTACTATAAGGTTTTAAACATTTTAACTCTCAACAATTTAAGATGAAATAGATTTTAGAGGAAACAAAATTATCAATTCAAATTTAATGCATGGATCACATATTGTACTATTTAAACGGGGTAAAAACAAAAATATAATAACTGCACTTTGTCCATAAAATTTAAGAGAGAGAAAAAATTCCAAATATTTGAAAAGATGTGGTTTATTCGATTATATGGGAAAGGACCAAAGGAGGAAAACATTATTTTAGAAGTCACTGTTTAACATTCTCTTTCCGCCATAATTGTAGTAAGCACAAATGTAAGGAATAATCGCCAAAGATATTTTCATAAAAAATCTTTATTCTAAACAGTTTAAATTGCATTACTTAGTCAACTTTTTGTTATTGACATTAAAAATTGTATTCTTAAATTATCTAGTCATTCCAAATTTAAATATTAATGTCCAGGTTTGATGCAGATATTTCAAGATGGTTTCTTGATAAAGAATGTTGTTTGTGTTTTTGATCTTGCAAATTCTTTCAACTTGTTTCCTTCTTTAATCAAAGGCAAAAAAAACTGCCAATAATTTTAGCAGAAATCTTGCTAAATTTTAATGATTCGTCCTAAAATATCCACCCTAATTTTGGATTGACTCTTATCACTGATTTGTGAATAATTGTGATTTAATTATTTTTGTTAACTTGCATTTAATTTGCATATGGGGAAAAACGCAAACCAGTTTAGGCCTATGCCTTCTTGTTAGTTGTTAAATTGTAACTATTGTATATGGGTATTTTATTTAAACGATAAATAAAATAGGGTATGTGTCGCAAAGCAAGAACTGTGATTGATAATGTTATTTTGAAAATTGAATAAAGTTTAAGCAAAAATTGTAAATTTTATTGACTTTGATTTCTAACTTCTTGAGTGAAATGTTCTAATATAATATTTTTTTTATGCACAATATTTCTTTAATTTTGTGAGAATTCCATCCATGACATTTTCACATTAAAATAAATTGGGATAAGTTCAGACTGAATAATTCTCAATTTAAAAAGTTTATTTGTTTCTTAAATTTCATATTCAATTTAAAGGTTTGTCAAAGCGTTTATGTTTTCATTTATTGTAAATTAAATGAAAAAATATACAATCCTTTTTGTCTTTGGTGTGAACGGGGAATGCTCTCTGACTGTTATAATGAAACAATACAATCTAATATATTTATAGATATTTAGCCTTTTGAAATTATGGACTCTACTAAATTACACATTTTATATAAGAAAAAAAAAAGAACAAATAGAACAAAACAACTAAACAACAGAGATAATTAAACTAAACAATTCATGTAACATCAATAATACACTCGAAACTTCATGTTTTATTTACATTTTTTTTAAATATTTTATATAAAAATCAAGGTCCATTGTCACCTGTTACTGTTATGAAAGATAGTTGTCATCAAGTGAAGGTATATAAGCTGGAGAAAGAACTCTTCCTCTGTGATTGAAGATATAGAATGATGGGAGATTCCTTTGTGTCTCCCAGGATTTGGCTTGTAATTCGACAGTCGCCCTTATCTCCTTGAATTCACCGGCGATGTACATCACGCCATACATGGTTACGAACAGGCTGACTATACCTTGCAAAAGAATCTAAAAAATAATAAATTTGTTACAAGAGTTATGCATTTTTAAGAACTACTTCTATCACTTATTACAAACTTTATATTTTGACTGTCTGGATTTTTTAGTGAACTCTACAGATAAAGTAACACCCCATACTAACCACTGAAGATAAAAAAAAATGCATGGGCTATACCGGGATTCAAACCCAGAATCACATGGCAAAACCTCATCATTCTTATCATCCTGGGCATCCTATCATCGCTGCTTTTGTTTGTCAGCAGAGTTTTAGCATTATTACATTTTCTGTCAAGGGTTTGTAACATACAAAATCAACAAGGATAGACCGATGATGAGTTGATAAAGTGATTTACTCTGGAAATACATATTTTGAGGCTCTGCTTTAATACGGCGCATAAAATCTCTGAAATAGGTGGGTCAGAGGCAGTGCTTATTTGTGTTTTTCAGACAAGGTTTAAGAAATTCAAGGAAGGTTTTACCCTTGAAAACCAGATTAAGCCAGGAAAATGAGCTCTACCTACCCCAAGAATAGAACAATTTAAAAAACGTTATGTTCTGTAATGGTAGAATTCCGACGGATAACTCCAAAAGCCATGATGACAACTTGGAACTTTATATTCAGCTCCAGTCCAATAAAATGCAGCCCTAAGTTCTATTTCAACAAGATAATGCAAGACTATCACCTCCAAGACTACTAAATAAAAAATCTAGGTTCCAATGGTGTATATAAAAAGCTGTTATTTTGTGAAAATTTGATACAAGCTCAAATTTCTCTTGTGAGTGCACTACCTATTGAGAATCACACTCAATTATCAGTTATTTACAGCAATATCGATGATGAAGTCATAATCTCTGTGGACCATGGTGTTTCTATATGTATAGCCAGGTAGCCAGTTTGTTGGATGATTTTGTTACAACTTACAATATTCCATGATCTAACTGTAATGACCTATGCACAGATGGTGAAAAAAACCAAGGACTGGCCAGACAATCAGAGCGATTGCTAAACTCCCATTAGTTCATTAATAATTAATGTTCAAATTATTACTTTTAAATTTGGCTCATTCATTGAGCACACCTACCTATCGAATCTGTTTTATCCAATTTGATTTTTTTATTTCAGATTTTGCTAATAAAGTCAAGTATGTAAATCTAATGTTTGTTTTCATAGCGATATCTCTATCCTAATCAGGAACGTACTAGCTGATTTATAAAGTTATAATAATACTTGAATGAGATGGGTGTTCTGCAAAAGGGGGCTAAAAAGTTTTCAAAAATACAATTCACCTCATTGAGAAAGCTTATAAAATTATTTTTGATGTAAAAATTCTATAAATGCTAATGTGAACATGATAAACGGCAATGTTGTTGAATTATTCTGAAGTTCAGAGGCTTGTATGGGTAAGTTAAGGCGTTAAGGGCCGTCCAGAATAGCCGAGTGGGTTTCTCAATCGTCTCTCGGTATAGATGAGTAAGTTTGGTCCGAAATTATGATACATTCTCTTTTGCCAAGCTCAACAAAAAGTTCCCATGATTGTAATTAAGAGCGTGAAACATGGAATAAAAATCCATGCTATCGGCATGACCACAAGAAGAACCTTAGCCAAATGTTGGGGAGTAAAACCGGAAATGGCCTATTGGCTATAAACGGCAATCATAAGACACAAAATAATCTATGGGTCAGTAATCTGGTGGATCAAAGCTCAACAAAAAGTGGCTACTACTCAAACATTAGGCACCACACAAAGACTAGCAATGGGACAACCCCTATAAGTGCACTAGAAATTCTGCTAAACTTATCTCCACTGGAAATACTTATAGGCTAAGAAAAGCTCATTTAGGATCCAAAAACAATTAAATTGGATAGGAACTAAACAATCTGGGCACACAACTATAACAAAATCAGACACCCATTCTTAGAAATGAGTATGGACTATGTGATCCCGGAAATATTCTTTAAATCCTATTCAAGGGACTATAAAGAAGAGGAAGAACACAGGAGAGCATCAGATCAATGATATGGTATACAGTTGGCCCCAAAACAAATGAAGGAACTGGATCGGGCGTTTTCAGTAGTGAATGAAAATATTATGAGCAGCATACTCAAACCAAACTCATTAAGGAAGTACACTTCGCTCTTTCAAGCAGAAATGCTTGCTTGTACCCTGGAAAATCTTAAAAGAAGTTGCACTGGCAAAAAATCTTCATAAGATCTTGGTAACTATGCAATAAAGTGTTAGCATTGAAAAGAATAACATCAAAATTAATCAGTGAATGCATCCAAACTCTCAAAACCCTGGGGAAACAACCTGATATCTAGGGTGCCAGAGCACAGAGTAATTTTGGATAATGGGAAAGCAGACTGGTGCTAGAATTAGTAAACTTATGATGAAACAACCCTCACCAAGACTGGCAAAATCTCTGGAGAAGGCTAAACTCAGAAGAGTGATGGGACTACTAACCGGTAACTGGCATCTGAGAACATATCCACACAACATGGCCATATACAAAGATGATCCTACCGACAGATTGTGTAATGAGGAGCATGAAACAGCCACTCATATCATCTTCGAATGCGAAGGGACAGCTCAACGGAAATTTAACCTAACGTATTGTAACAAACTTAGGGAATCAAATTCCAGCAGCGACAGTCGATGACGGTACAATAAGCCAGAAGGCTGCAGTGCCTGGGGGAGTGCAAACCCTGCTTCCTAGTATCCTTCTTCACCATACCATGAAATCGTGTATGCATTTTCAATATATTCTATGGATTCTGTAGCAGAATATGCTGAACTTGTGGTCATTTTACCGTAGAAGACAATTGGAAAAATAAAGAGTAAGCATGTTTTAAGTGAGGTTTAAATTAAATGCTGAGCTTCAAATTAATACTTACATCCAATGGCAATGATGTGAATTCTTGCCCAGTTATTCTGAGGTAGCTTCGGTCTGTATAGTTAAAAGAAAATTAACGACTTTAATAAAAGTCAAAAGCTCTCATGTTATGGATATACTTACGCTGAGCTGCCGAATAGGCCGCGTGAAATAAAAAGAACAGACCCACAAAGGTAATTGTTTTATGACAGCTTTTTGTCATCTCAAATGTTTACCATTCCAAGTAAGAAAGAAATTAAAAAATAATAAAAACGAGGAGAAATAAGCCGTGATCAGATTAGAAACCTCCAGAAAGGTAGCCCCTATCGTTACGGTTACCGCTGTAGCACTGTGATAAACTTGGTCAACTTTTATGTTCATTAAATAAAAATGATGACACCGACGGGAATCGTTCAGCCAGAAGATGCGAAATACATAAAAAGGTATTTTCTGTTAATGACGCATTCAAACAAAATATTTACATATTAAACATATTTTGATTGTTATTTGTCAAGAAAGTCAGCCTTTAAATTTATTGTTTTTCCCCCATTTTTTTCCATTTTGCTCTATTTCACTTTCGGCTCGTTGAAAAAAGTTAAAATTTCTTGTAAAAGCTACACCGCCGTTGAAAAGCTTAAAACAATCAAAACGCTTTATGATGCTTTTTATAAAAACCTAAAACCCAACCACCCCTCTACTGCTGAGAGTGTGTACAATTTTATTAATCTATGCAATGTTCGACATCACTTCAATATTCGTTCCAAAGGAGGGTCAAGTCTGGAGCGATTGACGTTCACCCATCAGAACCGGCACTTATCGTCAACTATGAGGTTGAAGCGATAATCCTCGGTGAATCAGAAAACCCTGTCTTGAGCGACAAAAAGGTAATAAATCCAAATATCCCTTGCACATAGTGCTCGACAAAACAAAATATTCAAAACTGTTGGATTATAAAACTTTTAAACAATATTAAATGGCATATGTTTAAATTGCAGGAATGTCAGAAAATAATACGTCTCAAATGCCTGAACAAAAGTTCAGACTGTGCAAGATTAGCAAGAGAAGTTGTCGCAAAGTGTTCTTTGATCCATCCTTCGAAAGTAGGTGATGTCGAGCATTTGATCTATTTCCTCCAGAGCCGGAAAGAAAATGCTTTTACAGGTGACAACAACCTTAGATTGCATTTTGAATTTAAAAAATGTGCATGTTGTCTTAGTTTTGTTTAATTTTAAAATGTACTTTTTTTGTCAAAATCAGTTATGGTATACATGGTTGTTCCTAAATTTTTCATATTGCCAGGTAACTTCTCTGATGGTATGAATTCATCAGCTGCGACAAATGGTTATGAGAGCCCAAGTGGTGGGGTGCCGAATACCTCAGGCGAGAGAGCAACATATGCAAACCTTGAACAATACGTTGCCCTGCTTTATGAGGATCTAGCTGATAAGATCAAAGGCTCTGCATATATTATGCAATTAAGTCTTGAAACTGATAACCTTGAGGAACTTTCTCGAAGTGGTAACTTGATTATTTCTTTAGATTGAACTATAATAATAATAAAACACCTGCAATTGAATTACATGCACTATTTATAGACCCTGTTCTCAGTGCATTGGCTCGAGTTTTAAGAGAGGATTACAAGAAAAGCATTGATCTGAGTATTAATATTTTGTCAATTTTCCATTCATTTTCTTGTTTCACCCAATTCCATTCATTAATACTACAGTACAAGGTATACATTTTGTTTGAAACATTTCATACAAATATTTTTCATTGTTGGATTATTAATTTTAGATTGGATCACTATCCATTTCAATAATAGAATATGAACTTCCACTCTATGCACAATGGAAAAGTGAGATACAGTTTCAAAGAGGGCGAGACACAGCACCTGTTTCAAGACTGCCTGTTCCCAAGAGTGCAAGACCTGGGGGTCAAACTCCAAGTGGTGACCGAAGAAGGTCATCTACACCGTCGACTGTAGGATGCCAGAGCGCTGACAGAAAAAGGCTTTCATTAATCCCAACCCCGAAGACTGCATGTTCACAGAGAAGCCCAAGCACCCCAGATGAAGAGTCGATTCAAAAGAAAACGTTAATGATAGCAAAACAAGACCGACTTTTAAAAGGTAAGCTGAATAAAAAAATAAAAAGTTAACAAATTTCGACATTACCAATAGTGTATTAAGAATGGATATGTTTTTGTAGTAAATTTTATGCTGCTTATGAATATTGCTGAAAATTTGAAAGTTGAAGATAAAATAAGAAAGAGAAATGTAGTTGCAATGTTAGTTCAGTGCTTGGACAGGAATTCCGTTCCTCTTCTTATCACTGTTGCCAAATTTTTAACAAAGCTCTCAATTAGAGTTGAAAACAAGGAAGAAATGGTAAAAAATCATTTTTCCCAAACAAATGTCATTTTCTCTCTTTCACTAATATTTTTATAATTCTACAGGCAAATTTAAATGTTATTGAAAAACTTCCAAAATTGTTGCAAATGAACAATTATGAACTGGAACAAGCAACTCTTCAGCTTTTGTTCAATTTGTCATTTGACACTAATTTAAGGGATAAAATGATAAGGGTTGGCTTCCTACAAAAACTAGCAAGCCTTCTAAGTATGTATGTTCATAATCAATTTTACACTATTGTTTAGTTTTAATGCAATGCTTCTTCTAGATGATGAACGCTATACATCTGTTATTCTCAAAATATTGTACCATCTCAGTATGGAGGATAGAGTGAAAGCTATGTTTACATTCACAAATTGTTTGCCGAAGGTATATAATAAATATTTATGTGAAAATGTATCATATGAAAAGTATGTTCTTATATTTTAGTTTTTATTCTGTTAGAAATAATCATCATTTTCGGAATGAGTTAATTTCTGTCCCCCTCTTTTATGATTTTACATTTCCAGGGAAAACTCCAAGGCAAGTATTATTTCCCATTAGTTTTTATCAAGTTTTTCATGAATCAAAAAGTTTTTATCCAACTCTCTGGTATAGAAAGATACGAATAGAATTTCAAATGGTGACACACCCTTCAATAGAAACTTGTTAATACTGAATTCAACAGAGTAAACAGTATTTAATTGGGCACAACTGACCACTCAAGTTATTTGTCCAAGAAAAAATTCCAAAAATGGTTTTTCAGAAAAACTAAATTTTGTCCTCTTCTTTAACCAAGAACCAATTTATATTAATTCCACCATTGAATTTAATGCCAAAAAAGCTTTACAAAATGTCATTAATGAATACTGTGACATTTAAGTAGTTAAACTTCTATTCTGTCATATTATCCTGGAGAGTTAGCTAAAGATTATTTAAGTTCAGGGGAAACTGGACAAAAAAAGTTTATGTCTAAGGAGTTTTCACAAAACATACCAATAAAAAAAAAATATAGGGAGGGAACAGAAGTTAAACTCACCTTGTTTGTCATCTTGGTCATCACAGTACCCTTGCTAGTTTTCTTAGACACATTTTGCCCTTGTCCCATCTTCAGTGGTTGCTTATTGGTTTTAAACCAACCACTGAAAATTGTAAAATACAAAAACAAATGAAACTAAGGAAAATAGGCAGATCAGGATGATCAGATATGGTCAAAATATCATAACTACCAAATATAGTTGAATATGTTTATTATAAATTCAGTTGGGTTTAATTTCCCAAAATATTTCTGACAACCAATACAGTTTATGTAATAAGTTTGATGGTTTTTAAGAAAGAGAAACTTTCAAGTGACAATGGTAATATTAATTTATAGCATCATTTCCAGGGGACCACCGAGTGGTTAGTGGGTTTGACTCTCAGTTCGTAGATCCCATAGTTTTTTATTTTTACTTTTAAATATTATTTGTCCATACTCCCCTTCTCCAAAAATGCAAGAATACAAGTAATTAATTACGTTCTTTTGCTAATATTGACAAATAAGGAAAATTAAAAAAATCAGTTCTTGTTTTTTCTGTTTGATCAGTAATGTATTTAAAGTTCTATATGTTATAGTAATTTTTTTTAAATTGAAACATGACATATTCAGCATACTTTGCATGCTTCCTAATTGTCTTTACTATTACCCACAGAAGTTTAATTTAAAAGTTGCTGGTTTGTTTTTGAAACTATACAATTTAAATATAAATAACTTACTAAATTAGTCCTATAAATATTGGTTTACTTCCATGAAAGAACAGTCAGATTTGTCTTATATAAATTTAATATATTATTCTGTTCATTAAAAAATGTACAAATATCTCTACTACATAATTTTGAGGTTTCACATATGCATGATCATGAATCTATCTCTGTCAGTTAAAGGTGAAATTGTTTTTTTTTGTGTTTTTAACAGCTCATGAAAATGTTGATATCAATTGATCGCAATAGTGAAGATTTTGTCAATCTTGTTGCTTTGAGTACAAACGTTGCTCTGAATCAAAGATGCGCTGAAACTATGTGCGAAAATGGAAGTCTCGAACATTTGAAGCAAAGAGTGTTGGCTTATCAAGATGCCTTATTGATGAAAGTGCTTAGAAATCTTTCGCTCCATGAATCTACTAAAGACGCTTTTTTGGTAAAATATTCATAACTATTATTACATTAAAAAAAAAAAAAAAAAATTAAAATTATTTAGGTAAATTTGCTAAAGAAATATATTCCTGTTAGGCCTTTGCTGAGGAATTGTTGCTTGTACTTCCTACATGTGAAAATGAAGATTACCTTCTAGAGCTGACAGGCACTTTAGGGAATTTGCCTTTAAGCGAAATCCCAAATTTGTCACGTATTGTCTCCAACAATTCTTTCCTTCTCTGGATCCAACAAGGACTGAAACCAGGTAATGTCAAACATACAAACAAAACAAAGAAACAAAACCGGGGACCTCAAAACAATCAACCTCAAATTTTCATTCACTGTTGTTTACCCTTTCCTTCATTTTATATTTTTTTGTAGGGCCGCCTTATGAGAAAAATGTCAAATTGTATATTTTTTCCGTCGGTGCATGGTTTAATTGTGTTAATAGTTCAGGTATGTCTTATATTAAAACGGTTTATTTTATTGTAATGAATATTTTTGGCATCCAAACAAACGTTTTTGATGGAGTAATTACACTTTTGAGAAAAACAATCATAAAGTTAATTTATTTAATTTTGAGGTCCCCATTGTTTTATCTTCTTTTTCAGTATTGCAAGGAGACGATGAGATGTAGAGATTTTAAAATATTTTACTTTCAAGAGAATAATGTATTTTTATAGTATTTTATTTATGTTTTGTTTATTTATTTATTTTTTAACGAGACCATTATACCTGTCGCCCTCCCAGCTATAATTAAAACAGCATAAATGTTTTTGGAATTCCAGACAGTGTTGTATAAATTTGCTTTCCAACTTGCTTGCTAAAATAAAAATGTTGATGTTGCTCTGTAAAAATAGTCTGATAACTACGTTAAAAAAAAAACTCATGGCTGTATTTTTGTAATTTAATTGGCTTAAATTATTTTGTCCAACAAAAATTTAAATTTGATCACTTTAGCAAACATGTGTTGTCTCATGTCACTACTGCGATAATTGTTTGAAATTTGTTTAGTTCACATTAATTACATAAAATAGGGGAAATAAGATTAACTTTCAATTATTATTTTTTAAATTTCATTCTACCTTGACTTCTAAACAAAGTGCAAGCAAGTAGATATTAGTGGATTAGTTGTAACAGGTTAAGTCAAAAGTCTGCGCATTTTCTTGAAATTTTCAATTCATTGCTAATAACTGTTTTTAAACAATAATACCAGGTTTCCTGTCTTTTATAACTTGGTTTTCTTCCGAAGAAAAATATTGAAAATGAGATATAGGAATTTAAGATTTTCCTATTTTATGTCATTTAAAAAAACAAACAAATATTCTATCTGGTAATCTGTGGTTTAAAACATTTAAAGTTGCAGATTTCTCACTAGAAAGAAAGACGGTCACGTAATCTCCATTGTGAGTTCCTTGCTCACAAAACCTCTGAGTTCCAAAGACTAGTTCCATAAAAATTCTTAGCATCTCTATGACATTAGGATGAAGAAATGAATGAAGAAACACATGAGAATGAAGAAACAGTAGAAATGTAGTGGACTAAATAATTGATATGTTTGATCAAATTATCCAAAATGCAGAATTTAAAGAATATAAACCAATCATTCTGAAAAAGAAATAGTATACAAAACATATTGATCTTATATGCTTCATTCTTTAAGGGAAGTTGTAGAACCATGTGATTAACTTGCGTTTTAATCTTTCCTTATCACTCTGATATCTTCTGTTGTTGCTTTCTCTGTCAAGTGTTAGAAAAGAATTATATGGGAAGATCAACTTTGAGTTTTAGAAAATGGTTCATTTTGAGTTGAACCTCGGTTGAACCTGACCGGTTCACTCAGTTTTAGCCCACAATTCCCTGTTCATGTATACAGATCCCAAGTTGATCCTCAATGGGACTCCAGACCTCATAATGTATAGATCATACTTTCTGGTTAATGGTGTTCTTAAAAATGAGAAGTTCAATTTGGAAATCTTCCAGTGCAGATCTTGTTTGATTACATGCTTTCTTTAAAATAGATGCAGGGATACAGGGAGTTTTTACTTTTAAAAAAATTGAGCCACTTGCCCAAAGATGAGTACAAGAAATAGGAAACCCTTGCATGCCTAACTTTTGAAATTTATTTAAAATGAAGGTTTTTAAGTTTTTAGGAAACAATTCACAAACTTTTGAATCTTCCTATCATTTTTCTCTTTCAGTATAGTGAAAATCAGAAACTTACAATTCTATGCATTTTATTTTCCAGGGCGTGAAGATGATTTTGTTCTTGAGTTAGTTATGCTTATTGGTTCGATCGCAGCAGATGAAGCCTGTTCTGACCTTCTATGCAATGCCAATATCATTTCTGCCCTTATTGAATTATTGAACAGTAAGGAGATTATTGTTAATAATAAGAATAATGCAAGTATGTCATAATTAAATATCATTTATTTTAAGGGAAACAAGAGGATGATGAAATAGTCCTTCAGATTATATACACTTTTTATCAAGTTTCAAGACATCCAAGATCTCGTGCCTATTTAATGAAGAAGACAGGTTGATTTAAAAAAAAAAAAAAAAAAAAAACGCAATTTTTCATTAATTGTTTAAAATATTTTTCAGAGGCCATTGATTACTTAATTGATTTGATGAACGATAAAAATGTTAATATACGTAAAGTCTGCGACTCTTGCATTGATATTATCAAGGTTTATATCTAGCATTTTTATTTTTTGATATTATTTTTATATTCTCAATGTTTAGGAAGAGGATCCAGATTATGAAGAGAGAGTGAAAATGGAAAAATTCCAAGCACACAATGCCCACTGGCTGGCAATGGTTGAAAATAAAGTGCTTGAAACATCTTTGTCTTCTCTATCGGATTATAGAGAGGCAATGCCACATTATGACTTAAACCAGTCATTAATGTTAAACACAGGTAATTTGGCTTTATGGAGAATTTTTACCACCCTTATTAGTAGCAACAACTATATGGAAATTATGCGCTGATTTATATTTAAAAAAATTTCATTTGCAGCAGAAATATTTTTAAATATTTACTGTTATTTTCCAGGTTCTCATGTTTCACTGGCAAATGTTGATGACATTGAAATAATATCGAATAACCCACATTCCGATGAAGGGAGCAGACCTTTAAGCAGGCAAGTCTTTAAATTCCTCTTTCTCAAACTCCTTTGTTCCTGTTGGAAGATATTTGTATATTTAAATATATTTACAAGCATTTAAAGAAGTTGGAAAAAACACAATCGGTCAATTTATTTAATAAACGTCTCGACATTTTATAGCAATTGATTTACAGTGTTATATAGACTCTTTTAAAATTCTGAAAAATTATTTCTCCTCAATTTTTTCCCTTCTTTCCATTCATCTCTTAAAAATTGCAGTTTAATTTGAATTATTAAAAGATGTTTAATATGTGCAAATAGTTGTAAGTGAGCTTGAAATGGTTTGTATTTATCACACAACCCAACATAACTTTCAAAACTTGAGAAATTTTTAGAAAAATTATGTGTTATTTGGCAGAAATTTAAATATTCATTATGTAAAAGATACCAGATGTTTTTGTCATTTATTTCAATTTCGGTCAATTTGAGATCTACTATTTAAAAGCATATTTTTTTTTTAACTACTAAAATTCAAGATACGAATATTCTAAAAACTTTTTTTCCCAATTATTTCTCAGTTTTTTGCTCATATGTATTGTTATTAGCTAGCAAAATGAACAAATAATAAAATCCAACTAGAACTTTATCATACTTAATATTTTGTACATATGTAAATTACATTCTTTTAAGTAAGAAAATAAAATGAAATTCTGTTTAAATCTGGAAAATTCTAAGTTTGAACTTTTTAGGTATGATAGTGAAGGTGAAGATTTCTCCGAGTCATTTTTGATTGCGAAAAAGAAGCCATTTAACAATGATGATGCTGTCCGGAATGCACTTCGGAATCTAGTCATAGCAGATGATACATCTGACACTCATCAATTTTATCATATCGAAACACCCAACACTCAAGTTTCAATGAGCTAAATTCACGAAAAGCTCAACTTAAAGTTGAGCCTTTATTGCAAGTGTAGGTTTTTCTCATTTGTTTTGAAAATGAAATATATTGTATATATAATTTTATTTATTCAAATATTATTTCTTTGTACAATATTATTATTGTTATTTTTTAGTTTGTAATTACTGTCTAAATTATTATTTAAATGTTTCACTTTATTAGTAACAGGTTTGTTGTTGTTTTATCAAGCTAGTCAAAAAATAGTCTGAATACAAATATTTTAAGTTTGTATAGTGTTAATTTAAGTTTTATGTATTAAAAATGATTGTTAATCCACCGAAAATTTATGGTTTAATGTTCTGTTCATTCTATTCAGTATGTTTATTGTGGATAGATTAAGTCCAGCAAACTACATTGGCCTTCGCCAGCCCTACTGTAACAAACAAATATAATTCATAAAGTATAATTAAAAATAATAATCCTACCATAGTGGGATTTACCTACAATTACAAAATGAAATAAATTTCATTGTAAAGAGGTTACTGTAGGAATTATTCACTTATTTTGTGTGTAAAGAAGTATGACAAGCATAATGAATTTAAAGAGATGCACAAAACAAATACTTGTATATATCAACACGTATACAGAATTTAATTATTTTATGGTAGGTAGAAGGACATTGTATTTATTATCCCAAATATGGGAATATATTATACAAAAACAAGTGTAATATTTTTGCAAGTTCTAGCGTGCTTGTAGCTTATTTCTTACTTAATGAGTAAGACAATACAATACAAAAGGTATTATGTATTGTTTAATCTTTTTACTGTGTATGTTATTATTGGGCAAATTTGTTTGTATGCTGTACATATTCAATATTTTTATTTGCTTCAAGTCAACCAAAAACATCACATTTTCTAGCTTAAAAAATGTAGATTAACGTCATGTTATGAACAAATAAAAGTTATTGGCTATAGAAATTAGTAATTTATATTTTATTCCTATACCTTTATCTAAAACATTCTTTTGTGTATTTTAAGAACAATTGTAGTACTACTAATTACAATTCTAATTTCTAAAAATAAAAGGTTGAAAGGAGTTGGACAATTCATGACCTAGTAAACTGCAACCGATAGTCTATTGTGCAATCTCTATAATTGTCTAGAGTTATTAATTGAACTTAAGGCTTTCAGGTCCCACCTTCAGCTTTTCCTCTTACAAGAGTCTCAGCCTGCATAGGTCTTCACTATAGCACAGAGCATGTTCTGCTACTTCTTAATCCTCCTGGTAATATCTGTACAGGCTTATACAAGTCTGTATGTATGCTTCCAGTGTCCAGCCAACAGCCCTACTATCTAGTCCTAACATGTTGATATGTCCTAGGTTTAAAAGTTCAGCTGTCAGTCCTTTAGCTATGATGGTCCTTTGATTAACTTTCTTACATGCCCTTGTGTTTTAATAAATTCCTGATGGCTTCTTATTCTTAACCTAATGTCTGATAGGCCTAGGTTTTTTCAATTTGAAAGTTTTAAAGTTCTATCCACAAAAAAGCTAAGGGCTAACAGGATTTTTATCTAAAATTTAATTAATATTTTAAGCTGCTTAGAGTATATAATGCATATATTTATAAGGTGGCGAATTGGTTAGGTCATCTGGCTAGTATTTGCCACACAAGCAGTTCTGGAAGCTAAAAACCAGTCCATAAAATTTTAAATTTGGAAAAAGTATTGTACAGTGGTTCTGCTCTCCCCTCCTTCTGCGACACTCAATGGAATGTTGTACTTTATGCTCTCCTGCATGAAAAAAATGACTAATTTGTATAAATGTTTAGTAGCACTGAGCTATTGTCAATATGAACTAAGCAAAAAAGCCTAGAAAGCCTCAAATTATATCAATTTAGAAAATAATAAAGTAAATGTGCAGTGGCTTTAAATTAACAAATTATCCCAGTTAGGAAAATGAACAGTAAACTTTTGTACATTAACTAAAAAAAATTGCTAGAAATAACTTTGTAATAATAATTATGAATTTGGCTATAGCAAAATGACAATAAAATTTCAGAAACATGCAGTGCTTTAAGGAATAAAACAAATTTTGTTTATAATGTTCCTTGATTTACAAAAAGGGTGCTTGTATGTTGAAATTATTAAGAAACAAATATTCAATTTCAATTGAAATTTTCAATAACTTAATTAAATTAGAGATTGTTGTAAATAGTACAAACATGAGAAAGAAAATTAAAATTTAACTAAAATTGACTTTGTTTTACAAAAACACCAGAACCCTGGGGTTAATATGACTTTGTAGTCGACTTAATAAATATAATTAATTATTAAATTTTAAAAAATTGAATTTTTTGCAGCTTCAAATTTTACAACTAGATTGCCTAATTTATTATATTTTTCAAAAATCAAATGTTCAATTAAGATTATCTAGTTTTGTAAATTAAAGAATAATTTGGAGGATATAATAAAAAATTATATAAATAACAATACATCATTGTAATATGCTCATATTTGACATGGTTTGAATCCCGGCAGAAGCCATGGTTATTTAATTGACAATGGTATGAAAAATGTTTTGTAAAGTGGTTTGACCCATTCATTATTTTACATCTAATTACATACACAATAGTATAATGTGTAGTCTTTTAATTATATTTAATAAAACAAAAAGTGGTTTATAATTTTATTTCTCAAACTTGGCAAAAGTAAAAAGCAGTTTTGAAAACTGATAAAAAACATATGTTCTTTACTTACTTTTTATTTAAATAATTTTATTTTTATATTTTCAACCATTATGGTGTTGGTTGTTTTTAATTAAGCCACATTTGAAGGTACATATTATTATTTTTATGTTTTGTGGTGTTTGTGCCATTTTCATGCGAATATTTTTTCTTCTATTTTTTTTAAATAACATACATTGTTACTTTTGAAAATGGCAACATAGCATGTGGTTACTTTAAAAGGCATTTCTTATATCTTTACTATCGTTTAAAGTAGTTGAACAACACAACATACTCTCCCCATCTTTGTCATTTCTATAGCATGTGGTTTTCAATCCTGTATTGGAATCCAAAAATCCAAAAAAAACCTCCAGAAAGTGCTTTGTTGCCACTTGCCCTAACAACATTTAACAATATATATTTCCTGGATTTGAAAATTTATTGGGTATGTGATCTGTGGTCCACATAGACCACATATCCAATAAATTCTCAAATCCAGCGTGTATCATTGTCGGTCAATAACAAAATAACATGTAACAGATATTTAAAAAAAAAAAAATAAAAAATAAAAAATAATTGCATAAATACGTTGCAAACTTTGCTGAAAAATCAAAAGAAATAAAAATTGCGGTATTATTTTTGTTTTAAATAGTAGGTTGTGGACGTCAAAAACTACCCCTGTTCAACAGATTAAGGTGAAATTTAATTTAAACAAAAATTAAAATGTTTTTTGTTATTATTTTTTGAGGTTGTTAACAAATAGCAACAAGGAAATATTTTTAGTATTTGAAATTAAGTATGGCTTAATAATTTGGATGTACCAATGGGTGAAATGACATTTATTTTTTTTAATTTCTATTGTTTAATAACAGACAAGGATTAAAATTTATGAGATATTATTATTTTATTAACAATTTGTTTAAGTATTATATTATTATTATTTAAGTAATAGACTGTATTATAAACTGGACAGTTCTTGCTTTTTTATTATTTTATTATAAATCAAAATTACATTTTACATATTTTAATGAAACTTCAAGAAAACATTTTATTTAAGATTTGTAAAACAGGATTTTTTTTAAATGAAACTAAGAGTAACATCATGTATAATTTTTAAACAAGAAATTCCTTAAAAATGGTTACATTAGAGTGAACATAGCAATTCAATAATTGAAAAGGACAATTCCTGTTCACAAATTTGTGAGCTGAAACATCCTTTTCAACTATTAACAAAATTCCTTTGATACAAGTGAAAATTTATAATTTCTAGGCTCCATTTATTTATTTATTTTGTAGTAAAAAAGATAGTAATTTTATTGTTCCTTTGTTTCTATTCTTGATCTAAATCTAAAGTTAAATGCTGACCTTCAGGTGTGGCATTTAAAGGGTCTATCCTTTGTCTGCTGAGTGGGGAGATCCCCCTCTTTGAAACTGGGATTTGAGAGAAGGGTCAGGTCAGTGTTTTGTCACTGAGTCACACTCACAAGGCTTTCCTTGGGTAGTCATGACAACTGTTCTCAGTGAGATAACATTTTAAAATAGACAGAGATTCCCCACTAAGTTTGTTTTATATGTATACTTCAGTCCTTAACAGCACAGCAATAATTATCCTGCAACGATCTCATATTTCTAAACAACTTAGTTTTATAGCTTGCCTTAAATAATTGACTGTGATATTTTCATTATAGTTTTTCTTTTATTGCATGTTTTGTTTTTCATCTATCTATTAACATTTGATCTTTGTAGAAATTAATAAGAGTTATGAATTAAAATATTATTGAAAGGGAGCATGTCAGCGATATATTGATTCTGCATTCGACAAAGCCCTTTCAGACAGTTTTAATGGGGTTAATGATATTCAGGGCCCTTTGGAATCGGTCAATTCAAACAACACTTATAAAGTTTGAAGATCATGAGGATGAGTAACAAAGTTGTCCCTTACAAAGGGCAGAACTACAGCCACCTCAAATCGCACCATTTGCAAGAAGGATCTTTATTTACTGATGTGACATTCCCTGCGATCGATAATATCATTGGAACAGAGGGTATTCCGGATAACGTGGTCTGGAAAAGAGCCAGCGTAAGTGGCTTTTTACAAACCACCGCTTATTTTTCTATCTATCGCTAAATGAATATTGTTTTAATCAGGATAATTTTTGTTCACAAATTTAGGAATTGACAACACTTCCAAGGCTCTTTACCGAATTGGACACATCAAAAATTGTCCGAGCTGGTGAGCTGAGTTGCAACTGGATAGTTTCAGCCTGTGCTATCTTAGCAGATGTAAAAGAAATCAGAAACAAGGTATAAACAATATATATCCACTATTTCCCACTTTTTTTAACTTTTCTGCTTTGAATTAAAAAAAAAAAAAAAAAAGGAATAATATTATGATTATCTTCGTATGTTTTAATTGAACTAATGCTTTATTATGAATAATAATTCTTTTAGAATTATTGTTAGCTATGCAATTGATTGCCTAAAAAAATGAATGAATAAAATCAAATTTAAAAAATTAATAAATAAAAAAAGTCAATTCTAAAATAGCATGCAAATAATTGTTCATGACTGATTGATCCATTGTGTATCGGAGCCAATATTTCCAATGGGTAATGCCCTCAGTCACCTTGGTCAATTTCCTAGCTAAACGATTCAATGTTTTCTGCATGGTAGACCTTGAGAATTTTCTCTTGAATCAGTAGTCCCAAAAAACCGTGTATTCAAATCTATTTTATATTTATAAATCAGGATATAGTCTATTAATAGTTTATAAAGATTCTAAATTACTGTAAATTTAATTTTTCTTCAATAAGCTACAATTTATACAAAGTCATATAAAAATTTTTTGTTTACTTGTGAATTTTTTAAAATATGCATTTTGATGATGATGATTAAATAGTTCTGTCCAATGATTCATTATTCTAAACTTGATAATGATTATTAGTCATAACAAACAGAGAGATATAAACTGCTTGATGTATCCCACCAAAATGATGGGTGCAATTCCTTGGCTTGTAGGTATGGTGATATGAGAATTGTGCTAGAGTACAGTAGCAATTTTTTAGGTCCCCTGTTCTGATTTTTAGAAGAAACAGGGTTTGCTTTATTCTATATAGTACTAATAGTTTTGTGTCTCTAGCATGGGTTGAGAGAGAATATATTTTTTGGCATGAATATGGGTGAGAGCAACAGCGAAATGTAGTACACTGTCAACCCATACCCCCTCTAAAGGGTAATGGAAGAATGTCGAATACTCCACCACTCTATGTGAATGGTAAAGAATCAATTTAAGAGTGAGTGAGAGTGTGAATATGTTTGAATTTAGAAACTGATTGCATTGGGGGCTGAAATGACCTAGCTGTTGATTACCCTTGGAGACCACCCTCGGTGGCTGGACTGATAGTACCAAGGTGGACTGTGAAAAGTGATAGGCTAAAAAAACAATTTCACAATAAACATAAAAATATTGGGAAAAAAACCATAGATTTAAGTCAATTAAAAAAAAAATATGTAAAGTTTTAATAATTGAATTTTGTAGGTAATACCTGAATATTGGGATCAGGAATGGCGAGATAATAACTATTGTGGATTATTCCATTTTAAGTTTTGGCGATTTGGAAATTGGACTGATGTTGTAATAGATGACTTTCTTCCTACAGTTGAAAATGTTCTCTTAACAACGCAATCTAATCTTGAGAATGAATTTTGGGCTTCTTTAGTTGAGAAAGCATATGCCAAGTTGTTATTCAATTTTTTTTTGTACTTGTACTTTTTGCGTAATTCGAATAATATAAAAATATTTTAAATTTTAGGCTACATGGATCGTATGAAGCGCTCAAAGAGGGCGAACTTTCTGATGCACTGGTAGATTTCACCGGAGGAGTATGCGAAGTAATAGATCTAGCAGCTGGAAGATATGACGATTTAGAAGAAAAACGTGCCCAGCTATACGATATGCTGTACAAAGAAGCAACGGATCACAGCATAGTTTGCTTTACTGTATCTGTGAGTTATAAACATTGGACAATTATTTTCAATTAATTTTAGTCAGTTTATTCAAAATAGATTTAATTATCTACAAAATTTATCATATTATATGTTCATATAGTTATACAATTGACTAGAGCAAGCAGCTATTTTCATTGTCATGCTCTTCAGATTTATAAAACTGCTTGGGTTGTTCATACTAAAATCTTTTTATATCAAAATAATAAAAATCTAGTCAAGTATATATTATGTACAATTGTGATAACGATCATGATTTACTTGTCATATATTTTTACATTTCATTTATCTTTCTTATTTGAACAAAAATTGTAGCATATAAATATGTATAAACATCAAAATATTGTACAAAAAAATGAATTAGGAACACATAAATTACACATTTCTAGAACTCTTAGGAGTATTACAATTATTATACAGTAAGTCAGTTAAATTGGCTCTTACGTAATTATTTTCAAATATTTAAAATTTTTGAAATTTTAAGTACTAGTAGTAACAAAAACACTTTATCCCTCTCCCCCCATTTCCATTGTACATTATAAAGTAAATTAAAGCATTTTTAAATAATTACTTGAACTTTAACAGAAAGTAAATAAACTAAAATGAAAAGAATGTCTATGTATTTGGTTGAATTCGCCTTATAGTGGGTCTGAAAAATTTGATATATATAAATAAAAATAAGAGAGCAATGAAATGTGTTATTCCCATGAAGTAGAGTGCATAATCATACCACCAGTTATCGTTCCAATTAGCCCATAAAGCCCATAATAACGACAAAGAAAAGTTTTCTACTATACAAAAAGTTACAAATAAATTATGGAACAACTGAGATTTTCTAAATCTAATACCTACTTCAATAAGGCAAAATATGTATACAAATGATAATAATAGTTTCGTGACAATGTTTGTCTTGCAATTGGTCAATGGTAATATAAAAAAGAACATGAAAATATAATGAGCAATGCACACTCCTAGTACAGCCCATGGGAAGAACAAAGAAGCCATTACAAGGCAAACAATCCGACCTAAAAGAAAAAAGAACCAGAATATAAATGCTACAAGCTTCCCAAGCGAGTTGTCCTCTTCCATGACCTTGGTCCATGACCTTCGCCTAGGCAAAACTTCTTCGTTGGGAGAAACATATAGAAGTTCTCTCGGTTCTTCATTTTCCACACTGTCTTCACTCTTATACCAAACTCTTTTCCTGCTTCCTTTTGCCTGAGTCTCGTACCTTTGGTATGATGTTGCTATAAGAGATAATGACAAGAGAGATACTAAGACACCAAAAGCTTGAAAAAGTTCTGAAAAGAAAGTAAAAACTATTTTAATCAATGCAAATATTGAATAAATGAACTCTTAGACATAATAAAATTTAAAATTCTGGAATTGTTAATGTGTAAAATGTTTTAATTTAAATAGTATTAAATTAATATAAAAATGTGAATGCTTTTTCCTTGATTTAAAATTCCAGAAAACTATTATGAAATGACTGTAACAATGCAATAAAACTTTTGATTTGCGATGTAAACAGATTTTTTACTTGTGGTAGCGTTGTTTGATGTTCCGAAAATGAGAAGGGTGAGCTGAAAAATGGCTTGTAGTCCTGCGTGAACCAAACCTTGAATAAACAAGTAATTTTCAACAATAAAAGTTTCTGCCTTTTCATATTCAACAAGTGCTTCTTCTCTTTTTGGGTCTGGGTTTCGCAGAGCTTCTACAGCCCAAAAAAATCTCTCAGCAAAGCTAAAAATTAAAAATGCAATTGCATTAATATAATAAGTTTGTGTTCAATGAACAAATCCATACCTCTGAATAGGCCTGATTGGATATAAGATCAACGCTAAAGTCTCTGCGAGAATCCACAAAGCGAGTTTTGAACGTTTGTTTTCTGCTGGGGGATTCATAAAGTGCATAAAGAAGCAGATCAGAGGGGCCACATACGTCAGCCCAATTGTTATTACACCGGCCCATGTATGTTTTTCCATTAGAAGCACAATTCCGATTGTTAAGTCAGTGGCAATACTGAATAAGTAAAAAGTAATTTGGATCACCGCTGGCAAAAGAAAATTTAGCCATAACTGTTGTTTAACTGTAAGAGGGAATGATAAAATCCTTGATGGCTTCGAATCAAGAACTGACTGTTGAAGCCCTGTAGACTGCATTCTTCTACATTGAAAAACATCACACATTTAAAAAAAATTTAAACATTTTAATAATTACAAAACATATTAATTTAACAACAAAGCATTAAAACATTACAAAAACCTACATTTTAATATGTTCATTTCATAACAAAAGGTCAGTTTGCTACTTAAACAGTGTAATACTGGATGAAGTTGTTAGCATTATCTTCTTTTGTAGACATTTCTTATACATTTTTCAATTTGTCACATAAATGATATACTAGAAATATAAATATCATTAGAGATTGCTAAAGTTTAATCTCTATTTTTTTCCCTTGAAACTTTAACAATAATTAAGTTGATATAACAAACAGTATAATTCTCATTACATTTAATAAAATAATAATGCTAAATACGTATAAACCCCTGTAAACCTTACAATATACCTCCCTTCATAACATTTTAAAATAGAACTCTTAGTGGATGCAAGTTAAGTCTGCATCGACGAAATATTTCTTTTAGATAAGATAAGCTCACACTTGGGCTACATTCATCCTCATTATGAATGCCCAACCCTGTTATTTTCAGTTTTTTACTTTAAATTAATCCTGGCTGTTTTAATAAAATAATTTGACAGACCAGAGGAGATCAAATAAATATTTGATTAAATATTTATTCAAACTCCCTTTTAAATTATTGTCTATACTTTTGTGTAGAAAAATTATAATTTTTTTGATAGTAGGCTTTCTCCTTTAATTATTATTCATTATAAATCTTAAGTAGTACTCACACATTTAAATATACCTTTAGTAAATTTTTAAATGAATCATACTTCCTAATGAATATTTATCACTCGTACACTGCAAACCTATATATCAAATTATATACACTTTATTTTAACATCAGGTGTGTTGTGTGTCGGATTTATCTACCTTCCAGTATCATTATCTACCTATCCTTATCTAAATCAAATAAGTTTGATATTTCCCTTTATAGCTTGTGGTTTTGAAATTTAGCCTGGAATTAACTAAATGTTAATTTTGATATAACAAACGATATGTAAGTCATAATTACAAAGCAAAAATTTATTAAGTTTTTCAATTTTTTCCCCCAAGGGTATTTGAACTATGAGGTCATATTTCTCAGGGTGCCAGTGCTTTTGAAAAAAAGCCCATTTGTGTTTATGTGTAAGTATTCATATTGTGTTGGGTACGAACTCAGGGCTGCAAGGTTCGAACCCATAATCTTTACCATGTCACCACCTAAACTGTTGTGGTTACTGATGCCCTTATGTAAATTTTGTTTGTATGCTAATGGCTTGTAGTTGACCCTCATCATCACATTGATATTGTTGCTACGATTTATTTTAAACACCTAATCTAAGACGTCATTCAAATTTGATTTCTGCCATTAATTTTTATTTTATTTTTAGGCGCCTTCAAATTCAAACATAGGAGAGAGGACAGAACTGGGTTTGACCAAGGGCCATACATATCACATGACTGATATAAAAAAAGTATATTTAGGGGAAACAACACTGCGCTCGCTCTTCAAGTACGTACAATAATAGAAAGTATAAGTTTATTACTTAATGTAGCAACATAAATTTACATGTGAGTACAAAACTAAGATTTGGTTCTACAATTGTAATTTAAAAATCTCATGATATAAACTTGTGAGATTTTTCCATGGAGGGTATAGGATGATGAACCTATGGTTTGGTTTAAGTGTGTATTACCAACTATTTTAGTCTGCCTATCAAAAAGTTTGAATTTTTTTTACTTTATTTATTTATTTTTTGTAGGTTAGTTGTTTGTATGACATTGCCATATATGTTTTATTTTCATTTGCTGTGATAATTTTACACTTTAAATGAAATAATCTAATTACAACACTAATTTTACACTGAATTAAAGTTTTATATTTTGGCTTGGTTTGAAGATTCTTATTTTAAAAATATGGGTTGTTATTTTTTTTAATATGCAGGTTTTAATCATTTTTCCACTTATAATCATTATCTGGAGGCCTTAATCCTAAATCCAATAATTAAGTATTTGTCATTAAATTGATTATAAATTAAAGCGTTTAGAAACATTATTTGAAGACCAGTATAAAGACATTGAAAAAATATGAAAAGTGAATTCATATCTGGATTTGAATGGTTTTTCACCCACAAATCAGGAAATGATAAGCTATCCGTATTTTACCTTGGGATTATTTCTCAGAAAGTGTTAAGAATGATTAAAGACTTTTTTCCAGACATCCTTTATCACCTATCACAAGTGAAATAGCTCAAAAAGTTTGTATTTAAGAAGTACACAATCTTTCCGATTTCTTCTGTTACATTAACGAATGATGTAATAAAAATGGAATAATTTTTTAAATTAAAAAATTAATTTTTTTATGGGCGTGGGTGGCTAAAACAGTTTAGTCGTTGACATGGCTCTCATCGCTGTAAGGTAGTCCTGGGTTTGAACCTGCAGCCTTGCATTCAAACCAGAAATACTTGCTTAAAAACAGGATTTTTTTCAAAAAATGTCAGCACCCCGAGGGTTCATAAAATCTTGTAGTTGAATATATATATATATATATATATTTGTGTATTATATATATTATAC
>CM077099.1:14289582-14312333 GCA_039619505.1 Cimex hemipterus | reverse complement strand
TATATATATATATATATATATATATATATAAATAAATTTTCCCCCCAAGGGTATTTCAACTACAAGATTTTATATATATATTTGAAAGTGAAAAACTTTCATGGTATTCTGTTCAATTGAAAACAGAATGTAGGATGTTAAATAATAAATTTGGTTAAATAAATATATATAAAAATCATGTAGAATTTTAATCTATAGTCAAACTGTAAATCATAAATATTTATAAACTGATAAAAGCAATATACTTTCAATTGCTTACATAGCAAAAATCTGAATGTACAATCACCTTAACTTGCTAATTCATATAAATAAACAAATTTTAATATATTATTGCTGATTTAACATCAGTTGCATAGTTTAAATATCTTAATATATAAAACAGTTCCGTGACTGACAGACAATACACTAAAGGGCTGAAATTTCGACAGTGCATTCTTAAGATGGATAGCTTAACATTAAAATGGATAGCTGTTAAGAAAGTATATTTTGAATTACCATCCCTTTGGGGATCATGGACAATTTTTTATCATATAGTGAACTGAAGAAGAGAAAAATTTGAGAAACGAGATATTATTTTAGAAAGCCATACTAGCACCCTGCATTGCACAAGAAAGGTACGTTAAAACCTATGTTGACAAAGTTGCGGGTCAAAGCTAATTGATTATGTCTGGGGATGGCAATGACCGAGTGGTCAGCATGTTAGACCCTTGGCTTGCAGATCCTGCAGTCATGGTGAGCCATTGCCGTCATCCTTTTTTTTCACACTTCTCTTCCCCCAACATACTGTATGTGATGAAACATCGATGTACATATTCTCCAGATTAAAAAAAATTGTTTCTATCAAGCAATTATTAATTAAAATAATTATAAGTTTTTGTTAAATAATTTGTTATGCTAAATAGTTCGTCGTTTGCAGTGCAGGGCTGCTGGCCTTTGCCATACAGTGATGAACGTTGTCAAGACGTAAACCATTGTGGCCACCTATGCCCCTTCAGTTCTTAGTTAAAAGGAATGATTATTATTATTATTATTATTAGTAGTAGTAGTAGTAGTAGTAGTAGTAGTATTAAATATTAAAATATTTATGACTAAATAGATGAAATACAATTCTGCTCTGACTTATTTCACCAGGGTGTCAGATTAATTTTTCTGTATACTTTATTATGTCTGTGTGTTTCTTAGTGACCGGTTGATTCATAATTTGTTGAAGTTGAGAGCTGCGGTAGTTTAGAAAAACACCTTTTTTTATATATTTTTTCCCCTATGTTTTGACCTTTATTTGGGTCATCTTCAAGGCATAAAGTGTAGTGCTATTCTTGTGGTGCCATATTCGTTTTGTGCGAAAGTATTATGTAAATAAAAATAATTTTTTTTTTTTTGCAATGTTAATATCTTCTTAATGTTTTAATGCCCTTAATAGACACAATAATATTTGTTTCGTTTCTCCTGCGGTGTTACAGTACTGTTAGAACAGTTGTATCAATATTTTCATTTCAAAAAAAAGGTAAAATCCCCTATAACATAACATTAGAATGCCATCTCAATGCAGTCAATTTAATAATTATAATTTGCTTAATCTTTTAAAATTTATTAGTCAAGTATTAATATCTATAAACATACTATGAACAAATAAAAATATTATACAATACTACTTATATAATCTTTTATGAAAAGGAGGTATTTTGAAGAAAATATATTTTTTATTTCTTAACATTTGAGCAATTTAAAGTTTTTAATTAAAGTCTACATTAAAGCCGTACTTACTTTATTTCCAGCTCCATTTTAAATGTAACAGATTTTCTTTTACTAGGTTTTTTTGTATTGTTTTCTGACTCGCAGAGGCTCATGCTTTCTGTAATTTCCACCATGGATTAACACTCTTTTTTTTATCACATCCTTTCAAGAAAATATTCGTAAAAGGCATTTCAAACTAAAATAAAAACACTGATAAAGTTTGTAATGATTGTCTTTGCATATTTTGAAGGAATAAAGTAAGCTGTAGAAGGAGGTGGAAGCAAATGAATGAAGGTTGACAGGAGGGGAAGGGGAATGGACTGATTCACTGCTTTGCCTGATTACACACAAACATTACCCTCTGGTACCATGAAGTGGAAACAGTATTGTCTGATTTCACGCTGTAGGAAAAGAGGAAAAGTTCTAAATAATTCACCGGCTCGGTTGCTGCAACTTGGAAAAAACTCTAATACACCGCCGTTGAATAAGAGCATAAGAAAAATACAATTGTAACATGGGTTTCAAATTCAGAACAAAATAAATGTATTTTAACTTCTCAAATTGCATTGGGGTGTTATTTTTAAAACGAGCATAACGTACTGTAGCTTAGAGAAGGTTCAGCCGAGTACCTTGTGAAATAATGAATGTATGTAGTTACATATTTTAAGAGAAAATAATTCATGATATAAACATTATGAAAATGATTAATTTCTCTTCGCTTAACCAGTAATTAGTATAGTTTAAATAAGTTTAAAAATAAACTAAGTTACTTAGATAATTGATTACTTTTCAGAGGACGAGAAAAAGTGGCAATGGTTAGGTTAAAGGACCCAAGATATGAAGAAAAAAGGGCTCCAAGTTCACCAGATAGGTAAACCAGTTAAATTTATGACCTTATTTATTTTTATATTCAATTATTCTCATCCAGAAGTATTATTTACTTAAGCAAATACTACAAATTGTGTTTTATCTGGAACACCTTTACTTCACCTGTGGTATTTAATGATCACTAATTAATGCTTATTTGGAGATCGTGAGATGCAGTCTGGCGTGATGTAGGTTTAGAAAAACATTTTCGTTATCGTGACAACATTCCAATCTTTATTGAGTTCATCTTCAGGGCCTGGTTTTATAAACATTGTTTAAATTATACAAATACATATAAGAATGAAGTTCTCAATATAGAAATTTTAGGTTTAAAGTATTTGTAAGTATTTGTACTCACAAATACTTTGATGAAACCTAAAATGTCTATATTGTGTAGATCATTGTATAAATTGGTATTCATTTTTATAATTGATGATCATGTAGGGATCACAATAAAGATTGAAATGATGGCATGAAAAAAGAAAAAAAAATTGTTTCTCAGAACCTAAGTCATACCAGATCCCATCTCACTATCTCTAAATAATCTTTACATTATCATTGTTTCAGTGCTCTTAGTAGTGATGGGAACCCGTTTGCATATAGCACAGAAGCTTTAGCAAGACTGAGGTCTAAAAATACTGACTGGCAACAGATTGATTCCGCTGAAAGGAAAAGACTTGGTTTAGTGTTTCGGGATTCGACAGAATTTTGGTAATTTGATTTGTACTCCTAAGTGTGGTCTATTATTTGATTTTTGTTGGCTTGAAGGATGCCATTGGAAGATGTGGTGAGTGAATTTAGCGAGGCAATAATCTGCCGGCTGGTCTCTGAAAATTTCTTTGTGACACCCGCTAAGAAATGGAAGTGCTATTATTTTCCCGGGGTATGGGGCACGGGACCTAGAAATACGAAATTGGACAGGTCCGGAGGGGGCGATTTTTACGGTGAAAACTTTTTACATAATCCACAGGTAGGATTTTATTTATTGATTTATTTAAAAGTTTATACTTTATTTGTTTGTTTGACTGTAGTTTGGGCTTGATATTGAAGGGAGTAAGGAAATAATTATTCAACTCCTACAGTTTCAAGAAGATGAACCTTCTGTAACAAATACTATTGTAAATCAGCTCATAGGTTTTCACTTAGTTAAGGTATAAAAAGAGGGTACAGTTCGATAAGTATTTAATTTTTTATTAACAAATTAAATGTACTTTTTTAAGGTAGAAAATAATCGTTTCACAAGACTACACAAATTGTGGCCACACAATCCTTTAATAATTGCTGAAGATCATAAAAGGAAACGGGAGATAGTTTATAGAGGGCACCTTTCTGATGCCAAGTATGTCATAATACCAACAACATACAGGGAAGGAGATTCAGCGTCCTTCCTTCTTCGCGTTTTCTCACAGGACGGTGGTGTTTCATTGAAGTAATTGCATGTTATATCTTTATAATAATTAACAATGAACAAAAATTACATAGAAAATAAATAAATTTTAAGTATAGTGTAACATTGATTGGTTTTATTTAGTTATTGAATCATATAACAGTGTAACAGTGTGCTTATATGGCTGTTTTGTCTAGTTTTGATTTTAATTGGCTATTATTTCAATATAAACAAAAATTACACTACAAATAACAATTAAATTCCAATAACTTTAAAAATTGTTGTACAATTGTAGAGAACTCAAGGAAGACATTCCTAAACATTGGGCACCGTGTTCTTGTTTAATGCCAGAAGTAGAAATTGTGACTGTGATAATAATTGAAAGTGCTGAACTTGAAAACAAGCATCATTCATGGGGAAGTACAAGTAGGTATTCAAAATGTTTTATAAATAGATAAAATTCTATATTATCAAATATTGTCAACAGGACTAAATTTATATTGCACGATTACTTGTGAAGGCTATAAGGTCAAAACAGATTTTGCAACGGATGACATTCATCCAGAATGGAATGACGCTTTTATATTCTATAGAAAGAAACCAAAGAAACCGTTAGTTTTAAAGGTATTTAACTAGGCATAACGTAAATATTTAAAGGAAGTAATTAAAAATCTTTTTCAAGGTGTTCTCAAAAAATATGATATTTCCAAATGCACTGTTGGGTGAATGTGAACTCCCGGCTGAGGTAACGCACAGCCCGACTCAGCTAGATGCAACGATATTTTTGAAGCAGAAAACAAAAGAAGGGACAGAAACAGTACCCAGTGGTACGTTGCATCTTACGATGCTGACTGAAGACAATCTTTTTGCTGTGTAAAATTCTAAATTATATTCATATAATATAATTTAGCTTCCTTGTAATAAATAGATCTACAGTAGTTTCAAATAAATACAAAAAATACCTCTTTGCTGCAACAAATGTGATATATTTGCCTCTTAAGTCGTTAAGTTTTTTTAAAGTATATAATGTTAAGTTTTTTGTCTCCTATGTCATTACAAATATGACAAATAAGTTAATCGATTTATTACTTATATCAAATGTTGATTTTAATGTGTAAATTCAATGACAAATTACTTTTGTATGTTTTTTAACTTTTTTTATAAAAAATTTTTAGTTCAATATATTTGGATTTTTTAAAAATCTTTTATTATGTGGCCTTTTTTAAGCAAATTATATTCTAAAACAAGTACATACAGTTAAGAATTTGATTAAATAAAATAAAAATAGTAAAAAAAATTTGATTTGTAAAGGTTTACAAAAACTTTTAAATATGTTATTAATGTGAATTGTATAGTTTTAAGGTGAATTCTTAAACTATTGCACATTTAGAAGAAAAGATGTTCAAAGAAGAAATATATCTAAAAAAAATTGTCTAAATATCGCTTGGTAAGAACTTCAATTATTTTCTGTTCCTTTTAAACATGTTTTAGAAATGCATTTATTAATTACTTTTACAAGATAATACTACTATGAATCATGCAGGGAAGGGCATGACGGTTAATAACTTGGGAAAAATTTTACTTGAAATACCTGGAAAGAATTGGCTTCAGCATGCTTCAGGGTGAAATAGTTTGAGCATTGTCTTGGCGTCTTTTACTTTTGAAAAAATTAGTTAATGTACAAATGTCTACTCTACTTAGAAAACTCAAAACTCCTAGCTTTCGACTCAATCCGCTGTTCTAAAAATCTCCACCGACACAGATTGCTATTGACCGATTCCAATTGGTAAAATTACTAATCAATTTGGGGACCACGGTAGCCGAGTGGTTAGCGGGTTATACTCTCAGCTTGTAGACGGGTTCAATTTGCACCTTCACCTAGAACTTTTTTCACTCTCCTCTTCCTCCAAAAAAAGTAAATGGAATACACTATAAACAGTACTGTAATCAAAGCCATTAAAATGATATAATAATTTAATAATAATGATAATAATCGTTTAAAAAATTCAGACCTACAAAGGGACTTTTTTCAAAAATACCAGCACCCCAAGGGTTGATATGACGTCTGCAGTTGCAAATTCTTGTAGTAAAAATAATATTTAAAAAAAATACAATTAAGTAATAAATAAAAAGGAAAATCATTCTTGTCCTCAATTTTTTTCAAGCCTTTAACACTGTATCATTCCTGTCTCCTTAAACTTTATCTTTGCCTGCAGTGTACTCTGCTGGCTCCACTTTCCTATCAAACTGTTCCCAAAGAAGCTCCAATCCCCTATCCACCACTTCCATAATTTCTCATGTTCAACTTTCCTTGACTTACTTTTTTGCTGTTTCATTAATGAATTCCCTAAGTTGATAAAACACGTTTATGCAGATGTCGCCCAAATTTATCTTATGTTTCTACCTATTGACTTACAAGCTGCAACTGTAAGAATTCAGAAAGAATTTAAGCTCAATTAGATCCTGGGAGCTGAAAAGGCTTAACTTAAATGCAGAAAACTCAAAGGCTAGTGTGTTTGGATTCAGTTTCTTCCACCATTCTTTGATTTACAATAAATTAACACTCACCATATTTCCTTCTGTCCCACCATCAAGACCTTTGGGTTTGTCCTTGATCAGACCTTGTCTTGGAAGAATATTTCCCGCTGCTTTTCTCCCATTTATCCATCATGCCAGCCACCTTGTAGTACCCACCCGCAAACTCCTATTATTCTCCCTTATTCACCCCCACTTTGATTATAGGTGTATTGTGTATGGAGGACTCATTGGGGGTGTATGAAAATAAGCTTAAATATCTCAGGAATTGTTCTGTATTCCCAAGGTGTCACACATGACAGATTTATACATTGATTTGAGACAATTTACTCTTCCTACCGCATGCAAACTAAATCTCCTCCCGTTATATGTGATCTCCTTACATTCAGAACCTTTATACAGTACCATCAAACTTGTTCCCACCCTTTTGACCTGTATCTCTCTAAACACAGAACTACTGCATTCAGTCTTTCTTTCTAATCCTCCAATTTATGGAAGGAATTCCCTTGCTCATGCTATCAAAGATTTTTAATTGTCCCTTTTTGTTGAATATCCATTGTGGAGTCATTTTATACGTATATATTTTATTAAATGAACATCTTTGTGTAGCTCTATCAAGCTGGAATATGTTGAATTCACAATTAATTATTCAAGGGTATAAAAGTAAATGTAATACAAACCTTTAGCGGATTACTGATGATCAATTGTGCTGCAAAAAATAACTGTCTTGAATTTATACAAAATTATTACGTTGGGTAGTTTTAAGACTTTTAATAAAAACTACATAAATAGGTTTTCTAGAAAACATACTTTAATTTAATTTGTTCTTGTAAATTTTTTGTTTTATGGCCATTAGATATTATAAAATAAATAGTTAAAATGGCACTAACAGCAGGGAAGATGGAATGAATCACCATTTATATAAAATATTTTCTCTATAAAATATCAGTATCTATACAATAAATAGTAACATAAATCAAAAAAAACAGTTTGGGAGTTTTTCTTTATATATTTTACATAAATATAATTTTTCTAATTACAAACCACATTCAATCCTTTGGATTCCATTTACATTGATCTTACCAATTCTAGAGATTAAAACTAAAGAGGAGCTTATAAATATTATTCAGGTACATTAACGAGGCCAAGATTGTATTATATTCTTTAACTAAATCATGAAAATAGCTTAAAAGGATTTTTATTAATTTACAAAAAGTAAGACAAATTAGAAAAATTAGATTAATGCAGTTTAATTTATCCAACTATTTCTTATCATTTTAATTAGTAAATATTTCATTATTGCAGTAAGAAAAGTTTACTTTTGTACACAGTGCATTATAAAATGTATGAATTATAATTTTTTTCATAATTAATTTGATTTGACATAATGCATTTTAAAATTGTTAAATTAAATTGCACTTTTTCAAAAAATTTACTTTAAATATTAATAATTACATTTGAGCAAAACTTTGTCAGGCAAGACATCAATTAAGTAGCAAGTAAATATTTGGTTAGAAAATACAATACATTTTATCTTTTAAAAATATATATGTATATTACAACTTCTCTCTTCTTTTTTGGCAGTTTATATTAATTTACACTTATTTTATAAATTTAAAACAACAAATTTCCTTTAAAACATTTTCACAAAATTTGACATACTGTACAGGATAACAAAAATACATCAAATGTAATTTTTATCTGATGAAGGATTTTTTTTGCACTTCATAAATTGTTAAAGAGTTGGGCAGTGAACATATTTAAACATAATTTAAAACTAAATAGACTAGATTGATACAATAGGAATTTTCCAAACAATTGTAGCAAAGTAAAATTAAATGAAAAATAGTGAAGTAACATTTGTAAACAAGCAGTTTTAATTACACATAATTTTAAATTAACTCTAAACTATTTTTTTCCAGAAATTTGGTGAATTAATAAGTATTTACAATTGAATACAAATAAACCAAACATTAATGTCATTTATTTCAAAGTCAAATGAGCATTGTTTCAACCTTTAGATAAAATTAAATAAGAGCCGAAGTTGGAAATTTTTCCCTTCATCAGATAAAAATAAAGTACAAAAATAACAATAAAAAATCTAAAAAGTACCTTTGACAATGAGAAAACCTGGCTGAGATAGGGTGATGTTTAATGAGGTAGATATGCAGTTGAAGTTTCTTAAAATATTTTTAATTTTTGAAAAAAATAAACCATAAAAAAAACTAATAAATGGAGGGAAGAAAATTGCCTTTTACTCAAATGTCACATATTGAATGCGCTAAAAGTCATATTGCTACTTAGCATCTCCCATAATAAAATGGTGAATTGTTTAAAAAATATTAAGAAGGCTAAAAATTGGATATGGAAATTGTACATTGAGTTTTGCATGCCTGTATAAGTAATAAATAAATATCACACTGAGAATTTGATTAAAAGTTATTCTATTAAAAAGTTTTGAACCAATATACAACAGACATTTGTTTGTAAATAACAAATAAGATGCTATTTGTTAAAATTGTGTTCATAAAATGTGAGGAGCTTAAATACTTTTTGATTATTAATACTTTTCCTATCTTATTTATTAAAGAGGTGAGTCTATTTGTATATTATTTTCCTCAGATATAGATGAATTTATTGTTGGCCTAAACCTGGCAGGAGTCGGTAGGAGAGGTTGAGCAACGTCTGTCCTTAATCCTATGTCTGAAGTCGGTGAAGACGGCGTCCTCTGACGAAGTGTCATCGAAAACCTTCGCATCTTATCTTGAGGTAAAGGGAGCTCTAGTTGAGCTGTGTCATCCATTTGGACAGATGATATTGGCACATCTATGCAAGGTACGAGAAGCCGTGGGTTGTTTGCAAGGAATTCAACTATTTCAGATGCATGTGGCCTCTTCTTACGATCCTTTTCCCAGCAGGATTTGATTAAACAATCCCTAAAATAAATCAGTTTTATAAATATAAATTTAATTTTTAATTTGTCATGTATGATGAATTTCTTGCAAATGGTTGCTGCCTTAATTATACAATTAAAACTAAAAAACTATAGTAAAACATTCATTAAAAACAACTCAACATTAGACATGATTTTTATGACATTTTCTTAAACAGTTATTTGAGGTGTGATTGTCTTGACTTTAAAACCGCCAAGAATGTCCAGGTAATGATGATTTGAGACAATCAAAGCAACAACTGACACAATATCTAAATCTATCTAAAAAAAGGTGAATGTCAAGCAAAAGCAAAAACTCTCTCTCTCTCTCACTCTCTCTCATCCCTCCATGGATTCCTTCAAATTACTTACAGTTGTGGTTTTATTCCTGCAGGTATATTTATGGTATTCCCTTGTTTAACATGTTCTAATACTTGATTGTTAGTTAATCCTTGGAAGGGGAAGCTCCCAAAAGTAATAATCTCAAAAAGTAAAACTCCAAATGACCAGACATCTGATGCAGGGGTGAAAACGCCAAGCACTAAACTTTCAGGCGCCATCCATCGTACAGGTAGCATTCCTAGAATTATTTTATTAAATCAATTTAAAAAAAAAATATGGTTTTGGAATTGTAGACTTACCTTTTCTATTAAATTTGTAATAATCACTTTCAAACATCGGCCTTGTCATGCCAAAATCTCCTAATTTGACTACCCTTTGTGCGTTAATAAGGCAATTTCTTGATGCAACATCCCTACAAACACAACCAATAAATAACCATACTAAATATTTAAAAGGTACATAAAACAAAAATATAAAAAATACCTGTGCACATATCTCAGTTCTGCTAAATAGCTAAGTGCACGAGCTATGTCTAAAGCCATGTTCGTAAGCTTTTTACTTGATATTTCATCACTGTCATCAGAAAACTTTTCATTAACCAGGTGTCGCCGAGCAAGCAGAAAGGTTTTGAGATCACCTAAGCAATTTTAACAATATAATACAAGAACTGCAATGTATAATTAAATAAACCAGTTTTCTTACCATAGAGCATAAACTCCATTATAGTATAAACTGGCTCACTTTTTGTGCAGACTCCAAGAAGTTGTACAATGTTTTTATGTTCAAATCGCTTCATGACCTCTGCTTCGCTAAGGAAGTCTAACTTTTCTTCTGTAGTTGAGCCAACTTTGAGTGTTTTTACAGCTACTGCTACCTGTAAGGAAAATAATATTTTGTTTTATGAATGGTAAAAATATATAGTTAATCTACTTACCCAGCCTTTTTCATTGAAATAAGCTTCACCACCATAAACTGTACCAAAAGCACCTTCACCCAGCTTTCTATTAATCACTACCTTTTCTTTGGAAATTTCCCAAGTATCAAGACTTGGTATTGGACCAACAGATAGGAGATCAATACCTAATGATTCCATGTATTTCTGAGTCAATCTCACCTTCTTATCATATCTAAAACAGCAGTTTTATTTCATCTCAAAATTAAAGTACTAAATATATTTGAAAGTTACTTATTAAATTAATTAATACTTTTGTTACCTGTGCTTTATGATTAGGAAACAAACTATCAGAATCAAAATTAAAATTCCAATGCCGATAATATTTGCAATAACAATAGCTACATGGCATTCTGTGTTCAGCATTTTTGCAAATCCAGCAACAAAACAGGGTGGTTCAATTTGCATTCCATCAGGAGGCTTGCCGTCAGGATATAACCAGGTTATTTGGTTTTCATATAGGGTCAAACTTTAACAATAAAATTACTTGAAATTGAATATTTGATAAAACAAAATACCTTCAATAAGTTATGTACTTACTTTCCAGCAGAATAGTCAGCTGTTTCATTGTCTATCTTTGGTTCAAAAGTTCCTATAATTCTTGATTTGTTGCCTAGCCACTGCATAATATTAATTGGTATGAACTTTGAAGAACCATTACTGAATTGTATATGACCTGATACTCCACTGAAGTTAGTCTTTTGTAAAAATTTTACAAATTGCCTGCACGGAATTAAAATTTATCAAATAAATATGGATAATTTAAGAGTTACATAATTAAGTGAAAGGATGGGTTTACTTTGTGGTATTTGGTGAATGGAGTGACGCTACTGATGAATGGTTTTGTTTCGTAAGCCCATCCAAGGCGTAAGCATAAGCCCATATTGCATCATACGTGTAGCCAGCATAATTTGAAAACCCTTTTATATTTTTTTCTTTGGTAGAGTTTAAAGTCAGTTCTAATTCATATTTCTTCTTCCATTCTTTCACTGTAATGTTTTCCTGCATTGTATTGTTATCAGGAGCAAAGAAAGCATGCGAGAGTGAAAAATGTCCATCGATCGCTTTTATCATTTGTTTCACATTGCAGTTAACATCTTTTACACTAGTGAACCAATGATCAGTTTGTCGATGTGGCAGAAACCAAACATAACCGTGTTCAGCTGTCATATTATTTTTGAAAGCGAGGCACATGACAGTCCTGGCAGCTTTTTCATTAACATCAGCGATAATAATTCTTGCGTTCTTTTCTTTAAATTCTTCCAAGCACTGAAAATATCTTTCGTTGTTAATACTGAAATGCAAATATTTTAGAAGGATATGATTAAAAAAAAAAAAAAAAAACCTGTTGCATTGTAGATGTATCCCAATCTTGTGGAAATTTGCGGTTAACTACAAATGAAATCCCTTCACTTTGAAGCAGATTTTCAGTCATTGAGACGTACTCTGTATATCTTGTTCCATCTTCTGTCAAAGAAGCAAGTCTCTTCCATTGCAATCTGCTCAATAATTTAAGATAGACATACCTGAAAGAAGAGCCACCTTAGAACAACTAGTTTAATAATTAGTAATAATAATAATTTTAAAAAATATTTTTAAAAAAGTTGGATAAGTGTACTGTTATTACATACATACATGTACTGTTTGTTTTCGCCTATTGTTCTATAAAAATATGGATATTTTTCCCGATCAGAAAAGCTGCTACCCTCAGCACTATAACTAATTATAAGTGTGTGAAAATGTTTAGCTATACCAGCTAAAGGTTCAACTGTATCTGAACAAGCAGGCCCTAAAACCACAAATTTATTAATATACTACTGTTATATAATAAAACCACACAGTGACAATATATTTCCTAAAATTATGACTACAATTATGGTGTAATGTATATTATTTATTATTTGTAAATTAAGATTTGATGCCTTCTTCCATTTGAAAAATGTTATAAATATTCAGTATTCTTCTTATTATTATTTGTATCTTTCACCTACCCAAAATTCCAACAAGCTGTGGATAATTGTTGTTGAATATATAATTAATAAATGTCCTCATAACAATATCTGCTTTGCATTCTCCATTGTCAAGAAGTAACTCCAACTTATAGTCCTGGAGGACTCTAGTATTACTATTAATTGCTTTTATTGCCATTGTAGCACCTTAAAACAATAAAATGTTACAATCCTTTTTTAAGTCGTTCAACTTTTTTTCTTTCTTTATCTCTCACCTACAACGATACCACGGACTGTGTCAAAAAATGGGGCTGAGCCTGTTAAAGGAAAAATCCCTCCTATATAAAGAGTATTCTTTTTGTCATCTTCAGGCTTCCACCGTTTCACTATATGCGTATTATTTTTCATCCAATCACAAGCGACACTACGGAGTTCATCATCGTTAAGATCCTCCCCCTTTTCTTTCCATTTCTTAACATAGATTGCTATCATCTCCTTATAATTCCTTGCAGAGAAATCAATGTTCTGTAATGACTGAAAACAAAGAATATTCACTTAGTTTTTTTATTTTTTAAAAATTAAATTTATAATTTTGTTTTCTACCTCAAAAGCAGGTCTTGCTGCTTTTACAAGACTACTCCAAGATAATTTCACAAGCCTTTTGTTCCCATAATTGCAATGGTCAAATATATAATAGTTACAAGCAGGAAAAGACACTGATACAAAATCATCATCGAGCATTAATTCACTGGGTGTATAAGTGAGAATAATAGGAACAATCTTATTTATATAATAGTTGTTATTCATAATTTGATCTACATATTTAAAAAAATGTTTTCCCAGCCAAATAACTCTTGCGAATAATTTGTTATCCTCAATATCATTAATAACAAAGGAAGTTGATTCTGAAATAAAATTAAACCATATATATTATTACAATCCTTGAATCATGTTATTTTATAAAATTTTATTTTTATTGATAGCAAAATAATACATAAAATCTTACCAAAATCTTGTGCTAGTATGAGAGGACAATCCATACCATCTTTACACCATTTAGGGACATAATATATCTTGCTATAATCACAATAAACCTCACAAAGATCTCTGAAATACATTTTCTTCATACATTTTAAGCATAATGTACAGTTTTAGCATAAAATGGATTATTGTAATAATTTAATAAAAATTATTTGACTGAAACTTACCCCTTCATTTCTTCAATCAATTTTTCTATTTCAGCGGAATACATTTTTTTAATTACGTATTTATCTTTAAAACTGTTCCAATAAATAGAAACATTTTGTTTGTCAGGTGGGATGAACTTTTTAGGGATAAACCATCCATATCTGCAAGACAAAGTAGAACAATTGAAAAAACATTACAAACTATGGCAGTTTCAGAAACAGGTTCGCCTAATCACCTTCCAGGTGGAGCCAAGATGCCACATTCTGAAACGGCAAACCTTTCAGTGTAATGAATTGTGTTTAAATTGGGCGTAATCCACACCTCCAAATCTATCATGTAGTTCGGACCTCTGAAAAATAAAATAAAAGTCAATACAAGATGGGACACGTGTCAAGAGTAAAACAGACAAAGAAATCACTTACTGATTGTTGGAAGAGAGACCTTCAAATATTGCAGTTATATTATCGTGTGTGACATTCTTAATGATGACAGTGTCATAACCCAGTATCTCTTTTAAAAATATCATAAAAACATGAGTTACCAATTTGTGAGTTATTCGGTTAGTGACACCCAGTGTTAAGGGGATGGGAACACCCTTCGTTGTAACAAATCTCTTTGGGTTCACCTCTTAAAAAACAAAAATATTAATTCAAATAACAATTTAAACAATAATAATTGCAATATTAGTAAAATTTGTCTACAATTTGAATAACGGACATTCTTGACAACGATAAAGATTTTTGTTTGGAAAACGGCGCTGTGATTATACTAAACCCCATTAGCTCATAGGTTCTGCGAAATTAGTATTCAACGCCCTTATAATTTTATTAACCTTTACTGCTTTTATGCTATAACATTTTTTTACTGTAATGGCTCCACATTTTTTAAATTTATTTCTACTTCGTTGAACTGTGAATAACAGCACTGTTTATAATTGTAAACTCATTTCAAGTCCATTCTTGAATAAAGGGCTCGTTAAGGCTCCAAAGTGATCGACGGTCGTGATATGACCAAAAGTAGGGATTCAATTTTTAATAATCAAAGCTCATAAATAGTTTTTAGAGCAAAGCATAGTAAGTTTCAAATATTAAAAAGTATTGGCGTAAATTCAAAAGAGTTTCAAGTGAACTCGAAAAAAAATATCTCAGGAAACAAAACATTGGTTATCGCTTTGGTTTTAATGAGTCAGACATCGTGGTCTTCCCCATCATCTACTTGATACGATTTAGCGACACAGGAAATGAAGTTAAGCAATATGGCATTTGATTTTAGAATATTCCGACAAGACAAAGTTTCAAGAAGCTATTTTTCCAAGCGAGAGGTCCAGTGGCAAGGGAAAATAAAAAACTACTGTTATAAAAGAGCCAGAACAGAAGGACGGGTATATTGTCCTGAAATTCGTCCATCTACGCGGTAAAATTAGTGACTTTTTCAACTACGGGGACTTTGCATCTCATAGGATCGGAATTTGTCTCATAACCGACCTTACAGACACTGGCAGAATTGATGATCTCACACCTTTCTTAACCTTAGTATTTAAAGTTAGAAAGTAAGTTTCATGTAAAGAACGTTTTCACAAAATTCTTGGAAGGTCCAGGATGAAATAAATAAAATAAACATAATTATATCATATTTTTGTCATAAAAATGGTGAGTGGGTAATTTTTTCTCTGCACAAATTATAATTATGTGATTATTTAACACCCCGTTAAGTTCTTGGTAAAAGCCAATCGTTCTGTGTCATTAAGGATGAAACACTATTTTATTCCTACGAGGGAAAGAAATTAAAATAATTGAACCGTTTAAAAAGTTTTTTTTCTCGTTTTTTTTTTTTTTTTGAAATTTTACATTATAGAATTTTACGTGTTGGTCAGTTCAAAGGAAAATCTTAAGACCTTTTAATTTATGTTTGCTAATCGTGTATTTTTGTTATACCTGGGCCATTGAGACAGCTTTCGTTTTTCAACGCTGCTGCGGTTTGAAGGAAAAGAAATAATATTAAAAATTTCACTTCCTGCCCCATGTCAGCTCACGTTAGGTACCTGAAATAAGTGATAACGCAGATAAATAATCAATACACATCGAATGGGAAAAAATCTATTATAATGAAGTGAATATATCAATAGTTGATGATGGTTCTTCTCACAAACTGTTTTTGGAGTTTGACCACGCAAGTTATCTACAAGTAAAGTTTTTCAGATGTACTCTGATGATGAGCGTGTAACGGCCGAAATGCTGATATCTGCAAGCCTAATTTGTGAACAGAAATATCTATAAAGTGGGGTTTAGACACGGGGGGGGGGTGAATTTTTCATGAAATTTTCTACTTCAGACGTTTGTTTATTTATTTTTTTACGCCATCTCTATTGAAATGTCACATCATGATTATTATAGGACATTATAAAAATTGTATTTGTATGTAAAATTCTAAAGATATAGGTTTTTAAACTTAGCCGGGGATTTATTATAAATTAATGATTGAAAAGCTCGGTTTGTTCTTTTTACAAAAAATAGTTTGTCGTTTTTAATAATAATAATTAGGTGTAAGGTTCATTGACCTTTAATTGCCCGCAGAAAAAAAGTCTCTTCTGTAAATAATCAGATACGGGCCTCGGGTACATTATTTCTCCCTGTTTCCGGACAGGAAACAAATTCTTAGAATCTTTCTACAAAAATTTCACGAATAAGGTTGTGCTAAAAAAAATCTATAGTACTAATTTTAAGCACACAAACCATACCGACGCATTTTCCACGAACGAAAAATAGAAGTGTGAGTCAGGTCGTTGGAACCTTAATTATTAAAGGACCTGTTGACATTCACCCACACCCTCTACGACTCACACTCTTTTTTTTCCTGACTCTAATGAGCGAAATATCTGCTAAAATTTGTTTATATATGAAAATATTTAAATCGGTGAATTATATGCATTCATGGTTAACCTATCAGTTTTACCATGGTATTGTATGATTCAACAATTTAAAAAAAATTACAAAAATCAATTAAAATATAGGAAATCACTACAAATACTACAGAGTAGTAAAAAAGTTAATGTACAAAAAGTTAAAAGATCATGTGGTTGAAAACATTAGAACATTTTCTGTTTTATAGTCCCTGGTTTAGAAAGTAGCAAGCTGTTTAAAATTATAGATAAGATTCTTTTATACCGAACTGCCAAATTGTTGTAAGAAATTCTAAAAGTTTAACTTGAATTAAATACATTTACGGAAAAAAGTAATATATTTCTTTGCAGTATCTTATTCACATGACAGTCATATATAAATAACATAAAAAATAATTATTGTAAACATATGATATTATTTTCATGTCAGCAGCATTTTTTGAATATGATTAACGGTTCTACAAGGCCGAAGGGTTTTGCGTCAAATGCAAGCTTGGAATCACAGTTATGATTTTAATTGTATCAGGCATTTTTATTTGTTGTTATTGAAATATGTTTTTTCATATTCTAGGGTAATGCAGATAAATATTTAATTTTAAAAACGCGTGGGGTTTTTCCACCAAGCGTTTAGTCGAATGTCTAAGAAAGAAGGAGAGTAAATAAGTTTGTATAAGGAATGCAATTTAGCAAAGATCGACCCTGAAACCACCCGAATGACCTTGTGGTTTAATAATTTTTATTCTGAAAGTCTTAAATACAAACAAAGAACAACTCCAACGAATTTGTTAATTTTTTATGTGAAATTCCTTTTATGGAATGAAATTTTTTCTTTTTGAAATTTTGTGTTGTTTATGAGAGAAAAGTTGACTAATAACGCGGGTTTCCTAACGAAAAGAATGTACACAATCAGTTTATTGTTGGACAATTAATTACGATAAAACTCTAAGCATCTCATTTAATAGGGAAAAGAAACGAAACACCTTTCGGCTAGCTTTCACGTTAAAAAAATAAAATTGAATTGTAGCTCAGTTTCAAAATACAAATGTATAATTTCTACACGACAAGACTTGATTTGTAAACAGTTTTCTTTTTGACAGTGAGTCAGTGAACCCCATTCCCAACCACAAAGGTCTCAGTAAAACCCTAAATCCACCTTTTTACTGCCGTAACTTGGTCAAATTCTTGAAAAACTCCTCATGAAAGACCTATTTCCCATCCTTGAAAGCTCCAATGTCATTCCATCTCATCGAATCGGTTCAGGCGACATACCTCTACTGTTCAACAGTACCGTAGGGTGACGGATATCATCGCATTCTCCCTTGCGCGGGGGATGCTTGAGTGCTTTCTTACACATTTGGGAGTGGCACCCTGGAAATTCAAGGGTTTATTTCATTCATGTATTACTCCATCCAACGATACTATATGTAAATTTCTTCATTAATTGATTCATGTCGATTTAATATACATTGCAGAATTAATATCAGTCATTATTAAACTTCTCATGTATGTAGACAATACCCTCATCCTTTCATAAAACCTAGAGCTAGTAATGGCCTTCAGAACCTCCAGGGCCATCTCTTCTCTTTGGAAAAGTGATTCAAGAAATGGAGAATCACACTCGACGAAACTATAAGTATCAGCAAACAGCTTTCAACTTCGCCGTAACATCTCTTATCCAATTAAATGCAACTCAGTTCATCTCCCAGCAACTAATGTGCGCTAATTGGGACTCTACATCAAAAGATTTACTTGATACCCCGTCACTCGACTCAAAAGAGTTAGTAGTTCTATCGAATAATCAACACAACAAATGAAAATACTTGACCACATGGAAACTTTCACTTCAAAAAAGCCTCATTTTCAAATTACTACTACAATTAAACTGGACGTTCGGAATTCAAACGTTCCAACCTCCAAAGAATCCAGTCGCTCCAGTCCAAAATTCTTCGAATCATTGCCCAAGCTCCCTACTTCGCATCCAATCCAATTGACCTCGAAACAACAACAAGAAGTCGATACAAACTCCATAAAATCCTGGACCCTCGTCCTAACCCCCTGGTCGAACAATCCCGAACCTTTCCGAAAATCATCCAAAATGTCTAACGAGTCAATGGCCTCGCGATTTCCTCCCTTGTGCACACTTCCTCAGACTTATAATATTTAATACACAATTCACAAAGACAACAAAGCAGCTTGTAGCGCAAAATTAAATGATCGATTTTGAACTCAAACTAGTTAAAAGTTTATTTTTTCATATAAAATTTGAAACCTAATTATATTTCTGTATATGATGAACACAAAAATATATTTTATTATTTTCATAATATCAAAAATGATCTTACAGTAAAACAAACTAACAAGACATTCTATGGGAAAAGAAAAATTCTCTGATGGCTTAAGTCCAGGGAAATCAACGGTGGGTTGAGCCTACTGGGAAACTGATTAGAAAGATGAAAGATAAAATTCGTCTAGAGTATGTGGAGTAAGCAAGAATTCTTTTTCTGTTCCTTATCGGAAGCAAAAGTTGATTCGACCTGGACTTCGCCCGTGACTAAGGACTGAGACAATGTATTCTTATCGTCCACTTCCTTGGGGAATTGAAGCAATTTCATGAAAATATTTATAAAATCATACACAGTAGCGGATTTTTTTTTTTCGCCAATGTGAATAGTAAGGATCTTTTATTTCTAAGACAATTCTAGACAATTTATAGGTACTTTGCTAAATAAAAACTAAAGTTATTATATTAAACTTAATTTGAATTTTAACGACGGCCATAATAGAAAAAAATAAAATTGCAAATTTAAAATAATGTCCTTGGTATTAGCAAACATTGTTTTGAATACGGAAAAGCGTATTGAATAACAGACTGATTCAATAGTTTTTTCTCTTCGATGTAGTTCAAACGCAGCACGGCACGAGGCAATACATCAGCAATTCCTTTCCTTGTCTTGTTTTATGTGTCACCACCTTATGGATTTGTTGACAAATCAAGTTGTAAGTCGTTTTCTTTCTTTGTTGCGCTGTTCTAAAACGTCTAAACTTAATATTAATTATAATTCTTTTTCGTTCTCAATTAAATAATAAATAAGGCTAAAAAATTGAGGGGAAAATAAACTAGGCCGTTCTGTTTAGTTATAAATAAATGTAAATATATATAAATGGATGGATGAATATATAGATATAAAGTTTTATGATCAGCATTGACGACTGTACGTCTGTTTGTAGGGTCAGTTCAAAAATATTCTAAGTGTAATTCAGTGGTTCGAAAGAATTTCAACATTTTCAAACAATTTTCTTTGAAATCGTTGAAAAGGAATAGAAATTTTATCTTCAGATATGCAGAATTATAACCAATTAACTATAATCAATAAATCTGAACCATATTTTAAAGTTTAAGTTTAGGTACATTTAATGTCCAAACAGGGATTGTGCAAGCAGGTGTCAAGATTGACGGTTTTCAAATGCTACCATAAAAACAGCGAGAGAAAGCGGACCAAAAAGTTTAGATTTGCGATCAGCCTGCAGTAGAAATAAAAAATGCTGTCCAAATGTCTAAACTTTTCCCCTATTTAGAACGTTGAATATAAGAATATAAAACTATCTAATCCAAATGAGCAGTACAGCGGTACTTTGCATTGGTAATAAGTGTTTGCCAACAGCTGAATTAATTTGATAACTTCATAGTATTCATAAATCTTTCATATCCTGAAAGATTTTCTAAAAAATTAAAGCAAATTGAGAATATGTACGATGATGATTTTCTAAGTTTGTGATTCTTTTTGTAAAACTAAGTAGATTTTGTTTTAACAAACCCTGAGGAATAAAATATGTTACATATTTAAATTCCATAAGAAGAATTTCGTGTCTCAATAATTCTAAAATGGTAAATGAAAATCCTATATTTAAAACGGAAATATTTAAAAATTAAAATCTTCATTGCGAAAAATTCAGGCGAGGTTCAGAAAGTAAAACTTGAAAGTACGTTTGCCTTATTTCTAAACATTGCAATACTATTATTAAGGATCAGATAAATTATCATTTAATTCAGTGAGCCAACTAGTATGCGTTGTAGTTCCGTAGTTGTTTCAAATCATTGAACCCCAAAACGGAGAGGATAGACAGTCGAAAATGTTAGGAAACGACCAAACTACAGGCTATAAACTTCAAGAGGAATTCTCATGTCATCAAACTAATTTTATTTATTGTTAAAACCTAATTTAAAATCATGAACAACTAGAACTCAATTATTTACATAGAAGTTTTAAATATTAGTTTTAATTGTATTAACATCATAAACCTACACTTAAAAATGCACAATAATGCACCTGTCAGTTTAGATTTTGAAACTGTATTGGTTTTGTAGCATAATAGCATGGGTTAATTACGGTTTTTAAATAAAAACATGTTATTGACTGATGTTACAAAAACAATATTTTATCGTTAATTAGTGATGAATGAAATCAACTTTGGCCGTGTAATTTACTATAGTTATTGGTCTTAAATCAGTTCGGGAGGGAAAAAATGACGCCCTTAGAATATACGTGTATACGGTACAATAATTTAGATCCTCCCATGATATCGCGCCTTGTACAATAATTACAGCAAAGTGAGATTGGCCGGACTTAAGACGAAATAAAAGAAGCGGAACGGAAAAAACAACAACATCCTTTCGTCAAAATTAAGCTATTTAAAATTATATAATGGGAGCTTACGAGAGTCTTTTCTCGTGGGAAATAACGCAATACTTTATTTCTTCTTAGCATTGGGACTGGGTTGACGGAATGATGAACAATGACGAGGTATTTTTATTGGATAACAGGTTTTCCTTTCTCGAGAATGCGCGCGTCTTTTACAACCTTGTCGGATTCTAGTAGATATTTGAGAAAAAATCATTGCAAAAAGAATTCTCCTTTACACACATTTTATCAGCAATAATGACGTTTTATTAAGTTTTGTTTTTCACACCTCCTCATCGATGTGTGAAGTATTTTCAAGCATAAACAACAAGCCGGTGAATTAAGGCAATTAAAATTAACAATGGCAAAAATTGGCTTATAAAATCTGAGACATCTTTAGGCATTTTCTCATTCTCAAGAAATCATGTAGTCGTAAAATTACATTGCTTAGAATATCTCAAGTTAAACAAGAAAAATACTTTATCACTAATTAAATACTCATTACAAAAAACTTGAAAGCATCAAGGTTTATTTATAAACAAATCCCTATCACTAAATAAGTTATCACATTGATAGATATAAATGTGCCATCAAAATGCTATATTTTCTGCATTTGAATGGATTTCCTTTTGGTAATAAACTACTTATTCATCAGTATAATATGCACACCAAAGGAAAAATCCAAAAGCTTTTTGAAGTGTAATCCAACTATTCACAAATATTGTTATGAATACCCTACCCAGTTATAAACTACCCTATAATCATATCTTCTTACATCACCAGGGCAATTTTCTTGAAAGCCCCGATTGTGTGTGCATGATGAGATCATTATTTGTAATGTTTACTTGTAACGATGGTGGAAGTGAAAAACACGTCAACGACCCATTTTGAAACGACATGTTACAAACCCCAACAATAATTCCCAGTTGTAAATAATAAGTGACAACTTATTTTTTGGTACAATTGGGCTAAATAATTTGAAAAAACGGTATATTAGTTTTAACGGACAGATGTACATAGAAGAGCTGTTTTTTCATAACTTTTATATTTATGCAATAGTTATTAAAAATTTCATTATGCCCTCGTAAAATAGAAATCAATAAAAACAACTCCCCCTCCCCCCAAAAAAAAAATCAACACAAGAGAGGAGGAGGGAGAGAAGAGAAATAGATAGAGATAATACATAGAGACAGGGAGGGAAGAAGAAATAAATAAAAAAAGAACGAGAGGAGTGAGAGAGAGACAGACAGAGGGGGAGAGAGGGGGAGAGAGAGAGAGAGAGAGAGA
>CM077099.1:14265284-14284582 GCA_039619505.1 Cimex hemipterus | reverse complement strand
AATATATATATATATATATATATATATATATATATATATATATATTTTAATTTGGAAATATTATATGTTGCTATCAATTTCAAAACATGGTAAAACGCACGAAAATTAAAAGGAGACCATTTTTATTTATTTTAATGACTGCACCATACTACAAATAACTGTCTGTTGCTATTAATCGAACATAAATTGGACACGATATGGCTTGATGTCCCAAATAAGAAAATTATACATATCTCGTCCAAGGCCTAAAAAGCCCAAATGGGGAGAATATAAGATTAGCCAAAGAAATGTTTGCAATGTCTAGGATTTGAATAATATTATTACATTTATTCTTGGTGGTTAATTAATGCGAGGTACTATAATAGAAAATTGTGGACAGTACAATATTTCGTAGGTTAATAAAAGTACTAACTAAAAAGTACAATTATTTTTAATTATGCGGTTATAAAAATTAATATCTGGTAACTACTTCGTTATTCTGTCGTTAATTGACTACCAAGTGAAAGAACGACCTAGTTGACCTACATTATTTCAAGGGATGCACCTTTCTCTACCAGTCTTGATCAGAACTAGGTATTTCACATAATCTAAACTTTATGGTCAGTCGACGTCAAGAAAGATCATTAGTCAAAATGAAATTTTTCTAAAGTTACAGCTAATAAAAAGAATAATTAGTACTGTTTTTAGGAATAAAATCGTAACAGTTCCTACTATGATTACGTCTAGAAAGATTATCAATGAAAATGTTTTTTTTTTTAAGTTTCAGTTAATAAAAAGCAAAATTAATCCCGTTTTCCGGATTCAAATCGAACTGTTCCTACCATGACTGACGATTTGATTGATATTGACGTGACCCGCTTACACCCATCGCAAAATCCATGGTTTTTTCATTGATCTGCCCACTCTCGCTGCAGTTCCGGACAAGCGTATCATCAAAACTAAACGGACAGTTTTCCAAATATTTGGTTAAGTGGAAAGAAGAGGGCCACTACGAAAACAGGTGGATTGGAGATAACTGATTTCGAACAAACTAACAAGATTTCAACTCTGCAGAAATATACCAAAGACCTTAGAGGTGACAAAATGATCCAGTCTCATAAATAAGAACATGAGTAAATCAACTCTATTTTATTGGATTAATAATAATTTATGGTTTGAGTTTTTGAATATGAACGAGATCAGGGTCGGCCATTAACAGGAAACTCGTACATTCCAATCTCTCCATGTTTAACCGATTTGCGTAATAATACCTACCGAGTTGTCAAGGGGACCTTTTCTGATAAAGTTAAAGAATACACCTATTGCAGTAAAAAATTGCTGTTTAATGGTTAATTATTAATGTGAAAAAGCCCGTCGTGCGTCTTTTTTTTTTTTTTTTAATCAAATATTTGCACATTGATTCGTATGAATGCATTGGATTGGGCGGGGCTTGGGTCCTGATGGTCGTCAATTGCGTTCTAACGGGGCAGATTATATTTAACCCAAGATAAAAGCGACATCCGTTATCAGCGTGTAAGGCAACCAGGCGATAGTTCAAAACAACACCCGACTCCACGAATTTGATAAAACAAAATCAGTACACCGCGCATATTTGAAAATCCCGATACTATCAGTCGACCCCAGAGACATTGCAAACTGGAAGAGATTTCGTGAAAAACTATCGCAACTGTCTTATTTCGTATCGTCTATGATGGCACACGAACGCAGTCGGAGAACACAGACTATTACTACCGACATCACAGAGTACGAACGAAGTCGGGAGTTAATAAGGAAGCACTTAAACCAGCTCACGTACGCACGTGGATAAATAATTCAATTTGAACACCACCAATTACATGAAATAAAACTAAACAAATAAATTAAACATACAATTTGTCAATTTAAGCAGTTTATTGTACTGATTGGTCATAAACCACAATAATCGAAACCATCTTAGATCTACCAATCTCGTATTATTGTTTTGACGGAAATCTTATTTACCTGAGCAGTAGACACAATTATTACAATGAAATAAGGACCTACAATGCAGCATACAATCTTAAGCTTTAGAATTATTAAATACCTAGGAACTACTTTGTCTCTTACAAACATTTTTAAGCTGTATAGCTACAAATTTAAGCTATAGAATGAGATTTCTCAATGGGGTCTGTGGGTGCGTTGCGTAATTTTTATAGCTTTTATTTTCTTGTCGTACCCTGCATATAACTCTGACCAAACGACAAACACAGTTGGGAAAGTGACGTCTGATAGACCAAAATGGTATGAAAATATCAAACAAGAATTTAAAACCTTTTTACTCAATTAGCACCTATTTTAAGAAACATTATTACTACCTTTCAATGAGAAAGTTACAATAGCTCGAGAAAGGTCTTTGAGCCCCAAAGGCCTACAATAATAATTTCATTTTCAGTAAAGGAGGCGTTATTGGCTGGAATTTAAACGGACACAGTTAACAGTGTGACAATAATTGGCGAAAAGAACTCGTAAATGTGTTTTTACGATTTTTCAACACCAATAAACCGAACCATTAATAGGAAAAACACCGATGCGTACTCTATGCAACTGTGGGTTTATTAAACTAGGTTAAAAATAAAAACCTTGACATTCAACCTGCCAAGCATATGACAACCGTAGAAATCTTTTTTAAAAATAATCTGTCTAGTCGGCAAGCAAGTTGGTAAATAAATACATCGTTCATAGGTTGTACGACGTGATTTGGACATGTTAGTAAATTTATTTTATTGTTACTTTTTTGAAATTATCTATATTTTTGATATAAGAAAAAATAAAATACAAACTTGACCAGTGAGTAAGAATTATTCTCTAATGTTGTTTAAAATATTGCTTTAATACCACTAAGGTAAACGAATAAAGTTCCTCAGTACAACAGGATGCAATCTTAGATAATTAAAAGCGAAAAAAATTAGTCATTCATACTAACCAAAATAAACCAAAAGTTCCAATTGATGTTGTTACATTACAAGACAAAAAATCTATAAGTGTTTATAAAAAATATATATTTGTAAGTAATAAATGAAAACGCTTTTAAAAATTTGAATTGTATTGTAATTATTTATTGTATTGTACTTAGGCTATGTTACTATATGTGAGTTTAAACAACGTTAAAATTGTACACAAACATTATAAAAGGAGGTTAATTAAAATAGTTCAATCAATCACATAATGAGTACGATAAGAGCAAACAAGCGCTCCTAAACAAACAAGACGAGTCAATTTCGAGAAACATACGATAAAAAACAATCATCCTGTCAGAGAGTTTCCCGAAGGCAATTATAAGTAAATCTTTTACATATTTAACCTGTATATATATATATAAAGTGGGAAGTTTATGGGACGACAAACAGCTGAGGTCATCGCCGGCCCTCTGCGTGTTTTCCTTGTTTTTCAATTCTTTCGCGCGTATTTTGTTTTAAAATGCAGCCATTTGAGCAACTCGATCTGGTTACTGATTCTCGAATTTCATATATATATACTACGTTACATACTACGTATATATATATGTGTGATGTCTAATCACATTCACGCCCCAAGAGTACTCGATATTCCTCAGGGCCGGGTTGAACCCATTCCATTCTCGCTAATAACTTACTTCTACTCACCAGACGTCATATACTCACCCCAGAGTACTCGATATTCATTGGAGTGGGGCTATTAGCAACCCCTTCCTTTCACGCTAATAAATTATGTTCATTACAATAAATTAACACAATTACAACACTCGATAGAAACATGGAAGTCGACCTGGTCACATTCACTCCCACAGAATACTCGATATTCCGATTTGCCCTATAATAACATAAGTAGTGATGATGTTTAAATCGTTAATAATACATATCCTTAAAAACACATGATTTATTCTTATATTATTTATTTTATGGTATACTTTCATTTTAAATTTACTAGATAGTCCGCTTGACCAAATAATACCCACCCTTCAATTAATTAATCTATATTATTTTAAAGTATTGGTAGAGATAAAAACGTCAGTGTCACAAGCGAGATTCGAACCCACGACCTTCGGCTAAAATGCCGCTGCCACTAGCGCTATCGTGACTTCGATCACTCGGACATTAACTTCTCATCTCAACCTCACCTTATTTTAAATGCTTTAACCGCACAGGGGTTTTTATTTACTGAACGAAACATTTACCGACGGTAGCGGGCCTCATTTAAATTTACAGTTTTTCCCATCAATTTTTATACTTTTGTGTAAACAAAATCCATACACAGTACCTAAGGTTCCACATACAAAACACTCGCAAATTCAACGGAATAACTTGTCCACTCAATTAATTTGTGCATTTGAAAAAACGGGATATATAAAACTACAGCTAGTTAATTAAATTACTTGATCAAGGATCACAAACCAGACGATTAAGCACACTTGTCAACTTACTAAGAATCCCCCTCTATTGTTAACGCGTGTCTACGTTGTATGCCCTCATTTCTATTCAGACTGCATAATTTATTTTTAAACGATGTTTTATACACAGTAAATAAAAATTATATTCTATCACTTCACATGGTAACTTAAAACCGTGCCTTAAAAATGCGCTTAATAAAAACGTATTTAGTTTTTCATTTATAATCATCATTCGTATTATAATAATAGTTAAAACCATAACCGATGTGCAATTTTGTATGGAATATATTGTTTTTATTATTGATTTCCTTCTAAAAATTATATATTTAAGAACACATAAAACAAACATAAAAAGAAAAGAAACTTTGATATTTCTTTATCCTTTCATTGATTACAAATGATTAAAAAATTTGCTTGGTTAAATTTGCAAATCTTAATCAATTTAACTTCGATCGCGAAACCTTGATATGATGATATTTTATCTGAACTTTCAGGCAAAGAAATTAAAAATCAAAAATTGCAAGGTCATCGAAATGGCGGATTTAAAATAATGCTACAAATAAAAGTTTTTTTTATATTTCAAATTGTACATTATGAAAATATTGCTGTCGTGATAGCCAGAAAAACACAAACATTTGTTTGTTTTTACCTTTAAAACAATAGATAATTTAAAAAATTGCATTTTTGAGAACAGAAGGCCCATGGTGCAGAAATCGTTGACAAGAGGAGATTGCAGATCAGTTCATTAAATATACCGTGTTTGTTTCGATAATAGTCTACTGCAGGAGAAACTACTCGCGCTAAATGTGTACCTTGTGTCGTCGGATGGCCGTCTAGGACTATTAATACATTATTGATCTCACAACTGCTAGGATAGTGCGTTCAACGACTTCTCTTTTTAAATAGCAAGATTAGATTTTTACTGTATATTTATCGTCATCGTCTCCACACTAAATGGGCCTTCCCACACTTTGGCTAAATTACTATTTGGCAATCCCCGAGAGGGGCTTCCTATGAGCCGATAAAACCGAGATACGTGAAAATACTTACCAAATGCTGAATATCAATGAATGACGTCAATTGGTAGTATCGTACCGTTTACCGACCATTTCTACGTACCGTTCAATCACTAATAAAACTCACGTGCACACACACACACACACACACACACACACACCCACACAATCAATTTTTTACACTCTTAAAAATAAAATTGATTTCTTGTTTCGAATTTTATGTCTCTGTCAAATATTTGCGAAATCTCTTGATTACGTCAAGTATTTTTATAGGGCTCTGTCTTCACGTGTACGACATATCGTATCTCATTCTCTCTCTCTCTCTCTCTCTCTCTCTCTCTCTCTCTCTCTCTCTCACTCACTCACTCACTCTATCTTTCACTCTCTCTCTCTCTCTCTCACTCACTCTATCTTTCTCTCTCTCTCTCTCTCTCTCTCTCTCTCTATCTATCTATCTATCTATCTATCTATCTGTCTGTCTTTCTTTCCCTATCTTTATGACTTGCTTTGTCACATCCCCGTCCTCCCTTCTTCACTAACGTTTTTAATTTGTGTTGCCTGCATTAAAAAAGTGGGTGGAGCACAAAAGTCTACTTATCAATCTATTTAACTACTTACCTACAAGGCTAGTTTATTGATTTGTTACCCAGACTGTAATACTTTTTTTATGGTTCTGTCTGTCATTCTATTCATCTCCCTAATGCTGTTTATCTGTTGCTATGAATTCTTTTATCACTTTCCATGACTGTCTAGTTTACTTCTTTATTTATTCTATTAGTTTAGTTACCTTTATCATCCTGTATCAATTTTCTAACTATGTATCAATATAACTGCAACTACGTATTTGTCGCAATCAATCTTAATCTATTGAAAAATATTGTGATTTATATCTTAATTTATTTTGTAATTATTACGATTACCTTTAATGATTTCAATTATATACATACTACAGTACGAAAAAATAAAATAGGATTCCGGTGCTTAACATTTTTTAATCAAATAAAAAATTTTATTTGATTAAAAAATGTTACGTAAATCAACGACTGTGAAAAGACATATCTAATAGAAGCTGAGTCATGACTGCGCAGCCAGCTCCTTAAACCTTATTTCATGAATGGAGAACGTAGTGACGCGGAATTTGTCCTTAACGGATCAATGGTTATTGTTAATTATCCATCTTCTGTATCTGTCAAGGGGATGACCAGGTTGGTGTGCCACAGATTTGGGCTAAATGTTTTTTGGTGATTCTACATTCCAAAATACTTATACGCCACTTCTTGTGAATAGGCTCAGGTATTGCACAGACAAAAAATTCCGGTCCACTAGTTTTCCAGAAAAATAATGTTAGAGCTTGCACTAGGAATGTTAGGCAGAAAGGTTGTCCAAATTAACGAAAACATTAAATTACACAAATTTCCACGAAAGTCTGTATCTAATGGTTATTTTACAATCATGAATCTGACAATGAGGTCGTTTTGACCATTTTCTGACCTATCCTTACAGTATGCCAAAAAAAGGCAGTATTTTTTAAAAATTTACCTTTTTAAATCATATCCTACCAAATTAGAATATTCTGGAGAGAGAGAGTGAGTGAGAGAGAGAGAGAGAGAGAGAGAGAGAGAGAGAGAGAGAGTGAGAGTGAGAGAGAGTGAGAGTGATAGAGAGAGAGGGAGAGACAGAGAAATAAAGAGAGAGAGTGAGTGAGAGAGAGAAAGAAAGAAAGAGAATGAGAGTGAGTGAGTGAAAGAGTATGAGAGAGAGAAGAAAAAGTTCGGTAAACAAGTTTGATGATGAAACTGGTAGACCTCACTCTTAAAGAATTCGGCCGGTAAATATTAATTTCAGTAACGAGCCGGTTTGATTATAGAGATTTTAGTGGCGCGAGTCAAGGATGCGGATATGTGCGAAATGTGTACAACTGAATATTTACATGAATTAACATAATATCTTTAAAAAAAATCTCGTTCCAATTCATATAATCTAAATTTCTTAACATTTGATTTCGCTCTGTAGCTTGTAATTTTTGTACGTTTTTCTACAAAAGCACTATCAAACATACGCCACATATAATTATACAAATGTTTTCAACCTTTGATAAAGCTTTAATGCGCCTTCATGCTTTACTTTTTTACGGAGCTAAAAACAATCATCATTCTTCAACAAATATTAAGGGAAAATATTGAAATATTTAATCTCTACTATTACTCTATTTCTAATTATAGTGAAACATCTTTTTCAAGAATTTTTTATTATATATTATAAATTATAATGAACGTCTATTGGATAAGCCAATTAATGATACATTTTTACAGTATAAGAAAAAGGAATGATATATTTCTATTGGATAAAGATAAATTCATAATAAAGTTCGATTTAAAAAAATCAATTTTAAAAAACCTCCATCACTTTAAAAAAATTGACCTTATCCCTGATTTTTAACCCATAATTATATTATATAATATTGGTTGCCGATATTAATTACATACAATATAATCAGAAATGGAGTATAATTAATGCCCAACCTTTCTTATTCAATTAAAAGTAACATGTTTATTGCATTGCATTCATTAAAACGTAGAAGTATTATGATTAACACTAAATGAATAAGAAACTTTATGTAGAAAGAAAACACTAAAAACCAACGTAAATATAGCATGGACACATTGCTCTTACATATAAGAAATATTTCAGTAAAGGTTGGACAAAATGGACAAACGATTGATCATGCGTACCTATTGCATTTAAGTTCGCAAGCTAAAACAAAAATTAGAATGTGCATAGTTATTGTGTGTGCGTTTTAAATACTTCGAATGAATTCCGTCAATATTGTAATTACCAGGGGAAACCCTTGGTGAGGAAGTTTGCACTAGCCACTAATCGGCCGAGGCATCCGTCTTTCCGACTTAACTTGTTGACAATGCTACTAAACTCCCTACATCCGCCATTTTTCTTCCCTTCAATTCTTCTCTAATATCATTTCCTTATTAGGTTTTCCGCCGGTCGAAACAAAGACAATCAATCCGTACATACACTAGAACATTAAAAAAAAATTAAAGAAAAAAAATAGACATCTTTCCATGGTCTTTCGCAGGCAAAATATTTCCATGGTGTGTATACACGTATATTCGAGGTGTCATCCATTTTCCTTCCCATCTCTCCCACATAATGGTTAACAATTTTGTTGGCAATTTCCTATGTTTAAATTCGGTTCTTTTATCTTATAAACTGTTCTTATTTGCTAAATTGAACTGGTTTAACAACCCTTTCTTTAGATTTGTAAAAAATTATATTTTAGTACAAACGAGCATGCGGAAATCCAACCTGTCTTTTGGCGTACCACATTAAAAGAAGTGTGATCAATAAAATGCACCGTAAATAATATAGAAATGCAAACTGGCCCGATAAGGGACAACTATAAATAGCCAAGGGTGTACTGGCTGAGACATCTCGGTACACCTTACTGTTTACACAAGAAGACAGGAATAGAGTTACAGGGGTGCCAACTGGGCTACTCTTCCGGACACTCGATTAAATAAAATAAAGAAACACTTAGACACTGTCATCAAACATGAGACCGAAAAAATACTATTTCTCTAACGCTTCTGTGCTATCAAAGTTACCAGCTACAATCAACGAATTAAATATTCCGGACCAATTTCAGTCTGAGCAACAAAAAGAAATAGAGGCCTACGCAACAAACAACAGAACCTGGAACAAGTTTAAAATTAATCAAATTATACCTTTTACCCAAGTGACAATTTCCTCGAACTTATCATTCAATATACAAATTGCCGAGGTACGTACATTCAAACGGGTTTATTACCTTACAGATTATATTAAATTATTGTCAGCTTATATCAGCTAAGTACAGGTCAATGTAAAAAAAAGAAAGTCAATTACTCAAGAGCAGGGATTATAGAACAAAACGTCTTGCCGAATGAAACGTATTTATCATTATTTTCCCCCGAATGGTAAGTGATCGCTCAGAAGCAAGGCAATCATTAAGTCGTGTGTGTCTCTAGTAAGTATATATATACTTTACGCTTGAATAGAAAGCGACAATACTTTAATACGAAGAAACGCGAATCGTTTAGAAAGGCAACATTCTTATAATTTTTAATTTAAATGTCAAAAGCTTTATGTCCTTTTCCATCTTCTTTGAAGTTTTTTTCCATAACCTTTTCCATAAATGTTTGGTTATTTAATATGTTATGAAACTGGGGTTTTAAATAAAACAGAAAGGAATAACAAGGATCTGTTTACTGAAAGAAAAGTGAGTAAATATTATGAATAAAATTCGAAAATTATTATGAATTAAAAAAATATTATGAATAATTTAATTTCTAAAATTACTACAATAAATAATAAGTCGGACTATACATTATCATTTACATACAATCTACTATTTTCTCTTATTCTTCTTTATTGAAAATGGCAAACTAAATGTTTAACCTGTGGGATGGAGGGAACATTGCTTATGAACTTAACATCAGTACAATAGCCAAGTGTAGTCGTTGTTCGTTACATTGATTGTTATTTTACTATTCAAAATATCAATTGTCAATGGAAGAAAAAATAAAATAACAAAAAGACAAATAAAAAACAATGACTAAATGGAAATTCAAAATGTTTTTATTTATTCAATTCGTAATCGCATTAGCGTCAATAACCTTCATTTTATGTATCTTAAAAAACCATCTAAGAAATGTGTAGAAATCGTATTACCTTTCAAGCGTTGAGAGTTGACAACAGACAGTCGTAAAATATTAATCTGATTAGTTTTGAATAATCACTCTCAAAAAGCTCATAGACAATTCAGACATGAGTACTATTGGAGTACTTACATACGTTTACACTATACTAAATTAATTATTGGTCGAGTGAAAACTTTATGTAGACAAAGATGAGTAATAAAATATCACTACCAGCGTATCAACTGTTTTACACGGTAACTTTTTTTTCTGAAAGAAGGAAAATGTTATATCAAATGTACGCCCATTACAGTCTTCTCCATCTGGATATATTTTCAAGGAAATCTTAAGAGAATCCGATCTTCTTAAACATCCTCTTTACATTCATTTTTCATTGTAATTTCCGTACAATGAGGTTTAAGGAAACGTGGATCCGATGGCCTCGCGTATAATCTAAGGAGATTAACGACAATGGATGCTCAAGAGAAAGTCCGTCACAATGCAATCATAGATGCAACAAAAGGTTGTGCAATGAAACCAGCCAATCGTGTTTAACCCAATAGCGAAAATCAGAATGTTAATTATTATTTGAGATTTGGAAGATTTAGAACAACAAATCCACGTAAATGCAACGGAGTATTTCACTAATTACACTCGTTCTTTTCTTGCAGTTTTATCAGAAGTACAAAAGAAAGGAAACCTGGAAATTCGGATGGACCCTTAAAAAATCATTCGGGGCAAAACACTTTTGAAAATGGAAGAAAAATAGAAAGACCTATCGCTACCCTATAATAAATCATTGATAATCTGTGAAATTATCATTGACCATAATGCACTACATTTACGGCAATAAAAAATAAAATTACATTTTCTTAATCATATTTTATTAATGTCAATATGGAAAACTTTATACACTATCATTTTTATAACTCAAAATATACAGAGTGTTTGGCACTCGTGTTACAAACTCTGCCACTAGATTCTACATTCAAAATTAAACCAAAAAGTCCTATTAACTATGGTCTTAACCTCAAAGTTTCGGAATAATTCCCCTATTCTCGCTTTTTTTAAATTTCCCAACCGTGCTTCAAACAAACAATGATAGCTCGTAAACGAAAAGTTTTGGCCAAATCCGTTGAATTGCGTTCAATTTCCAATAAGATATGATCAATATTAAATTTGTAACCGCTTGTGAAATTGTGAAATAAGTGTTGTTTTAGAAAAAAAAATTTTTTTTTCAGTTCAAAAACGTACTATTGTGATGCTAAACTACTATTTCCTAACCTAGAGACCAGGGAATTTCAGAAAATGAGCTTCATTTAATATCCTTTTTAGTAGTGTAATTGCTTTTTTAATTACATTTTTCAAAGACGAAGCAATTGATAAAGGAAAGGAAAAATCCTTGGCTGAAGGATTGGTAAAGATTAAAAAAACTCAAGGAAATTTTGAATGAATTTATTAAACTTTTTTTAATTTGGGTTCGAAACCGAAATAGTGCAAGTGTTTACTTATTTACCAACACGACTGCACCTTTGATTATAGGAGTATTGTACTGTTATTATGAAAAAATAGCTTTATGATTCAAAAGGTTTTTAATTCATTCAAAATTTCCTTACATTTTGTATTTTTTATTATTATTAATCTTTCCAACTTATCAATCCGTCAACCACTGGTCCTTTCCTTCATCAATTTCTTCTTCTTTCAGAAATGATTATACAATCAATCACCACACTAGAAAGGAAATTAAATGGTGTACATTTTCTGAAATTTGCTGACCTCTAGGTTTATTAATAGGTGTTTAAAATCACCTTGTAAATTTTTCAACTTTGAAAAAAATTGTTTTCTAAGTTCTGACTAACAAAATACTTATTTCACCAACGTTTACAAGTTTAGTATTAATCGCATCTTATTGGAAATTTTAACGTAGTTTTTAATGGTATGAACGGATTTGCGCAAAACCTTTTAGTTTTGAAGTTATTATTGTTTATCTGAAACTATGTCGTAAAATCTCAACAAATCAGAAAAAATGGAATAACTCCTAAACTCTTGATATTAGGACCATAGTTAATTACGTTGTTTACATTTTGAATGGAGAATCTACTTGCGAAGTTTGTATCACGGGTACCCTGTTAACACCCTGTTGTATAATATAATGGAAATCCGTGTATATAAAAAATAGCTTTAAGAAAGCCGAGATAATTAACTGAGGACGACCAATTCAAGAAGAAATGGAAACAGTTGGTTTCAGATGAATTCAATGAAGCGGAAAAAGAGAAATTGATTTGAATATAAGGGAAATAGAAGAGGAAAATTCAGAAGAAAATCTGTGACAATAATTAGCAGATAATTTCTGCACAAACTTAATTAAGCAGGCTAACTTAAAATGAAGAGTATTCGTTTGCATTTCAAACCAAAGAAGTGAACGAAATTCACAATAAAATCTATATTAGGTAAGAGAAATTCAAGATCAAATTGAGATTGTAGGGTAATAAAGGTTAAAAATAATTTATCGTAAAAGGGAAAGAAGGCATTCTTTGGAATATAAAAGCAGTAAGATAATTAATTCAGGAGGGTGAAATAAATGTAAGCTCAAATTGAAAAGTTGAGTAAACTAAATTGAAAAAAAAAACACTAGAACATTACAATCATTTAAATAACAAATTCGAGATAAATCTCTATTTAGTAAGAGAATTTCGTGATCAGATAGAGACAGTTGAATAAGATGAATTCATCATCGTAATTAAAGATATAATTGAATAATTGAACGTTTGAATACAAAAAACAGCACTGTAAAAGAAGTTCATGGTAAAATTATATTGGATAAAAGAATATCACAATTCCCTTCTATTAAATAACAGATACTTACAATAAATTTCTATTAAATAAGGAAAATGTGTGATATATTTGTGTTGGGTAAGAGCAATTCATGATAAATTCTATTGGATAAGAGAACATCATCACCCACTACTAATAGATTAGAGAAATTCAAGATAAATTTCTATTGGATAAGAGAATACCGTAATGCACTTCTATTAGATTACAGAAATGGTAAATAAATTTATATTAAATAAGAAAAATATACGAGATATCTTTTCGAATAAATTTCATGGTATAACATAAATATTGGTCAAAATTTTTTTATTAGTGTTGAATCTGGCATAGTCGTTCATAAGTAAAAATATATAAATAAATTTAATAACGGGACCTTGCTATTGAGTTATACGACATCATAAACATCTAAGAGAGAAAAATGTTAATGTTTATCCCACAATAATCATTTATCCAATCGTGTAAATTTATTCGAATCTCAATGAAAGGTTGACGTTTCTTTTATCATATTTTTTTATATATTTTATTATTTATTCTGAAATAATTAGTTTTCGTATTGTTTTGAACACGCGTTTCGAAAATACAAGACAAAAAATTGGAAATTGAAGATTTCATTAATTTTAATTTATTAATTTTCATTAATCTTCAGCGGGCAACCATAAGCTAGAAGTCATAATTTATTTATTTTCTCGTTTTTCCTTTCTTTTCTTTTTCTTTCTACCTAGAAATAACCGTACATTTTCAACGTTGTTTTCTAACAAAACAAGCGACAAATTATATTATTTAGGTTTTAAAAATTATCATTGAAACGAAGAATTAACATGGACATAGCGCACAAAGGGTAATGAATTTTAATGAGAATCAGATGAGAATATAAATCGGCTGACGAATAAAAAGTTCTGACGTAAAACCAAAGTGCAAAACAGAGGAATGACGTTAACGATAACAAAAAGAAGGCGCAAACAAACGTAAACAATTGATTTATTGCTCTTTATAAATTTTCTTTATCCGCCGTCTTTAAAACGAAATTTATTCAACACAAACACAAAAAAAGGTCCTCTTTACAGAGAAGGAAACGAAGTACAAAAGAAAGCTTTAAAATGTATTGTTATCTTCGGCCGGGCTTTTGCACGAGGCGCTTTCAAGTAGAGCCCGCCGACCCCAAAGCTTTCCATCGTGAAAACTAGCAGAGAATGAAAGAAATTTAAATCTTGTCTCAGGGGGGGGGGTGAATCCGGCTATCGCGAATAAAATGTTAAAATGTCTCGTGGGAAGAGAGAACAAGAGAATCTAATACGAACCCGACACGTGGAAGCAGTAAAAGAGACTTTTGAACCGATGCCAGACTTAAGTAGAAAGCTACAGAAGAAAATCAGAAGTCTTATTTTAAAAAAGTCGTTCTTTCATCCCGATTGAAGCCACAAGTACGGTCAATGATGTATCACGCAAATATTCCGGATTTACTTGCAGAACAATACTTGAAAATTTAAATACAACAAAAATGTTGCCTAGCAAGAATTAGGTCATCATATTTTTATACAATCAATAGCAAAATGGTCTTACTATTTTTCAGTGACAGTTAATCTTTTATGCAACTTGAAAATCTGGTAATGCGTTGATTCACTGATTACAAACAGCATCCTTGAAAGTTAATCAAGATTGTGAAACAGCTAATGAAACAGGTGAAATAACCGACTACTGACGCACTGCACAAGCCTTACAATATTGTGGGCTATATAGTATTTAAATTTTTTTTGCTGGATCAAAACATCCTAAAACAGGTAATCAAATTGAGTGTTTTTTGTTTGGACAGATAACATTTGTCTATAAAAAAAAGCGTTAAGGACGTCAAAGCAAGAGGTAAAAGAACCGCATGTTTCTAAACTTGTCACTTTTTCGAAATATATAAATTGAAAATGAAAGCCCTGTCAGCTCGGTAGATCACTCCAGAACGGTTTATCGGCAGAGATGTAACAAGCCGAAAATCTTTTTAATTCAGGCAATCGGATTTCGTGACAACAAAAATCTTGCCCTAAAACGAACACAGTCCAAATGTCGATAAAAAGTATGGTATAAATAGCACAGATTAAAAAACTAAAAGCGTTAAATGACGTAAAGTGAATCATTAACCAAAAATGTCAGTTGTATATGATAACGCTGAAGAGATATGGGTCGATCGAAACTTAATTCTGCTGGTATTTAGGCTTTTCAATGTGAAATTATCTTCTTTCTGAATAACAATAATATGCTCACAAAATTTAAACACAAAAAAATCACTAAAAACATTTCTTAAATATGGAGCAGAACTAACAAATTTGCCCATCAGCTTGCAGAGACAGAAACAAGCCTGTAAACAACCCGTCGAGTCTGAAGGGCGATGAATTTTAAATTTAAAACGATTTAGATTTTTTGTTGAGTTATATTTCACAACAGAAAATTAAAAATAGTTTGCAATATAAAAAAAAAGAGATGAGTCGTTCATTACAACGGCAACTTCAAAATGTAAAATTGCTCCAAAAAGAAGCCTTGTCATAACTGCATTATTATATTAAATTTAAAAAATTACCCATATTTCTTCGACAATGGTTCTAGTGTTAATAATTCTTGTATCTAGTTATTATTATTACTTTCTATGTTTTAAATAATAATATGTTTGATTTTGATGCAACTGACAGAACAGAATGTTATCTGACGTATATATCCAAACATTATTATGTTAAAATAAATTTTGAAAAAAAACTCACTCAATTTTTTTTGTCAAACTGTTCACAGTATTCCAAAATTGGTGAGGTAAGATGTATTTTTGTGAATGTAATTGTACATAGAAATAAAATAAGGGCCGAGATAAGATAGAAACGATGGCGCCTTGTATCTTTCTGATAACAATAATTACTGTGACCGTGGGTGACGGGCAGATCTTCAGTTGTAGGTTTAAATATTTATTAACTTTTGAACGAAAATTGGGTTTAAACGCTAGTTCATAAACAGGTCATTCAGAATTCAGTAAAAGACCTAGCGAAAAATATTAATATGCATTGCGTGTCTTATAGATTTACGTAAGAATATTTTAAGCAGGTGTATGAACAGACTAAACCTGAAAACAAGGCACTAGTCGTAAAACAAACAACATGTACACAGACACACGTCTGGCATTGTTATATTTATTATTTACCTACTTTACCGCATTATTGGGTTATGTTGTAGTGTTTAAAAAATAATTAACCTTTTTTTTAAATTGTGTTCAATTTATAAGTTTAAATGAAATATTTGGATCATAATGATATTAAATTTATATACAATTGTAGCAGAAAGATAGTACTAGCAAAAACTGCAAAAGTGGACGAACATATGAGAACAAAACGCGTACGTACCAGGATGTTCGCAAACGGTCAAGATGCAGAAAAATGTACAATATGCTGAACAACAACCGAATTAAAATATTTAACACAGTTTTCCGTGTCCCAGGTTCACTAAACTTCTTCGTCAACGTTTTTTGTTTTGTTTTATAAACTTTTGTTTATGAAATCAAAGCTTTTCCTCTTGGAAATCCCAGCCAATAAAGCCATGCTGGAGTTGCATCAATTATTTATAAAAACCTCATTGTCTATTTGAGCGCAACTTGTTGCCCCAAGGTTAGAACCGTCGAGGTCTTAAGAAAACAAATAATGCATTTGTCAAAAAAATTTCTTAAAAGATTGTGATTGAGTAGATTATTTAAAAGGACACATCTAAATACTATTACCAGTTGACGAATGTCTTGATTTTTCTCCTTAGACAATAAACATAAATGTCGCGTTTTCGTACATGTACTCTAAAAAAGAAAAGTCATCGTGGCCAATGTGCACAAGGAAGTACTTTAAGTTGAATTTCAAGAATGTAGGTTGTTTGCCAAGTGCGTTATTAACGCCAAAGGTTCTGACCTAGGGTCACTGTTACTCTTGAGATAGAAGAAAGCTTTGCGATTTTAGTACTCATAAGCGAAAGTGTGTATGCACAAATACATAATTGTGATGCAATGTATGTAACGAAATTGTTGAATAGTGAAATGCTGAAAAATTACACTGATGCACGGAAATATTTCTCTAAAAGAAAAATAAACTGCGTGTGATGCAACGATTTATGGCTTGATACTACATTTGACGGAACTGTAAATATTGAGCAACCGATTTGTTTCTGCCATTTTTTCCAAGCAAACAACAATTCACAAACGTTAGATAATGCGGACAAAGCTTTAAAAATAATACGAACGCGTGTGTTATGCGCTTTTAAGCTTGTTTGTTATTAGTATTATTTAGGAACGATCCCATTGGGATAATTCATTCACAAGGCGCCAGTTGTCTGAGTTTAAACAGGTAGTTGACTCCACTATAGACACATATTAATTATTCGGGTTATTGGATATTACCTGCCGAATCTTCAGTTAACTGCCCGAGATGTCATAACGACGCCTGCTCATCCAACGGGTCCTAAACATAGAGGTCAGACATTAGAGGTCAATCATTATAATTGTTATAAATCGTATTATCACGACTAGTGTATGTAACTCCAGTACCATCCAGCTTATCGTGCAGCCTTTTTAAACCGCATTTGATTTAAGGAAACGCCATACCGCGTTATATTTATGATTTGTCCGTTTAGTCTCTTTTGAAGTCACTGCAGGATTTCCAGGGCGTGGTGAAAGTTGTCGAAGAAAGTCCGTAATAAACATCCTTCTCGAGGATTCCTAACAATTTCACACCGGACGTGGCCCGTGCTTGAAATCCGTCATCGAAAGACGGATTAATTTGAAGTTCAAAAGTAACACAACGCCTGTCTCGTCTGCACGTTTGCAGATAGGATAGGGGTAAGATTCACACTGAATTATAATACATTAGACTGTAACTATAATATAGATTTAGTAATGTACGTACAGTTGCGTACGTATATATCTGTGTATATCTGTATGCGCCTCCATGAGAGCGAGAAGGGGAGAGGGTTGGATTTTATTGAATTAGCAGGGCGAAGAGTTAGGCCATGGTCTCTTATTAATTATTTGGTTAAATGTGCGCACGAAGAGAGAGATAGGAGATAGATAGATAGAGACAGAGAGAGAGAGAGAGAGAGAGAGAGAGAGAGAGAGAAAGAGAGAAAGAGAGAGAGCTAAGAGATTATGACAATTGTATCATGTAATTAACAAACAAGATATAAAGCCGTATATGACAAGATTTTTAGGAAGAGGAAGAAAATAAGAAGAAGAAACAATACATTGATATAGCTATAAGATAAATATGGAACTAACGATATAAAGAGAGCGAGAAAAAGATTGTCTATTCTGTAAGCCTTTGCTGGCCTATAAAATAATTAAGGATTGGATAAAACAGTGTTTTTTAAATTTATTAATGTTTAAGATCTTGTAAATATTTCTGCTATTGTTTTTTCAAGTTTATCGATCAGGAGCCAAGTCGCTTTATCTTTTCAATGCCTATATAATGAAGTGAGATGTGTTTAATTCAATTTATTATCTTTCTCCTTATTATCTATTATTGTTATTATCTATAACTCATTGGGTTATACGTCTGTCAAGGTGTAACTTTCCAGCAAACAAAAGCAAAGGTAAGGAGAGTTGCTGGAAATTACGGACTTCTTCCAACACGCACAATGTAGGTGAAGTGTTTGAAAGGGTGAGCAATAAATCGCAAAGGATATTTATCCCCTGTTAGGCCAAACAAAACAAGAAGTGCATTTCTATTCTAGGAGGAAAGTCTAAAAATAAAAATTCAAAGAAAACAAACTACCAATGTTGAATCACATTGTCGGGCCGTATAGAAACAGTGCTTTTTACCCACATTCGTTATTGCTCTTGCAACCAATTTACAGAATGACTGTCAGTTTTGCTCAAAGGGCGACAATGAGGGAAATAATAATTTCATGACAACAAACTCTGTTTTGTATATTCCTTTTAACCGCAACAATGCTGATTAAATCACAAACGAATCGCATTTCCTTTTCCTGTTTTCTGCTACAGTTTCTATTTTTAACGTTTTTGTAAGAGTAATTCATTACTTAAAAAAATATTTGACGACTCTTGGAAATTATTGCGACAAAAATTGTTAAATCCACTGCTTACATATCTACCTGCTATTCATATCTATCCGAAATGCTGATTTTAAACTTTCACTAATGTCTATTTCAAGCCAAATATCATATATTGGTTTTGTTAACTTACATAAAAACAATTCAGCTGAACATAACATCGCATAACATATTTACCCCCTAGTTCAGGGTGTAAAATAACTCCCAAAATCTTCTAACTACAATAAAAGCAAAAAAAATGTAGTTGTTAAAATTTTCATTATATATATATATATATATATATATATTTATTACTAAATTTATATA
>CM077099.1:14236041-14255284 GCA_039619505.1 Cimex hemipterus | reverse complement strand
AATCGGAAAGGGCCCATTTTGTTGCATGACAACGCTCGACCACATGTGTCACGTGTAACGTCACAAAAATTATTGGAGCTTGGCTATGAAACTTTGCCTCACCCACCCTACTCTCCGGACCTCTCGCCTACTGACTACCATTTTTTTAGACACCTGGACCACTACTTACAACACATAATATTCAAAAATCAAACGGAACTGGAAAATGCATTTATTGACTTTATCAATTCTAAAAATTCTGAATTCTACTCAGACGGAATTAATAAGTTACCAACACGTTGGGAGAAATGTATTGAGAGTATGGGAAATTATTTTGATTAAAGAACATTGCTTTAAAGTAACTAGTTTCTTTTTTTTTTTTGTTTAATACCAAAATCCTGCATTATTTTCCGGACAACCCAATAGTAACCCCACTACCTTGTAAGTTTCTATAAAAGACATGACCTTTTATTTAGTTTTTCCCTGTCTGTTATATTGTAAAACTAAGCAAGTCAACTAAGGTTCCAAAGATTCACGTAAAATCCTCTGGTGCTATTAAAATTTTAATAAGTTGGCGAGGCGACGGTGGCCACAACTGTTAAGGTGAGGCTTTCCAAACTGTGGTTGGTAGACTTCAAGAAATAGTAATAATTGCAAAAATAAACGTAGAATGAATAAATAAAATTAAAAAGTAAAAGTAACACTGATTATTGAAAACTTTAGTTTTTTATTTTGTGGACGCAGTCGTTTTTTCAGAGACATGCTTTAGCCGTGAGACAAATGCCTCCCTGTTTTAAGAAAGTTTGGGACAAGCCTGTTTAAATTATTAATTATATCAAGTCGCGTCTATTGATCTTTTCAAAACACCATGTGACAATACAGGATGCCTTCAACATTCCATGCTTCTCCGCACGTTAATGAGGTGGCTGTCTCGTGGGAAAGCACATTCAGATTGATTACAGGAACTAGGTTCTGAAGTATTATCTCGGTTTATGGTCCACAATGCCAAATTGGACAAAGTTTTCAATGACAATATACATAAACTGTCATATTTATCAGATATTTTCATTAAAATGAATGAAATGAGTCTTTCTTTATATGGGAATCCAGTGTTGAAGAAGGGAGAGGTGGAGTTTTTTCCTGAGTTACATGATTTAAAAAAAAACATACCGGGGCTTGCGAACGGCACGGCGATTTCCCAACGGCTCGAGATATATTGACTGGATACAAGACCATGAATGGGTGGTCGAACCGTTTTCAGCTTCGTCAAAGCCAATCAAACTATATTCAAGTAAATGCGGATGTTGATAGACATTACTTCAGTCCCCACCTTGAAATCTACTTTCGAGCCCGATACTTATCCCCATTTTTGACTCCTACTGGAAAGAGAAAATTTTAACCGCTGGTTATTGTCATAACTTACCTGTGTAAATCCGTATTTTCTATCTATAAAGCTACCAAAACCAAAATACCGAAGCTGACTCCCCAGCTATTAACATATTAATCATTAATATTGAAATTATTACTTTTGAATTTGGCTCGAGTTTTACATACCTATTGATTCCGTTCTAGCCAATTTGATTTTTTTGTTCAGGGTTTTGTAAATAAAGCTAACGATGTCAATTTATTGTTTGTTTTCATAGTGATATCTCTCTCTACCGCCTAATTAGGAAGGTACTGGCTAATTTATAACACTGTAATTTGTTACATATACATAAGTACTAATTTTAAATTCTTGACTAGATAGGGTCCTTCCTAGATTTTGTTCTGTGAAAGGAGTCTGCTGGTTAAAAATATTGAAAAGCCCTGCTGTAAAGGTTCGAGGTTCGAATTCAGCGGCGGCCCAGCATTCGATCCCGACGTACTTAAAAATTGGCTTTTTTTTAAGAAACACCGATATCCTTCAACATTCAATATCTCCAGAACGAATCGATGAATTTTTTTCACACGATTTGAAAAAATTTTACATTATTAAAAAATTATACCAGTAACTCAAAAATTCATCGATTCGTTCTGGACATACTGAAGTTTTCCCTCTGAGCTCGATAATTTCAATCGCTAACTGGTTAAAATATAAGAAATTTGTTTTAATTTTTAAACTTCACTTTAAATAACATCAATCAGTTAGGCTGAAAAAATGAACGCAAATAAAAATTTTTGTGGTTACCCAAAGAAACTGAAACACTGAATCTTCAGAACTCAGTAATATCCATTTACCATGCTACCATTAAATTTATCATTTCTTTTATAAAAACTCGCACTGTATATGTAACAACAAAGAATATTTTCTTTGAAAAAACTTTAATTTAAGTAACTGACGAATATACAGGAAGAGTTTATTTGCTTTAGAATTAAGCAATCTCCATGCTTCAGAAAAAAATCACGTAATTACGAAAAATTTCAATACAACAGTGTTATTTGATAATAAGAAATAAAAGATAATCAATTAGTTCTTACCATTTTCATTAGACGAATTTGCGAGGCATATCCGGTCTTCTTTCATCAAGTTCTCTACCTAAAACGGAAACAATTGTTAAAACGGTGTATTTAACAAGCTCATGCAATTGGAGGAATTGTGCAAGGCGCCCGGCACCGTTCCAGAATGGTACATCTGAATTGTACCTTAATAGGTAATAATTGACTACTTTTGTCACATCTTTTATGGGTGATTGAATCAATGGGTCCCAATTGGCTGCTCCCAATAAGCAGAGGCCACAGTGATACACGAGGGTAGGATCTATGTATGGAGTGGCACCACCATGACCTGCATAACCTCGACCCTGCTCTACGTCTTTTTAACCTTTATATTGTTCTATCGGCACATGGCAATTATATACATTTTACCTTGGAAGTCTGTAAACAACGTTCCATTTCTTAATCATCATATTTTCAACGAGGCGTAGCAAAAGGAAATATTTATAATGGAAAAATGATTAGGACCGCAATGTACTGTCTGGGTGGGTTGAAAACGAAAATATTTTCCTGAAACACTATCTTAAATAACATGAGCATCAAAGATTTACGTATTTACAGGTTGGCTAGGAATTTGACGTAAACGAAAAGAAATGCTTGACTAGTAATAAAGAAACGCATCAGATCCAAAACCTGCATGACAATAGGCAGGTACGTTTTTAATCGGCACCGTGAGATAAACATAACTACGTTTTAAAAAACTACAACTTATTCAAAATAAAGCTGTACAAAAAGCTTTAGTTGGCTTAAAAATGTGGATGTACTGGTCCAAATTAACCAAGGGAAAAATTGTACAAGATGTAATTTAAACGAAAGAAATATTTTTTTTAGCCAAATGTATAATAAAAGTTGACTAATATTATTCGATATCAAACTTTTTTTGTAAACACAACATTTTTTTTGGTAAGTCTACACAGACGGAAAGATATCCCTGTTCGAACTTTGTTAATGGAAGTTTATGTCTTTTTTTAACGAGAGAACAAGTCGGTAACAAGATCATTATTGTATCAATTTTGAACATCCTGTGGCATATAATTCGCCACACTTCGTGGATACGAGCGGTACAAACTTCTGTGGTAATTGGACTGGAGAAGAAGCTGAACAATACTTTCAAGCTATTATCTTTATAAGTTAAAATTAATTGTAATTCATGAATTTATTATGTAGCATTGATTAAGATGAGAAAATTTTAACAAAGCTGTGCTGATGTAATTAATACTTATGTTACTTACAACTAAGGTATGACTAGGTAACGGTGATACGGTACTAATTTATGTTTGACTTTTTGGAGAACGCGGATGTTGGAATACCCTTCCCACTTTGTATGCCCCTCCAATCAACCACCTCTTACACCACAACTTCCTTCCAAACAGATACAACCAAGGTAATGTTTGTTTACACCTAGTTTACCGACCTTGACCATTCTGAGCTCCCAAATGAAGAAACGGCGTTTATCCTTCTTTCTCAGTCGTCTGGGTCTTAAGGCGCATATAAAGATGATAATTTACCGTTAGGACGAATTGATTTATTTTCCCTCCGAGGATGAAAGCCAAAATTCGACCTTATGGATTTTGCAAAATTTTGAAAGACCGTTGAAAAATTAGAAAATTGGAAAAGGACAGGGATCCACATAACTTGAAAGAATAATTAATACAACATAATTTTGATCAATTTTCAATATAATTTGTTCAATTTTTACCTTGGCTTTGTTTCGCATTCCATCCCAATTTTGAACGCGCCTTTTATCATAGATTTTCTAGTAGCATTGGAGGTTAGGTTCTAGGAGCATTATAAATGTAATTTTTGTTCCATATCTTTTGTTCGATAAATGTAATTGCAAGGCCAATGTATTTTTCAAGATCTGAAACGATTTTATCAATTAATAAATTTTACAACAAAAAAGTCTTCCTGGCTAGCAAGAAAGCAAAATTTAAAAAACCGCTGGGTTGAAAGAAATCCCGTCAAACTTAGGAAGTGTAAATGCTAAAGAGGCTTAGGATAGTTCATTATCCAGAATTTTGAAAGAGAACCCTGATATAAAATGGTTAATAAAATGTCGATTGTCTTGGCATAACAGTCTAGCAGTAAGGCTGCGATTTTTCAGTCATCAAGGATTGATTTTCTTACGTTATTTAATATACATAATTATAATACTTTGAAGTGAATTTAATAGTTTCTTTTCTCTCTATTTGACTGATGTCAACAATCCTGAGAATATGAATGTGACCAGGGGTTTATAAAGGGCGGTCGTAGGTATTTCTGAGTATTATCGGCGCCGGGCGTTAGCCTCTGACCTATTTCTCCGTGGTCAGGGGCTGTTGCACCGGAGCTCGGATCGCACTAGGTAGACCGCGTCTACTACCCAAGGGGTGCGGTCGATTTTCCTTTCCAATTTTTCTTTTACAACCGAACGCAGTTTGCCGGTATTACAGGTACTTCAGGTACTTGGTTACACCTGGTTGCCCTTTTGTACCGGAGTGTTGTTCGGACGTTGACGCTTACCCATAGATTTATGCTTATGTTCAATATTTGTTTACTTCACACCCGGGTAAACCCTTTCACAAATGGCTGCTGTTAATTCGGAGACGAATTAAATTGAAAGCTGGTTAAAAGGAAAAGAGCACCAAGGAAGACCAAGGGAAACATCCACTCTATTATTACTCTCAATAAGGATAAATTAAACTACAAAATTCTAACGTAACCTCAATTGTTATTTTCCCATAATTCAATAACCCTTTGACATTGGGAGGATACTTTAAATCCAGACTCTAAAACACCCATTCCAATCATATTAATTTATAGAGAGATATTACACTTTGTTCTTCAATTATCCCCGTCAATTGAAAGACTTCACAACGACGAAGCAAATGCCTCCAATGTACTCCCTTGGTGCTTCAAACCATGACCAACTTAAGATATGAGACCGACTCCAATTTGTCGTAGGATCTACCTTCGGACCCCACAGTATATGCTTCAAGTAATCGTTTAAATTTATAGGGCAGTACTTTGAGTATCTTTTAAGGTTAAAGACCTCTTTACTACGACAAACTAGATACTATAGTCGAAACTTCTCCAACGTCAAGTGCCTCCGTGTGATCCTTTTGATCTGAGACGAACTACGATTTAATTTTTGAATCAACCTTTGAGACCCCCACCAGGCCTTTAAGTAATCGTTTATTTATTAGGCAAAATGGCACTACTTTTTTCAATTATCTCTTGACGTAGGGTCAAAGACCTTTTTAAAACGACGAACAAGATACTTGAGTCGAAGGAAATGCCTTAACGTATATTCACGCTAAACTACGACTAGGGTTCATTGTCTATTTAATTCGTGACTAATCCAGACATTCGATTTCAGCCAAAATGAATAATGAAATACCAAGACGTTCTTCAATTTTCAACGAAATTTTAAGTATTTCTTCACAACTATCTGTAAACTTAAACATGCACACTACGTGCTTTTAAGCGGAGGTAAAGAGCAGTTCACTTCAATAGGCTTCCTCGGAAACATTCCGGGAATATCTCATTTTCAGGTATACGATATACCTATTTTCAATAAAGCTTGTGGTCCTCCGGCGACCCAGCCCACACCTTCCGATGTTGCATTCCATGTTTGTAAATAGGCGAAGAACCCTGGCGACATCACGCCTTCCTTGAAGCAATATTACAAGACCATCTGACGTTTTTAGAGGGACACCTGCTTAAGAGTATTTTCGAGTCTTCAGCAAACTGAAGGTCGATACATGTGTTTATGTACGTACAGTTTTAAGTGGTACGCCGGCAGATAGACTCCTTCATTAAACTTTTTTAATAATCATTTTTAGATTCACGATATAGCGTGTAATTCCCTCGGAATGTTACAGCTCTAATAGCTTCACACTCAGTTAAGTACACTGAATCGGACGAGATAAAAATCGTTTAAGATAAATGAAAACCATTTAGCTAATAAAAATTAACTGATGAAGAATAGAAAGAAAATAGGACATTTTTATTATTAAATAAATTATCATTTCGATATAAATAATGTTAGTACCACTATGACCGATAATTTTATTGCATCAAACAACTCTTAAAATTGAATGGAGCTCTAATTTTGTCAAAAAGTGGATAAAGCCAAACTTTGGCAAAATTGATAAGAACAAACAGGACAGAAAGGTGCTCTCCACTGTGTTTATTAAATTATTAACCTACATTATCGGTACTTTATAATCTAATACTGAGGAAAGAATACAAATAATGACGCAAGGACGGGAATAAGTGAACTTAAGATTAAAAGCGGTGTAATTCCATGTTTTCTTGGTCCTAAAAATAAACAAAATTTGTTGAACAAAAAGCAAGTTAAAATAGTGTAAACTATTGTTCTTCAGTTTTTGAAAGAGCTTTAGCTCTGCACCTGCAGCCCCGGAAGCGGTTCCGTCTCGAGCTATTCTCAACATTTCAAGTCTTCTTTATTCCTTTATTACGGTGTTATTATTTATTAGTCCCGCCCTTTTTTGTCGAACCGATGGTAAATAAGAAAGCCCGGGCTATGGCCTTATTTGGAAAATTTTATATTCAACCGGCTTAACAAAAGCGCAGCTATAATTTTTACTTAACTTCCCTGCGAAGAAAATCGCACAACTTTTATTCATATACGTAATTTAATAAGATATTTTTGGAAAAGCTAGTTATATTGTTAATGATTAGTTATCCAGGTACTGAGAATAATAATAAGTGTTTTTGATCTAGTACATATACATTTTAAAAGGAAATAGGACCGACAAATCTCAGTAATATCATAAAATCATATAACGTAGAATATATATAATAAATAATTAAGCCTAATTAAGTCCTTGATCTGAAGATCCATTTCAAAGTTAATTTCTACAGCGTTTATTGCTCAACAAATATTTGTACCACAACAAAGAAAAGTCGACATACGCAATAGGAGCATACTCGTAGGAACATAGGAAACTAATAGAATAACTAAACATAAAATTCATAACTGGATCGTCGACTCGCCGTATTAACTTTATTGTTTAAATTTAAGAATTTATTAATTTTCTCCAATTCAATTTTTGTCAATCCGATATTTATATCAGGGATGCTTTTTTTAAATTTATGTTATAATTAAATCCTACATGGCCGTTATTTTACGATTTTTGTTTCACGTTGAAAGGAAAAATCTAGCCTGCTATTTTACAAGAAATTAAATTCCTACTTTCGGCATTGTGACTGAGATTTTGTTGCTTCCAATGTGGACCTTTTCCAAAACCAGACTACTTCAGAAGAAGTAATTATTCAGAAAGGGCAAAAAACCGCACCTAATTTGAAAGTAGGGCGTCTCAAAAAGGATACCGATTATTTCAAGAGTGCTGTGTCCGATTGACATTTTATTTCCTGGCAAGTTAACTGAAATTGTAAGCTCTTGATACCACCTTCTCGTGTTCTTAGTTGCCTCAATTATTTTTCTTTTTTATTCAGCAATCAAAAATGTTTCCAATTTGCAATATGAAAATTTATGCACTATTCTTCAAATATGAAGGATACAATTTTAACCATTACATCTAAGGAAGTATGATTCGGATAAATATCTGACCATGGTTGTAAGTGTAAGCAAAAAGAATATGCAACTGCATAAAAATCCGTGTTCTACGTATGACTTATCAATTGAATTCACGAATTTATCTTTTTTTCCTATTATTAACTACAGGAGAAAATTGGATAATTAGGTTTAATTTTCTTCGGATATCATTATCTGCACACGTTTTCATCAATAAATTGTTCTCGGAAAATATTACATATTTTAAATCTAGTGAGGTTATTTGATTTTTATGAAGTAATAATGGTACTATGATCGTGACAGTTTATTCGAAAAGAAATCTCATATTCCGAATTATTTAAATCAGCCACTCTAAACAAGATGTTTCGAATTCGTCGATGGGTCTTTTTCTTTTCTTTTCCCCCCATGCCCATTGACTTTCGGATTAAGTTTTTATTCATTACACTCTGATCTGACCCTGGCATGGGTCACTAGGCATTCGGGACATTGAGGCAATGAGAAAGTTGGTATGGTGGCCAAAAAAAGCGCCAATATGAATTCTCCAGGCTCTGAACTCTACTGCATCTTGCTATAAAAAAGGATTAATCAAAAATGGATACTTAATGAACCCAAATCCTGGAGAAGCAATACGCCAGGTTTATACCTGAAGAATGAATGGCAATGAAAGTGTGGCAAAAGAATGGCACATGAAGAAAATCATAGAAGAGTTTAGAAAAGAATTGCTGGATGGCCACCGCAACAGAACCAGGAGTATGATTGGACTCCTGACAGGCCTCTGCGACCCAAGGCACATGCACCGGATGCTTATACAGAATAAATACTGTGCAAATTTTTCTAGGGAGAAGAGAAGACTGTAGATTTTATGGTTTTATAAGGGTCTATGAATGTGCAGATTCTTGCAACTAGGAGAGGAAAATCCGCAAGCCAGATCCTACAGTAAGGAGCCGCTGTCACGTTGATTAACATCCTGAAGCTGAACTGTAAAGATACACGTGCACAATACTCAGACGAGATGCAGAAACCCTTGTGGCCGACTCTTTCATCCATAAGCCTATCCCTTTCTTTAGACTCTAAAAGACAACATCACGCAACGAAATAAACTAAATTCGAGGATAATACCTACTAAACCAAGTAAACATGTTACGTAAACTTCATCCAGGGTTGAAACAGAACTAGCCAAGGAGCGGAGAAAGGCCTTCATACGTCATACAAATTTACATTATATTTTCCGTTTTCAAACTGTTGCCCGGAAAAGTAAACAACGTGTTTTCAACATACTAGATAAAAAGATTTGACCAATTTTTTACAATGATACTGAATCATGCTTAAGCAATTTCATAACTGAATATAATGTGATAATAGTTTTATCGAAGGACATCTGTCTAACGAAAGAAACAAAACAACGACGGTGTAAAAAATAAACCAGGAGGAACGCTACATGTCCTTGTTATTAAGATATAAGAACTTCTTTTAACTAATAACGTAATATTGATATTTATGGGTACTTGATGTGAATGTGCATCTGTAAACCCAGTCACAAAAAGTTCGACGGACATTGGAAAGTCATGAACGGATAAGGACAATGTAGAATTTACATTACTTTTCTTTAAATTTCTCTTTATCTCTACCATTTCAACTGTATTAAAAAGATAAAGACTATTACAAAAGTGTGTGATTTAAAACACCATCAATATACACAAAAAAGTTTTAGGTCGAAGATTGTAAAACCAAAAAGAAGGTTTTTATTAATAAAATGGAAAACGACTAAAAATAACGAAAGAATTCATTGAAGTACAATTTGATCCGGAACATGCAGGATCTCGCAGGTTTTTGTTATGCAAAATAATGATTATATATACATTTAATTAGAACGCAGCAATAAAAGTCGATTTATTTGTTTGCAAAGAGCATGTAGTAAGAAAACAAAATAAGCATAAAATTTTATATGAACTGCAGCGAGAACAAATTTCATGGAAGCGTTCATTTTATTATCTGTACCATTTCCATTAACATATTTACTGATTTGACGAGCAACTTTGATATATAAACCATTTCAAACGTTTTGGTGATATTAAAACAACTGTTTTATTCTATGAATTTCATTTAGGACACTCAAAAATATTCAAATTTATTTTTTTTAAAAGCGCAAAAATCTTTCAGCTATGAAATGAAGATGACGTGAAGACGAGAGTAAAGCTATCAAGTGTCAATAATTTCAAAATTCTAATTTAAACATTTTACTTTAGCCGTCGACATTTTTCTAACTTTTAATATTGAATTTTAAATCTTAAAATGGAGCTCCAAGCTTGCGAAGAGCGGGTATCTTCTATTTTTTCTTTTGATACTCGATTGCCGCAAGGATCTACCTAGAGTACTTTTTCTCTTTATTCACGTGATATTCCTACTGCTATTATCTATCACAAACAATAAAACATTATTTCTGGGGTACAAGATTTGGATAATTTGAATTTCATCCTGGGTTCCCAAATATGCCCTTGCAATTGTCAGACTTATCGACCTCAGTATCTTTCTTTGGTAAATGCAAAAAACAGGTCTATTAAAAAAATTCATAAAAGTTGCAAAAACGTCAACTCCAGTTTACCTTCATACCGTACTCACTTTGAGTTACCTTGGTCTGTTCCCGGGCAACAAACATGGAACCCGCACATAAGAGCCGCACTTTCTCGATTACCTGACAGACAATACTAACGACCGATACACAACACAATACTGAAACCGATATGGGCTGCGAACTTGAACTTAGTGGTTCAACCGATATTCCAAAAAACCTACGCAATCGATGCTTCGTGTATCAAAACATTTTTTGTCCACTATGACCTTAATATCAAGTTTGCCCATTACTTACTAAAAACCTTAGTATCCAGTTCATCCTTTCAGCCCGATGTATTACAGCGAAGTTAGCCAATTAGCCATACCCACTTTCAAGGAAAGTAACCGCTCGTGTGATTTCCCCAATGAAGCGTGTGCAGCTCATTAACACATTTAATTATTGGAGTAGCACCAATTGTGCATGCTAACAACCTATCATACTTCGCAATATTTATTTATTGCAATTACTGTACATTTTACGGTTCTAATGGTATACAGTTTGTTTCACCATTTCTCGTAAGTGTTCATTTTCGCAAATGATCTAGCATTTTTTAATTGGCATCCAGTAGATCAGAAAATGTTAGAAAAATAATACAAATGTGATTTTACACCGGATTATTTAACGCCTAAGAATAAAGAGAGATAAAACAATTGTGTATAAGTAAAAAGAAAATTTTATTTAGGATTGACTCACACTCACACACTATGTTTTTCTGTTGTGAAGATACTTTAAACTTGATCAATAAACCTACCAAATTCTCAATCAATAGATAATCGAACGTTCGAAACACTTCAGCGGTTGTCTGTCGTCATAAAGAATTGTAATTATATCATTTTAGGGCATGTGGTGAAACAGCGCGGACCACACCTCCAACAGGAAGTCAAAGGGTAGCCAACCGTAGAAGGGGGTGTAAGCATCAAGTCTAGACGCCTTGCACTGTTACCGTTAACCACGAACCACCTGCTTCGCAGATTGTGCCACTTTGCCTCTGAAGACACACTATTCAATGAGCCTATAATTTCAGACTCGGTGTGGGGAAGAAAAAATGCATTGAAATAGCACGTGTCGGCTTTAGAAGCGATGGCATACACTATCGAGATAAGAAACGGAATATTAAAATTCGTTATATGCTAAAACTGATAAATCTACGACCTTGCTTTTTTTACATTCCATTCAAAAATAAGTGAAGCGCTATTCCATTTTCCACTCTTGCAAATCACAAAAGAAACACACGCAAAACCTACGGGTTCGTTTGAATAAATTATACAAGAATACACTCAATTAAAAATAAAAATAAAGAATGTAGCCACTTTGATCAAACGAGTCATACCGGTGATTCTTATTAAAGTAAGAAAAAAATGACTTGCTTAAAGGGAGACGCACAAATTACAGCTGATAAAAATTCATATTTCCATGGTAGATATATTAGAATACAGTTTTATAAAATGTGTTTAAGGCACTGTAGCAAAAAGAATGCTGTTCCAATCTAAAAACGCTTACTCCGTTCAGACGTAAATGAAATTATTTGTTTTCCCATCGTAAGGAGCCCAGATAGATTATGATTAGCAAAGCAGTGGAGATAATGGGAATATAATTGCTATGATAAGTGACATGTCCGTCTGGGAGTGTCGCAAAGAATCATGGTGTTGAGTCAAGAAACATGTATAAAAGGATCCCCCACTGAAAATAAACCTTTATTTTTAAAAGATTTACCAAATTGAACAAGATCTTCTTATCAAATTTACAAAACAAAAGTTATAGCCCGAACCCGAAACAAGTATTTTCGATGGGACTAATTAAATTTTTTCTGCACCTATTGAAATTGATCGGTTAGTTCGCCCTCTACGTACTTTAAACTAACAGAAAAAACCCACAACCGGTTGGAAATGTTTGTTTGGAAAGAGTGCGTACAGTTTTCGTATCACTGCGTAGAATGGGTCGTAAGTATCGATCGTACACCTACAGGAGCAAGGACCTCGTGCACTCCTCTTAAAACGATTGCAATTTCCACCCAGTTTCTCAAGCGTTTGGTGAGATGAGGTACACGGATCTTTCTATTTGATAAAATTAAACCTTTCAAAACTATTCGAATGTTAATTATTTATCTAGTTTTGATATCAACGCTCCGGTATATAACTACGACTCGGGGAGTTCCATCAAATTACGCCTCGAGTCACAAATTATTGAAATGACAACAGACCAATTTTTTAAAACAAGCACAACACGTTCGGTTGAAAAACAAGTTAGAGTAATTTGGAAAACTTTCTAAAACGATATTCTTATAAGCTTAGCAGAATACACATACTTACGCCCTACCTAAGCTTTATTTTGTGCGTGTATGTTTACACCAGTAACTATTTAGAAAGCTTATATGAGTGGAATCAATTATCTGACATATTTTGCCGAACAGATACCGAGAATGTATAGATAAAATAGCGCGTAAACATTGATTAGGTTTTGTTATTTGTACCAAAGTGAGATAATCTCGAAAAAAAAAAAAAAATAAGAAAGTGCCTTGCTCAACTCGGCACTCAAAAAGTTGTTTCTGATCCAACGTGAAATATATTCGAACGGAATGACTATAAAAATCGCTATGAAACTAAACCCGAAAACGTAAGCATCAGTCTAACAAAAGTGAAATGTTTTCAAATTCAAAAAAGTGGTGGGTGGAATTAAATTTGAAGATAATATAGCAACATACGAAAATACTAATGCTTTCTTGATTCGCTTCAAATTGTTTATTCAAGCTTAAAGGTGTTTATTTTTGTGTTCAACCTTGAAATAGAAGGTACAGCTCGTCACCATGGTGACTAAACCATCATCTTCCCTTTACCTACGTCACCTGACTACCCCCTTCGTAATCAAAATAAAACATTTCGTTTATGTGGGACGGGATTTAGTTGTCTTCGTACTCGCAAAGGAAATCTTTGAAAAATATATCAATAAAATAGATTTGATAAAATATAATTGGGTATTTATTAAGGTAGGTTTTACAATTAATTCCATTTGAAACTCTAAACAATATAAAAAGAAATTAATATTTTGTTTATCTTTAAAATTAATCACCAAAATTAAAATTTAAAAAAATTGACATTCAGCGTTTTCTTTTATGTAAAATAAATGTTAATACAAGCATCCGGCATTAACTTATAATCATGACTTTATGCACTTTATTTAATTTGTAAAACACTTCTTGATCCTCGACTAGTGCGATCAAATTTTCTTTTTATCTTTTTTAGAAGTATTAGATTGAAGCAATTAATGTTTACAACTTTTCAATTAATTAAGGTTTTGGTTGAGATAAAAAGTGAGTGTCACAAGCGGGATTCGAACCCAAGGCCTTCGGCTAAATACGCCGCTGCTCTGCCACTTGAGAGACTTCCCATCTCTTTTGAATGTTTCCCTCATTTTTGCCATTTTATTATTAATGTTTATAACTGCAATTTCGGAAATAGAATCGCAGCGAAAAGATGTAACGTAAGGAATACTATGATTTGAAGTTCTTATTATATATCAGTTAATTATTCTTTTTATGTAAAGTCTTGATTGAGATGAAAAAGTTAAGTGTCCTTCGCCTCGGCGTATTATCAGAAGGTCGTGGGTTTGAATCCCGCTCGTGACACTAACTTTTTCATCTCAATTAATACCTTACATAAAAGGAATGATTAATTGAAAAAAGTAATTTCGTCACTTAGACCACTAAACATAATGGATTCTTATCATAGGAACTTTTCATAGAAGCTCACATCGTAGATGATTTACCCCCAATCTCTTATTAAAGGAGCTTTTGGTCAAATCTCATACAGGAGGTGCACAGCTAATTTCTTACTTTTAAGAAATGTAGAGCTATTCTCTTGTTACAGGAGCTTTATGTCAAAGCATTAGATCATGCTCATACTTTAAAAGGTACAAATGAAGTCCGTTACTTGTAGCAACTTTAAATATCTTACAGAAGGAAGAACCGATCTTGTTGAAAGGTTTTGATCCCGGGTCTTTCTGCAGCGAGCTTTAGAGCAAAGTTTTTTTTAACAACTTTTGACCCGCACTTCAAATTTGTACGATGTAATTAAATTCTTACTCGTAAAACTTTAAAGCAAATTTTTAGATATACTCTCTAAATTGGAGCTTTAAGACCAAACCTCTTAACACAGAAAGCACAGATGCAATCTTTTACTTGTCAGTGCTTTAAAGCAAAGCTCTAGGTCCACTCTCTAAAAAACTTAAACCCTCTTACGGAAGGAAGAATAGACTCATTCCTTTGTTATAATAAGGCTTTGAACGAAGCTTTTATTGTAATGATCATTAGATCAGCTCTCTACAAGGAATGTACAGATGTAATCTTTTTTACTTAAAAGACCTTTAAAGCATAATTTTTTATATTGACTATAGATTCAATCTCATGCCATAGAAGAATCAGCTGAGATATACTCTTAAACTGCCGAACATATGTAAATAAATGTACATATACTGAAAACAATAAACTATCTTAAACAGCAATGGTATCTGTCTGGGAGGGAACTTTTCCGCAGTGGCATGACTGGTAGCTTTAATAAACTGCAGTAAATCTGAACATTATAAATTCTTAATTATCATCGAAATCGTGAGATCAGGTCTGGTGTGATGTAGGTTTAAGAAAAAAAAAATTCTTTATCATGCCGACGTTTCGATCTTTATTGAGCTCTGAAGATGATCTCAATAAATATCGAAACGTCGGCACGATAAAGAAAATTAATTAAACGATAAAGAAAATGTTTTTCTGAAACCTCCATCACACTAGAACGCATCTCACGATTTCTAAATAATTATCGATTAACGGTCGCTAACCACCGAACATTATAAATTCTTTAATCGTTTTATGTAAGGTTTTGCTTGAAATGAAAAAATTAGTGCCACGAACGGGATTCGAACTCACGACTTCCGGCTAAATACGCCACTGCTCTACCACTTGAGCTATCGTGACTTCGATCGACTCAGACACCAACACTCAACTATCTTTCGAATTTTCCATCCTTTTTGCAATTTTTAATATTTAATTGACATTATTAATTGAAAGAAGTAATATACCACGAAATATAATGGATTATAAATTCTACGATTATGTACAGTTGACCATAAATGAATCATAAGTAAATCAGTAAATGTCAATTGGGTCACTAATAAGCAGAAAAACGTAGTTGTTGAAAAATATTAGCGGTCATTATTTCAGCTGCTGTATTGAAATTTAATGACTAAAGTTATTGGATATCATCAAAACACGTTCACTAGCTGACAAAAACCTAGTTTCTATAGACCAACTCTTTATTCTGTGATTTTCATTCTGTTTTTACTTCAAATACAGAACATTTTTGGCGTTTTAAACTATCTAAAGTATTCTAATTTTGCCTATTTATATGTCTGGTTAAAATTTATAACTGGCCTTATTTTCAATATTCGATTCACACATCATTTAGCACGAAGAAAGTCTAGCACTTAAATTACAAGAAATGTAAACATTTTACAATTTTTTTATAGGTGACTAATTATTGTTATATTGTTATTTCAGAAGTTAAAAAATATATATAAAAAAACTTGCTCAATATTAATTTAAACAAACAATCTCTTTCAAAATGTTTTTATATGTCAAGGTATAAAACGATATTTATACCAACGCCGTTAATTTGAAATCTTTATATAGATATATATATAGCCAAGGCGCATTAATTTGTTAAAAAAAATACTCTGCGAACTGAAACCGTAGTTAATATTATACAATCATGTGTTGAGGAAGTTTTTAGTTTTTAATTCGGTTTTCAAATGGGAGAGAGACATTTAAAATTGTACATTAAAGATCTCAAAAGACGAGAGAAAGCACCGAACCTGATCGACATTCCGCTCCTTATTAGATATGCGATTTAGAAAATTCATAAAAACAACATATGGGTGTGGTAATTTATTCATTAATACCAGATTATCTAATTGGACAATTTTTTCATTACGAATTTTAAGTCTCTAGCGCAGTTAATTATTTAAAAAAAATATATATATCGAAAGCATATTGACTCAATTGCCCATGGAAAAGTATTGATTATGAGATCTGTTTCAACATCATTATTCAAGAATGTAGATCATAAAGCACTACTCACAATGTTCGTTTTATAAAGAACAGAAGTTTCATTAATGTATATCCAAAATAAATCGAAATAATAAGGGTTTTTTTCAACTGACGCCTTCTGGTTACATTAAAAAAACAAAAATTGCTGGATTTCCCCATTGCGAAAGTAAGTCACCTTACATAATCAAAAACATTGCAAATGCGAGGCATTGCATACTTGCGTCGGAATGGTTTCTAAGACCTCATTATTAACTGATATTTTAGGACAATTCAAAAATTGATCAATCTGTTCCTCATCTCCTACATTATCGAGCCACGCCGTATTCCTAAACGTTGGCCATGAAGTGTAGAACATTTATCGTCATTATTGATGTTTTCCTCATGACAGAGGAACATATCTTCATCTGGCAGGGAAAAATATAATTTCGCTTATAACCAAAACATGTTTGTTAACAATACGATTTTCCCTTCCTTTAGATCCATTAAAACAAAAATATAACTACATTTTTGGAAACCAGTATAAAACCAAATTTGTTACTTTTTTATTTCGTATTATAAAGGGGATTTTATGATTTGTTCAGCTCATGTGCAAGCTGTGACCTTCAACGCTTTAGTAAGGAAAAAACTGATTGGAAAATAATTGTTGGAGCAGTAAATCTTTTATGCCTGAAACCTTTGCAGATTTGTTATAAGGAACCTTGTAACCTGTTTTTTAGTGTGGTTCGAGATTACAAAAGCTATAGTGTCCTAGTTTACTCATATTCGTGGGAGGGAAAGTACTTTATTGATAAATTAGATGAAAAGAGAAAAAGTAAATTAATTAATAAAAGTATGGCATGAAAAAATACTCCCATAAAGCTATATAGTTTTCAAAGCTTCATGACATTTCTGCTTGTTTATGTTATCAGGAATGTTTTAAACAAAATAAAACAAAACAACTGAAATTTATATCGTCATTTAAAAATGGTGCTTTGTACACTTTTTTCACGGACTCCTCTCTACAACCTGCCTACCTAACTTTCAAAACTGAATATCGCTTTCCTGACATGTGTTGTTTGTTTGCCTTTTAATTGTTTACACTTTTATTAGTGATGTTTTGTAGATTATAGAAGAGAGAAATAAAAGATAAGATTACACTCATTAAATTTGAAATTTTTATCCGTATTTGCTTTTGACTTTTTATTTTGTTTTTGTGTGTATGTTTCTTAAAAACACCCAAAAAATAAAGAAAGAATAATTTGACGGAATTTATCCACTATTAAATGTTAGTCGTGCCATTAACAATCAGATTTGAAAATTTTCAATAATTATTTTAGTTTGCAATTTGAAACAACAATATGAAAAATAAAACCGACCTACGACAGTTATAATACAATAATCAATACCCATTATTTCCTTTGGACTCAACAATTAATACGTATTTACTAATGATGTACATAAATTTTGTCAGTCGTACAGCTGAAAATCAAAAATTCATTTTTTGGTATGTCAGCTGAGAGGTTATTTAATAGCTCGATATGCAATCGAAATAAGAAAAAAAATCACAGTTCTAGAGTATCTTCACTAAACTCACACCATTGTTTATGGATTAAAATAGTCAAATGAAGACACCAAGAACACATTAAATACATTTTTTCAACCGAATTTTAGTATCTTAGTGGTTAACCCAAACCAAAAAATAAATAACAAATAAAATCTCCAACGTTCAATAAACAAGTAATAAGTACTATTTTCTCAACATAGACTGAAAATAAAATATTAGAAAAATTGTACTTTTTACACTTATTAAATGAAAAAGTTGTATTTTCAGATTGTTGTAACATCTCCAATGAAAACACCCCTCTAAAACAATAATTTTCATGTCTTTACTTGAAATTTAATGTTTTATTTTTATTTAGACTGTTTCCTACCCAAAGAAACTTATTTAACAAAATAAAGGCGACATGTAAAAATATTTTGTTTGCAATATAGATATAAAATGAGAGAGAAGAAATAAAGAGAGCGGGTGTTGGGTGTGAGTGGAGAGAGATAAAGAGAGCGAAAATTTCGTATGCGAGAGAGGAAGGAGGGAGAAAGTGGTAATAAACATACTGAGAGATAGACATAAAAAGAGGAAGAGAAAATGCCAGAGCGGGTAGCGCACAGAAGAGGGAGAGAAAGAGAGAGAGAGAGAGAGAGAGAGAGAGAGAGAGAGAGAGAGAGAGAGAGCGAAAATTACAAATGACAGAAAGGAAAGAGACAGAAAGACGTAACAAATATACAAAGTGGTAAGTAGAGAGAACATAGAAAGAAAGAGAGAGGAGAGAGAGAGAGAGAGAAAGACAGACAGACAAAACTTACAGGCCGATAGAAAGGGTGCAAAAATGACAAATAGGAGTAACAAGGAGGGAAAGTGGGAGCGAGTATACGAGTAAAAGAAAGTGTGGGTGTGACTAGTAGCAGGAGAGAAAATCATTAGGTAAATCGATAGATATTATATATATATATATATATATATATATATATATATTATATATATATGTACAGATAATTAGAAGAACTAAAAGAG
>CM077099.1:14166792-14221182 GCA_039619505.1 Cimex hemipterus | reverse complement strand
ATACATAATTAATACTTTTTAGGAAACATAAAAGTTCAATTAAATTCAACTTTGATTTTCTGCTTCCATTTACTTACTTCGGCTGAAAACTATAATATCTAAGGAATGTACTGCAAAATTTTGAATGGAATTGGTGCAGCTGAAAAGGAGTAAGTGCGACTTGATGCAAGATGAAAAATAAATCAGGCTAGGGGAAGAGGGTCATGTGCCAAGAATATAAGCTGGGGAACATGTTTCAACATCCTAAAATCCGCCTTGAAAAAGTTAAAAACTATACAGATACTATAATATATTACATAGATTTGGATACCTAAACCTTCAGATTTTTATTTTTTTATTTAAATCACATTCAATGGTGAATAGCAGAAAGATAAAATATCTTACCGCATTGTCTGGATGGAATATGTACGATGCAGGTGAATTATCGACGATAACAACTTTCTGAAGATTCCGTCCAAGCTTGTTCAAGTCTTTGACATAATTTCCACGATGGAAAACACAAGATTCTCTGAAAAGTCTACATCTAAAAACTCCCCATCTGTCTAAAAGGTCTGCAACTGGATCCGCATACTGAAAAATAATAAGCACATTTTAGGATTTGAAAATCAGACATAATTTGATCTTTACGTTCAAATAATGTCAACTGAAATTATTTGTAAAGTTATACTATACAGCTTGAAACAAAAATATTATAGTAGAGATAGAGACAAGGCCTTGGCTTCACTTACGAACTCTAACAATAATGCTGTGCATGTTTTCAAAAGTCTGTACAAAACTAGACAAACATTCAAACATGTTATTCAAAGAATAACCAATTAACCCAAATAATTTGCTTTATGTTTTTATTTGTACTCAATACTTTCTATTAATTTGATAAATGTGATCACAATTTGTTTTTTTACATGGACGCAGCACTAACACCTAGGTCAGTATTGCACCCATATGACATGCCATGAGAAAGCAGCCAATGCTGGCACTCAATGAGAAGTTAAGGGAAAGGTAGTCTCGAGGCCACTGCCAATTAAGGCAACATTACGGTTCTCAGGATAGAAATGTGTAGAGAAGGCTGGAGCAATAGGGTTAGGTTGGATCAAAGGTTGATGTGAAACTTTGTGAAACTGGGAATGGATCAGTTCATTGATTGTAGATAGTGAGTTTAGTGATGTAGTAAGTTTTGAATTTTCAATGATTTCGTTTCTAAGTCTTATATTAAGTTGTTACTTCATAAGTGGTGTGGGGATTCCACATCAGTCTCTGGCTAGGTATAGTCCTTAGCTTAATATTTGACTTGAATGGATGTTGGCATCTCTTTGTGGTTAATGTACAGTGAAGAGCAAGACTGTTTTTCTATGTGAACATTACACACATAGTACATTTTTCTTCATTCAGTTTTGTCCCCATTTTCTGCACAATTCTTCAATAAATTCCATGTTTTCTTGGATGTTGGCAGTAGCTTGTATAGGATTCCAGTTAGAAGAAAAAATAGCAGTGAGTAGTGATGACACCATATTGGGATGCGTAAGTAGGTCAGCAGTGTATATAATACACAGGAGGTACAAAGAATGTTCCTTGTGGGACACCAGCTTGGATCGGTCTAATTTCTAAGAACTTATTGCCACACATACTCTGAAGAAGTGGCTGGTCAGAAAGGATTTCAGGATAAAATAATAAGGAGTGGGTAGGAACAATTTAATTTTAAAAAGGAGGCCCACATGTAAGACTTTTCAAAAGCACAAGCTACATCTAGGAACACACCCAAGAAATATTCTTTGTTCTCCAATGCAAAGGAGATTGTGCAATAACTCTTCAAACCTTCTTGGATTGTGAAATGATAAGGATGGGTGCCGAATTGAGAAGAGACGTGGTATGTGTATCTATAATGGGTGTTAAGGACTTTAAAAAGAGTCTTTGAGGATTGGATGACTGTTGGAGGATGTAGGAAGATTGTAGTTTCGAAGTTTGTAATTAGGAATGAGAATAATGATAGAATATTTCCATAAAAGACGATAGAGTAAATGAATGATGAAATTTACAAATATAAATTAAACATGAGGGCAAAGAAGTAAAATCTGTGAAAAAAGTATTTTTATATATAATAAAATTATATCAGCAAAAATTCACTCAGGAATACCTTTGCTAGGCTTGCAGTAAATAAAACACATTCATACAATTCTCCCATTCTTTGTAGGAAGTCATCTACGTAAGGCCTCTTAAGAACATATACTTGATGAATGGTCCCGTCAATTTCAACGGGGACAACGAAGTCAGCATTGTTGATTGGCTAAAATTATAATAATGCATAACAAAATAGTAATTATAATAATATATTATATAAAAATGAAATAATCACTTTGAATGAACTGTGAACTAATGTTTCATCCAAATCAATGACCATGCATTTTTTATGCATGTCCTGATGTCGTACTGGAGGTAGAAGATATCTAGGTGATCCTGAGCTTACGACTTCAGCATGACAAATAACTTCATTCACTCCTGAGCCCTTGGATCCTTTCGGACTGTCTTCGCTTCCAAAGCAGCACAGCAGAGACCTCCATAATCCTCTTCGGCCCTTCTTTCCTCCTATATGAAATGTTATATTTAAATATATAAAATAAAAATAAATCAATATATAAAAATAAATAAATATATTAAATAAAAAACATACTACAAAAGAATTTTAAACACTTTAAATTTTAAATGTGGATAAAAAATGATTGTTTAAAGATTGTGAGTTGCGGTCTGGGGTGATGTAGTTTAGAAAAACATTTTCTTTATCATGCCAAAGTTTTGATCTTTATTGAGATCATCTTCCGGCCCTGGGATTTATAAATATTGTTCAAATTATACAAATACATACAATATATGTCCACATATGAATATAATGTGGATAAAAAGTTGATACTCTTATGTAAGTCAAATAGTTTTGTCGGTGTCCTAGACTGAATTAATGTATCCATAAATATTAAAACTCTGCTAAAACAAAAATAAATATGTGAATTGTAAACTATCAGTATAAATTTAGTGTATTTATTAATGTTCAAAATTCCAATCGAATTTGCAGATAATTTTTAAACCACAAAAAATTAGGATATCACTAATGATAATAACAAAAACATTCATTCCTACAATGTAATAATCATCGCTGAGATAATTCCAGTTATAACAATGAAATTATAATTATATTTTTAGCAATTAGTTTATTATAAACCAACAATTAATTTTAAAAACAAGTAATTTAAAGTTATAATTTTTGTTCAAAGGAAGTAAAACTGTTCCAATTTAAAAATGGCTAGTGGGGATATTCTGCATGTTATTATATGTATAAAACAATTTAATGGAAAGGACTGGGTCAATCTCATAAATAATTTCAAATATTAATATATAAAAGATTAAAATGAATCTGTATATTATTGATTTCAAACAATATGTATTTTTATTTTTGTATTAATTACAATATACTTATGTTAATGTAAACCAAATTAAATGAGATCAGAAATTCATGACTGTTTAAAAAAATTATTTAATTATGATGGTTTGAAAGATAATTTACCAAATATCAGAGTCATTTAATGATTAAAATTTAACTAAAACAATAACTTATTACTTAGCTTTGCCCTTATTGATGTGTTTTACTTCCTCTGGCCTCACAGAGGATCTTAAGTCTCCTAGGCATTGAGTAAATAAACGATTGGATTTCATCTTGTGAAACAGAATCATATTCTTGAAAGAGTTTAAGAACTATTTGGCACATGTTGGAATTGACAAATGGACAATTGAAACTTCTGGTGGCCCTAATCCATGGTAGATCATCGTCGATGGTAGTGCATGGCACACCCAGGACTTGGTCAATGGAATGGATGCTATGTAACAAATTGGCCAAAGCATCTTCCCAGGTGAGATGCAACAAAACCATGCTTTAAAAAAAAATTAATAGTTTTTCACTCAAATTAATTGTTTCATCAAAGAATTCAAAAACCCTATAATATGGCTATGTAAATAAATGCTGTAAAAATATTTATTTAATTTTTAAATATACAAACTACAGCATTTATTTACATGGCCATACTAGGTCTATTTATTTTACTATTGTTATTCATAAGTTTATTTTATTATTTTGTTTATTATTATTATTTTATTATGTCATTTATATATTGTTGTAAATGTAAGTGTTGTGAATAAAGCAATTTTGTATGGAAACTATTTCCATTTATGTAAGTACTCGATTCCTTAATCCCTGTCGGCTGTCTTGTTTTGTTTTAATGAGTTATGCAATTAAATAAACAAGACACTGATAAGAGGTGAAATTTTATTCCGTTTTTAAGGTTTTTCTTTTGGGATATTACTTAAAAAACAAATTACACGCTACTAAATGGATTGATTGTTTAGAATCAAAATTAACATGCATGAATTAGTCTTGAAAAAAAAACCAAAAAAAAAAAACACTAACCATCAATTCTCAGAAACTTGAACCATGGAAATTGTCTTCATAATAGTAAATTTCTGAATGTTTGTACATTATTTTTCTTATATTCTTAATTAATACATTGATAGGCAAATTTAACACACTATTCAATTTATTTTATTTAAAATTAAACCCATTACCTTTCTACATCAGTTACAGGTAATTAGGAACTATTGTACTCAAAATAAACAGTAGTTGATACTTTGTTTGCTTGTATTATGTATGATTAATCATTTTCACAAAAAGTAGCATCATTACCCCCCCCCCCCAAAGATTGCTTTTATTTAATTTTTTCCTTCAATGATTTCATTTGGTATTATTTTTATTCTTAAACCTTTTTTCAATGGCTACAATCATACATTTAAATTACCTTAATGACAAGAACAAAAATAAAGATATGAGTGAAAATGCATTGAGTTCTATCGTAAAATCAATGGAAAGTGCTGGACTTACTAGCACTTTTTTGAAGAACAAAGTTAATATGATAAGAATCATGTACATATTAGAAAACAAAAACCTCTGCAAATTAAACGCTGACTAATTTTTATTGAAACAAGTAAACTTTTCATTGGCAAAGTCAAACTTAAGTTGAATAAAATCAATTGTGAGACCACACCTTAACTACACTTCCAGACCTTACAACAAAAACTACTATTTTTATTTACTAAACTATTACTGAAAATTTCAAAAAATGTGAATAAATATTACAGCCTAATAATTATTTCAATGCAGTAAAAAATATGTAACAAATACTGAGTCTTCCCCCATTTTAAATTAACACAGAGATTAAAGACTGACTATAAAAACAACCAGTAGTTGATACAAAAGGACATTAGATGAGAATTATTGTCTTATGTGCACTTTTTTTTTCTTGGGGTTTCTTTTCAGGGACTAGACAACCATCAAATTCATTTTTTTATTGATATTGATTTTGGAGGTATCAGCCTCCCCTCATCAGCCTTGTTTTCTTTAAGAAACCTAAGATATAACAAGTCAAAAAATAAAAGTAAAAACAAACTTTGTTTTTCTTTTTAATTTAAATGTTAAATTGTAGTTATTTTCCAATGATTACATGATTACCCTGATACTTTCTGCTATGATTCTCCTAATTTGCAGAGTAACTAGAAAAACAACAGTTTTCCATAAATGTTATAAATTTAAATGGAGATTATTGTCCAAGTGGAATTACTTTTTTTTAAATTTAAAAGTTGAATTGTTGATACTTTCAGATGATTAGTTAGTTGATTAGTCTGTACCCTACAAGTCAAATCATCAGCCAAGACAGTTGGCCCAGTAGGCACAAGTTCCGATCAGGTTTTCATCCCCACTAGTTGACTAAACTTAAGAGACACAACTCTGCATTTATGACATTAGCCACCTAGTTGAGGCAACTGAGTTCATCTTAGAAAATGTTCTTTGTAGATATGTGTATTAGTCCCAAGATGTGGGACAAGAAATGTGAAGAATGTAACGACAAAATTAAAAAAGTGAAGCTTGGAGGGAAGTCTCAGGGCAGAAGTGAGAAATCCCTTTATGACTGGGTTTCCTCCATTTTGTAAAAGAGCAAGCCCAAGAGCTTCCTCAGGTTCTAACAACGTACTGACCTCTGTTGAGAAGATAAGTTGTTTCCATAACTTGCCTGGTGTGAAACCACCAGAGTCAACCAGTAACTTAGTAAAATCATCCAAACCTTCTCGCACGAAAGAGGTATAAAGATGAATCACTCTCTCCCCCCCCCCCATTCTAAATAAACGCAGAGGTTAAAGATTATACTAATTTGCCAAGTATCTATAAAACAGCCGGTTGTTCATACATTATGAAATCAGATGGAAATTTCTGTCTTAAGGACTCAAATTTTGTTTACTTTAAAAGTTAAATCGTTGATGGCACTTTCCAATGATTACCCTATCACTTTCAGCTATCATTGTCCTAATTTACAGAGTAACTATTAAAACAGTTTTCTAGATGTGTTACGAAATTAAATGGAGGTTGTCTTAAGGCACTATATTTTAAGTTATAAGTCAAATGGTTGATGATATTTTCTAATGATTACCCTGATTGACATAATTTGAAGAGTAACTATAAAAACAATCATGAGAATTCATCTTAATTGTACTTCCAGGCAGGATTACAATATAAAATTATTATTTTTTGTCATTTATTTCTTTAAATAATTAGTGGAAAATTAAGAAAATGTGAATGAATATTACAGCCAGATTCCTTCTATGGTGCAGTAAAAACTAGATAGTAAATACTAAGTCTATCCCCCATCTCCATTCTAAATAAACACAGAGGTTAAAGATTATCCTAATTTGCAGAGCAACTACAAAAACAACTGGATCTCTTGAATTATGAAATTAGATAACGTTTATTGTCTTTAAGGCACTTTTTTCTTTTCTTTTTTTAAATTAAACTGTTGATTTTTTTCCAATCATTAACCAGATATTTTCTGTTATTAATGTCCTAATTTACAGAGTGACTATAAAAACAACAAGTCATCTGGATACATTATGAAATTAGTTAGATTACTGAAAACATTTATATAAGCTCAAATCAGCCTATAACTTCTCGCAGTTCACTGACAATTCCAGCTTTTATGAAATCTACAATAAATTACCAACAGGCCTCGAGAATCACCCAGCCCAGCCCGGGTGTTGGCATGCATGGCTCACTCTCACTCATTCTTATGTACATACCATTTACTTAGGGCGGTAGATTACTCGCTAATCCTCCAACACCCTTTACATCTATTACACAACAAACTTAACTGAGGGTCGGTCAAAGGGGTACTCAATATTCCGCCCTTGGTCCTATCACACTATTCTTTCACACCAAAAAAATTCATTCGCTCTCGACACATGGTAGGGATATGAAGCTATTAGTACTATCTACAATAATTGTATTTAATTATTAAACAACTATTTCCTCCCAAAATTGAACCAGAGGACCCAAATATTTGCTGCCAGCTCAAGCACCTACAAGCCAAGGAATTGCATCCTACAATTAGGTGAAACGCATTAAACAACCTTTCTTTACCAATATAAGGGTGGCTTTGGTTCAAAGTGCCCATCGTACTGATCGCCTACCCTTAATCTACTTCTCTTATCCTCTGAAAGTCATCATCGACATTGCTCGTGTTACGTGAGAGCTTCCCTACCGATTCAGCCCCCCCCCCACACTGCCACTTTTTTTAAATTGTTTTTAATGTTTAAATTATTGATACTTTCCAATGATTACCCCATTATTTTCTGCTAGAATAGTCCTAATCTAATGAATAGTTATAAAGACAAAAAGTTGACTGGATTCATTACAAAATTAGAAAGAATTTGTCAAAGTCAATGCACTATTTGGGTATTGTATAGTACTGCCCCCCATTTTGAAGAAGATATTTCTTTACTGAAAAATCGTGTGTGTCGATATTTGAGGTGACTTTTTGTAAAACTAAACATGCTTTCTAACAGGGTTCCATTAGAATTTCATTGTGGTAGAGTGAAATGGGGTAATTTGAGTAAATTATATTGATAATTATATAAAATAGGGGGAAGTACTATAGAATTTCCCTGCTCGAAAACTACACTACTGCCCTCCAATTTTTATCAGTCTTTATTACGTCTCGACCCTTAAACTTTCGATCAAAGTGTATATTTACATTACTTGTTACTCTCTGTGTGCATAAGTAACTGACAATTCTGTTCTACTATGATCAAAAGTTACAAGGTTGAAACACAAGGTAAGCCTCTTGTGTTTGGTGTAATCAGGAAAAACAAGAAATGTTACTTACAGCAAACAAAAAGAAAACCCATGTAATATTATTGGGTTGTCCGGAAAATAATGCAGGATTTTAAGTTTTCATTTAAAAAAATCTATATAAAATATTCTGTTTACGTTTACAGGATTACTCATTTGTATGAATGTCAACACTTATTAATCCTCTTCCAAATGATATTGTTTGTTTACCTCTGTAGCATTCCGCTACTTGGAAATAATTCAGTCATCCTTATAATGTCAAAGCGAGAATTTCGTACGATTTTCTTTTACGAGTTTAAACTCGGCCGAAGCGGAGCCCAAACGGCTAGAAACATTAACCAAGTCTGGGGCGAGGGTTGTGTTAATGAGTGCACTGTGCAAAGGTGGTTTAAAAAATTTTGGGAGGGAGATTTCAGCCTTGAAGATGAAGAAGGTCGTGGAAGGCCTTCCTCTCTTAATGATGATGTTCTGCGATCAGTGGTGGAAGAAAACCCCAAAACAACTGTTCGAGAACTTGCAGAGCAACTCATAGTCAGTAAAACGACCGTCGCTGACCACCTCAAGGCGATTGGAAAAGTGAAAAATCTCGAAAATTGGGTTCCACACTCATTAAACGATCGCCAAAAAAATCAGCGCTTTGATGTTTGTGCATCACTTCTTTGTCGAAACAAAAATGACCCATTTCTGCCAGAATTGTTACATGTGACGAAAAGTGGATTCTCTATGATAACACTAGACGTTCTGGACAGTGGCTCGACAAAGGAGAAGCTCCAATACATTTTCCAAAGCCCCCAACTCATCAAAAAAAGGTAATGGTTACGGTATGGTGGGCTTCATTTGGTTTAATACACTACAGCTTCTTAAATCCTGGCAAAACCATCAATGCTGAATCATACTGTAACCAAATTAATACCATGCATCAGAAATTGGCAGTAATGAAGCCCTCTTTGGTCAATCGGAAAGGGCCCATTTTGTTGCATGACAACGCTCGACCACATGTGTCACGTGTAACGTCACAAAAATTATTGGAGCTTGGCTATGAAACTTTGCCTCACCCACCCTACTCTCCGGACCTCTCGTCTACTGACTACCATTTTTTAGACACCTGGACCACTACTTACAACACATAATATTCAAAAATCAAACGGAACTGGAAAATGCATTTATTGACTTTATCAATTCTAAAAATTCTGAATTCTACTCAGACGGAATTAATAAGTTACCAACACGTTGGGAGAAATGTATTGAGAGTATGGGAAATTATTTTGTTAAAGAACATTGCTTTAAAGTAACTAGTTTCTTTTTTTTTTGTTTAATACCAAAATCCTGCATTATTTTCCGGACAACCCGATAATTCCAACTTTCATTATGAAGCTATACGATGTTCTCAAAACTGATGGTAGTGCAGTACAGTGGTTTCAAGAACAAGGGCTTATCTTGCATATACTTAATTGCCCCATTTGCAGTGAATCTATGACTCTCAGGATCTGCCATGAACCGCAGCAGTGTAAGTCATTGCCTCATGCCACAAAAGAGGTTTACAACCGCATAATAAATATATTTCTATGTTCAGGGGCTTGTGTTTTGCCGAATATCAATGGAACTACAAAAATATTAAGACTTTAACTTATTAGTTTGCTCACATTATCACAAATTATAATTTCCTCATACATGGAACCACTGATGAATTATCTGCTACTCTCCATCTACGATTTATGATTGGTTATCTTATTGTCGGGAAGGATAAGTTCTGGACTGAAAATCTGAATTCTGAACAAATTAGTGAGCCATTATTGAAATTGATTAATGAAAGGCGGGAGGAGAAAATACAACTGAGGCAGATACAGTGGGTTTTCGGTTTAATTGAGTGGACCACCAAAGAATTTAACTTTGAACTTTCTCTTAATAATAAAAGGATGGTGCGAGCCTCTTACCTACCATAAAATAGGGATGGTCGTAGAATAGGTGAAACCTGTAAATACAATAATCTTCAACCAATGGAAAGCATACAACGGATTGATCAAAATGAAATATTCCCATCTAACAGGTCAACAACTGTTTGTATTTTGTTGATCCTGATATTCTTGCACACAAGCAGACCATCAAATCAACATGGCAGGCCATAAAACACAAGCTCCATGCAGGAGGCACTAACATATTCATCCACATCTTTGTAAATTCTTAAAGAGAAGACAATTTCAAAAAACGAAAGCTGATCAATTCGTGGAGTTCATGCCAATTATTAAAACTTTGTACAATCCGAATTCAGCTGATTAACCACCTATATGTTTATGTAATCAATAAAATTAACATTTTGGTTCATCACTGAGTATTATTTTGTACACTTTTCCCAGAAAAAAAAAAAAACAACAACCAAGGGGCAAAACTGTAGTGTTCCACTGTGAAGAACTATTGTTCTGCCCCACATTATAAATATCAATTTGTGTACAATAATTATGCTTAGTGAATTTCCAGCTCCTTCAGTGTTTGAGAGATCTTGAGGCTTTCAAAACCTCAAACATCAAAAAACAAGATTATTTAGTAAAGATATCTCTTCTTCAAAATGGGAGGGGGGCAGTACTACACAACACCCCACTATTTTTTAGGAGATAAGTTATATAAGTTAAATTGTTAATGACACTTTCCAATGATTACCATCCTGATACTTTCTGTTATGACTGCCCTAATTTGCTGTATAACTATCAAAAGTAACCTATATTTAAAATTAAAAATGTGCAATTTACTAATTTATTTTTCTTTAAACCAATACACTTTTATATTATTGCACGCTGTTTTAAGGACTTGAAGGAATGTGGGGGGAATGGAAACTGTTTTAATTGAATATTTTCTTATCATGGGAACAAACCAAATAAGGTATCAATTATATTGTATTTCAAAAATGTCAGAGTTAAGAGCAACTTCCTTGAATAATAAAAACATTTGTCAAAATAAACTTTTTTTAATTAATGAATAAAGTGGAATAATACGGCAATTTAGAGAAATGAAGATGTCCAAATAATATGCGACTCGCAAATCACAATGAGGGCAGAAACCATTATTGACTCATTCTTTAAAGAAAGATAATTGTATGAGAAAATAATTGCATAATATAATCAAGGAAATTATACAAGAATCGCAAATAAAAGATTATTAAAAACGATTGAAATTTAATTGATCTGTAAATATATTAATCAAAAATCTTATAATGTAAAGCTGTATATGTTAATTTTATATAGCGAACGACTAAAAAAGGGGGATTAATAGGAACAATGTAAATTTAGGTTAGTCCTCTGTAATACGTTATATTATTGTTTTTGTTTTTCTCAGTACATCTAGAATAACTATCGATTTGGGGAAATATTTCTCATTTTAGAGAGCCGATTTCGTTCAATGGAATAATTGTGAAAAACGATAATAAGAGAGAAACTCCAAGGTTGAAATCCATGTTTACATATTCAATACACGCCTACTTTGGCGATTACAATTTACGATTTTACGATTAATAAACAAATAAGCATTCAAATGGTTAAACTGGGCCGTTGTTTATATTGTTAATTTATTTTTAAATCACTCAGTTTTAAAAGCCTGGATCTAGATCGGAAGAATTGTTTGAAAACGGTTATATATAACAGGTGCAGGTATTTTGTGATTCGGGGAAAATAATAATTTTATGTTACAACTCACCTCTGTCGGAGGAATAATTTCCTATTTGGTCGTCATCGCGTGCTACTTGAGTAATAATGGACGTTGCGTCCATTTAAACATTTGTTCCGTACTTTTATTTAAAACCTCGATTTTTAAAAAAAGAAGGGTCAAAAAGAAAATTAGTTAAAAACCAGACTGCCAAAGGCAAGATGGCAGATATTTCTTATTTGTTGTGGTAACCTACGAGGAAGACGAGTCAAGCAACCACTGAAACCCAGAGCCCAAAGATTATTTCCCTATTCTTTAAACATTAATTATATGTGTTGCGAATTTAAACTTGTTTCCCACTTATTTATTTTATGGTTTGCCTTTATGGCTTTTTTCCTTTAGCGAGCTTTACAACATTTGAATTAATTTCAATTAAAACGGCCTTGTTCCACCCCACTACTCTTGTTCGGCGCCACTTTTTTAAAGTTTCATGGAAAAACATGAACACAGACAACAAAACAGCAAAATAAAAATTTCAGTCCCACAAAACATCATACAATTTGCAATACACAGAATAAATTAATTACATTTAATTAAGCTTGATATGATTCAAGATGGTGGTTCCTGATTACCTGGTCTGCACCTACTCCCTCAGAATGATTACGCTGTCTGTGACAGGTTCTCTCCATTTTGTGCTTTTGTTCGAGAGATACGAGCTGGACCGACTCGGTGAAACGCTGGTGCCCTGGTTATTCAGACACATAGGCCTGGAGGTTGAGTAAAAAGCAAATTAGGCAGCTAAGGCTGGAAGTCTCAACCTCCAGAATTAACCACGATCAAGCCTCTTATGCTAAAAATGTAAACAAAATTTGCCCTCTGATGGTAAAAAATGTATCCACTTAATTTTACATAATTCTTACTCAATGTTGCCACCTGATTCTGCATGTTCAAAATTCATATTCTTTGATGCCAATATTTTTCAGTCGCATATTATTGAGTGACAGAATACTGACAAGAAATTTATAATTCTTAGTTTTCGTGCTTCTTAATTCTTATAGCTTCTATTTATTTCTATTCAATTTCCGCTTCAAATTTGCTATGAATATGTCTAGTATTAAAATTACCACTACTTCCGGTTAGTTTTGTGATAGTTTGTTACACTTATACCCCCTTTGAAATGTTTTCCTCCTTCCTTGTCACAATAATCTTGCATGAAACATTGTTGTTTACAAGGTACATCCCAAGTGTGACCAAAAAAATTAATAACTGCAGAAACACTTTGAACAAACACAACATAAAATTTAAATGTAAAATTTTAAAATTTGACTACTAACAAATTAATTAATAAAACGCCATTTAATTTATGTACCTTGATCGTCTCTGATCATTCTACACTCACTGGTTTAATTGGTTGCTTATTTTGCCTCTTGAGTGCTTGGACCAATAAAAAGATCAAACTATGACAAACATTATTGTTTAATAAGAATTGTCTGGAAATTCATGTTTTTCTTATACTTGTTTAATCTATTTACAACCTGAGAGACTTTTTAATGTTAATTATTAAGTTCATTTTTATTATGTATTTCTTCGTTCATTTTCAATAACATCTCACACATCCTCACAAATATTAAATAACAACAGTAATTTAATAAATTTTAATAAAAATATAATACATTCAAATTGTTATTTGCTGATAAAATATCATTTCTTATCATACATATTCTCTACAAAATTTGGCATTTTTCAAAATAGGAGTAAAATTGAAATTAAAAAATAAGCTCAACTTCTCAATCGCACCATAATTGATTAAAAGGACAATCACAAAAGAGGTAATAAATATAGTGGAAGTATTCTGGATTTTGTCCCTAAAAGTAGTTGATGATATTCACAAATTTTCTAGTTAGTTCGATAGACATCACAAGAAACAAAAACAACTATGCAGTTTTCTTAATTGACAGCATACACATTTCTCACTTAGATGGTCATCGTTGCAAAAAGAAAAACCTCCAGTCTTTTGAGTTTATATCTATTTGTTCTTCACAGCTCTTGACCTCCTTAATATACGCCCACAGAACATTCCACTAATAAACGTCATGCCAATAAAGGTCAGAGCAACGACCATAAAATATTTCCGCGACGGAGAAGTTGACACTTGACCATACAGTTCACCTAGATTCTCCATCTATAAATATATTCAGTTAATTTGGTGTTAAAAGTAAAAAAAAAATAAAAAATAAAAAAATAAAAAATAAATAAATTAAAAAAATAAAAAACTAACCCGTCTTGGGAGCTTGATCTTGTACATTTCAACTCGTTCCTTCAACATTTTCTCACAAGACCAGTGTAACTTCTGATTGAGGTCTTCCCCATGTAAAATGTGAATTAAACATTCCAATTCTAGCAGAATAAATAAAATGTCGATTATTATTATATCCCAAAAACAACAATTAACATTAAAAATTGTTATTGCTTACGCCTGCCTGCGCCCTTTTCAACTGACTGGCAGTGTGTTTGTAAATCCTTTAAACAAGCTTTGTATAAAAGTGGATCCGTCTGAATATCAGCTTTCCCCTCGTTGAGGAGCTCAATAATTTCTTGTTTACAGACATAATCAGAAATCTGCCCATTGTACAAAGCTTGTTTCAGGCATTCTTCAACCTCACCTCTGTCTATCTTTGAATTGTCATTTTCATTCTGACACAGTGTTTGAATCTACAAATAAATTTGAATTACAAAACAGGAATTTTGCGTAGCAATTCAGCCAATTACAGCCCGACACAAACAACCGCAGAGTTAGCGAAAATAATGGAAAACTGTTATTTTCTAAAAGGCTAAGTATAAAAAATTTTCTAATAAAAATTGAAAAATGGTATAAAAATAAAAGTAAAATGAAGTCGGGTACATTAAAACAAAAAGTAATAATGAAAGAAAATACCTCTGAATAACACACTGTTGAAAGAAGAGGATTTAATTTATAATTAAGTGCAGCTTCCCTTAAAGAATTTACAACCTGTGCTTCACATTGTTTCGACAAACGACCCATTCGAAACTGTGTCTAAAATTAATTTTAAAATCTGTATTATTTCTAAACTTTAAGAATAGGTATAAAAATAATATTAACATCATAAATTACCTTAAGACATTTCATAACCATCGTTTTTGTAGTGTCCCTATCTGTATGATGCGTCAAGGCGCTAGTACAGTATTCAGTAATGTCTTTTCTACAACTAGTTTGTAGATCAAGATCAAATCTGTAGTCTGTAGATTGTTCTATCATCCTCTGTACAACTATTGCTCTACAGTTGTAATCAAATTCTTCAAAAAATTTATATTTCTGAAAAAAAATGGGATTTATTTTTCAATATTAATTCATATTTTTGTATCAGTGCTAACTCAAATAATTAATTACTTTTAGGCAATTGAGGGGTTGATCAGAACTGGTTAAATTGCGACAGAATTTATCTAACATAGTTTTACATGTGTGTATCAGTGTGTAATCAGAATAGCTATCTGTAAGCTCTTGCCTTTCGATCAAAAATATTCTTCGTTTACAAGATTCACTCAAATGAACCTTTTTCGCCATCAGGCACTCCAAAACCTGCAAAATTTCAATTCATCAATTAATCAAATATGATAGTATTAAACGACAATAAAACTCACTTTAGCATTGCCATGTGTTACTTGGCCACAAATAGTTTTAATATCATTATAACAATCAGCTTTCAGCTTAGGGTTGAGGTCTACATTTTCTCTTTGTTGTAATAATTGAGATCTTAACTGTTGATGGCATTCTTTAGATATATGCTGTTTGCTTCCCATTAATGTATCATTTCTGATTTTTTCACTGAGGCACTTCACAACCTCAGCCTTATCTTTTGGTCCTGGACAGAACCTATTCACGTGGAATTTACAGGCTTTCTGAAAAAAGAAACCATTAAACAAAAATACAGTTTAAAAGAAATTTTTTAGGAAAACGATAACTACTTTAAATTTATAGGTGAAGTGATAATCTTTAAGACTTATTAATTGCTGATGTTCAACAGCAGCTCTACACTTCAAGTGTAGTTTCATTAGAGGATCATTCTTTTTCTCTATAAGACATTCCAAAAGTTCTTGCCCTTTGCCCTGAAATAATGTACTGTTTTTATTATATAAAAGCCAAATGGAAGAAACAAAAAATACCTGGCAAATTTCATTAGCTACATCTTGGCAGTTTGTAGTAATAATAGGATTCAGCTCAATAAATTGTGACTGTAGCTCAGTAAAGTTATAAATCGACACAGTACATTCTGGCTTAAGTCTGAAAAATTCCAATCATGAAGAGAATCAAGACACTTCTTGAATAATAGACTATAAGTTGCTTACTTCTCTAGGTTATCTTGTAAACAAAGGATCTCTTCTCCTTTAGCATTTTTTTCACTGCAGAATTTGGCCAAATCGTCAATACATGCTAATTCAACATTTGGGTGAAGGTCAACATTAAGGGCTCTCTGGCGCATCACTCGCCTCACCTCATTACTGCACATTGGAGTCAACTAATCAAAACATATATCAGTTAAATAATAAAATCCAAAAGAAATATTCACAAATAAACGAAATTTACTTACTTTATCAGAATTAACAAACAAACAAGGCAAAACAAAATTTCTGTTCCTATTTGAGTTGTGAGCCCAGATTGGATTTGCACCACAAAGCTCTGAAGCTTGTTCATTGCATGCTTTAAAAAGCATTGGATCTAACTTGTAATCCCTTGCCAAAAAGTATTGGACTTGCCGAAGAGATAATTCACACTCTTCAGTCATCAAAGAAGTCCCAAGTTTATCTATTAAGCAATTCATGGTCCTGGAATTTGTCAGAAAAAGAAATAAAATAATGTTTCACTTTTTGTTTAATGTTGTTAATGACACTGATGTATGCAATATTCTGATATTTTGGTAAAATAAAATTTATAGCTGTTGAAATCAAACACCTCCTCCATACTGGACAGTGAATAATTCAAAAGTGGATATAGAAGCCCACAAAGGGGGCAATGCTTAGGGCAAACTACTGCGACATATGTATAAGGCATTGGAAAAGCACTACCCAGCTTCAGTGAATAGGTTTTGTTTCAACAAGACAAAGCCTGACCATCCAAACATACAAAGCAATAACTTTCCCAAATGAATGAAATCAAGATTGTACCACACCCACACCTTATTGTCCTGACCTTGCTAATTCAGATTAAAACCTCTTCTTTAAGGGCAAAATGTTTCAAACATTGGGAGACAAAAGCTGAAAAATCTTTTTTCAATCACATTCCAGAGTCAAGCCACCAAGGAATATAACGGCTGGCCCTATGTCATTTTTTGAAAATAACTTGGAAAATTTTAAATTTAACTTTTGCAACAGTAATTTTTGTTCTTTGTTACTACATAAACATGTTACCTGGCATCATCACGAATAAAGCTGTTGCAGGCGACACTAGCAACACTTTGGCAAGATTTCCAAATTATCGGGTCAGCTTTCCAATCTTCACCGACATCAGTTTCTTTTATTAAGATTTCAATCTAAAATGTACAAAGTTGGAGTGATATTACAGTCAAATAATTCTACACTTACCAAAAACCTACCTCGGCTAAGCAATTTGGCGAAATTTTATTTTTTCTTCTGACTTTTGCTTGATCCATGAGACAGTGAATGGTCTTCCCACCAAATTCGGTTGGAGAACAATATTTACTTATGACTCTTGAACACTGGTTGACCAATTCAGGTGAAAGTCTGTAATCTTCCAGTAACATCCTTCGGTGAGCGAGCATTTCTTCTTTACATTTACTTTTGACCAAATTTGGATCTGAAGGTAAGTTCACCATGTTTAATTAACTTTTTTTAAGCTACTTTCATTGTACCATACAACATTATTTACTACTAAATACTCTACATTTATAAGTATACATTAAAATTTCCAAAGTCCAATCCATGTATAAATAATACGCAAATTATTTATTGTCTACCTATAAATAAAATATGATAAATACTTGTAACCATTACCATAATGGGTTGCATTTTCGAGGCAGAGTAATATCTGAGCAAGTCGTATATTTTTATCATCAGACACTGACTTTCTACAATGGTTATTTCTTATGTCTTCCCTACAAGCTTTCACCAACCCTTTGCTCACCAGGTAATCTTGTGCAATTAATTGTTCATGGCGAAGAAGTTCATTCCGGCACTAAACATATACAAAAATACATTGAGTAATTATTTCTTAAACCTTAACAGCTAGCCTACCTGTGAAGACATGTCCATTTCATTTCTATGCTTAAGTAGACATTCATACGTTTTTCCTGGCGCAATTTTTAGAATGTTTTTACAAAAATGTTGCCTCTCATCTTTGCAGGCCTCAAAAAGTCGGCGGTCGTATTTTATATTTTCGCCTTGAATCTCAGACAATCTTAAAATTTGCACCTGACATTTTTGGTTTAATTCTAGTACATGATTTTGCAGACATAAAAGAACCTTGAATAGATAATTTTAATTTAGTATTTTTTAAAATAATAATACAAATTTATGAAACATACTTCTGATCCTGCATGAGAGTTGCAGTTGAATTTTATCTTATCACTCACACAATCTTCAAAATATGGCTTCATCGCCATAGGTTGAAAGAATGGAAGAACGCTCAGACGGTTTACAATACTGGTACAATTTACATTTTTAATACTAGTTAAATTATCCATGAAACATTTGAAGTACTGCGCTGCTGTTAATATTTCCTTATATGGGCTCACACATGAAATCATTCTCAATTCATCGTGGCAAACAGGTTCAAAGAGTTTCAGCACCTCTCCGTATCTCAAATTAGATATATATTCACCAACTTTCATTCGACAATCATCAATCAATTTCAAATCAACACTAACGTCTTTTGGATCATTAGAAATATCCTAAAAAAATTGATTGATTTATTCATTATAGATTTTGCTATAGGAGAAAAAAAATTAATAAATAATAACAACATAAAATGGTAGATCTGAAGAATTAGATCCATTTAAGAATATTATATTTATTTAATTAATAACATGGAATTAAATAAATTAATTCATAATTAATACATCAACATCCAGGATACACTGACTACTTGCAACTTTTATTAAGGGATTAAAATAACTATACATTTAATAGCTACTCTACCTGATGGTCGATGGGATGCTTGATATTTCACCATCAATCCTACTGTACTATACACATGTGCATGTATGGAAATACAACCACTACATACACTCATTCACAGGGCCAAGTAATGACAGCTTCAACTTTCAATTAAGTGGGACACAAGCAATCTTACTCCTGACACATATGCAGGAGCCATAGCTTAGACTGTACTACTTTGAAGAAAAAAATCACTTTATTCTGGGACTAATGTCCCCTAAGAATAATTTACATGAGATACAATAAATAACCTTCTATGAAGTCATATAATTAAATTTAAAAAAAGATAGATATAAATTGTGGAACCATGTATGCCAGTAAGGCGGGCCAGAAGAGAAAATTAACAAAAACAAAAATAATAAATGCTACCGTGAGGTCTCTGCTTGGAGAGAAGATTATAAAGATGGGATTTAAAGGAGGAAAAGGAGGCAGTGTGACGAATAGAAAGGGGAAGGGAGTTCCAGAGTTTAAGGGCTCGGATCAGAAAGGATCTTTCGAAAGTATGGGTTGTATGTTGCGGAAGGATAAGGTCGATTAGGGATGAGCGGGTCTTACGGGAGCGATGTGAGGAGTTGAATTGAAGGGATTGGATGATGTAAGGAGGACAACGAGTGTGGATGGTCTGGAAGAGAAAGCAACCTAGGAAATACTGGGCACAAAGGAGGGGAATAGCTAGGAAAGTTGGAAATACAACCCCGACACCCGGGATCCACGAGGGGTGCCGTATACAAATCTTATGCAACAATTGAAAATATGCTTCAATCGTGCGTTCTCCCTGTCTGAGAGACCACTATATGCCAAACAGCTGTAATCGAAGAGCCTACTTTAGACAAAATATTGAATTACTTTTTTAACTTATTATAACAACCACTCCTAACTTATGCTAAGATAGGGACTGGATTAGATAAAGCTGTAACTTATACTAGATAAAAAAGAATAGATTATAACAAGATAATAACTGCAATAGATACATCTTGTGGCCAAGGAAAAAAATCTCACACAAGAAATAAATACAAAGCTACATGAATCACCCTTTTAAAACTTGTAAAATCTTCTTTTTGAAAACTGACAAGGAATCTGAGAAAGGGTTTACAATATATCCATACCAATTAATGTGCCGAACTATCTGAGACGGGGAATATTCCAAACCATAATTCGTCCTATGTTGGGAATATGGAATAGCTCATAGAAGCGGAGTCAGAGCAGGGGGACCCTAATACCAATGCAGGACAATATCTGTGGCAAACAATCCTACTGTTAAATACCGTCAAACAATAGCAAGGCTGAAGCTGAAATTCATTTTCTTCCATAGAGGACAGTCCAACCAAAACCAGTCTTACAGTATAAGAGAAGTCACTACTGTCATATTCATTTTGAAAAACAAATATTTACATATTTACATGCCCTCCTTTATTCCATCTCAATCATATTAATTTTTAATTATTTAGAAATTGTGAGATACAGTCTGGTGTGATGTATATAGGTTTAGAAACATATTTTCTTTAACGTACCAATGTTTCGATCTTTATTGAGATCATCTTCCGGGCCTGGGATTTATTTATAAATATTGGGATTGTAATAAAATGATACAAATACATGTAAGATGTGAAATAAGAATTATTTATAAAATGATAAAAAATATTTTTTTCATATTTTTATAATTTATAACTCCCAGGCCTTGAAGATGATCACAATAAAGATCGAATCATTAAAGAAAATTTTTTTCTAAACATGTGTCATACCAGACCGCATCTCACAATCTCTAAATACTCCTTAATTAACTGTCACTACATACCACACATATTAATTTATATTACATTTTTTTTTTTTTTAAATTTTAGAACCATCATTTTTGTCATTCTTTTTTTCCAGAGTAGTAGAACACATCAATAGTCAAAATAAGACAAAACCTGCACTAATTTTAAGAACATTATCCATTCTTTGGATCGCAGGAAGCATTTATGGAGTATAGTTAGGAAACAATGTCAATTCAATTTTAATCTTGCCGAAAACTAAAAATAGCTTTCTTTGTATTGTTTTACAGATGCAAATCTTCTATATTGAGATCACAGATAAAGTAATATTATGGGCTAAAATTTAAATTTATAAATAAAAAAACCTTTTGTTTACTCACATAGGAAAGTATACAGTCTGCTATTTCAATGTCTGTTTTCACTTCGGCCGGAGAGCAGACTTTTCTGGCTGACTGGCATTCGTTGATTTTTGATATGTACTTCCAAATGCCAGCAGTCGTTCCCGTGTAGAAAACATCATTTTCACCGGCGGTGAAACGTAAAAAACAACATAGGAAAACGGCCGGAAAAAAGCCGGGTGACATTTTAAACGCTTGATTAAGTACTTAAGAATCAATTCCAATTGGCAGGGATGACAGGACTGACCATACCATAAGACAATGGTAACATCCTAAATTAACACTAACATCAACAAAACAACAAATTGATGATGATACAATGACTGCACGTCTGCACTCCAGTTGTTATCATTGATATGAGAATCGATGTCTCTAGCGATAGTAAGCTTATCCAATATCCTATATATGATATAACCAAACAGCAGACTCGTATATCAATTTTTTAAAAATATTATTCTGTCGAACAAGCATTTCAGCTTCAATTGTTAAACATAACTCAGCAAATCTAGCTAACTCTTGCCAAATATTTCTTTGCCTTACAAAAGTGTAGATTTCCTATCAGTATTGATAACTTTTTGTCTTATTATTCAGAGGGTTTTCAAATAAAATTGTATTCATTGTATTACGAATTAATGGATATTGTACAACTGAGAATGTACAAACTAGTGTAATTTTGAACACAAACATTTATATAAATTAAGTTATACAACATTTTATTATACAAAACAAGTTTAGTCGTTAATAAATACAAAACAAAGAAAAGAAGAAAAAAAAACAGTAGCAGCATCGTAGCCACCTTTTACAAGTTTAATGACGTTTTGAAAGAAGGTGCTTTTCTGCTTCTTTTACATTTGTGCATGATGTGAACTGGAGAACACAGTATCGGTAAGGGATTTATTAATCTCTTGGTATCATCTGCCAAAATCACTGATATAAAGGATGAATAGAATTTGACTCAAAACCAATCCTTGCGGAACTTCGCTAAGCGCTAGATAGGAATTACAATAGATCAACCTTGATTTTAAAATCCCTGCAAGAGATGTGGAAAACTTCTATTGATCTCAAGCCCATCCAGTTTGTAAATTAAGTCTGTTAGAAAAATTCTTTCTATATTTATTTGTTCAGTTCGGGCTGAAACATATAATGCAAAACATTTCTTGAAACTGATTACATTACCGAATTTATAAATTTTTTAAAACAATAAAAAAAAAGAATGTAGTATCCGTTGTGCACCAGATTAAATTAAAAGCACTATAGTCCTACTTCCTAGTGTCCTGTTACCTTTACCTATCAGACCACGCATGCCTATTCCGTAACATTTTGCCGCGTTTGGCGGGAATCCTACACAGCACTCAGCAGCCGTCAGTGTTAAGGTTCGATTTTCGAGTCTGTTGTTTAGGACAGTCGGTCGTAATGGATTTTCAACGTGTCGTATCTCGTAAAAGTATTATTAAACCCGTAGATAAAGAGATCAGCGAATTATATCCCCATGACCTTTCTTTGTACGAACTTCCACCTATTTTTGAAGTCACGTTTGCCGAATTGGAACAAAGCGCTGCCGAACGACTCGCTGGTATATTTCCCATATATTTATGGACATTTCACCTGTTGCTTTATACAATTTATTATACATTCGAGCAAAGAAAAACACTGAAGTATTTGCATTTATTTGAACTTTTGAGTGGTCCAGTTTCAAATGATAAAATTATAAAATGCTACGGATAGAGATAAATGAGATGGATCTATTGTGCTTCCCCTAATTTTATAACTCACGGCTAGCTCAGGCAGTTTCAACTTCCATTGCTGTGCCAGCGGCTTCTTAGTATAGGATCTTCCTTGTAGCTTTACCTCTCCTAGTTGCAATAATGTACGTCTACACAAGTCATCACAAAGAGAAAGTATTCTGTAGTTTCCTCTTCTTACCTGCACAATGTACCTTTTCTCAGTTCTACTATCTGGTGCATGTACCTTCTTAGATAGAGTACAACTAGAATCCTGGTATTTTTGCAGGTACCTTCCAGTAATTCCTTTATTAATCTTGTGGATGGCCCTTTTATGAATCTCCTCACGTGCTTCCTGCCAGGGTTGCTCCACCCCTTACTCATTACTCATCCAAAAACCTTAGATGAAAGTAATAATTAATTGGTATATATCATATCGTTTCTACATCATCCCAACAATGTATTGCAAAAATTTCCTCGTTTATCTCTGTCTCTCTCCTTCCCAATACCTCTCAAGATTTCTAAAACGTTGGAAGTCAAGTCCTTTTGTTAAAAGAACATTGTATCTGTGCCTGTTATATATTTTGTTTGTTTTAATTGTATTATTAAGTTATACAGATTTAAATAATACAGTAATATATAGTGGTTTTACTTATTTACTTTGCAACAGTTCTTCAAACCATTGATGAAGTGTCATCAAGGGGACTTAAAGGGGATGAATGGCGTACAGCAATAACAAATGATCTCAAAAAACAAGGATTGAGAGCATTCTGCAAACTGGTACATTTTTTATTTTTCACTTTAGAAGAGTTTATATAATTGTAAAGTTTATTTTTAGATAACATCGACTTCACTTGGAAATGCTGAAGCAGATTTTAACCAGAGAAGACGCGATCATATTTCCCATTTCATACTCCGCCTCGCCTACTGTGAAACTGAAGATAAAAGGCGTTGGTTCATCTCTAAAGAAGTCGATCTATTTAAGTTGCGATGGATGTACTTAAATTCAAACAGTCGTAATGAATTTCTAAAAATCAATAATTTAAATTATGAAATGGTAAAGGTTTTATTTTAAACACTTATTAACCCGATAGAATAAAGAGATGTTCATATTTATCTATAACGCAGGTTGAAGAAGAAGAAAAAAAAGATCTAGTCAAACTATCAGATGGGATGGTTACGTTTTCTATTGATTATTTTAAAGTCAATTTTACATTTGTATCTGATCTAGTGAGAATGAGGAAAGTATTCTTGTCCAAAGGAATCGCTTACATAACACATGAAGATATTATATCCGTTGTAACATCATCATTTAGATCAAATCTAGCGCAGGGTCTTGCAGTATGAATTTTATATAAGTTAAATTTTTATAAATTTATATTAATAAATTCATTGTCTTAGTATGCAAGCAGAAGGATTCACAATCTGTGTGAAGATTCGAGGATACAAGGGATTATAAAAGGAGCAGGAAAAACTGAACGAGAAGTCAATTACAGCGTTTTTGAAAAGAAAGAGAAAATACAAATTGGAAATCTTGATGCTGTAATTATCACATATTTTTTTAAAAAAAAGTATCGAGAAAAACCTAAAATGTTTTTCTTGCCTTTTAGCTTTCTAAAATTTCATTTCCTCTCTGCATGCAACGTTTACACGAGAGAATTAGGACTGAACATCACCTTAAACATTATGCTAGAAGGCAGTACATTTTATTTTTAAAAGGGATAGGCGTGACTATGGATGATGTGCACAAATTTTGGAGGACGGAGTTCACAAAGAAAATGGATGCTGAAAAGGTTGGTTGAGGTTTAATAATATTAATTCGACAAGAGGACCACGAAATAAGTGAAAATGAAGTTTATTTCACTAAAGCTCTCCTTGGCCATTTCATTTGTCGCCAAGAATCCAATCCGATTTACACATTTGAAAAATGGCAAAAAGGAGGGAAAATTCAAAAGTTGAGGTTGAGCTAGGAAGTTAGTGCCTGAGTGGATCAAGGTCGAGATAGCTCAAGTGGTAGAGCAGCGGCGTATCTAGCCAGAGATTGTGGGTTCGAATCCCACTCATGCCATTGCCTTTTCTTTATCTCAGCTAAAAACTCTAATTTTAATGATATAACATAGTATTCATTTTTTAATCATTCAGTATTGATTTTCAGTTTGAAAAATCATATGCGTATTTTATCAGACACAGTTATGGCAAAGAGGGTAAAAGGGCAAACTACTCCCCTCTAAACTGCATGCAGATAATCAACGGGAGCGTAAGTTCTGGAGAGTTTCATGGCTGCCCTTTTAAACACTTGGAGCCCATGGCTTTGAAGAAAATTGTAGAAAAGAATGGAATTAATTTCATGGGTAAAATCAAACTTGTCTTAAATCGTTTGGTTAGAAAAAAAAAGTGTATTTTGTTCTCAAGGCGTGGAAGAGATTGTGAACTTGGCTAAAAAAGGCCATTATCAACTGGCTTGCAGTTCGTATTTCAAACATGCACACAATTCAGAGGAAATAGTCGTGAACCACCCTAATTATTATTTTGACGAAAGTCAAATGGTCCTAGGGAACAAGATTATTAAAAAGGAAGATAAAGGTATTTTTTTACACCTTGTTTGTTTACTATTTTATTGTTTTGTATATTATTTTTATTTGAAAATAATTTAGGATCAAAGCAACCAGTTCAACCAAAAGGCAGCTCTCAAAATACGAATGTACAGAACCAATCTGTTGATGTTTGGGAAGAAATGGATATTGATTTCTCTACTGTTGTAACTTAAATTTTTATGTAGTTCAAACTAAAAGAATGGTGTATATACAGAAAAATTATATATACTTCTAAACACAATTATGATTATAAAATATTCTACTTCATTTTGTATCAAAATGTAAATATTTAAACCTGAAAAACCTAGAGAACAATATTTTTGATTGTAATGCATTTTATTGATAAATTAATAGTTAATTTTTTTATACTACTTACTATGAACCTGAAAATTAATTTAAAGAGTAAACTAATATCTAAAATTTTATATTGTACATATTTTGTATTTTTTGAAATCTAGCGATTGTGTAAAATATTATTTAAATCTTGTTCATTTTAAATATTATGTTTGTCATCTAATTATTCTGCACATAAGTTTTATTATAACACCAATATTTGATGCAAATTTTGAAAATTGGTCGCCGCAATGATTTACTACTGTATAGCAAAAATATTTATAAGGAGTACTAAACAAAACTGATGCTTATAAAAAAAAAGCATTTTATTTATTAATTGAACATGTAATTAATTATCCCCCTTGTTACATTTTAAGTCTTGCCTATTATCAGATTTTGGAGAGAAAAATCAATAAAATGGGATACGAACAAGACTTATAAATAAGAAATGTTTATGTACAGTTTTAATTCTTTCAAAATACAGAAGTAAGTTTAAAAAAATATAAACAAATTTTTTTGTCGAAATCTACTTTGCTTTGACTTCTTTCTTGACAGGTTCTTCCTCTTTTTTGACTTCTTCCTTTTTACCTTCTTTCTTTTCTGCATCTCTATTACTAAGCTTGTTATTGATAAGGTTATGGAGAGCAACAATAGATCGGACAAGTGCAGCGAGATAAACAACAAGCATTTGGTCATTAGTCTTAACATAGAGGGAATCGACAAAATTCCCATGGCCAATATCAGGAAGGAGATTAAAAATGTCTTGTAGTTGGTAAATTATCTGATGATTAATTGGAAGTTTCCCATCGACAACCTGCAATCAATGTGTTTTATTTTCTATTCTAACATTTATGAAATGATTACATTACCTGGAGTAAATAATCTTTAATATCTTGTATTTGCTGGCTGAGACCTTTAAGCCCAAGAAGTTGATTTGTAACTCTTTGTGATAACGTTCCAACTGTAGTGTCTTTAATGTCTCTAAGAAGGTGTTCAACTCCGACTTCTTCAGCCTCTTCCGCTCCTATTTCACTTGGCACATGTTCAAACGTTTTTGTAGTGGGTGACCCATCCTTTATCAACGCGAAAACAATTTTATTAACGATAAAATTTTACTAATTAATTTATTAGCGTTTTACATACATCGTGAACCTCCTCGACTGCACGGTATGCTTCTGTAGGCAGGCCAAGGTCTTTAGGCTTAGCGTCTATTATGACAAGAATTGAATTGGGGCAGTATCTTCTGATCAATTCGTTTATCGCAACATCATTTTGATGAAGTTTTGGTCCTGTATGATACCACCCAACAACCTTTTCCCTAGCTAAAAGCAAACAAAACATAAAATTGAGTCTAATACAAACTTTAAAAAAAGTACATGGAAACAAATTTATTCATAAAGGCCCGCCTACAAAAATTGCTTTAGCTTATGAAGTTTTATAGGTAGCTAAGTAAAAAATAAAGATAGCTGTCATATTATTCTCCACTTCTTCCTTTCTGGCGGTTGGCTTATTGAACATCTTTTTTATGGTGTTTTCCCCAACTCTACATAATTTTATTGACACTATATTGCCATATTTCAATGGTTTTTTGCCCCTGAAAAACACGTTAAAAAACGCTGTGATTATATTGAATCATCAAAAACATTTCAGAGATGGTTTTGAATTGTAAAATCAAACTAAAAATATAAATTCATTTCCATTCAATTCTTAAATTTTGCAGTTTAGAGTTAGAGAATGTGGTCGACCATGATGTAAAATGGCTATACACAATTGTTTTATTGCTCTTAAAGCACTAAGGAACCATCATTTAATTGCTTTGTAGATAGGTAGTCAACAATTGGGTGCCAGTTTAATTTGTTGCAATCATACGATCAGGACCATGTGTGAATAAGTCATGGATAACACATTGAATCAACGATAGTTATGGTATGATGTGTAATTTAACATGTAACGTCCATGCCCTTATCGCACAGATTTATATATAGAATGGATCTTTGGTTGCCCTTAGGTACATCGAGGAACTTCTGAAGGCTATTGGCCCATTCGCCCCATTTATCAGGATAACTTTGTATTAATGCATAATAATGCTTGTTTGATGTGGCTTGATTTGTCACCTTCAATTGAAGACATAGGGATTATCACAAAAATGGCGTGATCTCCTGATGTGAATCCCATAGAAGGGTTAGACACCGTTCACCACTGGCAAGCATTTAACACCTTCAAACTTCTCTGTTGAGGAATAAATTTAATTTGGTTCATTAAAACAGTGTGTTGTAATTAATGTAATGATAACAATTAATCGTTAATTGATAGATCGACATTGTATGTGTGATAATCAGATATTAGTAAATAAAATATAATATAAAATAAAGGTGTTTTATGTTATTTATTTATTACCAAGGATTTATAAATGTATGTAACTGAGAAGAAATTGATAACTAACTCACTTCTAAAGATATTTACAAATTAAATGAAAGCTTGGCATAAAGTTGGGAGTTTCTACGTTTCTGTGATGTAATACCTGATTATCACACATACAGATAAAAATATATGTAGTTTGAAACAAACGACCACCCTAGCATCAATCGAGATGTGGATATGACTACAGCTAAGAGGCCTTTGTTAATTTACATGTAAACTAAAATTAGGCAGGTCCTGGAAGCTTATATGATTATAAGCATAGGCTTGTATTAACAATCAACATAATGATTATTTAGAGATTGTGAGATGCGGTCTGGAATTAACTTAACTTTTATCAAATGTACAACATAAAAGGAAGACTATTACCATTTACTTTCTTGAACATCCCATACATATTCTCGAGGTAGTCATGATCCAAGAACCATACAGATTTGTCTTTGTCGTCCTCATCAAAAGGCACTAAAGGATATGAAAATATATATTAAAACAAAAAATTTCTAATGGGTTTAAGAGCCGATGGTACCTGCAAAGCTGTTGGATACATCTAGAACCCCTTTTGGCTTCCAGCAGCCAAGCAGGACGCCGACCACTCTTTTTTGATTGCCGATCTTCCCCATACGATTAAAGTGGTCGACGACGCTTAGGAGTACCAACGGATGGACGACGACTTTGTTCGTCACCACTTCTAAGCTCGGCATCTTAGTTCCGGACTTTAAACCAAAAGATACACGAAGATTTTGGAAAGGAATTGAAAGTTTTTAAAGCGACGAGTCAAATTTTTCTGCTCTTGAACACTTCGATAGCCTAAAAACTTTATTCTGCCAGTCATATGAAACCTAAAGTGCTTTATAACCTGATGAGAAGTTCACACCGTGACGTTGCAGACTTGCAGCAACACCAACGGCTCGTCATGACGGAACTTGAATTTTCTCATCTAATTATTCAGAAATTAAATACCAATTCTCAAATAAAAATAATAATTCCAAACGAAATATATTAAAAATTTAAAAATCTAAAATTAGCAGAAACAGATGGAGATTTGAAATTAGTAAGAAAACTAAGGCTATTAAGGAGAGTCATAAAAAATTAAGTTATAAACTATCGAGCTAGTTAAACTTTTATACTAGGAAACTTATTGATATAAATAATTAATTAATTACACAAACACTCTTAGGTAGCTTGATGAGATACCATGCAGACTGAAGGCTTTATTCTGTATAATAATTTTGAAAAGTCTGATATAGAATCTAGTGTTTTTTCCTGCAATAACCCTGTATTGAATCGGTGTCAATGTTGGTTGTTCTCAATTATTTGCCTGGTAGAGGCGTGTTCAGGCCCTTGTTGGTTCTACATAGGGCTCCCTCGCTTGTCAGAGTCACCAGAAATTGTTAGAGATATGTCACACTGTTAATTGCGTTTGCAGGAAAATTTTAGTAATATAAGTATGACTTAATAACAAGAAATTTTTTAATTTTGAAAAACCATAATTTGAATTAATTATTCTTTTTTTAAGGTTTTGGTTGAGATGAAAAAGTTAGTGTCACAAACGGGATTCGAACTCACGATCTTGAGCAGAATATACAGCTGCTCTAAGCATCGATCCACTCAGAACTCCTCAAGACTTACAACTATTCGAATTTTCCCTTTTTTTTGCCATATTTTCTTTTTGGATTCAAATCCCACTCATGACACTAGCTTTTTCATCTCAATCAAGACTTTGGATAAAAATAATAATTAATTGAAGTAATTAATATGGTCAATTATGACTGCAAAACATATATGGGTTAACTATAATTTTATTTATTTAGTATAGGTGACATACAAATTAAAATTTTCATGTGTATATCATAGTTGATTTAAATTATATTATTTCCCATTTTATTACCTATGAATCTCCTACATTTGTGTTTTTAGTCACCACTGAATGTTTACATTTACATTTATCAGAAATGGTCAAATATTTATTGTTGTAGCCAGTGCAAAGGCAAGAATGGCATCGAAAAAAATGTTTTGTCCTTCTCCCTGCCTCTAAAACTTTTTCAAAATATATTTGTAGAGATATTATTTAGAGCAAGCAAGGGAGAAGGGTTTTTCCTACTTGAATTATTAGTGACTTAATGTACTTACTCGGGAAAAATATTATATGAACTGCAATCAATAGACAATGAATCAATAGTCAATAGTCAATGAATAGACTTAGACATCTTTTTATCTATAAAATGAGCAATATTAATTATATTTTTGTTCAAATTAAAAAAAAATCATTTTCACTCAGGTAAGGCCTAATACAAGGAAAGACGAAAATAGACAGGTGGGAAATAAATTCTCTGGGTCTTGAAAGACCCTCAATGGCAGCAAGAATTATATATTTCTCTCGTTAAAAGTTTTGTTTTGGTTCGTAAGTTCCAAACACAGAACATCAGCAGGGAGGGCATGGATGTGCCTTATTTCACACGTACAAGTTGGTATTCAAAAACTGAAATTGTACCCATAAATTGACCTACACACTTTATTTAAAATTGATGGATAATTAATTATAATACCTATGACTTTTGGAGGGCATAACGGAGAGAGAAATTTATAAGTCCAGTCACAATAACCATTTAAATTTATAGAATTTTGAAGAAAAAAAAAACATTCAGGAGATGTATTTTTTCATAATAAAGAACATTCCTGAAAGTGGCAGGAAAGCCAGTTGTTAATTTTAATTTTCTGAATTATTTATACAAATATATTCAAACAATTATTCTAACAAAACAAGGAAAAGTAATTAAACTGATTTTATAAGCTAGCATTTAAGGTATGGCTAAATCATGAAAGGAGAAAAACATTCAAACATCATAATAATGGGCATTTTATTAATTTTACAACATTCCTTAAGGAGTGTTTCTTTTTGCACTTACATGAAATCTTTTTATACATATTATAACAAAACACGGACACTTATCGCCATTTGCTTCTGTAATATCTTTCAAATTTACAACTATTCTAGTGTTTTCTTTATTTAAAACTGTTTTGTACTTAAATTTAGATGTCTTGGTTGGCTTACTGTAACTATTCATAAAATAAACACTTTTCACATTTTTAGTCAATGAAATCAAGTTGGTGATCTGATATGTTCATATTCTTAACCCTGGAATAATAAACCTGAGAAAACAGTAGTTTACAGTAATGCAAATAGTTTTTTTTTTTTTAACATGGATAACAGCATTAAAAAAATAGATCAATGATTCATTATAAAATAAAATACAAATTTAACAAACAGGAATAGTACAAATAATTTGACTAGTCTTTTTGCACCTCAAATCATTAATCAACAATGATAATTAAAATTCTTTTGGTGTTATAATATAAAATCATAATTAATGGAATGTATGGCAAAGGAATGAAATAATCACAATACTATTGTAGTTAATGAGTAAAATTCATAGGCCAAACTCATTAATTGGCTATTTACTAGCATTATTTATCTATTTTCTAAGGCTTTCTACAATACAATTTAGACTTTTTACAAAATACAACCTTAATTTTTAAATTTTTGGTATTAATGGTAAATCATTTCATCACCTCAGTAATTATTTGAGTGGTAATAAAATTTTGGTAAATGGTAAAAAAAAAAGTAACAATTTTTAATCACATTTTATCACATAAAAAATAATTTCATATCTACTCTGCAGTTTTCAAATCGATAAGAGTAAAATTTGGTTTTCCGAACATAAAAAGAATCCATTTCATGAACTAGATATTTATGTTAATTTTTTCTTGCAAAATTTGAAAGTAACAAGCCTGTAAAGATAAAAATAAAAATAGGAACAACAACAAATTTAGTTATTATTTATATACCACATCAACATATATAAATATAAAAATAATGTTGACATGCAATTTTCTTATATTTTATTATTATTATTATTATTATTATTTTAAGAAACACAATGCAATAATAAAAGTAAAATACAATATAATACCTTACCTTTAGAGTTGTGAACATAATATCCATTTCTCCATTTTTAAACCTATCTTCTATAAAATCCTCAATGAAAAGTATTTCAGATCCAAGTTCCTGAATATGTGAACGAACTACAACATAATGAAAGACAGGGAAGAGATCATCCATTTGCCAAGTAAACGTTTCTCCCAATTTGCCTTGAACAGCCTAAAACATTTTTTTTTTTTTTTTTTTAAATTACACATAGGACAAATTTTTGAACAATTTCACACCTTTGTTATTTCCTTAAATGTAGTATGGATAACGATTAATTTTTCCATTGGAGAAAATGTTGTTTTCAGTTGCTGTAGAGATTCTACAGCATTAACAAAAAGTCCTTCTTCCAAAGGAGTTCCATCTCCCTTTTGCCAGAATTTCCTGAAATCATAATTATTATTTTTTAATTATACTAAAAAAATATCAAAGGTACGTACAAAGAAAATATACATACTTGTCAACACCTAAAAATGCCATTAGTGTTATGTCAGGTTGTCTATTCCATTTCAACAGCCTTTTCCAATAAGCGTCATTTTCTTTTCGATTGTGAAGGGAATAGAGGAAAAGTAATGAAGAATAAAGCTTTGGTAAAATTAAGGGATAAAGGAGGCCACTCATTGAAGCAACTTCACTAAAAATAAAAATATAAATGTATTAAAAAATTTAATAAAAATAAATAAAAAATGTTATACTAACTGGTGTTCATCTCCTAAAACAATCTGTGAAGACTGATAAGGCAAGGCTGGAAATAAAACTCGTACAACCTGATACAGCCTCTGAGTGATAGAACGAAGTTCAGCTACAGCTTGTGGAAGAAGGAGAGGATGGACGAGCATCCCACCATAAGTAGTTATATATGCTTCTATTAATTCAGCAAGTGCTCTTCCCAAGGGATGATAATTATTTTCAAATGCCTTGAAAATAAATAAGAATTGAATTATTTAATAAAAATTACAAAACAATTTTGTACATACCACTTGTAAATATGCAATAATCTGTTTATAATCTGCCAAATTGAGATCCGTCCTTCCACAAGTAAGTATTACTTGGAGAAGTTCGTGATGCTTCGCACCATGCCTGCTTCCTAAAATTGTTGCAATATTCTGCCAGGCTTGATGAGTTTCATTAAGTTTTCCTTCTCCAGAAACACCCAATGATGACCAACATTGACGGAAAATCGATTTCCACTTTTGTTCTGCAGGTACACATAACAGCCCAAATGATCTGATAACGATAAAATGAATATTAATTAACAGTAAACTTTTTTGAATGTTTTACACTAAATTGGTACAAACACTGGTTTTGAAAAAGAATGTCTGGGCGAAGTCGAAGGAAGATGTTTATGAAGAGTCCCAGATATTTTCACACCGTCATTCCAAGTACCATGAAGGCTGCCTTCAAATGTATCACCGGAACTAAACGTTAAGGTTCCTTTCCCACTGAAAACACCAGCTTCGCGCAACTCGCCTTCATAATGGGTGCCATCTTCAAAAACCATCACGCCTCGTCCCTTGATTAGTATGTAAAATATCCAATTAAATTCTAAATGAGAAAGAAAAAAACTAATTTTCTTACGGTGAGCACATCTTGAACGAAAGTTCCTTCATAATAAATGCCGTCTAAGGTCACACTTAATCCAGAGCCATTTTTTAAATTTCCAGTCCAAAGTCCCATATATTTCTCTCCTGATTACATAAAAAAATGTTATATTTACTAAAGATTTGCAAAGATAATTAATAAAATTCAAGTTTACCTGTGCAGATATTGTTTAAAACCCCATAACCATGCTTTTGTCCAATCAGCCATTCTCCCACATATACTGATGCTTGGGTTGAAGTAAATCTTCCAGTCTTTCTTACTCCATGACCATTTTCAAAACCATCTTTATAGTAACCTATGTAAACATCCCCATTTTCATACCTAGAAGTAAAACAAGTCTTGCTAAAAAGAGTTTGCATTGCAGTTTATTGATTTATTTTATTTCGCATACTTAGTTATTCCATAACCATTTTGAAAACCATCTCTCCATTGTCCTTCATACACAGAAACATCTGGAATCTCCATTTTTCCAGTGCCATGACATAAATTGTTACGAAATTGTCCTGTGTACACTCTTCCATCAGGCCACTCTAGTTTACCCTTTCCGTCCATTTTTCCCAAATGCCATTTTCCTAATATAATAAGAAATGTAAATTATTTAGACAACTATTTAAACTAAGACATTACCAACCTGTATATTTGGCATCTTTATACATCGGATGCTTAGTAAAGGTATAAGAAGCACTTCTGGAGATTGGAATGACTGATTTATTTAAAAAGGTTTTTATTGTGGTTTGAAATGCCTGTAACCAATCAACTTTTTCTGTATGGTTTGTTGTAACTAACGTCAAAGATTCTTCTGGTGTTACAAATAAAATTACATTCTGCAAGACATAAATAAAAAATAAATTCAAATGTCAAGTTAATGCGATGCAAATATCAAACCTGAATTTGCTCTGAATCTAAATTGTTGGTTTCAACCCAAACAGTGTCCAAGCTGTGGATTTGATGGGAAGTGCCGGAAATGTGTACGAAAGAGTCCGATAGTAATATAAACCAATGGGAGGAAAAACGTGATGCATTATACAGTGTTAAAGGACTGGAACGAGACTCTTTTATTATCCTTCTTTGAGGTGTTCTATACAAGAACGTTACAAAAGTTTGTAATTATTGTCAAATTAAAAGCTTAATTGAAAATTGTAATAACTGACCTTAGCATTTCTGGTATTCTTCCACCTGCACTATCCCAAAAAGCTTTCGTGAGTTCTGCTTCTTTTCTCATCATCTCCTGGGATTCTCGCAGCTTTTCCATCCGTCGACAATCACCGCCACCTCTTGAAATCATGCCCTTATGTTTGAAATTAAAGAATAAATTAAAATACATAATAACTAATTTTACAAGTAGTTGAAAATTATTGGTATCACTTAACATTATGACAAAGATTTTTTTAATACGGCATTCTAGAATAAATTATTATAAAAATATTTTTATTTTTATTGAAGTTTATCATTTTGTTAAATTTTTACAATTTTAATAAGTTTATTGTCTCATAACTGCATTTATTTATTTGTTGTTATTGAATCTTTTTTTTCTTTTTTTTTAAGTTATGTCAAGATTACACATTTATGGAATAGCTAAATATAGTTTTACTCATCTAAAAAAATGACAATCAATTTGAAAATGAGCTAACTGAAAATTTTCATAAAGTGAAACAAACTTCACTATGTTAGATAAGGACACTATCAGCACTACTAAGGTAATAAATTATCAAGAAGAACAATTTTGTCTCACCTTGTAAATTGAAATATGTGAAAGAGGTTGTGAAAACGCGCAAGTTATTATTGATTCTGAAGAGGTTTTTCTTGTTGGGAGCCTATCAGAGAAGCAAGCCGTGATTTTAAGAGGTGTATCCACTGCTCTTGTAATTTGTGCAAAACCATTAATGGCAATTACATCACAAACAGTGGAGAGGTATGCCTCATATATATAAATGAGATCATCTTGGATTTCTGATAAAACTTCGCAGCTTGATCGACCTTCTAAAAGGTTGGACACGATGACAGCTGTCAGATGAAGGATGTCATTATATCTGAAGCATAAATTGGATATAGTGTCTTCTAATGAGGATCTTCTAGAAAGAGGTTTAACTATTGTGTTATGGACAGTGAGCAATTCTTCAAGAAAGCTTTGAACATGTGCCAAATCTGTCTCTAATGTAGCTTCTCTTGTAATATCAGTTAAGACGAAACATGTAATATCGCTGGTTGAAAGGATAATGATCTGGGGATTTTTATTTTCATTAATAAAGTCAAAACCATTATCAATAATCGGATTCTGCCTGAAATTGAAAATGAAATTTATTGGAAAATGACTCGGCTAAATGAATTACGTTAATTGTAAATGTATAATTTGCTTACTTTGGTTGTGACAACCATAAGAGCACTTCATTTCTTGTCAATATCACTGAGTGGTAATCACCGACTGCAACAGCCAACGCTTTTTCACACAACATCGGAGAACTCTGAGTAACAATTTTTGAATCATAGGAAAGTTGTCCTTGTTCATTAGAACCCCAACCAAAAACTCGGCCATCAAGAGTCTGTATTAGGCAGTGTTTTTTACCACACCAGACGCCAGTCACGCCGATGTGAGAAACAGAGCCAACCAAAACAGGTCTGTAAATAATTTACGGGTGATAATAAAAGAACTACTGCTGATCAAACAAAAAGTGTTTTAGGTAATAGAACGTGTAAAAGGTGTAAAAAGATATTAAATAAACAAGCAAAACTGTGAATGATCAAATAGAAATTTCTAAAATTTTAGCATGAAAAAAACAATGACTTACTTATGCCTTCTTATTTCATCACCAATACCAAGCTGTCCATATTGTGAGCTGCCCCAAGCCCATACCTCTCCCCGAATCAAATGGGAACCTTTATTAATACAATTTCCATTCCTTTCAGCAATTGCTTCTTCAGAGCCATCACTATATGACCAATCCCATCTGCAATAAAAGTTAATTAACGATAAATTAATGAAGTGACACATTATTTAATTAATAAATTTTAAATAATTTCTAGAACATTGTCATCATACCAATGTTAAATAATGTTAGTTTTAGAAAATTTGTCTTGTTCAAAGGGAACAATAATCAAGAGTCAAAGGGTTTGGACTTTGAAAGACAGAAAAACTATTGGCTTATAATTGCTAATTCATGCCTTCTAGGACCTTCAGAGAACTTTAATCAGAGAAGTGGAATCATTCCCACCAGACTGAGAATTGGCAGTATGTAAGACCAATATTTTGGCCTAAGGCTGCATTTGTTTACGAAGATAAAAGATATTCAATGTGTCCCATGTAATGAAAGGACGTTAATCCCTTTCTCTATATAGAGTGACTAGACAACGCAATGCAAAATTGAGTGGATTTTGAGGTCACCTGTTACTCATTTTGAAATATTAATGTTAATCAATATTTTTGTGTGTAAATAGATTGTGTGAAGGAATGTAATGTATCTATTTGAATTAATGAAAAGATGTGACACTTATAAAATAGAAGGTCATGCCATCGTTCTTGGGCACACTTGCTGGGTACCCTGTTCGGCCTTTTGGAAGAAATTTGATCTTCCATTGCACATAATTTATTTATGTGAGCAATGTTTGGATTAAAGTTTTTGTGAGAGTGCGTGTATTTATTAGCACAAATCTAGCTAATGGTTATGGTTTATGCAGCAGAGTATTAAACCAAATTAATAATCCCAGAATTTCACTTCTGTATATAGAACATACTATAGTCTCGACTGCTAAAAACACTGGCGTTATTGATTTTTACAGATAGTCATCAAAGTTTGATTGAATAATACATAATAGATTATTAATGGTAATTTTTCTTACCGAAAATTTCTGTTAAGGCTGGCATTTGACTTAGTCAGCTCTTCAAATTCCTCAAAAGATTCACTGTTGTTGTCTGAACCTCCACTCACATGTCTTGAAAGTGTAGCGACTTTATCTCCAACTGTCTTAACTCTTTCGTAGACAAGGCTTGCAACAGTACTTACATTCCGCCTTATCATTTTTGTTGGGCCAGTAACTTCGGCCAGGAGTTCTTCCCCACCTGTTGACACCCAGGAGAGCTGCCTGGTCAAAAATTGTCTTGCAGCTTCTGTGTTTATCAAGAGTATATTGCTACCTCTGGTTTCTTTTTCATATTCTGCTCTGTCTCTGTCGTCCAGGTTTGGTAGACTACATTCTATGTTGTCAGATATATGTGGGGAGTCTTCTTCAGTACAAGAAGAAGTATTATCGTTGCTTTTCTTGTTATCACCACTCCCACTGTTTTTACTTGTAGACGTTGAAACACTCAGAGACTCATTTGATCTTCCTAACTGCAATCCAAGCGGGCAGCTTTCAGAGTAAGATTGGGGCGAAAGAGGTGACATAGCCTCATTAGCACATTGCGGACAATTTGATAAAAATACTTCCACTTCTCCATTTTCATTGATTACAGGGCAAATTTCATCTCTTTTATGAGCTACTACAATATTGAAATCTTCACCACAGCCCACTCCTGTTATATGTTTCCCTTCGAAAAAGCATATTTTTTTTGGCTGTTCCGCAGCACTTATACCTAACTGGGGATGCTCTCCACAAGCCCAAAGCTCACCGGTATCAGAAATAAACAATACACCCATACCACCAGCTGCAATTTTCGAAACAAGCGTTTTATGACTGGAGGTAGCATAGCCATGGACACAACAGGTAGCTTCCTCATGGAGTATTATCTCAACTGAACTTTCCACATCTGAATTAGTCTTGAACACCTTTCCAGACTCACTGACATAATAAAAACTATGCGGAGTCGCAGCTATATCGACTGCGTTAACTTTACTCTTTGTAAATGCGATCTCATTACTCGTTATTGTGCCTAACCAAATGCGATTTCTGTTATCTAGCAAAAACAGTTGATTTCCCAAATTAACAATCTTTTTTAAACTTTTTGGCAGGTCTTCTTCATTGATTATTATTAATTTTGAGCCACCTTTCCAAAAATGAACAAGTGTCATTATGGGCTTAACAGTCTATTTGGTAAATTTTTTAAATACACTGCAAATAGCTATATTGCCTAACATATTAAAATATATTTCGTAACATTTTATTGGTAATAAGAATTGGTTATCTTTCATATATCAGGTACTTTGGCATGGGGTGTTTAGGCTGTTTTAAAGTCATTTTGGCAACGTTCAGTAAAATCATGGCCCCGGGCAAAGACGAAATACCGTCGAATTCAGATAATTTGCACCAAATAAGATAAATAAAAGGAAAAGAAAATACGGGGCACTTCACATTTGTCACACACTAGTTGCTTGTTATCACTTATCAGTAATAGATTAATGACCTTGGGCCATGACAGCCAAACTTTTTTCAAATTGTCACTACAATAGATAATCAATTAACTTTTCTTAATATCATTAGAATTCAATAATTTCAGAGATTTTGTATTATTTTGCGATTTTTTCTACTTGCTCTTAAGCGCTGCTATTCAACCACTGGCTCAACTAAAACATGGGTTATACAAGGAAAACTGTGCAAACTTTTGGATATATATTTCTTGAAGATGTATATGAAATAATATGGACTGACATTATATAAAGTTTATTTTTAAAAATTGGTTTAAATACAAACCATAAAAAACTTAGCAAATCATCGTAGTTTCTTACGCAACAGCAATAAGCTTCAACCAAATAATCAGTACAAAAGTACAAAATAGCATTAACATAGACTGCAAAACTGGATTATATCATTTGTTTATATATTATGCATAATTATTGGCATTTTTAAACCCTAGTATCTGATAAAAGTAGTAAGTAGGTCTTATTGTAAACTCAAGGGCAAGTAATAAAATGGCCTAAGTAGTGTACTGTAACTACACGAAAGAGGATGATAGCTTTAAAATCTTTAAATTTTTAATACATAAAATTGATAATTTTTGATTTGTTTGACAAAAATACGCAATATTCTATGAAAGTAAATAGAAAGTTCGTGAATCTATGAATTTTGTACCTTATATCTTCGGTGCCTGAATTAGTCCTGATATCTCTCATGATACCTTACTAAACGTCATGTTGTGGAACTATCTAAAAGGCCGTGGTAGTGTTCGACGTTCAGGTTCAGCTGTGAATGTGTGTCGAAGTACAATAAACACTAGTACAGTTTCGTTATTTTCATTTTATTTTCTCCGGACAGGGGGATTTTGTAATGCATTTTTAAGGACGGTCGTCGAAGAGTTTTCGAAGAAAATCTGTTTCCAATCGCATTAATAAACAAGAGGCGAAGCAGGGGATGACCGATTTGATAATTTAATAATTCCTGGATGAGATAGATTGTTAAAAATTGACCTGCCTGTTATCGCCCACTTCACAATTAAGGTAATTGTTCTTATTATTCACAAAAGGGGAGCTTCCAATTGTGAGATTCCTCTCCACAATTAATTTTCACTGGTCCAGAGATTTTGTGAAAACAGCCGTCACGCTCTCTCCCAACCGACGACTTTTTATTGACTATTAGTTATGAATTTTTTTATATTTTAAATGGGTTTAATTTGAATCACGTACTTTCGATCCTTACGCAAATAGTGAGAGTGGGATAGCAGAGAATCTACTTTTTTCGTGTGCAGTTTCTTATCTGTCTTTGTGTTCAAATGAGCTTATTTTAAATGTAACAAAATTCAGAATCAACAGTAGACTATGAATTGTACTCAGTACAGGGTAACTATTGAAAACTACTGAATTAAACTTCTTCAAATCAATGTAAGTTTGTTATAATTTCTAATATTAATTATAATTAACGTAACTATTCAAAGATAAACGTACATAATATACAATACAGAATAGATTTATATGATAAATATTGACTTGTAATAGCAGTTCATAGAAATTTTAACCAATTTTAATCTCTTGTGTTTTGATGCAAAGTTTCAAAGCATCTGAGGAAAGTAGGATAATTTGTATGGGTTCTTGAAATGTTGACAGACTAGTTGGACTGCATACCTATCTGTAATGCCCTTCTTAAACACAATATAAAAGTGTGTGGTGTTTAGTGATCATTAATTAATGACACATTTCTTTGTCTTGCCAACGAATTGATCTTTATTGATATCCTAGGCTCTGAAGATGAGCAAAACGTTGGCACAACAAAGAAAATGTTTTTCGAAACCTGTCACCGCATCTCAGGATCTCCAAATAAAAAATTTCAAGTTTCATTTCTTAAAAGTCAACCAGGGATGATGAAAGAATTTTTAGGGAAAACACTGCAACCCATTGTTGACAACTGTGTCTTATTTAGACATTATTGTTCAATCACTATAAAACAGGATTAGTTAAGATATTTTTATTTATTCAGCATTTTACAAGTTGTTTTGCTTTCTTTCTTTCTTTCTTTTTTCTTTTTTTTTCCCCCCCTTCTTCACTAAACCCATTTATATGAAGTTTTACAAAAGTGGTATTAAATGTTAGAGCACTCACAAGAGAGTGTATTGGGGCTATTCTTGCCTAGAATGTAATGCTAAACTAAAACAGTGAAAAAAGTATTTTCATTGTTTAATGTTGCTACTACTATTGACTATTTATTGCTAAGGGAAAACAGAAGCCCAGACTAATAGGAAATTTATGTAGCTAGGTTTAATAGCAGAAATTTTGATTTGTAAGATGCAAAGCGCTCCGGTTCTCCGAATTCAAGCTTTTATCACAAATAACCTAAATTCAGTGTCAAATAACATTAAAGGAGACATTTAACAAATATCATACGAGAGTTTCAAAACATCTGCAAAAAGTTGGATGTGTTTGTACAAGGGATGTATGGGTTGTTGAAATGTTGACAGAATTTATTGGGCCACATATCTTATCCATATGCGATTGCCTCCTTAAACACAAAATAAAAGGCTAATTTTCCAAAAGTTTCATAACTGGGGATGAAATGTTGATTTCTTACTGAAACAGGTTTTTACAGAAGAAAATTTGAGGAAAAACGCAGTGACGCATTGTTAACAATTCCATCTGATTTTAGGCATGTTCAATTACAATAAAAGGGGATTAGTTAAGATATTTTCATTTGTCAGTTATCATTAATTATTAAACTATCAAGTTTCACAAAAGTGGGATTAGATATTAAAGCACTCACAAGAGTTTATTGGAGCTTTTCCTGCCTAGAAGAACTGATAATTTAAAATGGAGATAAAAGTAATGCATTTTCATCGATTAATGTTTTGTTTTTTTATTGATTACTACAAAGTGAAAACAGAAGCCCAGATTTATAGGAAAATTTGTAATGTGTATAATGATGACTCTGTATGAAAAAGCACCATTTGAAAATGGTTTCGATTTGTATGACACATGTTGTTTGTATCCAACCTTTTGTCACAAATAACTCAAACTCAATGTCACAAAACATCACAGAGACATTTAACATATAACAAACGAAAGTTTCAAATCAAATGGGAAAAGTTGGATATGTTTGCATGAGCGATATGTGGGTTCCTCAAATGTTAAAAGAAGAATATATTGGAACAATCTCCATACGCGATTCTTTCCTTAAACACAATTTAAAAGACTATTTCTTTTTTTAAAGTTATGGAGATGAATAGTTTGTTCTTTGCAGCAATGGTCACAGAAGAAAATCTTAGGGAAGATGCAGCGATGAACAACTCCTAAAGCCGGATTACATTCCAAGAAGTAATGTGTGGTGGGATTGCAGGTGTTTTATTATGACCTTCTTCACACAATGGATTTACCATAAAAAAAGCTATGGGCATATTTTATAGATAGGTTCTAATATTAAAACAGAATCGCAGAAGAGGAAGTTGCCTTTATCTGAATAACACTAGACAATGTGAGGTTGGCACATGGAAAATTACCTATGTGCCCAAGTTCGCGTATGTGTCCAGCATGTAGGGAAAAGTCGTTTGATGTCCCCTACTTGATTGAAGGGATTCCTTAACTCCATATAGAAAGCATGTAGAAATGCCACTTGAAAATGAGTGAGAAGTCTGCTAGCGAGTATTTGGGTCCCCTGTTCTGACGTTTGACGTTTGAAGGAAACTGTCTTTTTTTTATTATATATATAACTTAATACTTAATAGAAATCTCCTTTTGGGTTTTTTCCCTGTATATTGAGAATGAATGTATTTATTAGCATGAATGTGTACTGTGAGAAGGCCAATGGTGGAATATTGAACATGAATGCCACAAGAACTCACAAGCTCAATTCTAATTTAAAATGATTCCACAATAGGCTTGTTTAGGTCACAGTGGAGGAAAGAATTGTCTTTTGCATCAATCCTCAAACCCTATTAAATTTGCATTTTCAAAACAAGAAGGGAGGACGAAAATCTCTTTAGGAAATGTGGAATTCCTTATTTTTATAGGTCATAAAACAGATCATCTCTGATTCGGTTCTGTGGCACTTTTAAAAATGATTTTGCCCAAGGCTATCATCAAGAGCTTTGAAAGGGTGGTAATCTGTTGGCAACATGTCTAGAGTTAGTTATAATAAAAATATTAAAGGCGAAGTAAGTGGCAATTCACTTTTTCAGACTTCTGAGAGTAAAACCATCACTTACAAAAAAAAAAAAAAGTGTGAAATAAAGGTTTAGAGATTGTTGAATATATGCCAATGTTTCTCACGTAATGGTGATTGATTAAAAATTAGATTAGATAACTAAGATTGTATCAAAAGTTTTAAGGTCTGACTGACACAGTAATTTCCTTTGGAGGGGAGTTAAGAAAGTGCATTTTTTTTTTTTTTTTTTTTAATACAGTAGGCTTCGTAAATTTCTTAGTTTCATTAAAGGAAAGTATGTTGTTGACTGCTTAACGGCACTTTAAATTGTGGTGCATGACCTATTTTGCATCGCTAGTGATGGTTCTTTTCAAAAATTGATCAATTTCTTTGCCTGGAAAGAAATAAGAGGCAAACTACAGCCTAGACAGGTTTCAGACAAATTGTATGACCCATTTATCTAGGGTTTTTTTTTTACTTTTCCCAGGTAATCCCTGGTAGTTGATTCAGATGTATTGAGGTGAGAAGTTTCTCTAAGCAGTTTGGCGGAGATCTGATTAAATTAAATACATCGGTTCGGTTGCATTGGTGCCCGCAGTGGTTAAGGCGTTGACACAGCGCTCATCACTGTAAGGTAATGGACATTTGTACAAATGGGCATTTTTCAAAAACACCAGCACTCCAAGGGTTCATATAACCTTGTATTGAAATACCCTCATAAAAATATTTTTAAAACTCCATCGGTTGCTGCTCATCAATAGTCTGTCTTGCTGCACCAGCCCCATCCTCGAGCTTTTCATCACCATCACGAAATTTTAAGAACCAAATTAGTGTTTTCTAATCAAAAAGATAATCGTATGCCAAGCACAGTTGGTGAAAAGCCTCAAGTTGCACCTTCACTTTCCGTGATCAGCTCAATATAGTTTACTACTGATGTAAACAAAAGCTTTTTAATTTATTTTATTATCCAATATATTCTTAATTTTACCTTTTTTAATTCATGTTAATTTTCAAGCCACTTTGATTGAAATTGGGTCAATATGGTTTCTTAATTTAGCTTGAAAATATTCAGTCTGATAATGTAGAAATCGTGTACATATTGCCATAACAGCCTGTAATTACTGTTTATTTTTTACAGATTGACTCAGTGTGGGGTTGGGCTTCTCCGCCTCTGCGGCTCCAAACTGGCCGCAGAATGGCGGAGTTAGCTGGCGTTGGTGGCGGGGGCGACCGTGACAGGGCCCCTTCACCTGCTAGATTAGCTCATACCTCAGAAAAACACCCAAGGGGCACATTGACAGAATTGAATGTCCTCAGAAGACACAGGGAACTATGCGATGTAGTTTTAAATGTAGGATCAAGAAAAATCTTTGCTCATAGGTAACAATTGTCTGTTATTACTCATTTTTATCATTGTTAAATAATTTTATTTTCATTTTACAGGGTTATATTATCAGCGTGTAGTCCTTATTTTCGAGCTATGTTCACTGGTGAACTTGCAGAGTCAAGACAGACAGAAGTGACTATCAGAGACATAGATGAACATGCTATGGAGCTCTTGATAGATTTCTGTTATACTTCACATATAGTAGTTGAAGAAGCCAATGTCCAAACTTTATTACCTGCAGGTAATTCATACATAAAAGCCTAGTATATTAAACAAATCAACGCAACATATTTTATTCTCTGTTCCAGCTTGTTTATTACAATTAGCTGAAATACAAGACATCTGCTGTGAGTTTCTGAAACGACAATTAGACCCGTCAAACTGTCTGGGGATTAGAGCATTTGCCGATACTCATTCATGTAGAGAGCTTCTTAGAATAGCAGATAAGTTCACTCAGCATAATTTCCAAGAGGTTATGGAGAGTGAAGAATTCTTGCTATTGCCCGTTGGACAATTAGTTGATATAATATCAAGTGATGAACTAAATGTAAGATCTGAAGAACAAGTATTTAGTGCGGTTATGTCATGGGTGAAATACAATGTGTCTGACAGGAGGCAACATCTTCCCCAGGTAAATACTAATTACAGTAAAATCTCCATTGTCTTGGGTTCGATTATCAGGCCCCAGGTCTCTGTAAAAGTATATTAAGTATGCATGAATATATTTCGTCACTTCTGATTTGAAGAACACTGTCTTTTGTCTTGTTACAATGAAACTCCCACCGGGCTATTTAAATTGTATACATTTCTTATACGGTTGTCATTCTAGAACGATGCGCTAAACCTTTTCCCATTTACATTAGAGACATACGTCATTTCAAACTCTTCTAGAAAATCTAAACTTTTGAACCGTATTGTAAGGTATTGGGGTATTTTTGGAACCAGATCAATGCCACAGCCGTTGTATTGCATTGCCTATGTTACTGGAATGACTGTTTTTTGTTTTGACTTTAATTAACACATTAAAAATATAAATTCAGTTTACGGCATTGAATATTATTCTAACAGTGCAAAATAAGTTAACTTAAATTATTTTAGGTATTACAACATGTAAGACTGCCTCTTCTGAGCCCAAAATTTCTTGTTGGTACCGTTGGATCAGATTTACTTGTAAGAAGTGATGATGCATGCCGGGATCTTGTTGATGAAGCAAAAAATTATCTTTTATTACCCCAAGAACGTCCTTTGATGCAAGGGCCAAGGACAAGACCGAGAAAACCTACAAGACGTGGCGAAGTTCTATTTGCTGGTTTGTTCTCTCTTCCCATAACACTTTCCCCCCCCCCTTTTATCAGCCTAATTTAATCATGTTCAGTTGGCGGATGGTGCAGTGGTGACGCTATTGCATCCGTAGAAAGATTTGACCCTCAGACTGTTGATTGGAAAATGGTTGCCCCAATGTCAAAACGGAGGTGTGGTGTAGGCGTTGCAGTGTTAAATGATCTTTTGTATGCAGTTGGTGGCCATGATGGCCAGTCTTATCTCAATAGTATTGAAAGGTAATTACAGAATTGTGAGAATAAATTGTTTAAAAAAATGACCTTTTTTAAACATTAGGTATGATCCACAAACAAACCAATGGTCTTGTGATGTTGCACCAACAACTTCATGTCGAACAAGTGTTGGTGTAGCTGTTTTAGACGGCTTTCTTTATGCAGTTGGTGGCCAGGATGGAGTTCAATGTTTAAATCATGTTGAAAGGTAAGAACACTAATTGAACACTTGTTTAGAAAATTATTAATATAATATTGAATTTATTGTAAATTATTATCAAAAATTACAGATATGATCCAAAAGAAAATAAGTGGAGTAAAGTAGCTCCAATGACCACAAGAAGGCTTGGAGTAGCAGTTGCAGTTTTAGGAGGATATCTTTATGCGATAGGGGGGTCTGATGGTCAATCCCCTCTCAATTCTGGTATAATTTTTTTAAAATTACAAAACCTTTTTATTCATTAGATCAAATTAATTGTTGGGATTAAGTTATTCTTCTGATTTTTGCCATTAGTAGTGGGCAGGAGAATAATTTTTAAAGATTTGATGTTTTTTATTTTAAATGAGCAAATATATTGTCGTCTTTTGTTGAAATTAAAAGATAGCTTTATATATCTTACGCTATAAAAAAAAAATATTTAAAAAACTTTTTGTTTTTATGTACAGTTGAACGATACGATCCTAGGCAAAATAAATGGACAGCAATGGCCCCAATGTCAACTAGGCGTAAACATCTCGGTTGTGCTGTTTTCAACAACCTCATATATGCAGTTGGAGGCCGAGACGACTGCACTGAGCTCTCTTCGGCGGAAAGGTACAGCCCTCATTCAAACACTTGGTCCCCTATTGTTGCCATGACATCAAGGAGAAGCGGGGTAAGAATTATTACAACCAGTAAGTAGACACATATCCAAATAATTAAAATGAAAATTATTTATTTAGGTTGGCCTGGCTGTCGTCAATGGTCAACTGTATGCTGTGGGAGGCTTTGATGGTACTGCTTATTTAAAAACTATTGAGGTTTATGACCCTGAGCAGAACCAATGGAGGTTGTGTGGTGCGATGAATTACAGGCGACTAGGGGGTGGTGTTGGCGTAATGAGAGCTCCACAAACTGAAAATTACTTCTGGTGAAACTTGTAATTAAAAAAGTGTAAATATAACTGCTTTTTGTTTTGGTTTTTTGTAAATATATTAGCTTCAGCAAGTTTCCATGTTCCAACATTGAATCTCTTTCTTAAACAAAAATATTGTATGTGTGTATGTTATATGTATGAATGGATTTGAACTTTTTTAAAATATGTAATAACGGAAAAACTTAAAGTGTAAAGAACAAATATTGTTAATGAAAATATTTTAAGCAAAACCACAAAAATAATTTTATTGCTCATTGTCTGTCACTGGTTATATATAAAATATATAACTAGTTACCGCTGTATAATGTATAATATAAAATTGTGGTTGAAATTTGTCATCTTTTCACCTTTAAATAACTACAAATGAACACTTAATTCGTATTCTATATATTTTTTCTAAACCGTCATTTTTAATTTTATGTTATAGAGATCAATGAATACTGTAGAATTATAATTACTTTTCAAAACTGTGAAGTTTAATAGGAATAAAACATTTTAAATGGTTATTATTATCATTAAACTGTTATACTTTACATTGTTTTTTAATTGTCTTTTCGACATTCATATCCATTTTGTAAGCGACGAAAATAATGTTTTATTATACACAATTAAATATTCTTTACTCAAGATTTAACAGCTGGGGTGGCCCAACGTTCAGATCTTTTGCCCACATTCAACATTTATATAAATTAAATTCACTAATTTCGTGATCCGCTAGACCAATTAATAGATAACAATTAATTATGGTTTTTAGTTGAGATAAAAAAGTCAATGGCACAAGCGGGATTCGAAAGTGGTAGACCAGCGGCGTACCTAGCTGAAGATCGTGGGTTTGAATCCCGCTCATGCCAATGACTTTTTTTATCTCAACTAAAAACCTTAATTAATTGTTATCTATTAATTGGTCTAGTGGACCACAAAATTAGTGAATTTATATAAATGTTATTGCATTCAAGTTTTGAGCTACATACTTGCAATATGTTGACCACACAATATTTTTAAAGTTCTTATTCAGAATTGACACTATCTCCAAACATTATCCATATGAATAAAATTTTAACAAGGGGAAAATCAGACCTAGCATTGGTCCCAAACTATTTATTTACTAAAAGGTGGCCCAATATAAATACCCTGAAAAAGAAAATGAAATATTTAAAGACGCAGTTAGGCACTTAAATTAACATGGCAAAAGAGGTAACAGATTCCATGCTGAAGATCAATTTTTACATTCTGCAGCTGCACCATGAAATGGCTGCAGACATAGGGGCAGATAACTTTTGAAAGCCCAATTTTCAAGAGGTAGATTCATTGTAATACGGGAATTGGGGAACCAGTGACACTAATGAAGAAGTATTCCAAATTCTTCATTACATTTATTAATAGCACAAACTATAAGCTAGTGGTTTGATAGTCTTGAGTTACATTTTATTACCATTTTAACTATTGTGTTAGTAATAAATAAATTATTTTTCATTCAGCATGAAGTTATGATGATGTTCTTTTAAACAAATACTCCTTTTTTTAAGAACTTTTCCACCAGTTTTTATTTACTTCAAATTTAAAGGTAATCACAACTAAAAAGTTCCTGCCTAAAACAATAAAAAAGTTAATAAAATAAAAATAGTTCAGTTTAATATTTTTTTCACTTTACTTGTTTAATTTAAATTTAAATATTTAATAATGATTATTAAATATTAATTAATTTAATTATTTTATATGACGTTAGTGGGTAATTATTCTTTGTAGCATGTAATCCACATCTATAAAGTTCAAACAGCGTCTTCAATTGGATGGAAGGTTATAGTCAACAAACAAACCCATGTTTGTTTCGAATGTGTTTCGTTAAAGTAATAATTTATTAAAAAGTGAAGGAATTATGATTTGACTAGTAAAATAAATAATTTTAAACAGAGTTTTAAAATGTCAGTTTTATTTTTGTAGAATCTTAAGTCTAGTCTAAAGTGATAACAAAACAATGGATGAAGTGGAGGATCCAGTTCATATGCAAGCCCAAACAATAATAATTATCCATCCTGGCTCGATGTATTTGAAAATTGGTAGGGCATCAGATCTGAATCCTCATATGGAGCTACACGCTATAGCCCGGATGAGGTCCAAAGGTGGTGGAGTCCATGTGGACACATTATTACCACAGGTGATAACAAATCTTGATCCGAATGTTGAACTAGAGGTCGACTATTGCCGGCTACAAGTTTCACACGCCCTACAAAGCTGTGTAATGTCTGACGGTCAAAAGAGATATGCTACTCCTCCACAGCAGATATCGCAGTACAACAAAAGGTCAGTGCCGGAGACTGTGAACATTACTGGCCCCCAGCCATACAAATCGAATAACAATGTTGCAATAGGAAATGAAGTTCTGTGTTTAGATCCTGAATCTGAATTAGATTATAACATCCATTTTCCAATGAAACGAGGCGATCTCAACGTCCACAGTGGTATAGGTGGTTCACTCACTGGAGTTTTAACTGATCTTGAAACAATTTGGTCTCACATTATTGCAACAAATCTTAACATTCCTTTAAACACTTTAAAGCACTACAGGGCAGTGTTAATAATACCTGATGTTTACAATAGGCAATATCTCAAAGAATTAACCAATTTGATTTTAGATATGGGATTTTCATCTTGCTTTCTACTACAAGATCATGTAGCAGCAACATTTGGAGCTGGTGTTGGCTCGGCCTGTGTGATCGACTGTGGGCATGCTAAAACATCAATCTCCTGTGTAGAAGATGGTACTAGTCATCCTGTGACAAGGATAAGATTGCCATATGGTGGAGGAGATATTTCGCAGTGTTTACACTGGCTTTTGAATAGATGTGGTTTTCCTTATAAAGAATGTGATTTAACAAATAATTATGATGCTCTACTAATTGAAAAGATTAAACAAGAAAGTTGCCATGTCAACCTCGACTTCTGTGGTTGTAAAGAAAAAACGTTTACAGTACGGAAGCCAAAAAAACCCATTTTAAAATACACAATTCAGTTGGGAGATGAGTGTATGATTGCCCCTTTGGGTCTTTTCCAACCAGAAATTTTCTCCTTTACAGCAAACAAACCAATTGTAACTCAGAAAAGAACAGCTGGAGATTCTTCTGATCCTCATGATGCAGAATATCTGAGAGAAACAAGTAGAAAGGGCACAAAAGATGTTCAGGACCCTTCTACAGACGCTTTGGACGATGGAGACATCCTTGATATGGATGTCAGCACCGATTATGAATTCAGCTATGGGCAACTACAATTTTTACCACTAGATCAAGCCATTATTCAAAGCATACAAAGATGCCCAACAGACGACATGAAAAGGAGGATGTTCGGAAACATAGTCGTCGTTGGCGGTGGAATGAAATTTAAAGGTATTGCCAACTGGCTCAAGACAAAACTCGAATATCAAATTCCTATTAACTTAAAACCAGAAACTGTAGAAATTATATCTTCGCCTAAAGAAATGGATCCTGTCATGACTGTGTGGAAAGGGGCAGCTATTCTTTCGTGTCTGGAATCTGCCCAGGAACTTTGGATAACAAAGGAAGAATTCATGAAATTCGGTGTCAAAATACTAAGAGAGAGATCTCCTTTCATTTGGTAAGGAGATATGCATTTATCAAATAATTTTTGTGATTGATTTATACACTCATGTACATTAATACATATAATTTTTAAAATTTCATTAGAATTTCTTATGCCCACTCCCCTTTTAAGATCACTTAAGCCAAAACAATATAATTTATGATAGAGTTAAATTTATTTTCTGTTTTCTACTACATTTGACATTTTGAGTTCCGTCATTCATGACACCTTCAAAATGTGAATGTAATTGCTCATGTGTCATAAATGATAAACAATTGATTTAATTTGGCAACAATTTTGTTTATATCAATATGGAATTTTTATTTTAAAACGTTAATTAAGTGATAAAATTGGACAGTGACAATTATGATTAACAGGTTTATTTTATGTTAAAATGCAATCGATTTTTGATTATTTAAACCCTCAAGTGGGTAATTTACTTGCCAGAAAAGGTGAAATGTCAACTAAATTTGATTTCAAGTAATTTTTAATACAATTTATGATTTATTTATTTATTTTTTTTTTATTTTTTTTTTTAATTCTAAAAATTACATTTGGGGTTCTAAGTTAAAAAGTATATACATATTTTATAACTACTGATAACTTTAATGTTAACCCAGCTATGAATTTGTTAAAATAAAATTTAAGTTTTTAATGTACTCTCTTTACTTTCATCTGATTAAAATTAAACTCAAACGGCATTTGAATAAATTGAATACATTTAATTGTTTTAGAAAGTATTTTTAATAAACATATAAAATGGGATATTCAGTGTGTCCATTTGGCTAATGAATGGCTATACTGTGGACTGCGGTGCTTACTGCTTACTGGTTAACCCTTTCTCGTTTCAGAGCGCTGTACGGTCTGTAAAGTTTATTACTGACACGTGGTCTTCAATTTGATTGAAAGATACATTTGAAAAAACAATAAAATGGGCCATTCAAACATTTGGTACTCACATCCCCGTAAATACGGACAAGGATCGCGTTCCTGGTAAGATATTTTTTCTAGCATGTGTTGTAATAAGCGTTAGGTTAAAGACGTTCCTAAGCTGGTTTTGGATTGAATTTTATTGTAAAAAAATTAGTTGTCCCAATATTTAAGTTTTATTGGTGTTATAAGATTAGTTATAACAATTGTATAGATAATTGTATTATCAGTTAATTTTAGTTGTTAGACGTTAGCTTGTACTTCTCAGGTCTTCAATTGCCAGCCCTTTCAATTTTATATTCTATTAAGATTCTTTGCTGAATTCTTTCTTTTCTAACGTGTCAGCCTTAAATATATATGCAAAAAATGTTGTATGTACATTATCGTAAGATATTGGATGAAACCGCCCTTTGGTAAGTATAGGGACCAAAGTTGTGAAAATGTGCCACATCGATGATAGTGATCGTTAAAAAAAGAAGCATATCCTGGGGTCGTAGAAAGTATTACTGATATCTTAAGTAGTGGGCAGGCCCGACATAACACATCGTGATGTGACGTGATGCCTTGTCTCTTTTTTTTATATGGTGTGCATATCTTTGCTACGTTAAGTACATGCCACAGACAGTCACAAGGCATATATCAAGTCAGTATTGTTATTTTTTTGTGTTGCTCTTAATGCATTTTTATAAACAATACCATGTAATTAATTACTAGTTAAATTCATTCTATCAATAAATGGTGTTTTGATAATTTTTCTGCCAAACCATCACAATTAAATAATTTTTATAAAATCTCATGAATTTTTGATCAAGTGTACCAGATCTTTTAATTTGATATACATTAAAATAGGCATGTTGTAATTCATATAAGTTCAAAGATTCATATAATTTGGCATAAACTTCAAAAAATATGTCATTGTTCTTTTGTCTTTGAATGTAATCAGCGCTACTCAACGAAAATCTGGGGAACTCGGTTGCATAGCATAGTGTTGAGTAGAGTAACAGTAATCAATATTATGAAAAATTGGACATTAAATTTGTGTCAGGTAGCTTTGGGCCATGTTGTGTTATGTCTGGACGTGTATTCCACACTTTATATTGTCATTTACTTACTAAGTATAAGGTTTAGGATCTGCGGTGAGTGTGTGACGCCTGGGGAGTAAAAGTTATTAATGAGAATGGAGTGAGTTCCAATGCTGCAGTGACAAATATTGTGTTCCTTTGAGAAGTGAATGTTAATAGACTATTGTGGTTGTATTGGGTGTGATGGTACACCAGTGTCAAAGGAATGTAGATTGACACCTGGTGTGTGATGTACTATTTCATGGGCAGGGATTGTATTTGCTGGCCATGTTTTTTTCAAGATGGGGACCTGGACTCATTTAGAGGAGACCTAGAGTTACGCTGGGTGTTGTAATTTTCAGGTTTCTAAGCAATACTCCAATAGGTTGTTGGACGTACACTTTTGTTTATATAAATATATGTATGTTTAATGGTTATAATTGACCGTACTAATTATTTAAATTAATTATTCTTTATAACCAAGAACTTAGATAAAAAACAATAATTAGTTGTTTTTATATTTAGATTTTGTTTGTATTCAATATTTGATAAGCTTAGGTACAAGCAAGAGTGTAAAATTTTAGGATAATAATTTAGTATACTTATAAAACCAGTTAGTCAGTAACCAATAATGACCTCAGCTGTCTGTCAGGCCCAAATATTATTGTAATACATATTTTGCTTAGACATCCTCCATTGCTCAAGGTATTCAATTGAATTTAAACGAGACATCACAGTTAATTCTGAAATTCAGAACACACACAGAAAATCAATTGACTTTTGTAAAATAATTATTTTTAAATTGTTTTATCTCCTTCCCTCTCTTTTTTCTCTCCCATTGACATTTTGGCACACCTAATAACATTAATTAACATGATGAAACATAGAGTTTTACTTATATTTCAAAGCATTACTGTAAAATTTCTATAAAATCATTAATCTTTTATTAATTATTATTAGAATTATTTGGATAAATGATTGGACTTATTTTATTTACAGCCGGGCTTGTGCCAATGGTCATGGTTTGATCAGGAAATATGGTCTAAACCTTTGTAGGCAGTGCTTCAGAGAATATGCCGCAGATATTGGCTTTAAAAAGGTATTTGATTATTGTTAAATGTTAAAACAAATTATGAATAATTTATTGGTTTTTCTTTTTTTCTTGCAGCTGGATTAAACTTTTGGGACTAATAAGTTTTTCAACAAAAAAATGTTATCTTTTAATTAATAAACCTTTTTTTCTGTGATGTGTGTTTATCCCTTATTTATAGTTTTAATTGCTTTTGCTTTTAACAAATGACTATTTATACTTATTTCTGTGATGCTGTTCTCTAGAAGCAATATATTGTAGTCGCAGATTCAGACTGACAGGAGTGATACAAATTGAGGAGTACAACTA
>CM077099.1:14056741-14156792 GCA_039619505.1 Cimex hemipterus | reverse complement strand
ATATATATATATATATATATATAGAAAAAGTTATCAGAAACATTGATATCATTTGTTTATCTTTGAATACGAAAAGTCAAAATAATATTGATATTATTTTGTATCAACAAAATTAGTCGAGAAAAACGACTATTTTGGTAAAAATAGAAAACAAAACTATACTTATTATTATATTTTCTACTATCTCTACGTGGGGAACAAACAATTCTATCTATATTTTTCAATAGATACATCTGTGTATTCGCGAACTCTCGCTTTTTCCCCTCTTTCGAATAGAAAAGTCACATCACTCCATTCATTTCGGCATTAGTTGTATCAATGTTATTTGACAGGCTTATTGATCGTCGAGTACGGAATAAAACTTCAAATCGGTCCTGACGGTCACAACTGTCAGAATGGTTGAATTTTTAAAAATTCAACACATTTCCAACCGCATTGTGAGAAATGCAATTTCCCTTACAAAAAGATAGGATGTAGAAATAAAAATAATAAATCTCAATGATATTCACGGGAAAAAGTTCTAAATAAGAAGAAGAAAAAGATAGCATGTAAAACCTTCTCTTTATAGGTGATCTATCATAAGAAGTGTTTAGAGCCCATGGGTTCGCGTCTCGCTTGTGACAATGTTTCATCTCAATCATACTTTACATAAAAAATTTCAATAAATTAACATTAATTAATTTTACTTTGGTTAAGTAAGACTAACTAAAAAACATATGGATAACTAATAGAAATAGACATGCACTGTAGTCGTTCTTGTAAATACGTCGTTCAATTAATTAATCTTTCTATGTAAAGTTTTGGTTAAATTGAAAAAGCTAGTGCCACGAGCGGGATTCGAACCCACGACCTTCGGCTCAATACGCCGCTGTTCTAACCACTTGAGCTATCGTGGCTTCGAATTAGAATTCAGAATCCCGCTAGTGGCACTAGCTTTTTCAATTCAAGCAAAACCTTACATAGAAAGATTAATTAATTGAAAGAAGTAATTTGGTCAATAAAGCAATAAATGGACTTGTAAATACTATACCAATTAATACGGATTGAATTAGCATTTTTTTAGAATAATTATTCTGGGTAATGAAATATATACTTTTATAAATTTTGGTTAGGTTGAGATAAATATGGGGATAGATATCCCCAGCCACTAAAGGAATTCTAAATTCTAATTCGTGACTCCGAAGCCACGATAGCTCATGTGGTTAGAACAGCGGCGTGTTGAGCCGAAGGTCGTGGGTTCGAATCCCGCTAGTGGCACTAGCTTTTTCAATTTAACCAATACCTTGCATAAAATATTAATTAATGGAAATTAGTAATTTGGTCAATAGAGCACTAAATATAATGGACTTGTAAATACTATACCAATTACAACGGATTGAATATAGCATTTTTTTAAAAATAATTATTCTGGATAGCGAAATAAATACTTTTATAAATTTTGGGTAGGTTGAGATAAATATGCGGATATATATCAATGGAAAATATTTTATTTTTTTAATTCGAGTGTGTGAATGTCCATTTGCGTGAGGTTTTAACGGTATTTTCTTCTTATGGTATTTATTGTCGATAGTAATTTAGTAAAATTGTATGTGTATCATATTATTTTAAAACTAATCAAAACTCACACACGGCAGAACAGCTATTAACACCCATTTTGCAAAAGAAAAAAAGCTTTTTAATTAAAGAGTAAAAACAAAAATTAAAAAAATTCTTGGATATTAAGTGCTGACTTGTAAAGCAAAGCTGCCAAATTTTTTAACTTTAAAATCTTAGAAATAGCCAAAATTTGAACTTTTTTAAAAGCATTTCATACCTCAATGCCCACATAATCCATGTTTATTAACCCGGTTTGTAAAAGAAAATATTTTAATAAATTTTTACGTATCACCTACCTTTTTTTCAAATTAAGAGTAAAAAAACCAAAAATCATTCTTAATTGAGTGCTGTCTCAAGTATTTTATTATAAATGTTTCAAATCCCACATAATACATATTTAATCTCCTATTTTTCAAAAGAAATAAATATTAAAAACAAAAATCGTTGAAAATTGAGTGCTGATTTGTAAAGTTGCCAAATTTTTGAGCTTTAAATCCTTGGAAGTAGCAACGATTTCAGTCTTATTGTTATAGTAAATGTGACATTTTTATTCACTAATTTCGCGAAAGAAAAAAGCTTTTTATTACATTTTATCTGTACTATTGCTACTACTTTATTTTATCTGATGATCACGATAATCTAACCTTTTTTTAAATTCAAGAGTAAAAACAATTATTCAAAAAAAATTTTTAAATTGAACAATGACTTAAATGTAGCTGTTTTGAGCTTCCAAACATTAAAAATGGCACAATTTGTGTTTTCTGTTTAGCATGTGATTATAAATATGTAGTATGAAAGACCGTATAACATATTTATTAACCCATTTTGCCTAAGAAAAAAAAATTTTTTAGTACATTTTAATTCGTGCAGTGATCACAACTTTATTTTCAAATAAAGAGTAAAATAAAAAATCGTTGAAAATCGATTGCTGGCTTGGGAATTTGATGGTTTTGAGCTTACAAGCCTTGAATACAGCCAAAATATGATTATTTTTATTATAAAACATTTTATTATAAATGTGTTAAAGCGAACATAACACGTACTCATTAACCAATTTTGCGGCAAAGAAAAGGAAGCGCGAAAAAACGAACAAACTTAAACTAAAGTAAGAAAAAATCAAACATTTCTGAACACAATCAGCACATTTGATGAAAATGAAACCCAATGTTTACATTAACGATTCAAGAACAACATAAAGCAAACAATAGTAAGCAAACAGGTTTTCTATCGCAGGAATAATAATACTGAGCGGATTCAGCCACGAATGTAAAATATTTTTAACAATTTTTATTTTTTATTTTTTTGTAGCATAGACAAAACGTAACGGACTTATCGAACGAAAAGTTGCAAATTTAATACGGAACGTTTATTTTTATACGTTCAGTTTATCTGTACAATTAGCTATATACATATACTTTGCAATTTGCAACTTTTCGTGTGTAGAATATATACACACAATACACACACACACACGCGCGCGCACATATACATATTAATGTATGAATACATACATATACATATATGTACATACATATATATTTATTTATTTATTTATTTCTGATTGAAATCTGAATAAACAATTCTATACACAATCTGCTTTGAAATATTTGAAGAAAAAAAAATTTTCTGCCTAGTGTAATATCGTAAAATAATGAGCGTGTTCAAAGCAAATCTTATCGAGAGGTTTTATAAAATTAAAGAGACACCTGTTCAGAAATCGGGTGTAAAACAATGTGCAAACATTAAAAAAGACGTTATTACAATTATATATTTTTAAAAAGATTGATCGTGTTTCTTCGCAAATATCATTAGCATGGCCATTTCTAGGCTTTTAAGGTGCTATTTTGGAGGATAGAAAACCGGCAGTCCGTCACAGCTTTGCTACATTGATTAAGAAAGGGGGGTCCCAGTTTTACCTGAGATATTTATAACATCACTTCATAAACTTTCTAATTATTTTACAACGATTAGTACGGTTTATTTTCCATTTCTTTCTGCTATGTGTCGAGTTGAGTTTGTCGAGGTTGCAATTAAATTTCTTTTTTACGGTTTAATTTTTATAGGAAATTTTCACCCTACAACCTTCTAAATTGGCCTAAAGAATAACACAAAGACAGTAAAATAATAATAATAAAATAATAATGGATAATAAAATTATCCAAAACCGTTAGATACAAGTATTTCAATCACATTCAGTAAGATTTATATCACATTTTAATCATGTTTATATAAAACGGAATGATTTTTAGAACCAGATTATTATCATCCCTACTGTAAACAAACGCCAATGACCTGAGTAATCCGTTTGTTTATAAATGTAAACAAGCCACAAGTGCATAAAAATGCTAGACAATTAAAAAAAATCTTATAAACATTGAAAGAGTTTGATTTACTTAAAAATACATTTTTATAAGTGTTTTTAACAAGGATATACTAAGACTTTTTGTCTTTTTATTCATTTATGGTTTTTATAAGAAAAAATCCATAATCGTCGTTTTTATTTGTTTTATTGTTTTAAATTTTGGCGTTCCGGACTTATACCCACCCTCAGCGACTAGCGACTACGACAAATTCCCTTACAAACATGTCAACATTATAACAAAAATATTATTATTTTATAATTATTTTCAAATTTTGAATATATCATGAGAATAATTGTAAAATACTAATATTCATTTTGTAATGGTGATATGTTTTGTAAGGAAGATTTTTTTGTGATTTCTGAGGATGGGTTCCGTACGTCAAAAATTAAAAATAAATAAAATAGAAAAAAAAACACGTGGAAATGATTTTCATGTAAACACCATAAATCAAAAATAAACAAAAAACTTCCCATTAATTTTTCATTACTCTTGGCACACAACTACCCAAGGCGAGAAATATTGTGCAAATCTAATCCTAAGAAGTTTCAAAAAAATATTATAACGAAGAAAATTGTTCTATTACATTTTTGTATTTCATTGTTTGTGATGTCACAAAGATTTACTCAAAGAAATAGATACACTTGCTTATAATATTATAATAAATAATAAAAAATTTAAATACCGTCCTTTGTTTACGAGTTCGATTTATCATTAAAAGATGGTTTGTACACCATGCTGAGTTTTTTTTCTCCTTGTAGTTTTACTAACAACTACGTATCAGAGAAATTAAGGAATCATCGGGGAAATGTTATCAGCAGGACCGGACGAACGGGTGGGACTCGCGAGCCATAAAAGATAATCGTTAAAAGCAAAGATTCAATAAGAGCACAATATAACGTTCACTTTGTTTTTCTGACAGAACTCTTCGACAACAAAATCAAACACAAAACCGAACAGAAAAACACCCCTACGATGTAAAATTTTTATCGACCATGTCCACTCGAAGCAGAAGCCGTAAATAAATTATATAAAACCAAAACAAACGTTATAATCGAATTCATATTACCATAGCTTACGGAAGTGTGGCAGGACGCTTAAGAAGACTTGAGGAAAATGGTCGCAGTCACGTATGAAAGGTGCTGGAGCTGGAGACGAGGAGAGGCGAAAGCAAACAAGCCAAACGTTCAAAGTGGAGAACGATAGCCACTCCCACAGACCCCTACTCCTTTTCTGTGCCAATTCAAAAAATGGAAAGGGCGGCTTTTGGTCTGACTACTTTTCTATCTTAACGTCAACAATTTACCCCCATGCTTTTTCACAATAGAATAAACAGAAAAGAAAAGAATTATCAAACAGGTGTCTATAAAATTTATATATATATAAATAGTTTAAAAAACGATTTGCACACTCTTTATATTTTTTTTTAAACTTTCTTTTTGGATTTATTGATGCATTGGGAATAGAAATATATTGAAAATTTCCATCTATTTTTACATGTTAAACACTGGTACATGAACGATCTACAAATAAAATTGATTATACAAATATTCCCTCCAAACAAACAATAAACTTTTGTCTTTTTCTCTCGTGAGAATAAAAACCAAAAGCAAAAAACCATTTTTTGTTTTCATTCAAGATCAATAAAAGTTCACACCTAAATAAACGCATAAACAGTGTAATATCTTCTTTAAAACCACAATTTTAAGAAGTTAAGAAACTTAAGAAAGAAAAGAAACCATGACATATGTTGAATTAAGAAATCTATGTTGGTTACTTATATCCAGCATGCATTCTTGAAAAATAAAAATAAAACTAAATTACTCACAGAAAAAAAGCATTATATATAGGTATGTTTCATTTTAATTTTGTGTGCAATGTCGAGGATAAAGTGAACACAAATATTAAACATAACTATAAAATTTTATATTGAAAATGAAGGATGAATCTTTAATGACGAAAAGAGAATACAGTTCGTTCGTTGTTTAAGGAATTTCGTGATTTATTTTCTTTAAAAGGCTTTATTACTTATTGATTTTCAATGTACAACTATTATAATATTGGGGAAAATGTCCATGTTAGCATTCTCACATATATACCCATACAAATTTATTTGTGTACAAATGCACTCTCTCTCTCTCTCTCTCTTCTCTCTCGCTCTTTCTCTGGTTTTCTTCTCTAACATGTAAGAGTTAAATCTTTATAAACTACGAAGTGAATAGTAGCTAAGACAAAAACATTCAAACAAATAGAGTTAAGACTTCCGTCCAATTGCAAGACTAATAAAGGAATTAAAGGACATTGTGTAAATTTAAATTTTCCTCCATTTGGAAAATAAACAAAGAAATTAAAGAAATTGATTAAACTTCAATTTTCTTTCATTTGGAAAACTAACATAGAAATTAAAGAAATCGAATAATTTTAATTTTGGTTCATTTGGAAAACTAACAAAGAAATTAAAGTCAATCAAGTAAATTTCAATTTTCCTTCATTTGGAAAATGAACAAAGAAATTAAAGAAATCGAGTAAATTTCATATTTTCGTTCATATGGAAAACTAACAAAAAAATAAAGAAATCCAATAAATTTCGTTCATTTGGAAAACCAACACAGAAATGAAAGAAATCGAGTAAATTTCGATTTTCGTTCATTTCGAAATTTAACAAAGAAATTAAAGAATGCCAACAAATTTAGATTATCGTTCATTTGGAAAACTAACAAAGAAATTAAAGACATCGAGAAAATTTCAATTTTCATTCATTTCGATGTTTATTAATTCAGGGCTTCGCATTGAACAATTTTGTAAATTAATTAGTTGTAAAAACTCCAAAATATCAAGTTAAACAAATTTTCGTTTATTTCGAAGAATAAGAATCCTTCAAACTACTTTATTTAGTAGTTTAGCCTAAAACATTGATTTACATATGGTTTTTGTTCATTTTGAAGACAAGTAAGATTTTTTCAAACTAGTAATTGACTAGTTTAATCGGAAAAAAAATTCAAAGAAATTGAGATATGTTTTTCATTGATTCCGAAGAATAAATTTGCTCGAACTACTAATCTAGTAGTTCAGTATAAGAAATTTAAGTTTTCGTTCATTTCTCTCTCTCTCTCTCTTTTTCATATTATTAATTATTTTTAAATAGATAAAAGATCAAAGATGTGAGTATTTTGTTGCCTCAAAGACTAGTAAAGTTCTTGCACACTATTAATTGAGTACTTTAGATGAACGGTGTTTTTTAAAAATCACATAAATCTAGTAAATTAGTTCCACACATCTCTAAATAAGTTACCCTGTTAGGAATAATATTAACAAAAGAAATCGGCTGAAGTTAATTTTTGTCCTTTTATTTCGAGGGCACAGTAATTTTCTTACAAACTCGTACTTCACTAATTGTTTAGTCAAAAATGAAATAAAATAAATCAAGCAAATCGATTTCTTTTAGTACATTTCGTGTAGTAGAAAAATTCTAAAACTACTGAAATAAAGTAATTTCTACCTTACAGAAGAGCTTAACGTTAACGTGTTATATCAATGATTATAAGAACCTATATTAATGAGTTACCTGGTTGAAAAAATAAATAAATAAACGCAATACTATAAATTTAGCGTATCTTTCATTTGAGTGTATGTATAATATTGGAAACTAGTAACAGTTTTGTGGGAAAATAGTGAAAATCTATAACTATTTTAAATTGATCACGATTATTTCAATTTACAATTGACAATGGGATTATGTGTAAAAAAACCCTCAATTTATTAGTTTATTGAAGGTTCATTCTTCTTCCTGGTTACTATCCCTTTCCACATCATTTGTTATCAGGGAGGATTGCTTATACTGCCTCTTTATTTCTGTTTTCTGATTATTTCATAATAGCTAGTAATTTTCACTTGTCTGTCCCACGAATTAAAACAAACAATAATAATAATTTGAGCATATTAACTCAGTCCATCATAAGTCATAAACCCAAATAAAGTTTGCAATTTGTACATTTTTTTTTGTGAATTTTTCCTTAACCAAGAACTTGGCAAAGAAAAAAGTTAAATATTTTTACCTCCTTTGTATGTAGATTTTTTTTTTCTGAAAGTTCTCTTTTTGTTTGGATTCAATTTTAAATTTGTATCCCTGACAATATATAGCTACGATGCAAAGATTTCAATGTAAAAAATTTAAGAAAAAACTTTTTTACCTAATGAGCCATTTTTTTAATGTCTTGGGTCAGCAAACTGCATTGCTAGCCCTCTTTTTATTATCATGTTATTCACTAATGATACAAGTGATAACATTTATTCACAACTAATATAAAGTAAAATAAAAATAAGTAGTAAGTGAAAATCTAAATTACTCAATTAATTATACTTTAGAGACTGTGACTTTGATCGCCGGGCCATAAATGCGGCATACGTAGCCGAAAGTCATGTCACCTGTGGCAAATTTTTCACTTAAAAAATGTGTATAATTGAGAATAAGACGATAAAATAATTAAAAAGTTAGTCAAAATCTAAAATCAAAAATTATGGTCGGGTCGGGGAATTCATAAATCTCTACCTCTTCATCATTAGAGTTACAAAATCATTCCTGGGCGTACCCCCTAATGTACCTCAGGAGATACACTAATAAAACCTATATCCTGCACATTACGAATGCATTAGAAAATAATAATAATAAAATATCTCTCATATATTTGTTTAAGGATTAGTTACAAGCAGCAAAAATTATTTGTTAAACATCATTTATACATTTTTGAAAATATAAAAATATGATTCTAGCATCTTACCTGCTTCACAGCAATGATAGAAAAAATTATTTAAAAAAGTTACGTATGAGTAAAAAAAACATTCTTCAAATTTAATATGTGTATGTATGTACTTGTACCTCCAAAGATACATGTCAAGGGTTTAAATTAATGGGACCAAAATAGAAATGGAATTATTAAAATTATACCTTTCTTCTCTGTTTCTAACCATTTTCCAATTGAAACTAAGTAAACTGAAATTATGGCATGTTTAAATTAAAGTTAATATATTTGATTCTTATATTAATTACGTATGATGGAGCGAGTGTGGAGTTCAATCCTTTTTAAAGATGGCTCCTACTCATATTAGGATGTGGTTCCTCCTAATGTGAGTAGGGAACCATCTTTTTAAAAAAGTTTTATTGGATTTTCTTTTTGACAGAATGGTACAAGTCTGAAAAAATGTAGTTCTATATGCTTGTCTATTTGAGAAAATTTGAAAATAGTTTTCAAAAGAAAAAAAAATTATTTAGTTTTGTCTTATTTTTATGTTTATTGGTAGAAAAAGCTGAAATTTGGCAACTTTAATTATTGGAAATATATTGGTTGGCTGTTTGAAAGAGACTACCCTACATAAAATAGAAATAAAATAGTCCTTAATGATGGTCATCCCTGAATATGACTATTCTTTCATTCAAAATGAATGTTCAAGCTGCTTACAATTAATACACTTACAATTGCTTATTTAAAATAGTTTAATAACTGTGGCCAATACTGAAATAGGGGGGGGGGTTAAAAAATGTAAAAATAAGGTTTTTAAAGGAATACATGTTTTTTTATTGATGTGTGAACTCAATTTTATTATAAAAATGTTTATTCTTTACCAAGAATACGTATTTGTAAATTACCTATTTAGAAACTCCATTAGTCTGGGGTATATAAACAATAGTATATTTTGTGCTTTTACAACACAACTTTATAACTTGCACCAGAACAATGAATCTATAAGAAATTAAGGAATGTGCAATCAAAACAATCCATGGAAAGAAAATTTATTAATGAATTATTTAAAAGGTTATCAAAATTATTTTATGGGATATGTTTTTGTATTGTTTCAAAGAGAAAAGTGTAAAGTTTCATTATTTTTTACTTATAAGTGGTATAAGTTTCACAGCCATTGTTTCAATGCAGCAACATATCCCAGCAAAATAATCCAATAAAATGTCTTTTATTATTTTATTTATAATTATTATTATAAAGTTATTATTTTTTGTTAGGTGTCACTGTGAAAGAAAAATAAATCTAGACCTAAGACGTTTTCCAACCCTTAAAAAGGACTAGACATGATCAGTCAATTTTTATTTTGAATAAAAACGTTTTCTGCTGTAAAAAATTCAGTAACTAAAAATAATATGGAAAACTATTTACACAGCACAGCAATAAATTAATATTATTGAAGGCACCTAACAAAGCATGGGTAACTTTTTACTGTAAGGCTGAAATGTACTGATCCAAGTTTTTCACCGCTGTGGAAATACATTAAAAGTTTTCTGGAAAGTCTGATCTATTACATCCATTGGAGTTGAAAGTCCCTCCTCTATTCCCTTGGTGACGATTTCTTTATAACGCCGCCTGTACAACTCTTCTCTCTCTTCTTCCAAGCTCTGAATAGTCTGTTCAAGCTTGGTAACCTGAATTTGAAGATTTTTGTGTTTTAGTACAACATCTTTAGCTTGTTCGAGGAAGGTTGCTGGCAAATAGTTTTCTACTCCTAATTCAGACATTCTCTTTTTAAGAAGCTCAGTACCTTCTAATTGCAGTTTTTTAATGTGACTTTGTAGAAATTCAATTTTGTACTTTAAACTTAAATTCCCTTCTTGTTCCTTTAATATTCGTTCATTCAGTTTTTTAATATAGTTTTGAGTCTTCATGGTTTCCATCATGTCTAGAAATTGTGTCTTATAAGTGCGTAGTAAACGCCTGAGTGTTTCGGGTACAGGTCTTCTGTCATTATCTTCATCATCGACAAGGAAAATAGAGTCTGAAGTACTAGGATTCGAAGTAATGTTCCAAGAGGCAAAACCAGCTGATGGATTTCTATTGTTTGAAGTTTTTTGACATTTATTTGTAATACCATTTGTCATGTTTTTTCTTTTAGTTGATCTTGAACAACGAGTGTTAGAAGTGCGAGTTGGTTGTTGACGAATAGGAGAGGGTGAGGGTACTTTTTGTGAGCATTTTCGCTTAGGATATTTTATATCCCTTTCCTTCTTGACTATACCATTTTTTTCACTTTTCCCTGTGAATGAATTATTTTGATTGTTTTGAGATAATAATTTGCAATATTCTGTCCATGCTCTCCTCGTTGTGACCCGTGGTGCTTCGTTATCTGAGCTCCCTTCATCAGAACTCCATTTATTGGAGACGGGTTTCTTTGGTGGTTTACTGTTGTTCCTATTTGCACTCCTTCTGCCGTTACTCTCAACACTTCCTTCACGGCTGTTACTGTTACTGTTACAATTACTACTTCTGCCCTGTTTCTTTGGCTGCGGCGGCTGTTTCAATCTTTGAAAATATCTCTCCAATTTTGTCCTATCGATGACATGCAGGTAATAAGAGACAGGCTTGCCTGTCCATGAAACTGATTCACACATTGGTTGCATTTCTGAGACATGCATTATTGTACCGATGTCTGTAAGATTTCTATCTGTGATTCGAAAATTTAAAGGGCAAAATGCTTTTGATGAAACAATTCTAGCCCCATCTTTCAAATCGGCAAATATTTGTTTAAGATTATGATCAACGGAAGGTCCAAAAGCAAAATTATTTACAAATATCAAAGAAGATGAAGTTATTTTTTCGCGGAATTTATCATCAAGAAAATCTCCTTTTATTATCTTATAATCTCCGTAAGTCTTTCCAAACCAGGCCATCCATTTACGGAAGTTCTTGCTCATGTTCTCTGCATATTGTGAAGGTACGTCAGCTTTCTCAATTCCAAGACACAATTTACAGGACGTCAGAGCTGCCATTTGCAACACTACTTGGCCAACTCCAGAACCTAAATCTATAAAGATATCTTCTTCTGATATGCTCATGTGATCGATCATCTGGCAGATGAGTTCAAATGATGTTTCTCCATACACTTCTGGAGAAAAAGGTTCATACTGATTCAGTTTATCTGGTTCTTTCACAGTCTGATTATAAACCTGAACAAGGATGTGTTCAAGAAGATCCCTTGAAAGGTTTTTTCTTATTGCCTCAAGTGGAGGAGTAGAATTTGATAAATGCATTTCAGCTATCACTCCATTAAAATATTCGCACAAACTTTTGACACTATCATAACTGGTCGGGTTGTACTTATTGAGGATTTCTTCACTTAAAGCTAATCTGAGTTGTGGAAAATCTTCACAAACAAATCGGATGGTTTCAAACACTTCTTCAGCATCGTCATCATTATCCGGATTGAGAGATGATGGCAAAGGCCAATGAAGCACGATCGCACCTGCTCCAACAGGGCTATGAAGCCTTAATTCCATTGTGTTTTACCACTTGTAATCTGCAACAATATAACTTCAATAAATTCAAACTTACAACATCTAACTTGATCTATAGAAAAACCTCTTATAACTACTATTGTACATTGTTTTCTAAACTAACACATGATACTACAAAAACCCCACTCCTTTGGAAATATTTATATAAGGTAAGATCATTTAAGTTAGAATTTTGCAACTTTAGAAATCTGTCTAAACTACACATAGACTAAAGTAATTAGTAAAAAAAATTATACTTCTCATTTATTTTCTTGCACCAATAATATTAATAATCACTAATATTAGAACCAAAAAATACATTATTAATTTATTTTATAAGAGACATTTTATTCATGGATTGCTATTGGACAATAAAAACTGATTTTGGATCGCTGTAATTAAAGCAGTAAAATAGCATACTTACATACAGTATGAGATCTTAGAACACAAATGTCACAGTCTTTTGGCAGTCTGTAACACAAAGCAACGAAAGAAAATTATTAATGTATGAGCAAAGTAAGCTGACAAATGAATTGAATTTATAAGATTTAAATGAAGTTTGTAACATAGCTTATAGTCAACCATACCTAAAGACTGACAGATAACACCAACCCTATAAATTATGGTAATAACATAGGGATACTACAAGTGTACTAAGTCAATTCCTTTACCAAATTTTAACAGCAAATTTGAGTAAATATTTAATAGTAAGTTCAAAAATTATAAAATACTCATAATATTGCTGCTCTACCACTAGAACTACCGTGATTTCAATTGTCCAAGTCACAAATTTCTTATTTCAACACCTGTTTATTCCAATTGTAAGCAAATCGCTGCTTGCCATTCTTCAAGGGAAAGCATTTAATTTTCTAGATGAGGTTCAAAAACGAAGTAGACTAGAACAAAATGGTACATTTTTTTAATGACCAAGTCAGAGACTAACTTAGGCCGGGATGGCCTCCAGGCAGACACCGCTACCATCAAAGACTCAACCATTCCTTTCCTCACATAAATAACATATTGACACTCTTGGAGAATGCGGCTGAAAACCATTTGCAAACAATTTATGGAAAAGACCACTCTCTCGGAATATTGGGGCCAACCTGCTCAGAGCCCTTGTGAGCCTCCCAGCAGACGGAATCGCCTGAAAGGAACAAGGTGTTCAAAAGAAAAAGCCAAAATTGGAAGAAATACAGGAAGCGTTAGAATGAAATTTGACTCACTTATCAAGTCACACATGATACTGTAGATTGCTGTATTACTGTACTTAATATATACTTTGAATATTTAAAAAATGGTCTAAAAATAATTTTAAATTAGCAAGAAAAACGGCCATTTTATGACTGGCATTATTATTTTGTAGTTCCGAGATAGTCTTTAGATGTTTGTACTCACCTGTTGACTATAGATAAGGATCAAGTCCATTTTCCTTTCGAAGTTTAAAATAGTTAATCGTTTATGTAAGCAATAACTAAAATAGTTAAATTAGATAAATTAAAGTGAGTAATGGGATCTATAATTAACCTAGAGAGCAAATCATCAAGATTAAAAGATTCATGGCTAAATAGAAGGAAAAGTACTGAAGTGTAAGTTTTTAACCAAGTTGGGTTGGACGTTGCCTGTGAAAATAAATCTGATACCAAGTTGTAAAAAGTACTTACGTTTGGTTTTTCTTTGAGAGAAGAGCGGGAATCCCTCCGTTCACAATGCATTTCTGGCATAATTACAAGCCATCCATTGCGTTCCCGTTAAATTGAATTTAAAAACAAAACAAAAATCACTTTAAAACGACAGATCAAATGGGGGAAAACAAATACCATATAAAGCTCGGAGTCTGTTTTACGAATTGTAAATATGAAGAAAAAGAAAGAAAAGTATATTCGTGTACAGTGAGAGAGGCACTTTTCCAGATATACAAAACAGGTCTGAGGGTCGATTTTCTGGCCGGGAAAAGCCGGCGTTCATACGCGGATACAAACGCCGTTCAGGGGGCTTGAAAAACTATTCAAAACGTACCGACTTCATTCACAGATTAACAAAAATAAATAAAATCACCGAAGCCCCCATCCATCCCATATCCAAGCCAAAACTCAAACCTCCCGATAATTAATTAATTCCCCCAACTGATTTTTTTCTTTTTTTTTTTAATCCGTCCCATCAGTTGAAAGTCGGAAATTTTTATTCATTCATTTTTTATTAGCCGAAATCCGATCGAAACAATTAATTCGGATTTAAATATATAAAAGTGTTATAGATTTGTAGCTTCGGTACTGCTGTGAACTCCCATAGGTATACCGACGGTAAACTCGACCGGCGATTTCCTTTGGGCCTTTCTACTGAGGATTTAACGTATTTACCATTTCCTTTCTCATTTCATCCAACACTTAAGATTCTATAAAATTTAATTTCTTCTGATTAACTGTAAATCTCCATTAGTACGATTTAGGGAGCGCATACGTTTGAACTGAATATCCGCGCTTTTCCCCCTCAAGCTTAAACTTTACTTTAAACTAACTACATTACCCCAGCTAATTATCCAAGCGTTAAATTATGCAAACAAATATACAAAACACATTTTAGACGAACGATTTTATATATTGACCTATTTTGCTGAAAAAGACATTATTATTCAATTTTGTTTACAGATATTTTGTACCTATACGTTATACTTGTACAACAATTTGTTTATTCGCTTAGAACACAATTAGTGTTCATTAAGGATATGGAAAAACTAATGGTCTTCGTCTCTAAAACAATTATTTGCAACCATATACAATATACAAGAATTTTAATACCTAAAATCATATTTTAGGAGTACTCTCACATATATGATTGCTTGTGGCATTTGCTAAATAGTGTGCTTACGTATATACACAGCGAATATTTGCTAAGTGCTGTGCGAGTCCTCAACTTATTACCACTTGTGATGAACAAGAATGAAGTTTTATGTAGTGGCTGTGTAATCAGTCGCAGTACTGTTGCCCCATCTTACTTTCGATGAGAGGAAAAACCTCTTTCCAATTTATGTGGTTTAGTAAAAAAAGAGTTCCAAATTACTGGTTGATCAAAGAACTAGACTGATATTGGGCCAATTAGTTTATTATTGAAAAATAGATAGCAGTATATACCTTTGATCCATTTCCACACTTCTAAACCATATTCTGATATTTATAGGTTAAAAGAGAATCATTCAAAATTTGTGGTACAAATAGAGTTAACTCCAAGATTGTTAAGACCAACAGAAATAACGTTATGTTGTTATTTATTATTAATACATCTGTAATAATTAGGAATAGTTTATTGTTACTTATCGCTTTAAGTTCAGGTACTTCATTGATATTCGTGCACTTTGAAGCGGATGAGAAAACCAACAATTAGCATGGCGAGCTACTGAATACACTGAATATTGTTTGGTAAACAACCAAGCGTCCGTTCCCACTAGTCAGAACCTTTGCCCAGTATTCGGCAAATCCCACATGTCAGGAGCCACCTTAAGAATTTACGAAATAGTTGTCATCGTGGTTCATTAGAAACAACCAGCTAAATAAAAGACTGTCATCAATAGAAAAATGTATTCAAAGAAAATTCAAGTAGGGAGAGGAGAGCCAGATTATACCCTAGCAAAATTGCTTGGACTAGTCTGAACAGTCTTTCCAACCCAGCACAAGATTTGATAAAGAAAAATATGAAATGAGCTCAGATTTATACATTTCAGACAGTCAGGCATGTATAAAGCATTAAATGCATATGCTTTCAGCTTCAAACTATTCTAAGATTGTCTACATTGCCTAAAGGCCATAATACACAACAAAGTTACTTTAAGTTGGATTATGTGTCATGAAGGTAAAGATGGTAATGAACAGGCTGATGAACTATTAGAGGGGCATAGCCCTTTCAACCATAGAAGCAGAACCACAAATGGGAAGGTGCACTAAACTTAGGACTGCAAAAATGGTTACCCTAATTACTTTTTATTCAACCTTAATTGCATTTATTTATTTAGCATTGTTTAATGCAAATGAAAATAAGGGTAGGAACATCCTTTTTTTTCAAATTTTTTACTTCCTTAGATTCTCAATCTGCTCATCGTGGCCTTCAAATTGCTTAACATTCCAGCATTAGATAGCAGCAATACAAAACATTAATAACCATAGAGTTTTACTATAAATTAAATCAAATAAATGTTCTCAATATCCACAACTTTTTTCCCACATTCCTTATCCAAATGTACCATTCATATCCCAAGCCTACATTCCTCTAATATTTAGTTCAGAATTGCAGGGGCAAAGCTATAAATTTGCATACATGGGAAGTAAACATGTCTTGTTTACTTGCTGGTTTGTTTTATAACATATGAGTTTTTAAAAATGACATGAATCATCTCCTTTTTCTCTCTTACTTTTCTTTTTTATCTTTCTTCTTTCCTAATGTGGTTTCATCATTCAATTATAAATAATTGATTCCATTGCTCAAAAGATTTTAATCCCTCCATTTCTACCCTCCAATACATTTCCTTTGTCCATTTCCTATTAGAATACAGCTCCTTAATCTGGTCCCCCAGACTGCAACACCTATATTAAATTATTTAATAAATTCAGCACAAACTCCTTAAGTGGTTGTTCTATTATGATATTCCAATTGACAGCAGCAGCAATTAAATTCAATTTCACTTGAATCTCTATTTGTATATAAACTTCTAAACAACAAGACATTCTCCCTTGAATTACTATGACAAATAAATGTTCACATCCCCTCTAGCCACCATCCTGCTCACACTTCTCCATTACTTGAACTACCACCTGTCATTAGACTACACGGACTTGGTGGAAATAAAACTGATAATAATAATATCAACTTTTTAACAACTCCCTCACCCATTTCTGAAATTCTTTAAAACCCATCCTCTAATCACTCACTAGCTTCACCACCTACATTCTTTTATATTCCATTCGTTACATGTATATTATATATTCCTAGTTATATTCAAGTATTTTACTGAATTAATGAGATATTGATTTATTTTTTATTGTTATTATAATAGTCAAAAGTTTATCTTCGCCCGTTAAGAATAAGCCATGCGAGGTTGACATTTACTTTTGGGCCAAAGCCTGCACGAGTGTCCAGCATGCAGAGAAAAATTGCCAAATTGAAGAAAATGCTGCAATTCCTTGGCTCCATTCAGAGAGTGTGCAGGAATGCCATCCGATTGTAGAATCATTCTTGAGCTTATTAGTGAGTATTTGGATTCCCTGTTCCAATTCCTAGAGGAAATTGAGTTGGATATTGTAATAATAGTGGTGTGTACCTATTTGTGTCGAGAGTGAATGCATTTACTAGCAAGATTCTGTGATGTGAACGGGTTGATGATGCCACCTACATTAAGTACCCCACCAACCCTCATTTAGGGTTAGTTGTATAATTTGTGTAGAGGGTGATGGAGAGATATTGAGCACTCCATCACCCAATTGAATGAATGGTATGCAAATAGGAGTGAATGTTTTTAAGAATTAACGTGAGGTCGAACAAGTTTGGTACTGCATGTATTGAGTACTGAATTGACCTAGATATTGACATCATAACTCCAGAGTACAACCCCTGTGACTGGATGGATAAGACCGATGTCTGCCCCCAGACTGCCAATACCTACGGTGTGAGGTTCTCAAGTCTACCGGCAATTCATTGTAAATAGCAAAAGCTTGAATTGCCAGTGGACTATAAGAAGTGTAATTATGTACACATCTGTAAACTTGAGCTTATATAAATCATTAAATCAGTATAGGTCATGATTAAAACAAATTTTGGTGGGTGGCCCTCGAGTCTGCTAGATATTTACTGTAAATAGCAAAAGCTGGAATTGTTGGTGGGCTACAAGAAGCGAATAGGTTCAACTCAGTACATGTTTGTATATTGGTACATACATGTGCTGATTTGAATCTATATAAACCCAAATCCAAATTAATCTAACTAAACCCATACTAGAATATGCTACACCTGTTTGGAACCCATTCTGTCTAAACTATCAAAAAAATCTTCCATCTGTACAAAACAAATTAAAAAAAAAAAAACTTTCCTACAAACCGAATCTTCCTCCGAACTCTGCCTACCATGGAATCCGCTCTGAATTTAAACTTTTCGAACTGGCACTAAGAAGGGATTACTTTGATATTTTTGTATTTAAATCATTAAACAATCTCATTGAAAGCCCTTCTCTCCTCTCTCAACTACAGCTCTCTTCTCCTCTACACAGAATGATCATCAAGAGTAACAAAATCTGCAATAGCATTGACTTCTTCAATAGTTCTGTGCAATCTGTGAAAAACCATATCCTACAGCCTTAGCTTAATGCTATTAGAATTAGAATTGTGAGACCTCCTAGGAGGTCTCTGGCCTCTCCCTGATAGGTCAGGGGGAGTTACCCACCTTAGTGCATAAGCGACTCCTTGGTTGGGCGCCATCGGCTTCTTTGGTCATTTCGGTGCCCTTACGTTCCCTAAGACTAGTCATTCACACACTCACTCATACAATAAATACGTACATACCACTATATACAAATCCAATCACACATGTCTATCCTCTATCTAGAGTCCGGTTCGGAGGGTACTCGATATTCCGCCCCAACCCGGTTTAAGAGAGCAGCGGTGGAGCTTTGAAATAATATGCACTGCCGCCAACATACTTCTATTCTACCAAAAACCAAATACAAATCGTAACCTATAATCTAAATACCCCTCTGTATACAACCCATAATCCCTATGTCTCTAAGAAACCTAAAAAGTTTGTCCTTGAATTCGCTGCCATGCTCGAGCACTCTCGTATAACCAGGCGGCATTCCACCACGGTCCCTATACTGAATGCTTTTATATTTCATCCTGTACAAAATTTATTACAATTTATTTCATTTACTGGTTCAACTAATTCTCGCACTCTAGTCTTATTACATATTTACAAACAGCAATATTTTCATTAAATATGTACCTAATTATTGTGGTTTCAATTGTCTTTCAGCTTTATTTTGTTTCCTCTGCCTTATTTGGTTAGTAAGTATATCTTTCATTTTTGTTGTTCAGTTTTTACTCGTTAATTGAATTTTTATATTTATCATTTACTGTTATACATTTACTTACTATCAATGTTGTAGTATTTTAACAAAAAAAAAAAAAAAAGTCCTTTTTATAGTGGATTTCAATCCATAAATAAATAAAATAATCAAAACAATTTATCTGTTAATTTCATATATTACTATATTGTAGTTTTAAATTATTATGTCATTATCTAAATTACAATTTCTTATAAATTCTATAAATGTACTTTTCTATTCGTTGTATATTTGCTCTTCTATTATTTCATAGTAAATTTTAGTTTACTTTGTAAACTGTTACTTTTCTACATTCTATATACAAAAAAGGGTGTGGCTGCCCGTTAAATAAATATTTTAAAGAATATATTTTTTATGGGGGTTTGTGGCAGCTTATATCAACCCCCGGGGTCCCTACGTTGCGGCCGTCGACACCCCTATTATTATTATTTGACTATGTTTTGTAAAACTAAATTTATTTTTAAGCGTGTATCTATGTAAGGGAGCTTATAGTCTTGTTTGTACCTTTAAATAAAAGGTATCGCGGTCCACAACTCTTCATACAGATATATATGAAAAACATTGATATTTCTTGTAATTGTATTTAATTTGTTTTTATAGTTTTTATTACGACCGCAGTATAGAAAACTACTTATTGTTTCAGTAGGCCTATTCGTTATTTCAACCAAATTTAACGCCTTTTTTCGGGCTGTCCTTTATTAGAAACGTTTGCCTTTTCGGGCAGATGGCCGTGCGAAAGAAATAATTGGTGTAAAACCATTTAATGAATAATTTAGTTAGTTTGATGAAAGCGGGGGTGTGCGAAGGGGGTTAATCCTTTGGATGGGAGCGGTCACCCCTGGCAACCGACATCGATACAGGCTTGCGTACTCCACACACACCCTCTCGGGTCCAGAGGCTGGGCTTTCACCAGAAGAGCTGTTGGAAAAAAAACCCCACCAGAATTTATATTTGCGGACTTTCGGTGGGGGAGAAAGGAGCGATAAGGGTTCGACGGTATCGGCACAATTTTTGTATCGGCCTAAGCAACAGTTGGTGGAAATGAAATCTCTCGGCGATGATCTTAAACGGCCAAGGTAAAAATATATGTACAATTAAATTTTCACTTCAAACAAGATTGTTTCTCTTTTATACAAAATAATCTAAGTTACTGCTTAATTTTTTTTCGTTTTTGAAAACAGAGTTATTATGATTCAGTTTCATCCAGGGTATGTATACTTATACATACGTATAAGGTTTTTATAGTTCTTATGTTGCAATTTCATTTTTATTGTTCTTCCTATAAATATAATCTAAGAAGAACACTAAAATTTGAATAGTTCATTAAATGAGTAGTTTCAAGCCAAAAATCGCCCAGAAAATATTATTATTATTAATATTACTACTTTTTAAGAGTCTTCTTTTAATGAATGTATAAAACAGTAATGCAGTATTTGAATTAAGTAGTTCTATTTTTTTTCTGTCGAATTTAATAGCCGAAAGTTAGTGTTATTATAATTACGACTAATAGAGCTGTGTTGTTAACGACATATAAGGATTTAAAAATGCTTTCAATCTTCATACATTTTTTTTGTTATACTCAAAATTTTTCATTCATCGTACAAATAGATCTTATATTTTAAAAAACTAATAATAATAACGAACCACCTGTCCAATTTCTTACGAGAAACTATAAAAATATCCATTTTTATCATTATTATTTATATATATCTTTATTGTTTTTAATGCGTCTATGCAATGTATTATATATATTATCTCTTCAATGGCTGAAAGTAAGTAGGTTTAGTTTCATTTCAACGTGGAGTAATTTTTTATTAATTTCCGATTGGAATAACTCAAAACGTTTTCAGAATTGTTCATGTACTTTTATTATATCCTCCGATTATTCTTCCGTTTACAAAACTAGATATACTTAATCGAATATTTGATTTAAAAAACAGTAATAGTAACAAATTAGTCGTCTAGTTACAAAAATGAAAACCACAAAAAGATAGATTGTATTTATTTATGGTCTATTTTTTTCATTTACTGTTGTTTTTTACGAAGTTATTTCAACAAATGAGGCCAAGTTAACCCTGGATTTCCGCGTTTAAAAAAATTATAATAATTATGATTAAATTTTAAAAAATTTCTTCTCGTTTATGTTCTATTTACGACTATCCTAGACTTAATTAAATCATTTATGATCAATATTTGTATTGAAAGATGAAAGCTAGTAGTTTCATTTGTATTTCGTTCTAGCGACATATTTTTTACAAGATGTGTTTTTAGAGTAAATTTTTTTCTCCTTTTTGACCTAGAAAATTGGATTTTCGTTTCCAGAGCTATATAATTTAAATTGCATATTCCGTTCATAAAACGTGACATCTAGTTTTAAAACAAAATTTGTTCCATTCCTTAAATGAGGTTTTATTTTCATTTTGACATTTCCTTGGTACGTATTGAAAACGCTTCTGGGCTACTAAACATTACTTCAAAGTAGAGTCAGTCCTCTCATACGGGAAAACTTACAAGTCCAACTAACTGTTGAGTGTCACAGATGGTGGTCAGAACCACTGTACAGTACTTTTTCCAAATAATTCTCGATTAATATCCCATAGGCTGTGCTGGTATTGGATTAATTAATTAATTTTTGTTTGGCGAAAATAAAAAGAGAGATTGAGAGGGAGGGGAGTGTGTGTGTGTGTGTGTGTGTGTGTGTGTGTGTTTTGGGGGAGAGAGACAAGGAAGATAGTAGATTTCTTATCGGTAGATACTGAACTTAATGACACAAGACAAGCTCCCATCAGTTTAAAAATTACTAACTTGGATAAGAACGAGGTTTGACATGTTTACCTGTTGTTTAGATAAGAAGCACAAATAATTTTTTAAAATTACTGCTATAGTCGTTTTCCTGGTCGTTTTCCGACCTGTTCAATCCGTTAAGAAAATAAAAGTAAATAAAAGTTTTTGTTAATAATTATTTAAAAATCGTGAGATGCGGTCTGGTGTGATGTAGGTTTCAGATAAACATTTTATTTATCGTTCCAACGTTTCGATCTTTATAGAGATCATCTTCAGGGCCTAGGATTTACAAACATTGTTTACATTTAACAAATACATTTTGGCTGTGGAAAAGTGACTCAACATAGCACGCAAAAATGGCACACTTGCACAGAAGACAAACACTTTGAGTGAGTAGAAGTACTTTGATTGAATATAAATTTTTGGCATTTTTGATTTTTGGCATTGTACAAATTCACGTTTTTTCACATCCTACATGTATTTGTTAAATGTAAAAAAGTTTGTAAATCCCAGGCCCTGAAGATGATCTCAATAAAGACCGAACTTGGCACGATAAAGAAAATGTTTTTCTGATAACTTCATCACACCAGACCGCATCTCACGATTTCTGAATAATTATCGATTAACGGTCACTAATCACCACACGTTTTTATTAATCTAAGTTTTTAATTGGTCCCAGTAAAAAAAAAGTAATTATGCAAATTGATTTAAAAAATTTTGGTAAAGCATGAAAATTTAGTGTATCAGTGCGGACACGAACACACGACCTAGGTTTCGTTCCATTTTCTATTATTCGGCCAATAAGCGAGCTATGAGACAGGAATTAATTTAGTTTCGATGTTGTGTTTGTGAAAACGATTTTTTCAGACAGATCTTGTATGACAAATTCGGCTACTTACTATGTTTGTACCATACCGGCTAAGCCATCTGGAGCCAAAGTGAATCGCTTTGAAATTCAAAATTACACATGATTTTTTCTTTTAATTCGCGTGGAATTACTAAATCTAATTTTCATCGTTGTGACAATTTTCTCAATGAAATAGAAGACATAGGGGTTTTCAATAAAGTTTTCCACACTTCAGCCACGTCGTACAACAATTTCCGTGTAATCTTTTTCAGTTTTACCACACTTTACACCACCCTCGTGGCCTGATGTGCGAAAATTCCTGATAATATATTTGTTATCGATATGATAAAATAGACAAATGGCTTTATCATATCCTGAGAAACCCGATGTTTGAGAATGTTAACAAAATTCTTTATTTCAGAACTAAAGTGCGTATTTTTATCTTGACAAGTCTGAGAATAAAACATTAAAATTTAACATCACAAAAAGCATAATCTTAAGAAAAAAAGAAAGGAAGAAAGTAACATAAATATAGTTTACATAAAACAACAAAACATAATATTTTCATACGTATCGTTTGCGATAGATAAACTTTTTATCGTTTCCTTTCTTTGTTAGTCTGTAAATTAATAATTTTGGCAAGCTGAAATTAATAAATTTTTAAAATTTTGCAAGGCAAATTTGGAAGAAACGTCGTCATAGGGTCTAGTTTGAGCTGATCGCTATCATTACAAGTATAATTAAAGTATATTAGGGTATTTGATAGGTATTTAATACGGTGTAATTTGTCTATTAATTCCAAGTTATGTTGTATAATGGTTACTGACCGTTTCTAAAATAAACTGCGAGATATCGTGAATTTCCGGTGCTATATAAATGTTTTCCGAGGGTTCATAAGGATTCTATTCTATATGTAGAATATATCTTTCTTAATTGAACTTATTTCTTCAGAAAAATGAATAATAAACTTGGCTTTGCCTGTCATAATGTCACATTAATATGTGATATTTAATATGTTTTACATCTACAAATAGATATTTAGGCTAGAGTAACAAGTTTATTTATTTTCATAATGTCAGTAATATATTTATTTATATTCATTCATTTAAATATTTGTTCTATTTAGCAAGAATGTAACTGTTCAGGCCAAGTATGATTTTATTTAAATATATCCTAGTTGTCCATAGCATGCGACTGGTGCGATAATTTTCTACATTTCTTTTTTTTTTAAATAAATATTATCTTGCTATAAATATTGTCAATGTTATCTAAACAAAATATGACTTATATGATTTTTGGTAGAAAATGTGAAGAGGTCCATAACTCGGCCAGGTTGATTGAGGATTATTGTGCACATTCCATGTGCCACTCTCGTTCTACAGAAATGTGATTTTTCCGTTTTTAGGTCACTCTTGCTTCCCCATCTGTTAAATCTCCGACGGAGTTTCTTAGAGGGAAGCTGTTTATATCAGTGAATTGTTTTGGACGATCATGTTGGACATGAGCGTACGGCAGCATTCGACTCTCGGGTACCACGGTGCACACTCAACATTGATTCTTAAAAACCGAAATTTCTTAATTGGTTTGGGTGTCTAATTGGTTAATTCCGGTAGTCAACAACTAAATGCTAGTATTAGTCGGTGGGTGATGACCACCAAAAATATAACTTTCCTTCTTTATTCAATGGCGATTAAGTGTATTCAGCCCATCTTAATTTAATATACTTATTTATTGCCAGCATCACCTTGTGAAAGGACAAATAGTGGTATTTTCGGGATACGTGGCCAATTGATGATTTCTAAGGTTGAGCCATTTCTTGTACGAGCGCATCTGAATTTTTTAGTACCTTGTCTTTTACTATGTTGTCAGATATTTAAATATAATTAGTAAAGGTGTAGTGAAGTCTGTTTCTTGTGGGTTAGCATATATTTAATTTTTTTTAAACTGGCACTCGCTGGGTAAGGCCTTTTTAAAGGGACAATACAAAGTACATTGTAAAGGACAGTCGACGTAAGAGACCACTGTGTTATTTATTAGAAGTGACTTAGTAAAAGCGATTTCTTGTAAAGCATATGTTGAAAATTTAATCCTCTTTTTACAGTGGAAGATTTGGCAGATCCATTGACATCCACGCATAAGTATATTTGAATTGACTTGGATCGCAAATTTTTATGGACAGATCAGTAAATGGACTTAGCAAACCAAACTTTTGTCTGCGCCTGTGTGAGTTGTAAAACAACTTATTTTTCGTTAAATGGTTTCATTTTAAGGTACAACTTTGTAAATAAATTAATTTTTTTACAACCCAATATTTTTTGTTTTGTTTTGAGAAAGTAAATTAAGACTGGAAAATATAGCAGCTGATCTAAAATTTAAGTATTTACATTTAAAAAAAAGGTTAACCAGAACAGTAATGTTTTGAAAACAATGGAACAATAGGAGTTGTGCACATTTTTATACCGTATATTATCGCTTCAAGTTTACACACCACCTTGAGTTATTAAAAAAAAAAAAAAAAAATTAAAAATTAGGTAAAACACCTTCATGCAACTTTTCTCGTAAATAAAATGATTTTAAATGAAATAATAAGTACTATTATTGAGAGAGGTGAGTGCAATTTATATACATTTGAGTTTTAAAAAAATCATATCATTAAAATAAAATCAGTGTAAAACACTACAATACAAGTCGCTAGTTATTAAAAAACAGCCCCTTAGAAGAAAAAGTATTAATTGTTACAACGTAGGAGGAACAAGTATTACCTTAAGTAAATTAAAAACAATATAGAATATTTTAACAACGAAATACATGTCTGTATACAATAAATATAAATTTTTAAAGACAGAATCGGAACATTTTAGTTTAGTGAGACTTTTTTTGATTTTCATGGTGTCGGAAATATGATATTAACTGCGCTTAAACTAATTTCTTCAGAATAATAAAATACGATCGGATTTATTTAATAAGCATGTTTCAGGCAATTAAAAAAACGTTAGGAATCGTTTAAACGATCGGTAAAATAAATTGGTCTGTTCAAGGTTTAACGAGGCGAAAGAAAAGCACTCAAACAAACAAACACAATAAGAAGAGAACTTCAAACAGTTTTTAAACGCCATAATTCAAATAGAAATTAACGAAAAATTAAAAAATTGAAATATACAGATTTAAAATCTAGTAATCTAATAAACCAGTTAAAAGTCCTTTGCATAATTAATTGTAAAACTATTGGCCAGGACACTATCAGAACGCATCAGCAAAGAAGATAAAGAAATTAAATCGACGACGTATTTTATTTTTTAAAGAAAAAAGGCAACAGAAAATTAATTTAGCTTTATAACTATCTAATAAAAACAGTTTCAGACACTGCAATATATAATTTTTGTTGACTTTTTATTCTTCATTACACTCAAGATTGTTTTAGAAAACTAAAAAGCGCAAATGCAATTATGACAAAAACTCGGAAAATTTAGAAAACATACACCTTTCACCTTGTAGTCAGTCTATCTTATAACTTTAATAGAAAACAAATTGAATAACACTCAAATTTCACGAGTATATAAATAATTACGTAATAAAATAATGAAACTATTTTAATTATCACCTCACAAATCTCTATCAACACAATACTTTCAAATCGTAAAAAGGCCTGAAATCTAGAGTATCCAAATTCTCACAATGTGCTGAACATTGTACACAGGTCGTTCAAATCCCATCAAGTAAAGGTTGAGTGATGAATACCGAGTACTCCACTATCCTCCTTGTGTGAATGGATGTAAATAGGAATGCTTGAATTTAAAAATGAGTTATATAAGTTTAAAGCATTGGGGTTGAAATGACCTAAGTTGTTGACAGCCCCTGAACCTAACTTCGGTGGCAGGACAGATAAGACTGGGCTTGTTGTAAATCAAACACTGTTCATACCCAACAAGCACCTCATTTACAGTTTTATACTATTATATCTATGGCAATTAGTTATGTAGTTGTTTAGTGTTACTAGTCAAAAACACTACTTTTCAGAATTGCGATTTTAAAATGTAGATCGTATATATACGATCTATCGTAGATCTTCAGTATGAGTATAATTATTGAAAAGTGAAATTAGATTTAAAAAATTTGGAAAATTGAATATCTCTGGAGAAAAAATGTTTCATTACTTGAATGATCCTAATTGGGGCTGTGTAACTGATGTAAAAATGCCTACAACTATGGAATTACATTAATATATTTTGTATTGTATTTATTAGTTAAGAAAACAATTGAAATTATTTGTTACATAGTTTTGCTTTGCTTAAGTTAAAATATTAGATTAAATGCACTATTTATCTATAAATTTAGGCCAGGTTTGTACTTTAATGCATTTTATATCATGTAGAAGGAAAATATAACTCCACCTACGATCCTCCCAATCATGGTTGTCATCTCCATTTCCTTTTTGGGAAAGTTATTTCTTTTTGTATGTATTTATAAAACAAGATGTAATAATAATCTACATTTTTAAGGTTTCTAAAAAGGCACTTAGCTTTTAAAAGGAAGGGGTTTCGACTTTCATATATGCAATCGGTTCTAAAAACTTACTGGAATATGCAAGTTACGTTGCCCTTTTTTTGTAATAAGGTTTTATATTATTTATCTATTAGTTAAGAATTCTTCATGGTATTATCTATTGTAGAGAGCATAATCACACTTTCAGAATGGGCATTTGAAAACAATAAACCTTTTTCTCCTCTATAAAAACTCCAGGAAATTCCATAGAGAAGAGATTGTATTATGCCTGGTGGTAGCTTAAGGTTAATCCCCAATTTTAAGAGAATTCTCCATACATAGGAAAGGTTCTCTCAAGCACCACTATATTACTGTCACTTACTTTATGATTATTCATTAAAATGCTTAATTGTAAAAAATCTACAATTGTAGTCACGTTTTCTTTCAGGCAAAGCATCCATAAAAAATCGTAATCGATTAATAAGACAATTATTTTTTACACTATTGGTTGGTGTTTTCTGCACCTGGATCCTTTTTCAAATTGATCAAAAAGCTGCTTATACATGGATATATACAACTCCACATTTTAATCAAGGTATGCTGTTATATTAAAAATAACTTAAGATTTATTTTAACAAGAATTCAAAATATATACGTTTTTGCAGATGGAAGTAGTTCAGGCTTCCTTGTAAACACAAAAGGATGCCGAATTCATGATCTGGACCCTTTCGATCCTTCAATCAAATCCTACTTTTTTAATGAAGAATTAAACTGTGACAAGCACAATCAAAAACAACTGGTCAGAGCAACGACTACTGATTTATATGTAGACAAAGATAGAATAGATTTTTACCTAAATGCCTCAGCAGATGTTCTCCACTGTTGCTACCAACCATTTTGGAGGATCGAAGTCAAACCGACCGAAAAGTCACATCATTTTGACAACACTTATGAGTGAGTAGAATGAATTATTAATTTAAGTCTTTTAATATAAGAAATAAGTAAACTTTGAATAATATTTTTCAGGGTTTCTGATGAATGTTTCCAGTTTTTTGAACCACTTGAAATCTCCCATGAATTTGTCAAAGTCAGTTGTACTGCAGGAAATAAAACAATATATAAAGACTATTTTGCCTTCGTACAAAGAAAGAAAAACAAAAGCATCAATCCAAATGATCGATCTAAAGTGAATGTTCTAACAATTGGTTTGGATGCAATCTCAAGGCTTAATTTATATAGACAGATGCCTAAAACTCTGCACCTGTTAGAAGAAATGGGTGCTGTTGAAATGCTAGGCTATAACAAAGTAGAAGATAACACTTTTCCAAATTTAGTTCCTGCTTTAACTGGTTTAAGTGTTAAAGAACTTACGAAAGAATGTTGGTTCAATGCTTCAGTGGAGTTCGATAATTGTCCATTTGTTTGGGACCAATATTCCAGTATAGGCTACCAAACAGGATATGGTGAGGATTCGAGCACCATAGGGCTTTTCAATTATTTAAAAGTGGGCTTTAGGAAACAACCCACTGATTTTTATCTTAGAATATTTAATCTAGTCTCAGAACATGATATTGGCAATGAACATTGGCTCAACACAGATATTTGTTTGGGCAACCGTTTGACATTTGAATCTTTGTTAGACTCAGCTAAAAGTTTTGCTTTTAACTTAAAAGATATTTTGTCATTTGGTTTTTTCTGGTCCAACAGCATATCTCATGATTACCTTAACCTTCCTAAACATGGTGACAATATTCATTACAATTTCATAAAACAATTGCAACACAATGGAATTTTAGATAAAACCGTTGTAATTTTTATGAGTGATCATGGAATAAGATGGGGAGATTTCAGAAGCACTTACCACGGGTATGTCGAGGAGAGGTTGCCTTACTTATTTATACTTTTACCAAAGTGGTTTAACAATGAATTTCCACACGCTGTGTCAAACATCAGGAGGAACAGGAGAAGGCTTACATCGCCATACGATCTGCATAAAACATATCAGCACTTATTGGATTTAAAAACACTTACCCCAGAAGCTTTGAAAAATATGGCAAGAAATTCCGGAACTAAAAAAAGAGGTACAAGTCTGTTTTTACCAATAAGCGAAGAAAGAACGTGCAGCGATGCTGGAATCCCTTATAACTGGTGTACTTGTCATCAATCGACTCCGGAAGATGTTACCAATCCAAAAGTGATCGAATCAGTAACACATTTAATGATTTATTTAAATAATTTCTTGTCAGGATACAGACAATGCTCAAAGTTAACTGTAAATTCTATAATAAGAGCCAGGTCAGAAAGGGTGGCGAATAATGAGAATCGTACAAAATATATCGCAGTGACGGACTACACAGTGATTATTGAAACAAAACCAGGTGGAGGTCTTTTCCAGGCAACAGTCAGATTTTCCCAGCAAAATGGAGAATTTAATGTACTTACGCCAGTTAGTAGGATAAACACATATGGTAATCAAAGCAACTGCATTAGTAATTACCAATTAAAACTGTACTGTTACTGCTTAAATTTATGGTAGGAAATTTTGTAAATAATATATTTTTGCATTAAAATGTACAAAAACATTATTGTTAATGAAAACAATACTACATTCATTTTAACAAAAATATAAACTGTTGTGATAATGACTTATTTTTTACATTTAACAAAGGTTGTTTTTGTATTAGTTGAACTTGGACTAATTAAAAAAATGTAAATAAAGTTCCTTCTTTTTATAAACGTTTAAACAAGGAAATATATTTTTATACTAATCCATATTTGCTTAGAAGTCATAATAAACCACATTAATTTTTCTTTTTATCTAAGGTTTTTCATTTCAACCAAAAAGCTTACACAGAAAGAATAATTAATTGGCATATTTTTATACCTTCAACAACAAAATTTTTATTTAAACAAAAATAATCATGAAAAACGCTTATTTTACAAGCCATGTTGTATTGGCCAATTAACATGTGGTAGTAATTTATCAATGCAATGATACATTAAATTTGATGAAGATTATAAGGATAAGTTTGTGATATCATTTTTTGTAGTTTATTGTATTAGGGAAACAGATGGTTTTGTATACAAATCGGAATTCTTCTTTCTTCCTTGGCTAATGATTAAAAAAAAATCTGTGATAATTGAGCCATCTTACCAGCAAAAAAATTGTAGACATCTGTCATAGTATTTTTAGCTGAAACCATTCAACCGACAAGGGATAAGGGAGAATAAAAATCTTCTGTGCAAAATATGTTATTCAGTCTTTCATAATACAAGTTAATAAAACAATATTGCAATTTGTGCAGCCTTATCAAAGAATTTTGAGTAAATTGATAACTGAACAAAGAATTTATTTATTAGCCAAATATTATTGACTAAAAATATGTAAATTTTCTGTTTATACGCAAAGAAATATCTATAACATAGTATAACAAAAATAATTACCAAAACCTTAACAAAGGGTCTAACTTACCTTTGGTTCATTATTTTACACTTAACATTTCAAAGGAGTAACCTAATCAATGATCCATCTACCAAAGCTGAGAGCCATTATGCAAATACCAAATCTAATACACAAAGTAAATTTTTACAGACAAATATTAACATTTTCCCTTAAAATAACTGTCTTAATAAAAAAGTTCACAATTAAATCAGCCTATTGATTATAAGAAGATTGAGCAAAATATAATTTTTGAGTCTAATATAATCAGTTTATATTTAATAATAATTACTAATTTGCTTATTTTTAATAATGTTAAAAAGTCACATGTTTAAGGAACTAATAACATTTTCGGTCAATAAATATTAAGTCAATAAATTAATACAGGGCTAGCAAAGGATACATATTTGAAAGGTTGTCAACCTATTTGAGATTCACTCGAGCATCAGTACCTTAGTGTTATCTCACAAAGTAGTTTTAGACTTAATAATTTAGAACACCAACAGAATTTATAAGTACAAAATAGTTCAAACAACATTCTTTACCCTTTATTATCTCTGGGCGATTTTGGGATTTTAGCTGATTTACGCTTTATAGTCTTCACCTTGTTATTAGAATCGTTAACAGCTAAAGGAGCTCTCGTAAGAGGCATAAGCATTGCTGATGTATTACGCCCATACACGATTCTCTCAGCCTCCAAAACAACAAAATCATCCTGCTGGAGCAACGGTATGAAAATCGATAGCTTGCAATCTGCGTATATCTCAAGGATTGGATAGCCACATAAGTTGTAATTCTGTAAATAATTTACAAAAAATTAATTCATGAAATATATAGTATTGATTTACATGTTTATTTTTCATATAGAAAATTGGATTGGACAACGACTAAAGTTCGTTATGTATTAGAAGAAAGTTGCTGTTATTTTTTTCTTGGCATACATATTGTACAATACAGTTAATGAAAAGGAATGGTATCATTTTTTTTTGTTTCAAATAAAATTCCAAATGAGAAACTGGGATTCAAATCTACTCACTAAAGTGATATATGGCTCAAAATTGATAATCAAATTCCCTAACAACTTAGCCAGTGCTTACCTATTTCCAACTGTGTTATGTTTAGATAGATTCTTGTGTTAAAGAGGTAATATAGCAATTTTTGTACTGTGTTGTCAGATAGCTGGGTAGCAAGAGGGATTTGGAGATTATATGGAAACCACTTTGTCAGAATGCTGTTTGTAAAAAAAGATGTAATTTTTTAACTACGTTGTTAGAATTACATTTAGGAAAAATATGTTCATTTTTGAGCAAAGCCAGAATGTTATGTGGGTGGAATTTTCTAATTGTTGGCTGAAGGAGGAATGTCAATTTGTTCAATTTTTTGGCCATTACACCATTCGTATACTCTCTAGCTTTAAATCAGTTGATTGCTCAAATTTACATAATCTCATATTTTGAATAGTGTCCATTAGGTTTTACCATTGGCAAAACATAACAAAAACCAGAGAGAAGTTGCATTGTTTTATATTATGTTGACACCCAAGTCCCCATCTCAACATACAACCTTTTGAATTTTCCCTTTTTATTTTTGTGTTTCATGTTCATTCAATTCTAAGCAAATTACAAATTGACCTTGGCGAGCTGATGGCGAAGACGTTCTTTAATTAATAAATTAATCCATATATGTTTAGAAATCATAAATGCCTGTATTAATTATTTCAATTGATTATACTTTTTATCTAAGATCTTGGTTGAGATGGAAATGTTAAGTGTCATGAGATGAGGAGTTGGTATCTGAGTGAATCGAAGAGTCTAGAGATTAAGCAGCAGCATACTGAGCCAAAGGTTCTGGGTTTGATTCCTTCTTGTGACACTTAACTTTTTCATTTCTATCAATACCTTAGATAAAACATAATTAATTTAAATAATTAATATAGTCAATTATGACTGCTAAGCATATATGGATTCATATAATAACTAAAGAAGTAATTACTTTGTTAACAGCGCCCAGAGGCCGCTTCATGTGTCGCCAAGAATCAAAGGATTAAACTAAATTAGAATATATGGTCAAAAAGAGGGACAATTGTTAAAAGTTAGTTGAGATGTGAAGTTGGTCCAACTTGAACAAAGTCATGGTAGCTCAAGTGATTAGAGCGGTGGCATATCTTGCAGAAGCTTGTGGATTTGCACCCCACTCGTGACGCTAACCACCTTATCTCAACGAAGACCTTAGATAAAAAATATAATTAACTAAAATAATTAATTCAGTAAATTATGACTGCTGAACATGTATGGATTTTATACCTAGATATTATGGAAAATAAACAAATACAAGTGTCCGATTTTTTGTTTTTTAAGTGTATATCATAATTTGCCACATAATCAGATCATTAACAGTGTAAAAGATTACCACTGTACAAAGGTAAACAACATGTTTACATTCTGTCAACATCATTATATCTAGTCATTATCAAAAATAAACAAATATATTTTTTTTTGTCTAGGAGTACCATTGTCACAAAGTTGTTTGTGCAAGAATAGTATTAATTTTACACCGTGTTATAGGAAAATCATGTCATAACCTGTAAAACTGTGTTATTCAGAACATTATAAAAATAATGTAATCATTCTTTCACCGTATTATAAGACTGTTGTGCTGTATAAAGGGGATACTATTTTTGCCAACAACTGGAAAGCACTGAACTATCTTACCTCACAAAATTTGTAATGTTTACGGTATGCTAACGCTACAGCAATCCAAATGGTTATCGGTAGCCATGGTATGATGAAGTATTCAGAATAGAGAGCGTTGGAAATCTCAGGGGTCTTGAAGAAAGACAAGTCACTGTTAATTATATTCCCCAAAAGTACTTGATCCTTCTTCCAGTTTTCATCGAGTATCAGCCCTTGGGCGAATTCCAATTTAGAAGATTGCTGGGGAAAAGTGAAAAGTTATATTTAAGCCTTTTTAAAACTCACACTCAAATTTAAAAAATTAAATATTAACCTACCTCCGGTCCACAATAACACAACTTGATTATCCTATGGGTTGGAAAATCATTTTTCAACGTCTTGTAAAATCTATAATTCGACTTTCCCCTGAATAAGTACTTATAGGCTAAAACGAGTTCTTTTATTGGCGGAGGACCAACTTTCACCTCAACGAAATAACAATATAATATGTAAAAAATAACTAGCGAGAGAATAACAAGGGATAAAAGAAAGACTAGCATCCTTGTAAATTGGTTTCAGTGTAACTTGCTCATCGTATACGGAGGAACGGTAAATTTCAAAGCAAGTTATCCTGTTCGAAATCGACACACCATTTTTATCGCGCTATCACAGGTGTTACACGGGTGGAAGGTTAATGGGCTTGTGCATCACACTGATTTTTTTTTAAACGTCTGACCGCTTTATTAAGCTGTTTGTTTTGGAATTCAATTTTATTAAAAACTTTTGGTTTGATTTTTAAAACTGCATTCTTCGACGCCACAAGTAAAATAGATAATATTTACATAAACATCCAGTGATGGTAGCCGTTACTAAATCAATACGATGAGCGAGATGTACTCCATCGTAAGAGACAAAATCCAAATAAACGAACGAATAATATTCTCTTCTTATGACAGTTTAGTGCTGTGGTCGTTTATCTCCGGTCTGAACGAAATAGAGACGAATAGAACTAATAGAGTGCCGATCAAAAAAGAAGCCTGATAAAATGTAGTTTATATGTAATAATTATATTATGATAAATTTTATTGATTAGGATAATCTTCTCAACCAAGAGAATGTAATAAAATAATAATATAATTGATACGGCCTCATTACTGTATGATAAAAGTTGATATGGACTCTGCTGTAGCCTTTGTAAAAAAGAATCATTTGTGATATTCAATATTTTTGTTATGAAATTTGAAGTTACATGTCTATTTGCATAATGATTAATAAACGGTATTAAATTACTGAAATAAATAGTGTTACTGTAGGAGAACATATCACCGACATGAATATTGGCCATCTGATAACCTCCAACTTTTGAATTTAAATGTCATATGTTTTTTCTTTTTTATTATTCATTTATGTATTATGTAACAATAATTTAATGATTTCTGGTGTTTCTTAAACATTATTTAGTTGTGTATATGGCTTTAAAGATTTTTTCATGTATGAAAAAATAAAAATTGAATAAATGACCGCAATTTTTTTTCAACCACTTGTACGTTGCCAAATCAAGATTTTTCAACTCGAGGTCACTGATTAACATTAAAAAGAAAGGATGTGGCAATTTGAAAAAAGTAAAAAACATCAAATTTAAATCTGATAGACCGTGTGCTGAGTCGAAGGGGAAAAGATCACGTTGTAAAATGGCATTGAGGATAATTCCGAAATTGATAAATAATTCTGTAAGACGTCGGTATTTGCATCTATCGAGTCGTCATTGCAAGCTGATCCAGTTTATTTTGTCCGACATTGGAGAAGGAATTCGGGAAGTTACTGTTAAAGACTGGTTCGTCAAAGTCGGTGATAAAATATCACAATTCGATGACATCTGCCTAGTGGAAAGTGACAAAGCGTCTGTGAATATAACGAGCAGGTATGATGGTACTGTTAAAAGATTATATCACGGTATCGGAGACACGGCTTTTGTCGGTAAGGCACTCGTGGACATCGACATACCCGATGATGAGTCCGCATCCGAGAAGGAGTCGGACTCTGAAGATTCGAAAGATCACTTTTCAGAAGATAGAATGAAGTTGACCTCCGACGATAAGAAGGTCGATGAAAGGTACAAAACCCTGGCGACACCTGCTGTACGAAGGCTGGCCATGGCTCACAACATAGCGCTCCAAGATATCAAAGGCACCGGTAAAGGAGGTCGTGTTATGAAAGAAGACATCCTTAAACATATCGACCAGGAAGAAAGTCCTGCCAAATTGGAAAGCAGCCAGAAACCACAGCCTCCTCCCCAAGTAGAGAAACAGCCGAGAGTCTCACCCAGCGATAGAGTTGTTGTTATTTCAGGTATCAAGAAAGCGATGGTCAAGTCGATGACGCTATCCAACGCCATCCCATCATTTGGCTACTCTGATGAAATCAATGTCACGAAACTTGTTGCTGCAAGGGAAGAAATTAAAGAAATGACTAAGAAGCTAGGGCTCAGTATCACTTATATGCCATTTTTCTTGAAAGCTCTCTCAAAAGGCCTAGATAAATTTCCAGAATTGAATGCCACTGTAGATGAGAAATGTGAGAAAATTACAGTCAGAGGTAGCCACAACATAGGTGTAGCAATTGACACTCCCGACGGACTGATAGTGCCAAACATTAAGAACGTTCAGGATTTGAGTATAGTCGAAATAAGCCAGCAATTAAATAATTTAATTGTCAAAGCGAAGGAAAGAAAATTGTCTTTTGACGACCTGTCAGGTGGCACTTTCACAATATCAAATATAGGTATAATAGGAGGTACATACGTAAGGCCTTTAATTAATCCTCCTGAAGTTGCCATATTGGGAATTGGGAAATTTCAAAATACACCAATTTATGTTGATGACAACCTAGTCAAAGCAACTATGTGCCAAGTAAGCTGGGCTGCTGACCACCGGGTTATTGATGGCGCTACAATGGCTAGATTTGCAAATGTATGGCGAGACTATATTGAAAATCCCTTATATCTTATGCTCGATGTTTGAAATTGTTAATCAATTTAGGGGACCATGAAAGATCTTGTTTTATAGTCAAATAAAAATATTTTTAATAATAAAAATGATTTATTTTTCTTACCTTCTTTTATTTGTTTTTGTTGTCCTTTTATTTTCTTTTTATGGATGGTTTAATTTTTCTCATTTTTTGTTTTTAATTAATTTTTTTTTTTTTAAATGGTGGTAAAGAAATTTTCAAATATATGTTTCGGTATACTTTGCCATTTTCAAGTTGGAAAATATTTTACTTTTGCAATAACTGGTTAAAGAAGTAAGGAATGGTCAGGTTAGATGGAGTAAAGAAAAAACATATTTTTCATTTTTTTGCCAATGATTCGACCTTTATTTGGGTCATCTTCAAGGCCTAGGTATATTACAAACATGTTGATTTGAATTTTTTGAAATTATACAATAAAAATTAATTAATTATGTTAATATAAAGTTTAATCCAAGAAATTCATAACAAAGGCGATAAAATGAAAAAGGTATTTTTCTCAAACATCTAACCTGCTTTAATCATTTATTGAACCATTTTAATTTTACATAATTTTTTCTTAATTATATAAAAATTATAAAATGTATTGAACAATTAAGAAAAAATAATATACGATTAAATATTTTTCCAGAAATAAACCATGTAACGGAACTGGTGCAGGATGCAAAAATAATTGTTTGAAAATTTCTTTACCCATCTTCAAAAGAAAGGTCTAAAGTTTTTTTTTCCTTTCTTAAATAAGTAATAAGCTTATCTACAATTTGCAGTTCCGTCTAATATAGAATTTAAAACATTCCAAATTGTTTACTATTGCAAGTGTTGGGTGCTGATAAGAAAAAACTATTTAATTTTGCAATTGTGTAAATCTTGGTGTAATCCAAAATATATTTGAACAGGACTGTTCAAGCAATTCTCATGTTCATAGCTCAAAATGAAATAGTTCAATAATTTTTTTTCTATTGACAGGTTGATCATAATAATTATGATGCAATGTATCATTGTAATTATTGTCCTTCTTGTTAAATTCTCTAAAAGAACAGATGCACACAAAACAAAACAAATACTGAAAGGATGATATAGTTTTAATTATTGCAAATCAAAATGCATGCACTACAGTCGAACTACAATAAATATTTGCCACAGACAATGTTAACTAAAGCGAAAATTCAATTCACTTTTGTTAATTAAAAATTAATGAAATTAGTTTATTTCATATGAAAAATAAAACACTAAAAATAATGCACAACTCATTTTTATTAAACTTGTTTATACTGTTAAGGAACAGAAAAAACTGTACAATTCTCAAAACAATACAAACAGAATAAATAAAATCAACTTTTACGAATGAGAAAACAAATTTACAATAAAATTCCTTTAAAATTAGACAATCATAAAACTGAATTTTATGAAACAATAATAAAATCTGTCAATTTAATAATTATTCTATTTCATTAAAAAATTAACATTTATATACAGTATAATAAATCGTGATGAATGTACAAATCAATCACAAAAGTTTAACTAGATGAAACATTTCGAAAAATTGCGTTACAAAAATTATTAAAACAATAAAATGACACTATTTAGTTGAAGTTTTTTTTGTTTTTTTTTTTTAAATGTGGAAAAGTAATCCTACATGAATGATTTTTGTCAAAGCCCAATGTAACTGCACAACGTGAAAGTAAAAAACAATGTGAATATAATAAGTATTATAACTACCCATGGTGGGAGCGTACCTGTAAGGATAAAAGCAAACAATTTCACAAAATAGTTAAAGCAATTGGGAAGAAAAGATTAAAAACACAAAACAAGCTGATTTGCTTACGTCTATAAGGCAAATTGTGTATGCAGATTTTATTATCCACTGAGATACTAAGTACAGCCGCTTCAGAACTGGAAGATATTGAGCTACCTTGTGATGGTAACAATTCCAGGCCAGTCACAAACATACTGTGGGCTCCTTTCACAGTCAAAACACGCTAAAATGTTAAATAATAGACAAAATAGGTTAAAAAATTGTTAAGGTTTAATGAAATTAGTTTTTGACTCTAACCTGTAAACTAAAAGCAATATAAATAAAAACTGAGCCAGTGAACATAGTGCCCACTCCTATAAATCTTCCATCATCCCTTACTGCAAGCGCAGATAGACTTTCGTCAATTGTTATCGTCTTTCTTAAAGTAGCTTCATCACTTCCGTCCCACTGTTGCAAAACGCCCTTATCATTTTTGCTGGAGGTTCCCTTCGAATTTGATATGGTGTACACCCTGCTCTTCTTTTTGTCCTCTTCAACAGGACCGAACCTAAAGCGATATAAAAAGATTTCTCAACACTCACGATTAAGTCCCAAAAACATAAATTCAGGAGACTTTTCTTTAAATAGGGGTTCACAACAGCAGAAGCCATACCAACCACCAGGGAGCTGGTGTTTAAAAAAAAGAAAAAAAAAACTACTTGACTTAACTATTGTGGCCACTGGTGCCCCCAAAAATTTATTTAATATTTGAATAATTTAACTTAATCTTTGCTCTCTTTTTTGATTAAAAAAACTTTGGTAATTATATTTTAATTTATTTCGTTAAATTTAAGAGTGATTAGTGAATTTGCCTCATGTTTGAGATGCTAGCAGTTTTGGATTCAAATTCTGGCATAGCCTGTTTTTTTTTTAATGAGAAAATACGAAGCAAGTATTGTAAAGTGGTGTGACTTTTATCTGTGTCACCTGCAGGTCATTCCTGTATAATTTTATTTTAAAAGAGCTTTCAATTTTTCATGTTTATATATATGCCAATAGGAAAATCAACGTAAAAAAATATTATTTTGCGTAAGCAATTATTATCAATCTTGAAATTAATTTTTTGTCTAGTTAGAATGAAAATAAATCTGAAGAATGTAAAAGCAATACAACTGTTGTACAATGTTTAGGGGCCATTTTAATTTAATTTCAGGGTACTATGATTGATGAATCTTTCAAACAGCATCTCCCCATTTATGCCATTAATTCCTTAATGGGTCCGTTTCCTTGAATCATTTGATAACCAACTTCTCATGCTGCCTCTCAATTTTGCAACTGAAAGTGAGAAAAAATATAAAATCAATGCTGTGACTTACCGACATCGTTTGAAGCAAAACTTTGAATTTGCAAGTGGTGTCCATTTAAGATCGTTGATTTTCTTTCCATTGGAGACATTCCAAAGGATTGCCAAACCATCCTTAGCCACACTGACAATCTAGAAATACATGTCAAATCAACTTTGATTGTGTGACTTGTTGAAGATAAGGAAGTTATTTAATTGATCACCTCTCAATGGAAAGTGCTTTGATAAAGATAAACAAAGTTTAATTATTTGGTCAATATTTTATAATTTTCACCTTTTTAGAATCCGGACTGAAATCAAGATCGTCTAACTCATTCGTATGAGCGTGTATGTCACACATGGGTTTCAACGAAGGGAAAGCCCAAAGCCTAACGTGACCATCTGTACCACCTGTCACCATGAATTTTCCGCAACGCGATATTCTAACAACCCTCTGTACAGGCTCATTGCCACTAAAATGTAAAAAAGAAAAAATAGCAAATTTGTATTATATATGGTTGTTGGTATGTATCGGTCTGTGAGTTGATGAGCCAACAGTGGGTCATTTGTTGGCTTCTCTATACTCCAGGGTTTTTATGTTGTCCCTTACATAATTACATCAATGGATACGTTTGAGTAACATCAAAACCTGTGAGCGCTGACAGACCCATTGCCTATTCAGCATATACTCTATTATTAATAAATTTTAAAATAAAAGAATTTTTCTTTTATTTTCGCCTTGAATTTTAATGGATTAATAAACAAATATTAATATACAAGGACATTCTATCATCAACTTGTTAGTAAATCACATATTTTTATTATTTGATTTATTAAGTGTATAATGGTATGTAAGTAGTATATAATCTTTGTTCAATGTTTAAAACAGACAATTATGACGATTATGAAATTCCTTCTTATCAGAAAGAACTAATTAGATAGTAAGGTCAATGGCCAAAAATCTAAAACATTCTTTAACAAAGATTTATCTTTGATTTAGTCAGTTCAACTTTAATTTTTATTAACTATTTTTCGTGGTCCACTTGACCAATTAATATCATTCAATTAATTATGGTTTTTTTCTCAATTTAAAACCTTAATTAATTGAATTTAGAAGATCTTGTTCCAAAAGTTCTTTAGGGGGTAAAAATCCGAAAACATTTGTTATCCAACTGTTAATAAATCAAAAACATCACTACCTTTCTTAAGTGTTTTTTTTTCTTAAGCGATAAATATTTTATTTACAGTGTAGTCTTCCGAATAACATTAGTATTCTGAAAGCTAATCTTAATGCTCTTCAAAAGGATAAAAAAATTCATTATCCTAATTTGGTCTTATACTATTAATTTAATTACATATTTCACTCAGTGACTATTAAAACAGAACAACTATTGTAATTTATTTCAAGATAGAAGAGAAAGTATTGTGTGCTTCTCACTTTGTCAAAAATTAATATATAGCTGTTAGGGAAAAAAAAAAAAAAAAAAAAAAAACATGCAAAAGTGTAGAATTTTGTTGAAAATAAAAATTGTGCCTTACATCTAACAAGGACTTGATTTTTATTTTGAAGCAAAATGATTAATGGATAGTTTGTTGACCACAAAAATTAAAATAATGAACAAAATTATGACTGCAGTAGCAATAACTGACCTTTTTTTTTATTGGTAAAGTAGTGTAGTGCCACTCAAGACAGACCAACTTTCTAAAGGTCTCATTTATATATCTAGTTTTATTTCAAAGTGGCAAAGAAATGATCTGTTATTAAGATTTACGATATTCTAGTGTAATTGTCAGTGATTAAATGTGACTTTTTTCTCGTAATTGTATGCAACTTATTTGTTAAACCTACAGTAGTACAGATACAACTTAAAAGAATGTTGAACTCATTCTTTTACAACAATGTGATATATATGATTAAAAAAAAATTAAAATAACTTACTTAAAATCAGTTTGTATACTATCAGCTGCATTAAATTTAAAACTAATAAGTTTGTTATGGGATTTTTTCCCTTCATGTCTAACATGTTCTTCCTTGGTATCACGATCAACTTTCCTTTGCCTTAAATTGTTCGGCTCTGCCACTCCGTTAACAGAACCTAAAATTAAAAATAAATAAATAAATAAAAATAACAATAATACAACTTTGTATTTATCTGAAAAAAATACAAAATATACACTATTTTTGACATCCCTCGGAAGGTTAATTGACTTAATCCTATGATGATTTGTGTTGTTGTTTTTATGGTAACAATAAAGATTATTATTTTTGACAGATGAAACTAAGTAAATCCATGGGGGGTTTTGAAGAAGTGAACTGCTTGTGTCTTTAGGCACCTGAAACTTAACTATAGAAAAATTAAAATAATTACTTACTTTTATCACTCTTCTCCTCTTCAACGGTAATACCTATATGGTATAATTGACAATGGCTTTCCTGACCAGCAGCTAGGTATGTATGTTTACTGTCACTGTAGGAAGCACAGTTCATAACTACTTTGGGGCCTGTCTCATGGCGGACAACTTCTTTAGCAAGAAATCTCTTTCCATCATACATCAACTCAAAGATTTCCTATATTAACAAACAAAGGAGTTGTTACAAGCAAATACACTATTGTGTTCGGAAAACTGAGAGATGTAGGAAAAATTTTCATGTTCAAAGGATAGATACATGTAGAATTTTTTAGATGTATGGCTAATGAGTGACTGAAAAAATAACTTATTGTACTTATTAATAGACAATAGAATAAAAAATTGCCAAATTTTAAAGAGGAATTAATAACCGACTAATTGCTAAAATGTGTTCCATTAACTAATTAACCAGATTAATTTATAAATATGTAGTTTATGACTATATAGACATTTTAATTCAATCTTGAAAAATGGGGGAATAAAAAAAAGCATGATTAGAGTTTAACATTCTTTTCTGGTAATATAGTTACGATTATTCTAAAGATGATAAGGAAGAAAAACTCTGTATTGAGGACCTCAGTTTTCGTTTTTTTTAAAGAGTTAAACAAACCTGCTGATTTTGGAAAGCTTGGTTGTAAAACAGCCCCCCTCTTATAACAAAGCAAAATACTAAATTCAGAAAAGCTATTAGCGTAACGGAATGACTTGCTGTAAATTTGCGATTTTTAGCATCTGGTAAAGTAAGTACCTACTTTTAAATAAATTTTTTTAGCTTAACTTTTTTTAAAATTTTATATTTAAACCAATCTGTTTTTGTAACTCATGTATACGCAACACTTATACTGGGACCGAACTCTTCTATGGCCCATACTACCAACAACAACCTCAGACTGACGGATAAAAAGAAAGTGAGGGGACAATGGAATTTACTCATTAGGCACACACAAATCCAAGAACCTCCTAACAAATTTCAAAAGTAGTAACACAATGCATTTTAAGGAAGCAGGAAAACTTCAAATCCTTAACAGGGTTCTTAAGTTCCTTAACATGACACTGCAAACTAAACATACATTTACACAATAAGTTTGGTATAAGCCAAGATGGCTTGTGCAGATTCGGCAAAGAAGCAGCCGAGACACCAACACATCTATTAACAGACTGTAATGCTACACTTGGCCACAGAGGAAGTGCTTTGGGACTATAATATAACGGTAAAAGAAATTCAACCACTGAAACCAGGTCTAATAATCAAAATCCTTGATGAAATAGAACTTGTATGATGTACTGTAGAACGGGGGATACAATAGCTCTTAAGAGCACAGTATTTTACACCCTGGCTAATACATCTACATCTAAATACGCAACACTTGCAATGACAGAAAAGTAGACTAATGGCCAACTTTTGAGACAAGTGTTGAATAAGTATGAATGTGGAAATATCCGGTGTTTACATCTATCGATACAGAAGTGTCAACATAAATATCTAGTGGTTGAAATATGCATCTCCGACATAAATTCTTCACTTCATTAGACACAACTTCTGTCTGACATAAATGCAACGCTGTAACTGTCAGATGTAAACGTACTTTTATACGTTTTATGTTATAAGTTTGCTATTGAAGCTGAATTCGTTTTATATTAGCATAGCTGGTTCTCTATATTTTGTCATTATTTTATTAGGATATACTGCTTTATAGTGTTTATTAAACAGCATATTGTTGAAATTGTTAAACATTCATTTCATACTGATTTAACACAATATACATATGTATTCATGTGAAACATTTTGTTTGTTTATAAACATAATGAAGTAGTGTTTGAGAAAATAGGCCTAGGCTTTTTAATTATTTGTCGATGCCCTTTTCAGAGCAACAACAACTTTTTTGAATAATATTTGCCTACAACTTACAAATCCATTAGCCACACCAGTTTTGGCAGAACCTCCTCCACCAGCCACCAGTACATGTCGATTTGTTAGCATTTGTAGGGTGTAGAGAGGAAAATTGACCCTGGCCAGCAGGCCTTCGTTGCTTCGCCGTCTCGGGGCCATCACTTAATAAATAAACAAGTTTTTCACAAAAAGAGAATACGAACTATTTGTTATCACCGAAAACTTTAAGCCCAACATTTTCCCCTTGATGTCATCCTTTAGCACACGTCAGGAATTGAACTGAAACCAAATTCACTGCCTCCTTTCCTATCGAATTTTTATATACATAAAAGATGTCCGTATTTCTCCTGTATCGTGCAAACATTCGCGAATTTCGTCTTGTTTTGTTAACATTTAAATGTGTATATATTTAGTGTTTATTTAGCCTGTTTGCCGTAAATTGTTAAAAGTAAGTGACTCAAGTCGTTGCCCTATCGATGTATATCGATCCCATTTGAAATATAGATTGTCATCTCTCCAATCACCAATGTAGAAAGAGGGAGACTTTCCTTCAAGACTTTCGACACTTATTTCAGTTTAATTTATAATTACTGTTTTTGTATAATTATAATTGCGTAAAAATAAAATTTGGTTGCTTATTTAACAATAAAATCTAGTTATTCAGATATCGTGAGATGCGGTCTGGTGTGATGTAGGTATCAGAAAAACACTTTCTTTATCGTGCCAACGTTTCGATCTTTTATTGAGATCATCTTCAGGGCCTGGGATTTACAAACATAATTTACATTTAGAAAATAAATATAGAATATGGAATTTATACAATACAAAAATTATATTTTATATTCTATCAAAGTATTTCTACTCACTCAAAGTGTGCCAAAGTCTTCTGTGTAATTGTGCCATGTCGTGTTGAGAGTGCCAGTGAAATTTTACTGTTAAATAAAATTTAGCCTTTCCAGGTAGCTTTAAAAGTGGATGAAATTAAAATTAAATATTTTCTTTATCTATATAAATCCTATGCTTAGCTGTCATAATTGATCTGTTTAATCTTTTCAATTAATACTTTTCGTCTAAAGTTTTGGTTGAGATAAAAAACATAATATGACGAGCGAGATTTGAACCTACGACGTTTGGCCTCAATATACCACTGCAGCTACAAGTGTACAAACTTTACCAGTAGATTCTACATTCAAAATGGAACCAAAAAAGGCCTAATCAACTATGGTCCAAATCTCAACAGTTTTCGAGTTATTCCATTTTTTCTGTTTTCATGAGCATGTAATAAAAAACTAATAAATTCATTCAAAATTTCCTTAAGTTTTTTTTATTTATTATTATTCATTCCACCTTACCAATCTGTCAGACACTCTTTTTTCCTGTCCTCCATCAATTTCTTCATTTAAAAAAAGTAATTAAAAAAGAAAATAACAAAAAACTTAAAAGGATATTAAATGGTGTACATTTTCTGAAATTTGCTGGTCTCTAAGTTTGGAAGTGTAGTTTAGAATTAATGTAGTAAGTTTTTCAGTTAAAAAAAAAAAAAATTAAGGTTCTTACTTCTTGCTACTAAAATGCTCATTTCACAATGTTTAAAAGTTTAATATTGATCAAATCTTATTGCAAATTTAACATAGTTTTCAACGGTATCAACAAATTTTGTCCAAAATCTTTTTGTTTTGGAGTTATCATTGTTTATTTGAAGCAAGGTAGTGAAATCTTAAAAAAATCAGAAAAATGGAATAACTCTGAAATCGCTTAGATTCGGGCAATAGTTAATTAGGACTTTTTGGTTCCATTTTAAATGCATAATCTATGGGCAAAGTTTGTAACAAGAGTAGCCGAACACCCTGTATAAAACAGTTCCGTGACTGACCAAACTGCTGAGTCTAAAGGGCTGAAATTTCGACCATACATTCATATAGCCACTTAGAAAGGATTTTTTGAAGTCCAATGGGAATTTTTTTACCGTGCAAAGTTTGAAGTGAACTGAAGAACAAGATGAGAAGGATTTCTGAACCATTAGAAAGCCATGTACATAGCACACTGCATCGCATCAAGTACATGAAAACAGTCCTGCTTGGATGAAGTCATGAGTAAAAACTAATTTCTTTCACCGTGAACAAAAGAAATTTAACCTAAAGCAAAATTTAAAAGTTAAGTTAAGTATCAGGAGGAGAAACTGGAAATTTATATGTACTGATCACTATTTTTTACTTGTTTTCAGATTGTTCATCTCCCAATAGATTTTATGGCCAATGGGAGGGAGTTAATTTTTTATTAAATATTAAATATAAATACATTAATATGTTATAAATATGTTTAGGAAGATGTTTTGAATCAAGTTTACAACAAATTTTGTAATGCATAATAGTGTTGTTAATAGAATAAAATGTCTTTGTGCTTTTTCCTTTTTTTTGTTATTTGTAATATTCTTGTAACATACAATAATATAAAATATATAAAACTCAATAATGTAGATATTTGTATAGTTTGGTAATACACAAGATTTATACATAGTTAAATTATATTAGTGTAACAATAAATGTTTAATTATTTTAACAATTTCCAGCAATTACTGAAAGACAAATCTTTCCCAAACTCTTCTCCTTCTGCGATTGTTTGTGGTAGTGATTGATTGAGGGTTTCTGGCAGTCTTAAGGACAACGTTCCTCCGATAACAGTAAGGATTCCAAGTATTACCAAAGGTAGCGCCAGGACATCTGACCCCTGAAACCAACATTTTTGTAATTGACCAAATGAAATAATTAATACATGATATACGTACAAGGTATGTCACAAAAGGAAGAAAGACACGTCCCACAGCGCTGCAGTATGCAGATACAGCAAGGCCCAGTCCTCGCGCATCTGTGGGATATAGTTCACCAGCATATGTGTACATTATGAGAAATGAAGCTGAGATAGCAAATTTGGATATTAGGAATACAACCATAATGGCTACCACTGCATCTAAAGAAATAAAACCAAATAAACAAAAATAATAAAATTTAAAAAAAATGTTATTTGAACCTTTTGGAATAAAAACTGTAATTATGCAGAACACTCCACTAATTATCATAAGAACGAAAATAGGAAGTTTTCTCCCCCATGCATCCATCATGTATTTACATAACAAATTGCCTGGAATTTCGACCAAAGCGCTGAGGAAAAATGCAAGGTGTTTTTCACTGCCTAAAGATGGGCTGTAGTAACCTAAACCGACATATACAATTTCATTCACAAACCTGAAACAATTATATTTTAATGATTCAATTAAAACAAATTTTAAATATAAATTAAATTATTTTGTATTAAACTACCAATTGTAAGAGATTAGAATAGTTTTTATTCTCATATTAGGACTTCGGAAGAAATCTAGAACGTTAATGTTTTTCTTTTTGGAACATTCTAGTGATCCTGACTGAAGAGGCGCCATGTCCTGCATTTGTATTGAAATTAACCCCAAAAATTATTTTACAAATATACTATTTACTGAATTACCTTGAGATCCATAAAGGAATCTTTTAATTGCCTTTTGTTAATCCTTGCTATGTTTTTCATCACTTTAATTGCTTCTTTGTGATGGTTTCTTGCCATTAACCACCTAGGAGATTCTGGAATAAAGCTTACGGTATATTTTAACTTAAAAAAAATAGTTGTTTACAATCTTATAATGCCAACTAGTCTTCCTTACCATAACACGAAAATATAAACTGAAAATGGGGCAGTAGTTAATATTGTCATGTATCTCCAGTGCGGAATCAAATAAGTAATGGCTGAAAGTGTCATTAGTCCAAAAGTAAATGTAAAACATGACATTACAGAAATCCACGTCCGATATTTTTTTCCTACAATTTCAAGAGCTAAAAATAATCCAAAAACGCATAATTTATAAATTTATCTATTATTAAGTTTTCAATACAAGTAATTAACAATTATTTAAATAATAAGAAACTGGTCAGATGGATTTAATTTTGGTTTCTTTTAAACTTTACTGGCTACGAGGTAACAAAATTATTGGCTCTTATAAATAGTTTTTTGTAGGTTTTCCCATAGATTTTTTTTTTTAAATTTGCTTTGGGTGAAAACCCACATAAAAACTTGTTTGCTCTGTCATTTATATTACTATCAACATGAATTATACATTTATTTTTATTTTTTTAATATACACAATCCCACTATTGAAATAAATATAATTGATGCACCTAGTATAAAAACAATGTGGTAAAGAGATGGAATTGTTGTTCCAAGAAACAATCTTGTTATCATCCAGAAAACTATGTTAGGTGCAAAAGCTGTCAAAGTATTGCTCAAAATTGTTACCGTCAAGCATACCAATAAGGAAAATTTTCTTCCGAATCTAAAAGATACAAAATACAATATACAAAATTACATATAATTTTCAGATAGTATGGCTAAAAGGTGTACCTGTCATTAATTAATCCAAAACAGAAAATTCCCAAAGGTCCACCCATATTTAAAAATGAAAGACCCACCGTTGGATAAATACTCTTATTGCATACAAGATCAAACTGAAAATGTATTATTTATTTGTAGGTTTTATTATTCACATAAACTATAGCCATTTGTTAAAAATGTATTTACATCCATGGCAACTGATGAAGGGACTTCAGTTGTATTATATTCCCAACCATCTATGCACATTTCCACAGGCCATGAGGCATTCGGAAGACCAATATTTTCTTTTATAATTTCTGTCCAATTTACTTTGTACCTCCAGCATTTCTCATAATTGTTGTATCCTTCCTTTTAACCAAATGAAAACATTAATCGTAAGGTTCATACATATTATCCATTTTACAAGTAGTAAAATACCGCTAGCGGGATAGATAACATTCTCCTTTTTTCTGAATCATTCAAAAGGAGCTCTAACTCAGGCACTCGGCACCAATGGTTAGGTACATCAGACATAAATATTTGATTAAAAGTTGTGAAACAACTAGGTATTAAAATAGGTAATAGGATAGCCCATAGCAATATCTTTTGGAATCTACCATATTCACCAATATGAGGGTAATAATCATCTATGTCTTTCATGACCTCCCTAAACATGTAAAAACAAACTAAAAACAGACGTAAATGTTATCTTAATTAATTATATTTTCAATAGGTCTCGCTTTTTCATATCTTAAAGTATAATACATTAATACAACCAATTATGACTAAATATAAGCTAAATATATAAAGTTAAGCTTAATTCAAATAGGAAAGAATCAAACCTATTTTCTTTTTTGCTTGTAATTTTGTCTGTAACTTGATCACACAATTTTCAATGTATTTATTTCTCTCTCAGAGATGCTTCAGCACTTCACCATCTTCATTGGGTTCCCAACTAAGCTGCAAGCAAATTTTCAACACCTTCATGGACCCAAAGGGGAAAAAATCTTTTCATATGCATAACAAATAATGGAAAAGAATCAATTAGATAAAATGAAATTTACTTTTTAAACATTTGTATATTTTTTTGGTTACCAAATCGTTAACAAAGTAGTTCAATTAATAATATAGCAAAAACTTACTTGTTTCTTTTTTGCCCGGATGAGTTTTGGATTTTTGCCATTCCAAGACGTTACATCAAAATCTCAAAATGTAGAACCAAGTTGGACAGACAAAACCAGTAAGAATAGACAATACCAGGACAATCAAGCTGCGTTTCACAATTCGATCAATGTCATGTCATTAAAAAAAAAATCTTACACCCAAAATGTAATCCAAGTAGAAAACAATGTGCTTAATGAACTCACCTTTTTTTTGAACTGTGAATAGCAAGGAAACTAGGAAGATATTGCATCATCATGATGCTGTTATCTTTATTTTCTTACAATTTGTTTGATGGTCATTGCCTAATTAAATATTTACATAATTTTGCTAATCTAAACCAAATAAATCTCTTTGAACATCATTCATCTTTATGATGAAACAACACAGTATGCTAATATTAACAAAATAAAACAAAGTGAAATCATCTTGAATTTTGTATGATTAAATTCAAAGTTTGAGGCAAAACACGTGTATATTAAAAGAAAATTAAATGGTTAGATGGCTCAGGTAAAACAACTGTAATTTAGCCAGTACCGATCATTTTATAATGCCTTGCTGGGTTGATTAGGGATGGACAAATAAATCTTGACATAAAAATATTTAGTTTAAAAATTGTCTATGTGCGATGCTGACCTATTCAGAGTTGTGTCTTAATAGACTTTTTGAGGACTGAAGTTTTTGGAATGCTTCCACAATTAAGATTTTAATATCCAGAACTTCTCTGCACTTCTAATTCAAAAATGCTGCAATCTTTCATTGATCATATTTTTTAGCGTGTTCGCCAAATCAAGAGGTTTGGACGCGTCCATACCTTGCCTTATTGGAATGCAATTCGTGTCCACAAGAAACCACAATCACAGTTGAGAGGGTGCAGATAAGATAGGTAGAGCATCTCAAAAATAAAACCACTTGTATTATTTCTTTAATTACTATAATATTGAAAATTTAACATTTTTAAGCAATTAATTTTCTAAACTTTGTACAATTGCAATGAAAATTGTAAAAAATATTTTATAAACTAACTACTTGGCTATTAAATTGAAAGATCATTTTAAAACCAATATGTTAACTTCATGCTACCATAAGAATCCAATGGCGTCTCCATAATGCTAGCTTGTCTCACTAATTTTGGTACTGTATGCTGTCTTGTAATAGGAGTCGTTTCCGATAATGAACTAGTAGGTAACAACGCAATGTCTGTATTTTTATCCAAGTCATCATACACTTTTGATTCTTCAGGCCTAAGGAAAAAAGAAGCTTTAAGTTGGTTTAAAAATTCAGGCTTAAAAGTATAAGACCTGGGAGGGATGCAACTACAGCAGTCCTTGATAGACCACTCTTTTCCAAATTCTTCACCTTCTTCAACTGTTTGAGGTAAGCTGTGGTGGAGAGTTTCTGGTAATCTTAATGATGAAATTCCGCCAATTATGGAAACAACACCTAGAATCACTAATGGAAGAACCATAGATTCAGAACCCTAAAATGAAATAAGTAAAAACTATTCTTTTTGTTCTGTTTTTCCTATATCAACACATTTTTGAACATGTTAGTGTTCTTACCAGATGAGTTATAAAAGGTATGATTGCCAGTCCAAGGCCACTTATGTATGCAGCGGTCCCAATACCAATACCACGTACTTCTGTTGGAAAGAGTTCTCCAGCAAAAGGGTAAATAATTAAGAATGATGCAGATATTGCAAACTTTGACACGAGAAATAAAACTAATATCAACAAAACAGCATCTAAAAAATAAATGTTTAATAAAATACATACAAATGATAATAATATGAAATACAATTTTACCTGAAGGCAAAAGGACAGTTATAATGGATAAAATTCCGCTTAGAATCATTGAAACTGCTAATGGCCATCGTCTTCCCCATCGATCCATAACAAACCAAATTAATAAATAACTTGGAATCTCAACAAGGGAAGACAGAAGAAAACTTAAGTATGGGTTACTGCCAAGTGCAGGCCCGTAATAACTTAATCCAACATAAACCATCTCATTGGCAAACCTATTTAAAAAGTTTCATTTTTTTAAATACTTCTACACTATGCACACTATTCAATGTAAAATAATTCTATTACCAATTTAAAGAAATAAGTAGAGTTTTAAGTCTCATGTTGGATGTCCTAAAAAGGGCCTGAATTCCAGGTCCCATTTTATGTTTTTCTTTCTTGGTTTCTAGGAAAGAAATGTTCTCCTACATGCAATAAAATGGTTTAAATTATTTTCTAATTATAGTAAAATTTTACCTAAAAGAACCTACATACTTTAAGTTTCTGTTTAACACTTGGAGGAAAATCTTTTTTATTAATTCTTGCAAGCTTTTCCAATATTTTCAAAGCTTCTTTAAACTGTCCTCTTGCGATCAACCATCTCGGTGACTCAGGAAGGAAACTATAAGAGTTCAACTTTAAAACATGCAACGGGTAGATATACTAATTAAATGTACTTGCCACCAGTAAATGTAATAAAGGACAAATGGTGCAGAAGTTGCTATAGAAAGTACTCTCCATTCTCGCAACATGTAAGTCACACCTGACAATATTATCAAGCCAAAAGTGTAAAATAGACATGTCATTACAGTAACAAAAGACCTGTAATTTGGCCCGACCAATTCAAGAGCTGAAATTTTTTATAGTTAAGTTCCCATACTTTCAAAGCAAGGAAATAATGAAAAATTTAATTGACAAGACACTCACATATAATAAAAGGTATCTGATAAACAGCTGGGACTGTAAAACCAACTATTAATCTAGAAACTGCCCAAAACCAAAAATTGGGAGCTACTGCTGTAAGCAGATTACCAACAATTCCAATAGTTAAACAAATAAAAAATGAAATTCTCCTTCCACATCTAAAAATACATTTTTTTAAATTTATATTAAAAATGTATATTTAAAATATGAAATACATGCCTATCATTGATTACACCAAACATATAAACGCCAAAAGGTCCACCTAGGTTTAAACCCACTAATCCAAGAGTTGGGTAGATATTTTTGTTGCAGACTAAGTCGAACTTAGTATAAAAACAATTTACAAAAAAGGACAAGTTAAAAATAATATTTAAAAACATTAGTACTAGCATATTATTAGAGCGAGTAAAAGATTTACTTAATGTCTCCTTGAAATTTGATTCACAAAAAATGTACTGCCGATTTGTGGAGCAATTCATCTTTATGGAAATTAAGGAAACATAATTTTTTGGCAGATGTGGTAGTCGGTTGAAAGAACCTTTCTCAACATTATAGGCTTGCATTGCCAATTTAAATTTTTTCAAAGCCTATCAAATACAAACTGAACATAAAATGGTGACAAAATGATTTTATATAGTAAATCATCAAATTGATATTTTTTATACATATTTTTGGAGAAGGCAGAGGGATCAAAAAATTTCATGTAAAGTAGGGTAATCAAACCCACAACTGAGGTCTGTCAAGAGTCTGAGCCCTAACCACTTGGTTACTGCGACCCACCTAGTAATCACAATTTTATTGCAAGACAATGGGAAATAAATACAATTAGCATTGATTTAGGCATTTTTTGGCATCAAAATATGAAAATAATACTGATATTAATTAGCTCTTAAGGATTGTTAGCTGTATATTATTTTAATAAAACATCCAGCAGCAATATTGAAACAAATAATTAAATGGAATCAGGCCTGTCTATCCTCACTGGTCTGTCAGACCGTTGCTTGCATTTACCATCATCAATGTTCGATATGGGAAAACGGGAGATGAGATTGAACGAAATACGAAGACAGGCAAACCAAATATGATTGGTAATGACCAAATTATGGATCCATTACCCTAGACCACATGGAAAAATTTCAGAATTTAAAACTGTAAAATCAATACTTACATCGATTACAATGGAAGAACGAATTTCTGTCAAGTTGTACTCCCACCCATCTAGGCATGATTCGACAGGCCACAATGGGTCAATTGTAAAATTATCGAAATTTGGATATATTTCTACCATTTCAGACCAGTTAACTGCATATCGAAGGCAACTGTGGTATGTATCATTTCCTTCATACTATAAAAACGAACAGAATTAAAAATTTAAAATATTAATACATTTTAATAATACTACAAAAAAATTACCAAAGGAATCGCAATTTCACGTCTTTCCTGTGGATCTATAACATAATTTTCAAGTTGTGGAATTCTACACCAATGTTTTGGCGAATCAGCCATAAAGAGTTGATTAAATGCTGAGAAACTGCATGGTATGCATGCTGGAAGAACTATAAGCCATATTAACAGTTTTTGGTAGAGGCCAAACTCTCCAATCTGAGGTAGAAGTTCATCCAGGTCAATGCCTTCCTGTTTGATGAAATAGAAGAAAAAACAAACTCATGGGAATGTACACTTTGATTACATATTTGTAATAAATTCAAAATACATAATAAATGTGATTGCGTTAATTTAGTGAATAACATATTATGCACAAAAATGGATGAAGACAATCAAATTAGTATTTTCATATTAACAAAAACTAAACCCTCATACATCCAGTTATCCGGTGGTTTTGTCTAATTTTCTAATCAAGTGAATGTGTAAGCAGATTAAGAACAAATTTATTTTTTGGGAGGATCAAAAAAAATTCTCTCATCATCATTTTTCCACATAGGCCACTTATGTATGCAGTATGGCTGAAATGTCTGAAAGCAATACAGAATGTCTGAAATGACTGGAAATGTTTAATGGCCGAACTGTCTGAAATGCAAAAATATAAATTTCAAATTAGTATAGCAACAAAGGTCCAAATTTATTAAGCACTTTGGACATCTGACAACAGATTTCTACTTCAGAAAGCTTGTTGAAAAGTCCATGGTTTCTACAGGAGCGTGCAAATACTTAGTGAGTAAATTTGCAAAAAAAAAAAAAAACCAAACAAGCTGTGGTTTAAAAAAAAAAATTAAAGCTTGAAACAAAAATCTGTTAAAAGCATTAAAAAAAAGCTTGAAAAACCAAAATAATGTTGTTAATCGAAATTTGCATTTCATTGAAAATTCAACCAATAATACTTTTTTGCTAAGCTGGCTGAAACCCAATATGTGTTAGCTTTGTGAGATTTTACCACACAACGTTATTGCTTTTACAGCTAGCTTCCATAATCAATAGGGAATCGTGCTTTTATAATATATACGAAACTTAAATTATGCTAGTACTGAAGTGCATCACAATTTATCGTTTTATATATATATACTTAATATAATTTTTTTCTGTTATGTATTTTTATTATTATATTAGTTAACACTGGATTAAAATTTAATCTACCACTAAAGGATTTTCCAGTGTTTTCGTGAATTTTCTTTCAAACCTGATGATAATTACATAGATTTTTATTAAAAATCATTAATTTCTGATCTTATTTAATTACTTTAAATTAAAATAAAATCTACTTTATGCAATATAGCAATAAAAATACATATATATATAGTATGAAATAAACAAGAGAGACCAATACGAGTGTCCAGTTTTTGTCCTTGAGTATATTTACAAATATACATATATTTTATAAAGTGCTTAACTTTCTGCATTTTATTATAACTAGTGATGATTACTATTTAACCTTTTACTACCAACTGAAACGCCTATATCACTGTCAAAATTAAGTTTTGCCGTAAAATTCAATTATGATTTTCAAAAATTATAAATATATTTATTTAACCCCTGATAATGCGTTTTCTGTGTACATTAATGTGTTTTTTTAGTGGCATATTATGATTTAAGTGTTGAGTAGCGTCCAGGAATAAAGTTTAGAAAAACATCTTTTTCATTTCTTACCGCGTCTCCAACCCCTGCCATATAAAAACAGCATATTCACAATTTTTTTTACACAAAACCATTATGGCTCCACAAGAATAGCTTCACTATATACGAATAGGAAATACTTGGTTCAAAATTTATATTTACAAGTGAATTGCATTTTTACCCAATCAATTTAAGTTCTGAAATTCACCCAGTCCCTGAAGATGAATAAAGATTGAACAGCCAAAAAACAAAGAAAAAGGATTTTTTCTTAATTCTTTATCCCTGACGATTTCAACAGATGTATTAATTTATTAAACATATCCCCATTTAAAATCTTTGGTATTTTTCATTTAGTGTGCCTTGTATAGAGAAAAGCTTCCTTGATATTAATGTAACTTATTTCATTATAACATTTCTGAAGTGTATTAATGATACATAGAAAAAAGGAGGGAAAAGGCAAAAAAAAAATCTCTATAATGCTTTTAATCAAGGAAATGATTGAATAAAGTAATTGAATACTTTTGCAATAGAACATGTATTTTTAGGTTTTTCAATTGAGAATGGTTTGAAATAATGAAATAAAAATTATTACTTACATTTTCACGGTCTCTTAACGTTTTTATAGAGTGTTGTTTGTTAGCCATCACAATACTGAAGCCATACTAACACATTGATCCATTCACATAACTCTACTACTAAATAATAAAACAACTGATATTTCCTTACATATTTCTTTATATTTGTTTAGCCGATACATTTTGCAATACCCCATAAATGAAAAAAAAAATATTGATACAATTTAAGACGAACAAAAGATAATCTACTCTAACGGCTATATTTGTTAAATAAATAAAAAAAAAAAAAAAAAAAAAAAAAAAAAAAAGAAAACAGATCATGTTTATAATCCTAGGATACAGGAATGGTTTTATGATGTTTAAATTAAATCTAAAAACAGTATAACTTGTAATTTAATTAGTTTTGTTTGAAACTAATAGGTAAGTAAAATAGAACAACTTACAAATTTCAATAGCTTTTCAATTTTATTTTGACTTAAAAAGCATGGGCAAAAAGGAGCAGTAGTACAAGCAATAAGGATTGAAAAATAGGAAGCCAAGGGTGCTGCTATAATAATGTTTTGACAAGCTTCTGGGATCAGCAATGGCACAGTATCACTCATACTACACACTAGATTCACACTTTAACATTCACACACACATTCAACAAAACAACCGAATCCTCAGTCATAACAATAGTCATTAATAACAGACAAAATACATTTGTACAAAAGTTTTTAGCAAACATACTCACAAACGCTCATTGATACAATGCATAATATATATATACTTCCATACCGTTGGAAGTGTTTTTTTGTTGTTTTTTGTTTATTTAAAATTAAATCTATACAATATATATAACTACACTTCGGCAGGCATGAGATTCGCATACATTCGAGGGACAATGATTATCACACAGTCCGGAATAATAAAGAGAGAAGTGCGACACGTTGACAGGCAACATCCTGAAATGAATGCACACACTTCACAATCACAGTTAAATTGAAATAGTTTACAAAACTCTTTTCACAGACACACAAATGTCTTGCTCAAGACTGCCTTGTACCTTAATTACTATTTATTGTGTTTTCATTTCACATATCAAAAAACATAAACAATAAAACATTTGATTGGAGGAACTGCTCTTCTTATTTTGTTTAGGCGATTGTATATAAATTTTTTTCCATTAAAAATAGCATCTAATAAATAAAATGCAACAGTTTTAACAGGATGTTTCATCCTAGTTTAAAACTGTGAAAATTGATTACATCTAATTTTTTGATTGTTTAGTTTTAAGGAAGATTACAAGTCTTTTTAGAATGGATAAAATGAAACATTTCACAAAACCATCGCATTATAATACACATTGTTTAACTATTTTTGTTTTACTTTCAAGTAATGATTTGTACTAGCAAATTTAATATTACAAATTTATATATTTATTTTAAAAAAAAGTTATCAGAATAATGTCTTTTATAATTTGAGACAATGCTGAGCTATAAGTCTTAAATTAGATAATTTTTTTTATTTTGAATAAAAAATTATCATTGCTAGTACAAAACAAACACTTAAAATAACCTAAAAATTACTTCTGAACGAATACTTTTTCTGCTAATTCTAATTTAGTTTTTAACATGACAAGACAACCTGAGCTTTTAACATTTCTCATATAAAATTATTATCAAGGCACTTCATTCAAATTTATTTTCAGTTCAGATACAAATAGTGAAGTACCTTAAAAAAATATAAAAAAAAAACAAAACAAAAATAATAAAAATGATAATAAAATAAAAAAGCACTTCTCAGCTCTCTTTAGCAACCGTCATGCTTTTCCCGTTACATTTGGAATCTTAGTAAAATGAATATAAAGATGATTTTTTAAATAAAAATAAAAGGGGATAAATGTGTTTTCAGTTGAAAATAGATGTGCCTGGTTGAGGGCCCCTCAGAAAAAATCACAGCATAGTTCATACACGCTCAGTCTCCTCGCTCACAAATTATTATTAATTAATTTTTGTTTAAGTCTCTCACAGTCAACATATAATAATTAATATCACTGCACACGTTCGGAGAAACACTTGCACTTTCAGCCTCTCACCCCTCAGGGATAAATCAGCTCCCTTCTCCAATCAGCTCCAATCTCACTTTGGGGTGCGCAATTTTCCAGAAGATAACCAAAAAGAAGGATTATGATGGTTGGCCTTGAATCCCTATTGTCTAAATTCAATCTGCAAAGAATGGAAAAAGTACACTCAGTTTTTCTTCATGACCATTTAAATTTTAAAGTGAAATTAAATAATGTAATTGAACATTATTCACTTAAATGTTGGGAAGGAGATTCAATTGCTAAATAAATACTTTATCTGCTAGCAATTTTTAATTTATATATCAATTAATTTAAAAAAGTAAGTAAATACAATCATGCAAATTGGTTTAAATTTTAACACACAAAACTTTTCCAATAATTATGTTTTAAAGAAACAGCCACTTTGTTAACAAACTGTCAACATTTTAATCTATTAGGCCAGTATCATATTATTGACTCCGACCAAAATCGTTTTTGAAGTTTTGGTTATCTTAATTGGAAAAAATCATTTTACTTAATCATTCATAAAAAAATAAAATATACAACATTTGGAAAGGAACTAGACGTTGATGTTACTAAATCTTATCTTTGACTTTCTTATAAGCGCATTAATCTAGAGTCTGTTTGTTAGTGATCTACGATTTTTGATCTTCAGTGTTTTAGCAACTTAAAAAGAGAGTAGTAATTTTTTTTTTTAATAGGGCGAGTAAAAACACTTATGTAATTGTAGAAATACAACATTATTGGATAAGAAAATTTACTGCCATGGTGAAACCTATCTTAATAAGAGACCTCCAGTGGGTTTTATTAAAATTTTTTAAGTGGTGATCAATTCAGCAGGTTTGGGGTGCTGATGAACTGGTGAAGGTGTTAATCTTATGCTCATTGATCCCCTTAAAAGGGTAAGGTTCGAACCCAACATATTTACAAATGGGGTCATTGTCTATTAAATTGGCATTGCCACAAATCAAGGAAATTTCTACGCTAACGGTCAAAGCTGAACAACACCTGGATACAAAAGCTTCAACACATCAAGATAATTATTAGAATGAAATCAGTCTGCCCCCTCAGATTGTTGAATTTTTTAAGCCATTGACAAGCAAGTGTTCTAGAAAGTCTTTCTACCAAACTAAGCTCTTTTTGAGACAAATATTACAGCAATGCATGTAAAAGTTTGGAGAAAAGAATACCAGATCTTAAATGAAAAGAATTTAGTTGCCAACAACATACAAACAAAAACTAAAATGAAAGATATCAAGCTTCTCCTGACCCACTCTATAATCCTGCCATTACTCACGTTTTGGAGGGAGTAGCTAGGCGTGGTACGCTATACTTCAATCACTTATAATATGGTAATGTTTAATTTAATAACAACCTTAACTATTTTTACTCATCCTAATAATGTAATTTTTTTTTTTTTTGGGGGGGGGGGGGTTTGAGCTGAAATTTTGCATAACAAAATAAAATTAGTGTCATTATTTAATTTTACCTCAAGAGATGCCATACATTATTTTACCTTTTTTAAAGTATTCAAACCAAACATTCACTCAACTCTTTTTGTAGATTTCTAAAAGAGACATGCTCATTCTTATAAAATATAAATTCAACCAGTAAAAAATAAATAATAAATAAAAACGTTTTGTTTTGTTTTATTGGTTTTACTGAGTCTTTGATGAATCCAAAAATATTGGCATTAACAGGAGTACTATTACACTTGTTATCTTTAGAAGGGGATTTCACACAATCACAAACTTCATCTTCAAGTTTTCACACTTAGTGTACTATCATTCACAGTAAGTGAAGAATAGGAGGGCAGGGGTTAAAAATTGTTTGCTTTCTTGCTAATCTGGACTTTCAATAAGCGGGTGGGAGGGATAAGGGTTAACAGGATCCTGAAAGTTATTTTCTGGAATTTCTTCCGACCTGTTAGAACATTTAATTAATTTATTCCATGTGTCTTGCAACCTAATAGAATAGTTTTGGTCTGTGAGCTGTTGAAATGTACTCTTAATGGTGCTGAAAAAAATTGATCCTCCAGCTAATTTGTTATTCATGGTCCAAATAAATATCTGTGAAATGATGACATTTAATAATGTATTTTATTATTTAATATGATATTAATTGGGCAATAGTAGAAAGTATATACATAGTTAAGTTTTTGCTACAGAAGATGAGTGTTACGTAGTTTGTTATAGTCTAAATCAGGGATCGGCAAACTTTTTTAGAAAAGAGCCACACCATAAACCAACTCTGGTTCAACAGCCCCCCCTATTTCTTTAAATTTAAGCCAGTTCCCTTAAGTAAAGCTAATTTCAAACCAATTTTGACTGAACCGATATGTTTATAATTAATTCAGCTTCCAATTTACTATGAAAATCAGAATGCCTGTGTAGGTTAAAAGTTTATGATAGGAGATAAAAATAAATTGCGAGATTGGTAGAAACTCAGATACTTACAAAAACTTTTGTTTGAATGATTTTTAGTACAATTATTTAATTTCTCTTTTCTTTTTTTTAAATTAAAACACTGTTCTTTAACATTCCTTGTAAAGAAAAGAAAAGAAAAAAGAACAAAAACAAGGAAACAGAGAAAAATAATTTATTAATACTTTTTGGAGGGCACAAGTATGTAAGCCTAGCTTTAGGATCTATTACCTATATTTTGTTATACAACCCCTCCCTCCCCATTAATTTACTATTTTTATGTAAAAAATAAATTAAATTAAATAATTGTAAATAATAAATAAAATTGCAAGTAATAGTTTGCCGACCCCTGGTCCAAATAAAGAGCCATTAAAGACAATATAGAAGATTGTAAGAACGAAATGTACTTATAATCAACCTGTGTAGAGATTAATGTGCCAATTATTAGTTTTCAACATACGAAAAAGGAAGACTTTGGAAATTATAAGGGTAAAACATCAGCTAGTATCTTGCTCCAAATAAATGTGAGAATATACATGTCCAGAAAAATTATTAAGGTGTGATGAATATGTAGGTAGATTCACTTTTTACAAATGATGGTGATAAATGGTTTAGTGTCATACATTATATGTGCATATAACAACATTTTTAATATAAACATGTGTATAAATATATACATACGTACATTATACGCACATAGCGTAGCTAAATTTCATATTAATTTTAATATAGTAATAGTCTAATTAATATTTATTTTTATCTTTTAAAAGTAAGGAAAAAATCTAAATAAAATGGAATCAATCGTGATCTGTACTACCCACCACAGAATATTTTTTCCCAATACTTTATTTTCATTATGTACAATAATTACAGACCAGAACCTGTTTTTTTAAGTTGGAATCAAAATATTTTATTTAATTCTTCTTCTTTTAAATATATAAATTCTAACTCAGTACAAATAATTCAGAAAAATACAATTTTCTTAATTTGTACCAGTGCATTCCCTGCAGTAATATTCAACTTATTAACTACAGATAAACACAAAGCAATTGAGTGATGTATATACATACACATATTAGACAGCAAACATGCAAACATGTTTTATGATTTTATTTAAAATGAAAAAAATGTTCAAAACAAATCAAATGATATAATATTGCAAGCAGATAAGGTTAAATTATAAAACATTTTGAAAAGAAAAGGTGTTTAAACAAAAAAAAATCAAACTTACCAGCTAGAGTTTTCTTGTTTGTGTTTGCGAAGCTCCTTTATTGCCCAATTACACATACTTTTGGTGCTGGGTTGGGTTGACTTTTTCCCCTGAGTGAGCATAGTTTTAATCGGCTCGACATCCAGAAGTGGTACCATTTTTGCACCAAAAACCCCACACAAATCCCTATGTGTAACAATATTTATTTTAAATTTAAATTATTGTTATTACACAAGTTTTACATAAAATTTTCTTACCCGATAAGGCCAGCACATGCGGAAATGTTCTTATCATTTTTATTGTTATCTGAAGCGATGATAACAAGGGTTTTAACCATTATAGGAATGAATCTTTCCAACAAAGCGACATCAGGGTTTAAGATGTTAGGATCGTCTCCTTTGAGACCTTGTATAATACCACTGAAACCTTCCACTACACCTTCACGAAGATTATTAAGCCATTCGATTGTATCATAATCACACTAAAACAAATTAAAGCAAAAATTAGTACATACATAAAAGTTTTTTTTATAATATTGAAAATACCTTATCAAGTCTGATCTCTGAAGCTTGTGCCAGTGTGTGAAAGGTTATATCAAGATATTTTTTAAATTCAGGCCCAATACTCATAGCGATGTCACCAAAGACTGACAGAATCTCTGGTTTCACAGATTTGTGCACATTTGCATCCTAAATGGAAAGCAGTAATATAAATATCTCTTTTTGTATAAAATTCATGTCTATAAACTGTTGAGGTCAAAATATACGAAACATTGATAACTCACCCCTAGATTCTCAAGCAAAAGTGTCATAATTTCATCACAATATGGGAGAAGTTTGCTTTTCACTGATCTGCATATATCGCCAGTAAGGCCAACAGCAGCGCAGCAAACCTAAGACAATATTTGTGTGAAGTAAGGTTTAAAAGTACCAACCAAATAACCCAAAACTGTTCATGATATTACCTGATATTCAACATGATTTTTCAAGCCCATAAATAAAAATGGTTTAAATGTCGGCATATAAGTTATGAACCCTTCCCCAAGAACTTGTACCAATGTTGAGACAGTCATCAAAGCATCTTCTTGAACAGAACCAAATTTAATAGAGTTTGAATTAAACACGAGTAATAATGCGTTCATTATAGCATCAGATATTTTAGGTGCATCTTCCAGGGTCATCTTGCGAAGAACACTCTGAAAAATAAAAATCAATTAATCAACTTTGTCAAAATGAATTGGCAATTGACGCACCTGGAGTGTAGCACAAAGAAGGCTTTGTAAATCATTAAACTGAGCTCTATCAGAATGTGACTGAATTTGTTGTTCCATGGCCAGCACTTGATTCAGCCTTTCCAAAATTACCATTGTAGTTTTTTGTACTGTTACATAGCAATCTTTGGGTGAGTTCTTTATCATTTCCATCAAAGCTTCGTATGCTGCTGATCTCAAATTGGCTTGGGCACCATCTACTCTATCAGTAGTCTCAAGTAGTTTGTGCACAATAAATTCAAAATAAGGTGACAACATGTATGTTTCGGGTTGGTCTGGTTTGATGCTCTCTGCTTTCTCATAGATAGCTTCAGCCAAGCCGTTAAAGGCCCAACACACATTTGCAGCAACACGAGGCTCCGCCTAAAAATTTGTTATTGTTACACAAGTCAATACATACAAAATTAGGAGGAAAAAGTAGTAAAAGCAATAACTTACATTTAATCCACTTAAAAGTGCTTCTAAAAGGGGTTTCAAGTATGTTTCGTTAGCAGCTGCTTCAGGGACTATTTCACAGATTCTTCCCAATGCCCAGGCAGCGGTGTCCCTCACAGTTACGGAAGTGTCATACATCAGCTCGATGAGAGTCGGCATTGCTTGTTCGACAAAGGGTTGAATTGTATGTGGCTCTAAACCTCCAAGAATTGAACCGAAAGCCATGAGTGCAGCATCTCTGTATCTCCAATCAGAGCTTTTGATATTATCATGTACAAAAGGAAGTACGTATTGGACTATGCTGTCTTCACAACACGAAGCCAATAACATGAGGCACACTCCAGCTGCTTTGCTCGGATTCCAGTCATCTTCATCATCGAATTCTTCTTGTTTGGTCAATTTTGAGAGGACGACGGGCACAAGAAACTGTAGCGCTCCTTTGGCATAAAACCTCGATGTCTCTTTTGGAGGTTTCCCTAGCTCAGAAGCTTCATTTTCTTCAACGGCCAAATCAACTTCTTCATCACTCACGTTCGACCAGAATTCGATACCTTGTAATGCCACTTCGTTGATGTCGGATTTCATGGCTTCTAATGTTATTGGAAATAACGCTTGGGCCATGTAGGGTTCCATGTATTGATAATACAGGGACATTATTTTTACTAGACACTGAAGAGCAGCAACTCTAACTTGAGTGTCGGGTGACTGGGTTGCTTCGCAAACAACTTCCATGATGTAGTTCCTTTCAACTTCTTCTTTGAAATTTGCTTTTGTAAATTCCAAAGAATTTAAGAGAGCAGTTGTAGCAGCAAGACGAACATGATTGCTTGGCTCTGTGGACCTCATTCCATGTATGATAGCTGTAAGAATTTCATTCGACTGGCTTACAAGAGCTTCTTGTTCAATCCCTTCACAGATGTAACCAATGGTCTCGAGGGTTGCTTCTTTTGTCATTTCAGTACTGTTGATGTTGATAACATTTGCTGATAATACTGATATGAGATCGGGCCATTGTTGATGTGGGATTTCTGCAATTGCGACACAAGCAACACATTGGGCTGCAGAACTTGGCCGTGTACTTTCAGTTCCAAGAGCTCCAAGTATCTAAAATTAGTCAATATTATGAAACCATAACATAATATGCCATTAAAATTACCTATAAAATTAAAAATCTTACGTTTTTCTTAATATAATGTCGTGTTTCTTCGGGAAAAGACAGCCACCTTTGTTGAAATTGTTCTCTGATCTTTGGGTCCTTTGAAGTAAGGTTGTTTTTGAGTTGTAAGCCTGCTGCCATTCTGGCAACTTGGCTATTTGCTCCATGAAGTAATACATCGGAAAGAGTTTTTAGAAATTCAGGCTGAAAGTTGATATTATTTTTACAAAACTTCTCGTCTTTAAAATAAAAATGACAGATAAAACCACTGTAAATAAAAATATATTAACATTTTCTTTAATGGATGAAATTACTCACCAAATTTGTCTGTGCAGCTTGTTCAAGGTAGTTTTGTGCTGTTTCTAATTCATGTTTGTCTGCAAAATAAAACAGTTATTTGATTAATTTCATGTAACAAAAAACATTTTCATTTTTCAAACATTTCGTAAGACAACTGGGAATCCAATTTAAAAAAAAAAAAAATTTACTTTTTGCACGGTTTTATTATTGTAAATAATAAACTATCGTGAAAGATAATATCATCAAGAAACACTTAAGATTGATGAAAGCATATTTTGACACTAAAATAATTAAAACTGGGGGGGTGCTGTTTTTAACTTAACTTACACATGCAATGTACCTAGTTATAAATAAATTTTATCTATACAACTGAAAACAATGATTTTTGTATTTATTGGCCATCCATTAAAAAAAAATTATAATAACGCATTAAGAATGTGTTGCATACTTCACCCTCAGGATAAAATGAGATTGTTTAAACATATTCTTAAAATAAAAATGAACGAAAGCATGGATCTTTTTGTTTTCGCCAACTGCAAATGAACCGCCCAGAAGTTTCTTGCTAACTAATAAATTCAGGATTTTGTCCTAGGCCTGAGCGATCCGAAACATGCGTTAGATGTATGGGAAAAGCATACAATGGCTAGAATGCGATCCCAACCACAACTTGTTCAGGCACTTGTACTTAGTACTACCGGCAATAAAAATTATCTTTTGGAAAGATTGTACTTTTACCAAGTGTGAGCAAAAGCCATTGTTTTATAAGGGGGAAGCCTTGGCATTCTAAGTAGTCAAGCTGAGGCTCCATTTGTCTATGTAATTGTTCTTTTCAATAAAGAACAGTAAATTTGTGATCCTACACAAACCGGGAATATTTTGAGACAGATAGTCCCACTATTTTAATTGAATTATATTTAATTATTAGGCAAACACTTGCACCTTTTATGAAACATGTTAAGCAAGTTTGTTTTCTCATGGTAATCAAAACTCAACTAATCTATTGATAGATCCAAGAGGACAACAAAAGCCATCGATTTCCATGAACAAGTCTACATTCCATCCGAGTAGACAAGACCCACTCAATTTGTCTATTTAATCACCCTTCTTCAAATAGATAACATACTTTTACACCTGCATAAGCCTTGAATATTTCTACAAACTTTCAATCATACTAGTATTTTGTATGCACAAGTACTTGCACTATTGATGACTCATGGTAGCCAAAACTCAACTGATCTATTGAGGAAAAAAATGTACTTTAACTGAATGTGCAACAAAATAAAATGATTTACAAGAAGAAGTCTACTTTCCATCCAAGTAGTCAAGACCATACTTGTGAACTTGAAACCTTGAATACTTCAAGAAACATAGTCATACAAGTATTTTGTACGAACAAGTACTTGCACTACTGATGACTCATGGTAGTCAAAACTCAACTAATCCATTGGAAAAATTGTACTATAACCAAATGTGCAGCAAAAGCCATTGATTTACAAGAACAAGTCTACATTCCCTCCAAGTAGACAAGACCCACGCAATTCGTCTATTTAATTGTCCTTCTTCAAATAGGTCAGCACATTTGGGAACCTATATAATCCTTGAATATTTCCAGAAACATTTCATACCAGCGTTTTGTATTAACAAGTACTTGCGCTATTTTTGATTCATGGTAGTCAAAACTCAACCAAACTATACAAAACATTGTACTTTTCCATGAGTGTAACAAAAGCCATTGTTTTACAAGAATAGGTCTTGGGACTCCAAGTAGTCAAAGCTCTCAGTTTGTCTATTTAATTCGGCATATTTGTGTTCCTATAAGTCATAGGGATTATTCAAGGGTGTTATATTTATAAACGATGCGATGAATCATGTTTCACTCTTGCAGTTGGATAACTTTCATAAAGCGATTGGAATTCCAAGGAAAAAGAGAAATCTCATATGCAATACGAGGGAAGAAAACGTGGTTTCTCTATTGTACAATTTACCCGGACTTAAAATATTAAATGTTGAATTGAATAAAATACAGGTCTAAGGTCCAATAATCTTTTAAAAGGATAGATAATGGGATAATATTGAAAACTGATTTTTGAAATAAGGCTAACCTAAAAATGCATATGCTTATTTTCTGGAAACGAGTGAAAAAATATATTTCCAATTTTTATAAAACCGAATGTAAAAAGTGGAGAAAACCTTAAAGGCTAAGGGTAATGGTGTAAATCAGGAGAAATGTCTCTGTGAGGGAGTGTAATAGGGACGAAATGTGAACAGCGACCGTTTGGCGGACTTCAGCCATAGTATTACACAAGGGGGAAAATGACTCTTACGATGTCAAAGCCACCGTCGGTACAACAGGACCGGCCCGTAAAACGTCTAAAAAAGAACCCTTTACGCATTTACCTGGTGAAATTGTCTTCTCCAAGATTTGTATCAAGTGTGCATACGCCTCGCTGTTCATTTTAAGCATCATTTTTGAAGTGCAATACACTCGCAATTTGAATTATTTCGCCGCAGTAGCTCGCCGTACTTGAGACATTAAACCGGCAATCGCCATATGCTTTGAGCCTACAAGGCCAACCCCGGCCACACTTATCCAGAACTGTACGTTTTCACATCCAACCTAACATTTCTTTATAAACGCCACATAAGAATTATAACATTTTTGAAAAATTCTCCGAGATTTTTATTCAATGCTTTATTTTTTCAGAGAGGCTTGTTGGCCGTGAAAGCGAGATGAAATATTCTGTATACCAGTATACACTTATTTCCAGTGTTTCGCAAAAAAAATCATTCACCTTTTTTAATATTAATTTATGTTTTTAAAGTAAAATAAAAAATAATACATGAAACGTTTAATTCTATTGAAAACAATAGTCAATATTGAAAGACATATTATTGGATTTAATGACTAAGATACACCAATAATTAATTAACATAACTTAAATACTTAATATTTCTTTTTTTTCTTTTGGCTAAAAGATTTGCGTGGTTGTTTTAACATTAAAAAATATTTCCAAACCTCTGAAATGATTTTTTTTTAAATCCCGCCAAAGGATATTTCCCGCCTGTAAAATTAACGGTCAACGGTTTCTTTTTTAAATTTTCCCCCTTTTTCGTCGCCTTTTTTGTTTTTACAAGATTCAAATTCAAACACCCAGAGATAGATGCATTATTGCTGCAAACACAGAACACCTACTTAATCAAACAAAAACATTAAATTATTCTCTGAAAATCACCTTAAACTACCTACACCATTTATTCACTGACAGGCAAAAAAATATATAATTAATTATATAATTTTTTTTTTCATTTTCTCGATAAAAGAAAAATCTGCCCTTAATTTGTCTCATTGTTTTATCAAAAAATATTTGTTTACGCTGTTTCAAATAGGGAATATCAATTAGAGTTACCTCTTCACACTTACTTCTTAATCCAAAACAAGGATAAAGGATTTTTCAATGTTTACTTTCTATAATGTAAAATGTTCATTCAGTCTCATTTGAATTCTGAAGCAAAAAACTGTTTAATTTTCATCTTTATTTTTGTTAATTTTAATTTTTAACTTATAAATGCCACTTAGTGAGGTCCATGAGATATGCGGCTATTGCCATCAAAGTTCCATACAAAATGCTTCGAGATGCTGCTACACGTTTACGAGAAACTGGGTTCTACCCCAGAAAGACCCAGAAATGGATGCCGTAGGGTAGCAGAATCACAGAATGACAGTTTTTTTGACTTGAAAATTTTGCTCAACCAGCACTTTACTGTTGTCCAAGTGATTCATCAGCTCCAGGAAGTTCATGGTGTCCAAATATCTAAACGCACTGCTCAAAGAAGATTAAATCAGTATGGACTGATGGCTTTGCCCCGTATGAGAACCAAAATTGACCAGAAAATACATAGTTGCACAACCCCCATTTGCTCAAGAACACAGCCATTGATCTTTGGATGATTGGTCTGCTGTACTGTTTACAGATAAGTGTAGATTTGCTCTATGATCTCCAGTTCGGTGTGAAAGAGTGTGAAGACAGTAAAATGAAAAGTATGAAGCTTGTCATCTTTCCCAGAGTTGACTTTTTCAATGTAGCTCAATGATGGTGTGGGTGAAAATCCCAATGGTGAGTAGCACAGAGTTGGTTGTTGTTCGTGGAGGGCCTTTGATGGCCACTTGCTATATGGATGAAATTTTGGAACATCATGTGTTGCCTAATCTCGATGAAATCAGATGAAATCTTGTTCTAATGCATGATAATACCTGTCCACTTATTGCTTGCACTATATAAACGTACCTTAAACAACCTAACATCAGGGTCTTAGTCTGGCAATCCCATTTTCCAGGCTTGAATCCAAAAGACAAATAAGACCATTTCCATCACTTTCTCATACATTCCATTATCTTCAAAGGACTTTAAGTGGCTTGGTGTTATGGGCTAACTTCCAGCAAAGAGACTGGTATACTTTCGTGTACCGAGGGATCTTCAAAATGTAATTAAGGCAAGAAGAGGAAGTACACGATATTGAAATGTTATTTAAAAATTTAAAACAAATTCTTTCTCTCTGTCTTTTTTTATTTTTCCTTACCAATTTACATTTTTTAAAAGCATCTTTAGACAAAGACTCAATTATAAAACATTAAAAAACGTGAAACTTTGATTAATATAAAAAAATAAGTACAAATCAAGTTATATTACAAGTTGGTGGAATTTTTTGCCTGTCAGTGAATATCGGGTAAATAAATATCTTTCACAATCCAATAAAGATCCAGACCAAACCCAAAAAATAACCCAGCCCCCAAGGCCAACCCCTCCTTGACTACATCCAGAAGTTAAATTTGATTTTATCTTATAAATATGTTAAAACATGAAACCAACCCTACAGATTCAAATAAAAATTCCTTGAACTAAACCAATGTAACAATGATGTTTGGTCATATACACTGATGGTTCCAAAAAATCACGTATGGTAGGTTGTTCTTATGTAATTGATGGTCACCTTTCTATTTTTCATTTACCCTCACTTTTCAGTTCATATAATGCACAAATATTTGCCATTTTAAATAGTTTAGATGGTTCTTCTATCAGTCAACCTAAAATAATTATATTTTCTGATTCTTATACAGTACTTCAAGTGATTCAGAACCCTTTCTCTAAAAATCCATTAGTTCAGAATATTTGGCAAAACTTAAAATAAAAATATTTCTGAACTCTTCTGTTTCCTTTATTTGGATAGAAAGTCATGTCAGGATTAAGGGAAATGAGCTAGCAAAAGCTGCACAAAACACTCATCACTTGTTTTAATAAATCCTGAAGCTATAGTCTTAAATTAACCAATAGTTGGGAAATTCAGTGGAAACGAACCACTTCCAACAAAATACAAAAATAAAAGAGACTGTTAAACCTTGAGAAACATCCTTCCAAACTTCCAGGTGTGTGAAGTCGTACTATGTCGAAGTATAGGGCACACAAATGTGATGCACAGGAAAAATCTATCCCACCGACATGCCTTTGTGGTCATCAATTAGACATATTACACATTTTTGTGCCACCTCCCTTTTGTCTGAATTTGGTTTATTATTAAAAAATCCTATGAACTATAAAAGAAATGTTAGGGAATGAACAGAAAAAAATTGATGAAGTCTTTGAAAGTCTAAACTTAATAACTTACTTTATAAACCTATATAAATTTTTCCAACAAACCACTGGTAGAACAAAGCTGATGATAACTGCTGTTTTTTGCTTTAAAAAAGACAAAAAGGTTTTTTGTTATTTTTTTATGGCTTAGTTATGTAATATGTGTTAGGTTACATAAAATTTCTAGGTGTGATTTGCACAGGCTTGTTTCTGATGTTCTAGTGTTCAATCAACAGTCCTAACATGTCCTAGATAGTTATGAAATGATCCTATTGTTAACTTGTTTACATGCCTTTGTCTTGGAATACATTACCGTTGAATTGAGGACCTATTCTTAAAAAAATTTTCATGTATTGGGCTGTAAAAAATGTCTGTAATAATTCAAAAGAGAGAGCAATATTTATTTAGTGATATTTTAGATACTCTGAAAAGGGATTTTGTAGATATTTTTTTCATCAGTTTCATTCGAGATCTTGCATTTTTTCAAAATGTTTTGCTAATTATTATTTTAATTTCAGAAAGGTAAAAAATGCTCAGTTTGCTAGGAAGATTTATAAGTGGTTTGCTCGGTAAATTGGCACGAAGTACTGTGTAAGAATCTGAAAATTTCAATATGGAAGATGCAGAGGCCCTTAAGATCTCTCCTACAATCATTTCAACGCATCTATACATGGTTTTCAGAGTGATTCTGGGTTTTTATATGCTGAACGGAGAATTTAGTCTACCATATCTCCATGGCCATTTTAAAAACATGATGCATTATCATTTCTACATCTTTTTTTTAAAAAAGGACATTTATCTGTTTGTAAACAATATGAATTTTTCATATTCACAATTGCATGTATGAAAGAAATTAAGCCAGCTGTACATAAATGGCCAACTGAAGAACTTGAGAGAAAAGAACTTTTAATTCTCTCTAGATTGCGAATAGGTCATATCAGGTTAATTCATTATAGACTTTTAATAGGCAACAACCTTCCAACTTGTCATTGATGTACGCGAAGTGGAGAACGCATCATTTTGACAGTAAAACATATTTTGGTCGACTGCCCCACTTTACAACCCTTTAGACAAAGGCTCAACCTTTCAAGAGATTTACAGGAATTACTGAGTCCCCAGTGTTTCTTTCAAAGAACACTTTTCAGTTTTCTCAAATTTATTGGAATTTACAATGAAATTTAGGCCTTTTCCCAAATTATTTTGCCATTGAATGCCTGCTAATGTCTGCATAAGAGATGTGCGTGCATGATTTCTTTTTTCAGAAGTTTTTGAGGCTGCCGGAGCGTAAAAATAAAATGAAATGGAAGACAATAAAAATTGCGGGGTAATGCACTGCAATGCCCAAGTTATTGTGTTTTGTTTCTTATTATTGTTATGTAGAATCATACTTGAATGGAAGAATAAAAGGATAAAGATGAGCCTATAATCACGCTGAGATTGTTGCCAGTCTGACTCCATTATTACTATTATTATTATTAGCCATACAAGCCTAGGGGGAAATTTTAAATTATGGAAAGAACTTAAAAAACTTTGAATTAAAAAAAAAACAGAATTAAATTTTATAATTTTATTAAATTTAATGTAACGTGGCCTTCCGAATTAAGAATTTGAACAAGAAAATCAAAGCTTGGATGGCAATAGGATAAATTAGATTACGAGTGAATGTTTGGAGTCAGAGCTTTATAGCACTCAGAAGAGATACAGCTAACCTAAAATAGAATGTTTGATTGTTAGGGCGTGAAATGACCTTAGCCTATTTGATAATAAAAAAGGCCCTGAAGATGACAGTATAAAACTATCGACTACTAAGCTCGGCGAAAACCGTAAGGAAGTTTTCTCTGTTTTTACCTCTTCCGAAGATCCTCTGAAAAGAACTTCTTGTACCCAGCAGGCCGATAATCGATTTTCATCGTTACATTTTAGGGTAGTTTAAAAATCATATAAAGAGTAAATAAATTGACACTTAAGACAAATTTCAAAGTCCATTTTCTTCACAAAATTTTTTAATTTTGAATGGTAGGCCATTATTATGACTTTTTTACAGCTTGGTTGTAAATCATCGCATTCGTATTTAACTCAAATATAATATTATTGTACGGATTTTACTATTTAGTCTTTACTTTTTCCATCTGTTGAATCTAAAATAAAAATTAATGCATTTTGTTTCTTCATACTCACCTTGCAATGTACTTTTCTGGTATATTTAATATGTACAAGATTTTCAAAATTAAAGCTTTAGAAAGAAAGATAAAATTTTTCTTCTTGAATTATTTAATAAGTTCTTGAATTATTTTGTAATATTTCATAGCAATTCTGCAAATTAAATTTACATGAATCAAAAATAATAAAGTGTTTATCCAATATGTATTACAACATGAACAAAAAATAAAAAACTAACAATACAATGAATTTATTAACATTAAATTCATTCAATTACAATTACTGCGTTAATTCTTCTCTCTGAATTGTCTTCTTCCTGAGGAACCCCATTTTGTATTTTTGTTTCTTTATCTCCATTTTTGTTAGCTGTGAATAGTGACTTTTTATTCCTTTTGGCTTTCTTCTTCGGTATATTTTCAGTTACAATCGGAGACTTTTCAACACTTCCATTCTTGTCTGATGTTGTAGAAACTGGTGAATTTTCACTTCTTGAAGAATCATTTGATTGACCGTTATTCTCAGACTGACAAGAACATCTTTTATTAGCTTTATTTTTCCAAAAACTATATAAACAAGAACAGTTATATTTCATGTTTGGTATTTTTTTGTAAATATAAATTTCAAGCATACTTCAAGTCATCCTGTAGGCTAGCATTTTGTTTTTCTAAACATTTAATCGATTCAAAACTCGTTTCCAGAGCTTTTTGTAAATCCTTAATTTCTTTTTCTTTTTCCTTAATGGCAGTTTCCTTTTCTTCTAATGATTTCTCTAGCTAAAATGTGAAATTATATATTAGAAATTTTCAAATCAGCACTTTAGTAAACATTTTGTTGAAGTATAACAAATAAATTTACTTCGGTTTCTAAAAGATTTTTATCGCAGGATTTTTGTGTCTGGTTTTCGACTTTCAATTTTTCTATATTTTCTGTAAAAGAACATTTTGTATTATATATTGTGGTATATTGCTAACTTTATTTAAATAAAATATTGTTTACCATCAATTTGGTAAACCACTAAAGTAATCTTAATATACCTGTAAAAGACAAAACTTGCTCTTGCAATTTATTTCTTTCTTCTTCTAAATTCGTTATTAAGTCTGTTTTAGTAACTAAAAGAAAAGTTACACGTTGGCTTGCAATATTAATCACGTTAAACAGATCTTTGAGTTTTTTATGGCTAGCTTCAGTAGCTTTAATTGTGCTAATAGAGAGAGGCGAATACATTAAGAGTATTAAAAAGATAAATTAATAAAATAAAAAATTAAATATAAAGTAGCATACGAAGTAAGCTGTTCTAAAGATTTTTTAAATTGTATTTCTTTATTTTTGCATCGTTCTTGTAAAATGTTTTGTTTAACCAACTTTTCATCGCTTTGTTGTAATAATCTTTTAAGTTGAGCTGTTTCTACCTGAAAAAGAATATCCCCACTCGTTTCTGTAAATGTAATATTTAATTTTGTATAAAACAGTAACCTCAAGAGTTCGAATTTGCTCTTGGAGAGTTTCCCTGTCCATGAGCGTCGTCTGAAGATGGATCTTCTGCCTTGCCACAACCTCTCTATTTGCTATTCGGTCTGATTCGCTTTTTCTAGCAGCCGCTATCGCAACTTCAAGCTGTACCGACATTTCTTGAATTTCTCTTTTGGCCTTTTCAACGGCCCTTTGAAAATCTTGTTTCTGCAATAACTCCTTTTGCATTTTGGCTTCAAGATCTTTCATCGTACTCTACAAAAATAACAATAACAATTAAATAACTGATTTAAAACGGAGTTACCCCTACTATGGTTAATGCTAATTGAATTAATTTAATATTTGACCAACCTACACTTTTTATATAATAAATTAACATTTATTTAAAAATAAAATTGACTTATATTTGCACATATAAATTGAGTTGGGTTTTTTAAAGATATTTATTATTATACAATGTTTCTTCATGTAATGAACAACTTTTAGTTTAAACCATCTACTAACTACATTTAAAATGAAAATTAGCTTTTTTAAACTTTCAAGCTTTAAATGTCAACAAACCCTTTTAGATTGAAGTTCAAATAATTTATCTTGGAATTTGTTCTGAAATTCCAATATTTCATTACTCTGACACTCTTCACTCATTTTAATCCGTATTCTAAATAAATGCAACTTTTGTGGTTATTTTTTACTGGCTTTATTGACATTAGTCGATTGGCTTTGTTTATTATTGAACAACTGTCATAAATTACTAAATTAGTAGTTATATGGCCATTCTTCAGGGTTATCAGTATATACAAGGGGGGGGGTTATCAGTAAACCAAAGACTAGGCCTAACAATCCAAGTAAGAGGGAAATTTAAAAAATTCAAATATGCTATTTAAATTTGTGTGTGTCCTAATTCATATGCTTACCTAATTTTTTATAAAGTTGATAAAATCCTAATGATAGAGGTATTATAAGCCTGTTATGACTCCAATCTTGGTGGGTGGACATGAAACGATAGACTGAACGTGGACTGTTAACACCCGAGGCGGATGATTCTCGAGACCTGTTGGTAATTTATTGTAAATTACACAAAGGCGGAATTGTCAGCTAATTGCTCAACTCTCTATGCATATATGCAAATGCAGATGCAGATTTGAACTTGTATAAATCAGTATTTCTCTATAATAATCAAAATGTATTTTATCCAATAATACACATAAGTTCTGTATCAGAGTTGGGATTATTTTTAAAAGTTTCATATTTCAAAGTTGGATTTAACAATTTTTCTTGATTTGTGTCTTATCTAATCTGAGCAATGGTGAATTTATAAAAACAATTTCAGCAATAAACAAAAAAAGTATACATGACAATAATAGCAAAATAGAAGTAAATCATTAGCATTGGATAAAAATTCAGGGTTATTAAAGTAATAAAAGATTGGGGTTTCAGCTGAAGCATTAAAAGCATAACTCTTTTGGAAATGATTGTTCAGAAATCATGAGATGTGGTCTGGTGTGATGTCGGTTTCAGAAAAACATTTTCTTTATTAAGCCAACGTTTCAATCTTTATTGAGATCATCTTCAGAGCCTAGGATTTACAAACATTGTTTACATGTAACAAATACACGTAGGATGTGGAAAAAATGAAATTATACAATGAAAAAAAAATTATGTTAAAAGTATTCAAAGTGTTTGTTTTCTGCATCTTTTGGTAATAAACAAAACTGGGGAAAAACAAAAACAAAAACAGGGTAAAAATATCTCCACTATTTATAAATGTTTATTTCTCATACATTCTAATATTGATTATTAAATTTAAAGTTTAATAATACACAAGGTGAGGCTTTCATAGTGGAATATAATTGGATTTAAGTTGGTTATGCAATTACATGAATTTGTAGGACTTCTAGGATTTAATTATTCGTTCAATTCAGTCTTTCATTTTCATTTGTTGAGAATGTTTTCGGCGAGGAATAATAAGGATAATAAACCAGTCGATGGTAGATGGTTCATTACATTAGACAAATGGTTCAGAAGATCTGGGTATACTAGGCTATTACCTGTTCCTTTAACACCGCCTATGCCTAGGAAAAAAGAGTTACCTTTCAAGAAAATCTCAGAAGACCATGTATTTATTCCTCTGAAGCCGGATAACGTCAGTACGATTCGACCTGTTGTTATAGTAGAAAAGAGATGTGATACGGAAAGTGATTGGAAGTGTCAGTGCTCAGATGGTAACGCTGACAGTGAGCCAGTTATAAGCATGAACGGCAATTTTATTGAAGTCTACTACTGTACAGAAACGGAATTCAGTTACCCCGGAAAACTTGAAAGATACAAAAGAAATCATTGTAATTACTGCGAAAAGTTCAAAGAGAGTCAAAATGTCAGAAATGTAAACAATAATTACCACCGCCCTTTGAGACAGTCTCACAAAATTAGAAATTAATGTTGACACGTTTCTTCATAATTGTAAAAATTTCATCCAATGTAAATATTAACCAAATTAAAAAACAGTGTTTTTAGTGAATTTATCTTTTATGATGTAATCTATCATTTTTTTGAAGTGAGTTCATTGTATTTAATAGTGATAATTATTTGCAAACAAAAATTAATTAGTAGTATTTTTTAAATTTGCACATACTTAATTAAAAATTAAATATAAAAATGTGAAAATATATTATAAAATCATATTAATAAAATTAAAATATTTGATATGTAAATCAATGCTGACATGACAATACAAACTTATTGTTTAGACTAAGGATTCCCAATCTTTTTGGTAAGTGGACCCCTATCACAACAAAATCCAGGGAGGACTCCTCCCATGCAAATTTCTAAAGTTAGATACTTACGGTGTATGTAACAAATTAACATTTTATAAATTAGCATTAGCCAATGCATTCCTAATAAGGTGGTGGAGAAGGATATCTCTATGAAAACAAACATTAGATTGACATACTTAATTTGTTTACAAAATCTGGAACACAAAAATCAAAGTGAGCAGAATGGAATCAATAGGTATGTAAAACCCAAGGCAATTTTAAAAGTGTTAATTTGAACATTAATGATTACTGAATTGTTAGGAAGATTGAGAGGTTGTCCAAGACAATTTGGATATGTCGAGTTTAATTTTTGACAACTGGAGATGGATGTCGGGTCCAACATCTAAACAGCTTTGGTATATATGAAATTTTTTGTTTTCCAGGAGTCAAAAATGGGTAACTACTGTACTAAAAAATAAATTTCAAGGTGGAGTCTGAAGTAATGTCTATCAAACATTTATATTCTGTTGAAGATAGACTGGTTGGTGTTGTCGAAATAGCAAAAGGTTTTACCACCAATTTATGGTCTTGCAGCATTGTGTCTCTAGCTGCTGAGAAGCAGTGGTCAAAGGACATCTCCCAACTTTGAAGGTGTTCACATTTTTCATTAATAAATATGCCATTCAGAAGCTGTAGTTTTATTTTAAAAAATCCTTTGACATGGGAAATCACTCCACCTCTTTCTTCTCAACAGATTCAGCCCAAAACTGGATTTCTCTTTTGAAGGCATCAACTGTGTCATTGGCATTGAAAGTTGTGGTACCCTATACAGAAAGAATCGCATAAACAGGCAAACTCATAAATTTTATTTCCATTGTTGCTAATTGTTGCAAAAAAGTTTGTTAATGTTATCAAATCTAAAATTTACTACTCATTAATATCAGCATCAAATGTAATGGTAAATTCAAGCTGTAACTTAAAATAAGAAATAAATAAAAAAGTTTTAATTTTTTTTAATGAACTAAATTGAATAAATATAGAAAAATTCAGGTTAAATTGTGAAATAATTAATGGCAAATGAAATTCAAATTTGTCCAAAATGTTTCACTTTTTCAGATTCAACGTAGGCAATGAATTTTGGCTTAGGCTTGATGCTGTTGAACCCTTTCATTATAAATATAGTTTCAAAGAACTTCTTTACTTTATGGTAGGAAGGTTTATGGTTTTAATCAATTGTTTAAAAACAATATAAAATTGTAAATTTATTTTTACATTTTTTCCAATTTTCCTTTCGTGTTATAATTTGGTTACTTTTGTTCTTTGAGCAAGATTGCTCGTAGGTTCCCTAATACCTCAATGATTTGAAAAAAAGAGAGAGAGAGAAAAAAAAAACATGAAATTGAATCAATCTATTGATGTCAAGTGAGGGTCGGGCCAATCGAGTAAGGGCTGCTTAAGGATTCAAAGGGTGGTTTTCCCGTGAGACATGGGCTTTATAAAATCATGTCTTTCTCTGCATTTATTAAACCAATAATTGTTTTTCAGCAAGTATAAAAGGAACAGTTTTTAGCAGAAACAGTCAGTCTAGAAGGAAGCCTTGGGACGAACAACATTCTAAAGGTATTTGACAAAAATTCATTAAAAATAGTTTATATTTAAACTTTAATAAAACCTATTTTTTTTATTTATTTTTAAAACAATTCTGAGAGGGAGAAAGTTCTGTAAAATAATAATTTATCAACTACCATGTACTAGTTCAAAATTCAGATTCAGAAAAAATCAGGAGCAAATTTTTCTTAACTTTGTAGCACTTTTGAAGATGATATCAAAATGGGTTTATTTATTAACTAAATATTACTGTACTGAATTTGACTTTAATGTCTAAAACAAAATAAAAATAATTTTTTGATTAATTAAAATTTATTACAAAACTAAGCTTAAAACTCTTCAGGATTGATTGGAAATAAAATTAAAAAATAGTTATCTGTATAATTTTAATGTTATGTTTATTAACTGAATATTATTTTAGAAGGCAAAATGAATCATAACACGATGACAAGCATACTGCTCACTCTCGGCATCTACCTTTTGCTCCAAAATACAAATTGTCTCTGTTCAGCAGAACTGTCAATTGACAGGCCATTCCCCCGGCATCACATTCACCTTCGGGTGCCCCAACTTGGTGATGCAGCGTTTCAAGAAGACGAAGACGCCATGGAAAAAAGGCAATTTAACGATTACGGACACATGAGATTTGGAAAAAGAGAGGGGACAGATGAAAAGTTCGAGGATTATGGCTATCTGAGATTTGGAAGGGCACCACAATAGAGAAAAACTAGACAAGAATTTAAATCATAGTATATTTTTTATTTACATTGTTAATTGTACAATTATTATAATCTTATTATTTTGAAAATAAAGGATTGAAATTATTTAATTCTGAACCTAATTATTTTTTTTTTATATATTTCATTTCTTTCTAATTTTGTTAAAGTTCTATAAATTACTTTAGTGAGCAATTTAATTTACCATTTTTTTTTATTACGTAAAATGTTCAAATGAACACTTTAACAAGGATAAAATGAACTGGTAGTCTTACAGTAAAAATAACACAAAAAATAAATGCTATATTTGATAGTGATGTGTCGCCTGTTAAATTTAACAAAGTAAAATATACTTGTATAAATTAGTAATGATTATAATTGTTATATTTTTATTCTACTGTAATATCTATTTACATAATGCCTAGTTAAAAATATTAATTCTGTTCATTACACAAATAAATACATAAAACAATAAGAATGAGACAATTGAAATTCTAAATTAAAGTCACTTTGAAATAAGCAGTGTTAATAAAATGAATATTTAAATACACAAAAATCATTAAATGAAATATTTAGTTGTTCCAGGACAACAAATTATTTTCCTAAGCCTATATAACGTTCTTTTAATTACCTTTAATTATTGCTTGTTTTTAACAAATGATATATTTCTGTCCTTTATTCTTTCATAAAGAGTGGAAAGAGAGGAAATAATCCTTTTTCATATGCTGCCAACAAATTGATATGCTAAAATTCTCCATGTCCACAGATCACTGATTAATTATGACTACTTACAATTTATCTTTAGGAGATACTAAAAGAGACGGTGGAGGTCTAAGTAAAATAATTAATAACTATTTATTTTAATATGGATAAGAAGCATTGTTATAAATAATTACAATGGTATTTGTAACGATTTGTATAATTTTCATAGAATATTATTATTATTTTTTTTTTGTAAAATTTATCAGTTGAAGAAAAACAACAGAAACAATAAAGGTAACCATTTTCGTGTATGTGAAGCCAAAAAATTTGATTAAATGAATAATTGAAACTTATACGATATTATTTTTCGTTTGGCCGTTCAACATTACTTTTGCTACAAAATTTACTATTGCATTAGCTGGCTGTCCTGGTTCAAGTTCCGCAAATAAGTGGCACTGGTTGTCAGGCTTATTTCCCGGTTCTCGAGCAACAAATCCAAAACACCGCCTGAAAATATTAGATTTTTTTTTTAATTTATGAAAATATTTTATTTAAGTCTTATAAAAAATATTGTGAATGGCAATGCGAAGACTGTGTTAGTGTTCCACCGGAGCGTTATAAATATGTATAATAGTAATTGTGTAAAAATAAGGAAACTTACAATGAAGATAAAGGCATTCCAGTAGTCTCATTTCTCTGACTCCACCTATGATCGTCTGGATCTAGCCCACAGTAACTGATTGTATTAACGGGGTAATGTCTTCTAAAGAATTGTTGCCTTTTGTTGTCCGTAAGTGTAATGCCTTGGGTTGATACTTTAAAATGGACAACTACTGCAGTTGGTAGAACATCAGAGAATAGCTGGGTTATTGCTCGAACAACGGCCTGAGGACCAGTCAGTGATTCGGTGTCAACAGTTTTCAAATAGAGCACGTTGCAGGCTGGAAATTTATAATACATTAATACCGTTACAAAAAATATAAAATCAGGCAAAATACCTGCTCCTTGTGCTAAGAGAAGTTGAGCATTGCTAACTGTTGAAGGGTCCATTTGCCTCGATGGGTCAGATTCTGGAAGTACTAGTTTACACGGCAAAGCAAGTGGTGTTAAGGTATGCTGATAGACTAGAGCAGACAATGAACCTAAAAAATAATTATATCGTAACAATTATTTAGGGATTGTGAGATGTGGTTTGGGTGACCGCATCTCACGATCTGTAAATAATCATTAATTAATGGTCACTAAATTATTACAGACACTAAAACGGTCACATATATTATAACAGATGATCTTTTGTCAGGTAAAAAACAAAAAACTTTTAATACTCACTAAATACAGGTTCGTTGCTGCAACCTTTTAATCGAACTCCCCTAGATGTGGGCTCAATTAGAAAATGTCTTACAAGTTCATTGGCTGGATCTCCCGTAGGTGATTTTCCTGCATTTGGAGGAGGCGTTGCGACTTTCAAAGCCAAACCAAAGGCACCTGGGAATGAGTTTGAATCCCTCACAACGAACGTTCCAGGTGGACGATCTTTTAACATGTTTATTGCTAAAAACAATAAATAATTAAATCACATTCTCGGGGGGGGGGGAGGAATAAATAAAAAAAAAAACAACAGAAAAATACCTTCTTCTCGGGATATTGTTGCTTTGTACCAGTACTTGTTTGTATCCCTGACAAATTTGACATGTGCTGGTGACACTTCTTGAGGAGGTTCTCCATTACTATGTATTGAAGACCTTCTAGAAGTTCCATAATATACAGTTGGTGTCGGGGAAGATTGACCCCCGTTCAATGTTCCGTTTGAAAGAACTGGACTCTAAACATTTAAAATTTTAAGTTTATAAAAAATGTCAATGTTTTTAACTGTTTATTTGACAGTTATTTCCTTGATCAACAATCAAGCAGTTTAGTAATCAAGGCAAATTTTTAAAATAATACGAAATTAAAATTACTTTTGGACTGTACTGGTTGTCTGAACTGTCATATCCACGTGAGCTTGTTGAAGAATGTTCTCTCTGAAGGGTCTCCCCTAGAGGTGTCCACTCCTTTCTAAAATGGGAAAAATATTAAAAAGTCTACTGGAAAATAAAGTAACAAGAGCTTACCTGTTTGCCGTTGGGCTTTTGGGGGGCAGACCTGCGATATCGAAATGTGAATGATTTCCATTACTGTAAGGTGTTCTAGGATGAACAGGGAAAGCAGGAGTCTGTGGACGGGGGCTGTTTGCCGGGCTTCCTGTTCCTTCGCTTGTGGTTGATGTCGTCCTCCAGGAATACCCTTCATCCCGTAGCTAAAAGCAAATTACTCATTTATTACAAGCAATAACCGTTATCCACTTTATTTGAAAAAAAAAGAAAAGAAAAAAGATAACTAATAAAAAATATTAATAATGAAATGAAATATCTACATATTAATAATTAATAAATACCAAATTTAGTGCAAGTGATTCAAATCCTGGTCTGGCCTGTGAAAAGAGTGCTTTAATTGTCTCAATGCAATGCAAGACAAAACAAAACATAAACATGCATTTAAGTTATATTTGATATAGTGACATTTTAATTAATTTATAACAAGCAATATTGTAAAATTTCAAAAAGAAAAACAGTACAACATGTAATGTTAGTAATTATATGACTAGTCAGCTCTGATAATTACAATTTAGGTGCTAATTTAATAACTTCTCTTTAAAAAATGATTAATGGTGTGTGTTAATTGGGTAGTAACATAGTGATCAAATCATGAAATTTACAACACAAAATAGGTGTACCAGGTTCATTATTATGAATTGTGCAATGCAAAAAAAATGAATATATTGAGTTGAATATTGTTCAGTTTAAGTTAAATAAAAAATATTTATGAATAAATAATATTTATGGGCTATCGAGTAAACTAGTGAGCTATAATTAGCAAGTGTGAGCCAATTAATTGAATAATTACAGAGTTAAAATTAGTTTCCGCGACAAATTTCATTCTTGAATCTCACTGTAACAAAACATTAGGCAAATTAAATGATAATTTAGTGATGACTGATGACGAAAGTAATTTTGTTTAATAATAATATGTTTTACAAAATTCTTCCTGCCAAATAAAAATAAAAAAGGATTATTTAAAATTGCACTATGTGAGTACACCTGAATATTAAAAATTAATCCATGTATGTTTGGTGGTCATAATCTTCCGTATTAATTATAGCAATTAATTATTCTTTATCTAAGGTCTTGGTTGAGTTGAAAAAGTTGTGTTGTGAGTGGGATTCGAACCAATGAGTTTAGGTTGAATACACCACTGCTCTAATGTGACAATAGTGCCACGATAGCTCAAGTGGTTAGGGCAGTGGCGTATTGAACTGATCGTCGTGGGTTCGAATCCCATTTAAGACACTAACTTTTTCAATGTAATTAATAAAAATTTAGTTTCATCTAGTAGTGACTCTTTTATAATATGTGATATTTCAAAACAATGTATGTACAAAACTGGTATATTAATTGTTAAAAAAAAAAATTAAAAAAAAAATATTACTATAATATAAAAAAATAATTTACAGTAGATTTGGCCAATGGTAAACATCTTAACTGAGTATCTATATGTTAAATATCAATTTTTCTAGAACTACCGCTCTGCTAACTTGTACTTACTGCTACTACTACTTCATTAGATATATTGATTGAACTAACTCCAAAACAATTAAATGTAAAATTTATAAATTTTGAAAGTTATAATTTAGTGGTACTTAAATTTCCATGTGAAAATTATGCTTTTAATTTTATGAGATGTTTAAAAGAAATGAACTTTTGAAGATGTAACATTAAAATCATTATTTTGTATATAATAGTAATAATAATATAATAGTGTAGTGAAAAATCATAAATATTAAATGTGTAAAGAAACAAGAAATATGTATATAAAATTATCTCGACTGAGGATGAATACTTCTATGTATTTTTATTCTTATTGAAACAAACTGAGTTTTTTTAATATCGCATCTAAATTAGATCAGAGCAGACTTTGAGTCTTCCCATATCTACCTGTAGTTCAGAAGGTGGTGGAGGCCAAGCAGCCGTTTCCTCTGAACTGTCACTTGGGGATCTCGTCGTTGACGCTACAAATGAACTGTGCTTTTCACTGTCTCCTCCGTCAATTAATGAAAGGAGGCCGCTGTCCTGCTCGGAACCTCTCGCTGTGCTCTGTGTCCGTAGGGGGTATTTTTGTCAATTAGTCCAATTAGTAAAACAACCAAACATCCAAGACTCGATGCCGTTTATTATTGAGGGAAAAACGTCTTTTGTTTTGATTCCTTACAATCTTTTCTTAATATGCGCTTATAGGTTTAATTTAATATTGTGAAAATGACACTGTTAAAAATTCTTCCATTTATAGATAAATACTACAAACAAAAGTTTTATATTATTATGCTTTTTAAAGGCCTGGAGATTCAACTATACTAATTGCTTTCAGGTACATTAATTATTATTGACACTATCACTGGTCTGTAATTGTACAATGGCAGTGAGTTTAGCTTAAATTAATTTCAATTAAGCCATTACAAATGTCATAATTAGTACATTCACAGTAAATACTTACTATAAGTGGCTGGTGATTTCCTTCATATGGATATTTAACAAAAGTAAAGTGTTAATTGTTACACCTTTGTTAGAAAAACAATTAGTGACAAATTAAACAAATTTTTCCAGCTAGACTGTGTATGTTTTAAGCAGTATACACTTTTATTTCTTTTTTGATGAAATATCTTGTATTCTAGGTATGTTCTACATGTTTGAGTGATGATAGGTTTTATTTAATATAACATGAAGTTTTTATTTTTTTAAATATTGCAATAAAATGCTATAAGATGTTTAACAAATTGTCTGTGCAATAGAAATCAAACTTATCTGATATTGATTCACAAAATTTTGGCATTTTTGTTGACCATCTCATTGTTTAATACTACTGTTTTTATGTAATGTAAATGAATTGTTTAGTAAGTTTTATTTGCAGTTTTTGTGAGGTGAAAAACTTAAATGAAGAAAGTGAGACAACTCAGGGTAAAGCTTCATATGTGAGCATTCAACTTTTATAGAGCGTTGTTCCCCCAAGAGGGCTTGCCAAAAGAGGGGGTAAATCATGCATCGAGAAGCAGATGTTTAAAGGTGCACACTGAATAAGCGGTGCTTAACAATGAACAGCAATTTAATTAAAGTAGATTGGTTTTATTACCGAATCGCTATATTTTCTGTTTTTTCCGGAGAAGGGTGCTGGGTCGGCCGATCGTGCTCTGGCTGCTGCAGAAGTGAGCGGGTGCCTTCTCGACGAGCTCCTATGAGGAAGGAGGGGAGAGACCGGTGCTGATCCTGTAGTCACTTTTGCAGCAGTTGTATTTATGTGAAGTGGGACTGAAAAATCTTCATCGTCCCTAAGGTGTGATGTGTCGCTTGCGTATCCGTCTGTCCTTCGACTAGGAGAGCGAGTTGTAGCTTGGGAAACTCTCAGTTCGCTAAGGAGACTACGTTCTGCAGGCTCCCTTTCCCATCTCAGCTGAACCTCTCGCCTGTCTCTTAATTTTTGTTGCTGCCTCTGTAGCCATGTCAAGTTGTTGCTCGTGTCTTGACTTATTGATCCGGTCACAATATTCCTGAAACAAAGTATATTATATTAATTAATTAATGAAGCTTTTACTCCACTGAAGAAGCCCTGAAGGATTAAATAAATATACATTTATTATGTAAACCGTAATCTAGTAATTATAATGAATTTTGTGGGTTTTGCTTAAAAGTAATGTCTAATTCACTATTTTCGAGGTCCGCTCGACCAATTAATATATGACAATTAATTACGGGTTTTAGTTTAGATGAAAAAAAGTTAATGGCACGAGAGGGATTCGAACCCACGACCTTCGGCTAGATGCTCTACCGGCTCTATCCAGCCGAAGGTCGTGGGTTCGAATCCCTCTCGGGCCTTTAACTTTTTTCATCTCAACTAAAAATCGTAATTAATTGTCGTAATATCTAATGCTTATACATTTAGCCTCCATTTGTTAAAAAAAGCCATTTTTTAAAAAGAACAAATTGACTAGTAGAATCTGCGACTAATAACAAAAATAATATTGTGATCGTAGAAGAAACTAGTTTAATTATATTCTGAATTACCCAGCGCGATTAAAAGTTTACAATAATTGTGCTGACAGTAGCGTTAAGTTCTACCAGTAAAGGGTTCCGTGCTGAGTGTTAATAGATCAAGTAGAAGTCACGAACTCCTCTTTTTCACGAGTTTCTGTTGTACTCAGGCCTAGCCTATTGATTTTCTATTTGATAAGTAGACATTTTAAAACGTTTGTTTGGTTTAAAAATAAGGTAATTATTTCAAAAACGCAACATTTTGTTTGTCTCTGTTTTTCAGGTCGTTAACATCAGTAGTCTCAAAATGCAATATGCTGTCAGTCATATACTTTCCCCCAAAGTTTGATTATAATTTTGGTCATTAATGCTGTGTTAAGATGAAACATAGTGTAATTCATATTGAACGGCAAAACTACAAACAAACAACACACAATTAAAAAATACAAAAAGTAAAAGTCCAATGGAGAAATTTATAAGGACGAGCAGTTAGGAGGACGGACGTTCCAGTATCTATTATTCAATGACAAATAATTTTCCGGGAAGGATAGACGATCTATTACACCTTCACGAGTTTTAGCTATCCCTAATAAGGGATAGAACATCCCACACGAATGCCTCGCGCTCGAGGTCAATGCTTGAATGCACCATTTCTCATTTACCAAATAGAGTTTTATAAAAATACTTCCATTCTAGGAAAACTAAATATGATATTATATTTTGCATGCGCGTTGTTTATTGACCAGTGAACCTGGAACAGAAAGCAAACAAGTTTAAAAAAGAAACTGAACATTATTCAACTGGTCATGTCTTACTTATAAAGAAGAAAAGATCAAGGCAATGACTGTCACGACTTCCAAAAGATCTTTTTATGTGGATAATAAATAGAGATGGTCGAGGGCATCATTTCGTAGAAATCTTTACATCCAAAACGTGTAAACAATTCTTGTCAGTTTTAATAATATTAATTATTATTAATCGTCAAAGTTGTAAATAATATGATTTTACTAGCAAGAAACCTAAAAATTGAACCTAGTGATGACAGATCCGTGATTAAAGCATCTTCGGTGTTGTTACAGCTGTAAACTTCTAAAGGATTGTTTCGTTAGGAAACAGCTCGTTTATGTTTTCGTCTTAATGATTAACACTTAACTTTCCTTCTATTACGATTTTTTTATTGAATGGGCGAGTACATAAAATCAGTTTTCAGGTTCTGCTAAGACACCCACGTGATTAGATAGCATAGCAAGTGTGACCCTTTGAAACCCACGCCGATCATTTAGGACCAGTTTAAGTTTGAAATACAAAAATATCTTTCTGAAGATGTAAAAACACAAGTGTACTACGGACAATCATCTGTCCTATTTTTTTTATTAACTACTTATGAAGTTTAGGAGACATAATATTAAATTATCTTTTGAATTTGCCAGTTAAACGATCTTTCGCGATCTATTCACAGTTGACTGGTTCCATCTCAGTGCTCCTTTAGCCTCTAGTCATTTCAAAATCGCTGATTTTCGAGTTGGGTGGTCTGTTGTGAATTGTCATCAGTTAGGTTTCCGGCCCACTTAGTCATCCAGAAGCGTTTCGGCTCTTCATCTCCACTTTTATTCAAATATTCGTTCACTTTCAAATTTGTCGAACGCCGCCCAGCCCGCTCATTGTTTTAAAATTCAAATTAACAACCACTTCAGCAGCTTTAAACAGCGGTTCCTGTGGAGCTAAATGAGATAATTGTCCACATTCCTTGCGTTGTTGTAAGTTATGAATGCACTCACGACCCTTTTTTACTTCTTTAAATTTGATTAAGGCTGTATAAAAAGCACTTAAAAGTTCACGGGGAACAATTAACCGGGTGTCGGGGGGGATCTCGCAGCCGCTGAACTCAAAAGAAAAAAAGAAAAAGCCATCAAGGACGAAAGTGAGAGAAGACGGGCTTAGAGACGACCAATAATGAAAAAAATGCAGCTATTTTCAGGTGTCTATATTTTTCAAGTTAACGTTTTCTTCTATGCAATCAAAAATTACGCCAATCTAAGCGGACGTGCACAATATATCGTGTTATCTAAAAAAAATGATTATAATATTTTTTTACGAGATTATTTCAACTACGAGGTTATATAAACCTTCGGGGTTTATGGAAAAAAAAGCCCATTTGTATGTCGGGTTCGAATGCAGGGCCGTTGGATTCGAACCCGGGACCTATACCTTACGGTGATGGGCGCTGTGTCAACGCCTAAAGCCGGGAACATACCTGATGCCGCTACCGTTGCGGCCACCGACGCCCCAAAACATAAATGATTGAAATAACATGTCAATAGTATTTAGTTTCTATTGCAGAAGAAAAGGGCTTTTAAGTAAATTTATTATTGAATGATAGGTCTGGAAGGATGTAAGAACCAATTTTATTGAGAAGTGTCAAGTCGAAGTAATAAATTGTAGTCTTCCGTCACTACCGATTGAACCGATTTCGCTATCCCATCAAGTAACGGATGCTTTCTCAATTCCTGGAGAAAATTCTTTTTTTTTTTTTTAACCAGAGTTGCCGGTACGATTTTGGTTATGTAGAAGCAAGACTAGAGAGCTGATTCGATCCGTTTATGGACAAGAGGAACAGTTAACCCGGTGTCGGGCGGATCTCGCAACCGGCAACCGGGTCTCGGTAGAAAAACCGAAAGACGAGAAAAAACATAAAATATCGCGGAAATTTAATGATTTAACTATCAAAAAGGATCTATTCAAAATATCGTTTGTTTTAACAACAAGCTACGACGATAAACTACACGAAATTAATGTATTTACGCCGTGGATGGTGATTTTTAAAGGATGGGAAAGCAGTCGTGAGCCATTTGTTTGCCCGTAGTAAATTAGGCTAAGGTATATTGTCTGAGGCCATTATATTCTTATTATGCCGGTGAAATAAGATACCCGTTGTAGGACCGCCTTGAGCTCTCCTAACATATTTTAACCGTGAAGGAAACCGTGAAAAATCAAAGGTACCGTCACGAATTTTAGTAAAGTCTTATTCCACTGGCCTAAATGCAGCCTGCCTTTGAATTAAAAGTCAACTTTTCCTGTATAAAACTTCAGATAGTAAAAGCCTAGTAGAAGTTTGTTAATTAAAAGGTTCAACTTTCATAGTTCTTACGGTTAATAGAAACGCAGTACCATCACCAAAATAACTTATTACGTAATAATGTCCCCTGGTAAAAATAAAAACAAAAAAAATTTACATACAGCACTTTGATTAAGATGCAGGCGACAAACTCTGATCTTGGAGGCAATTGAAATAAATTAGACTTTATTGAATCGCTACACAGCTCTCCACTTACACTCTCGCATTTTTAAATTGAATGTTTCCTATTATTGGATTTCGCAGCAATTCGATTCAGAATGAAATAGTGACTTTTATATAGATTTCAATTTAAGTTTGATATAATTTGACGTTGTATCAGTTGGAATTGGCCTGTTTCAAATTAAACCTAATGCAGAGAGCTTAAGGAGAAAAACAACGCTTTTCTCGTTCCGCAAAATTTAATGAACTTTTTAAGTACAATCGATCTAATTTTTCTTTTTAATTTTGAACATAAAAGCCATGCATTGGTTTTGATTATTCATTTATTTCAATCAGACTGCTAAAATCAAAATTTAAACGTTGAGAGTTGGGACGTTTTGACAGCATAAAATCTTCAATAAATCAAGAATGGTAGATGTAGTGTATTTTCGTGTATAATTAATTGAGTAAGTGTATTTTTCTTTACATGCACATTTCTATATTGTACTAGAGCATAAACCTAACCGAAAAATGCAGTTCACAGCTTCTGTTTTCAAAGTGTTCATGAAACTTTTTTGAATAGTCGTAGAAAACAATTAATTTTCTAAAAATGTAAGTTATGCTACACCTCGCATATAACTTTGTAAACTTATAGTTTTAAATGTATCATCCGTTCAGAAAAAAGTACCAGTAATCTGGGAAGGCAAAACGTCTTTAAGAGGTCAGGGTAATAAGTAAGGAGAGGCCTGACGCTGTCTCTCATTGTCGAACAAGAACAATGATTGTAGCGTTTCTCCGGCTATTTTGCATTTAACACCTCAGAAACTTTTTTGATATTGTGAGTATTTAGCAGAGAGTAACATTTAGAACAAGGTCCAAGTGGGGAATACCTTCGTAGTTCAAAGAAACGCAAATCTTGGCAAACACCTCGCGGCGGCATTCGCCCTTGAAAACTGCTTGATATTAATAATACTAAAAACAATCTTTTGTAGCTTGTAATGAAGCATGTGGAGTTTGTAATCATGTTTCCCTGACATTTACGAAATCTAAATCTTAGCCGGATAATCCTGACTCCAAATTTTGTAAGATGGCTTAAAGTGGCATTAGAAGACTCAAATTTGGTCCGGGTGGTTCCTTACATTCTAGAGCAATTCAGCATCCGAAACCAGATAAAAAGTAGTTATGTAAAACACTGTTTTTCTCGAACACTGCACCAATTTATTCAACTGTTGTTTCAATTTAAAAAAGCAAATACAATACAAAGCTGATGAGATACACAGTAGAAATAAGCCAATGTACACGATAAAATAAATTGTATAAATAAAATGTACAAAAAAACATAAAAAGGTTTCAATTGTAAACAACTTTATCAAAGGATATAAAAATGCTTTCATGCAAAAGAACTTTGTGACTAGGAAAATAAATAAACTACTGAAAGACCTAACAATTCTCGCGATTGTTTTTCAAGCTTGACTGTTCATTCATTTTTTCATCTAATCGAACGTATCCCTGTCAAAATATAATTATTTTATACTTTGAAATTTAATACATGACAGAACGGGAATAAGATTAAGCATAAAAAGTAGAAAAAAACGGATGCAATTTAGAAATTAATTATGAAAATCGAAGAAGAGGAAAAGATTAAAACCAGCGAGGTTGTAATTAATAGCCTCCTTCACCTTGACCTATGTACGAAAATTTCGCGCTACAACTACTAAAAATAGTGTAGCCGGCTTGGAATGAGCCCAGTCCTAGTTGCCAGAAATTAATAATTAAACTAAGGTTAAGGTGTAAGGTGTCCTGGCCCCTCTGTCTGTCTTCATGTCTCCGCAGTTTACAACTATATATAGTTACTACAACTACATATACTATATGGGCTTCAAATCTTGCTTTGCACTTTTTCAAAGAATAAAAATAAGGTGTCGTGTTTCATTAGCTTACATCAAACTAAAATAGATCTGGCTTTTGCAGTATTATTTTCAATTTTGATCCATTCAGTTAAGAAGGGAGAAAATCAATAAATAAAATATTTCAAACATGTCTGAAATGGCAATCTCTTAAATATGTTTTGTAATAGAAAATTATTGTTAAAAATTATTGTATTTTAAAAGAGAAAATTGAGCATGTAAAGATCTAATGTACTATGTAAGTTAAGATTTATCCTGCTCATAGAGATAATACAGAGAGAAACAATAAAATTATGATAAGCAATCATTTTATATAAAAAAATTTCTTTTAAGGTACTTTAGCACGTAAAGAAAGAAATCAAAGCGTATGAATTCCTTTTTTTTATCTCGTCCTTTGTTATTCGAACGCCCAGCATACGAATCTCAGAAACGGAAAACCTTCTTGGTCCGCTTCTTTGTTAGAAAAGGAGTCCGACCACGGTTCATTGCACCACGAACACTTCAAAGCCTATTCGACCACCCAGAAGAACTTTCCGACTCACAAAATAAAAATAAAACACTGGTTTGTTAGTAGATGTTTGAGGGAAAACGTTATTGTTTTTGAAAACGAGAAAGGAGTAAATAATATCCTAATTAATCGGGGGCGTGAAATATACTGTGCCCTTTAAGAGCTATTGTATCCAGAAATGTATTGTATCCAATAATACACTTACGCAGTATTGTTGTAGTTATACATGAGGAATACGTTTCTGAAAGCAGTAAATTTGAATGGATGGAATTGATTAAACTTTTGCTTGAAATACCCCTGCCGTATCTGAACCTTAAAAGGAAAGACAGTGAAGGATTGAAACTATAATTAGATGGGCGTCGACTTAATTGCATAGCTAACCGTCGCGCACTGCTGAGGAAGTTTGTGGCTGTCCGCAAGACGTACGATAAAGTTAGTAGCCCCACGTCAAAGTTTTCTCGGCCGCCAAAAAATCACACGGGACACATGACTAACAACGACTCGCAAAATCCACGCTTATGAGAAAGTTAAATAGACATGTAAGACCATAAGTTTTCAACACTCCGGATATTGTGCCTAAAAATGCGAAACAATCCTCAATTAAGCGGCAACAAAAAGTCTCCATATTACACCAGCTCACTTGTGAATAAATCGATATATGTTGTCTGTCCTTTTCCGTCACATTACACACATATCACATTTGACCTTGTTCGCACTAAATTAACTATTTTTATTTTCAAATGAACCTTTTCTTTAGCTTTGAGTTAACCATGTTTAAATTTCAAATTAAAGCTTACTTTAAATAATTTAAAAACTTACGGTTTTGTATGTGATATGAAATATAAGCCTATAATTAATTTTTTAATATAAAATAATTTAGCTCTTAGAGAAACATATGAAAATGAATTAAAATTAAAAAAGAAATATAAAAGAAATTCTTCTTCTTTTAATTTGGGACTTTTTTAATGTAAAATAATTGGGCACTTTGTCCTTTTTTCCCTCAACACAGTACACCCCACACTGAGGGATTTAAATTCCCATCTGCTCCCTGATTACAGATCCCTTCTAAAAATTCACAAGATTTATGTTTCACTATTTTTATAAGAATAAAAGCGTATAATAATAAGATAATTTTTTTAGTATAAACTATTTATTTGAAAGATTAAGTGTAATGTGACACAATTGTACCATATAAACAGGTATTTAACGATCTTGGTTATTTAATATTTTTTACATAATGGGTCATTTTTATGATAAGGTGACAGAATTAGATTTGACATTTATTATTATTGTTATTCATTTTTGTGTCTGATATTGTTACGAATTTTTATAATTTATTGAAGTCTAAGCGAGTGATAAAATTAGTTGAATATTTCTGATGCTCATGTCAATTCTTCCAAAGTTCGGAAATAATTGGGCTCTTATGAAAATTATTTTCAATTAAAATTAAAAATGAAATTAAATTAAATTTAAAAATAAAATATTCTCCTTTTAATTTTTTTGACAATATCCAATAATTGGGCTCTTACATACATTACATATGAAAATTAATTATAATGTATTAAATTTCTTTAATATAATGGTTAAGAAAATTCTTAACAAAACAAATATATCACATATTAAAAGATGAACTCTTTATTGTTTATTTAGTAGTACATAATTTGTAATTTTAATACGTGCAATTAATTTTCATATGGTCCTCTAAGAGCTCAATTATTTTTTATAAATGCAGGAATTTTACTTTGCGTTCTCACATTTCATAATATCCTCTAGGTTTTTGTTGTTTTAAAGCAAGCTTTAATTTGTTAAACAAGAATCCGTTTAATTTGAAGTTGAAAGTAAAAAAATGCCAATCTGAAACTAAAACGGGTAATTTGATACAAATTTGAAATTAAAAAGGGTTAATTGGACGGAAAAAGTTATATATAATACGGTATATTAATTCCTTCGGTATATTATCTTAAGGATCTTCTTAAAGATAGTATGTAATGATCACTATCAATGATAATCACTATAATTTCTCTTTTTGTATTTTATTTATACAAAATCATTTTTATCTTTACATATGTTAGTAATTATTGTTGCACATCAGTATTTCACAACATATTGTGTTGTACTGACGGACTACTAATCATGGAAAGTTGATGTACCGTGTTATTTGTACAATTTTATTTTTTGTTTAAACAAGTGCCAATATGGTCAAAGGCTTGGAAGTTCTCCGTTAAACCGAGTCTTAAAACTTCTACTGGCCAATTAAGTGCGGAGTAGAAATGATAATTTTTGATATTTTTTGGTTGTTCACCAACTTAAATTTAAAAAACTATTCCGCAGTTTCTTTTGGTAGGAGGTAGTCGTCATTGAGTAAATGAAATCAACGTTGCTATCAAAGGCTGTTTAATCTCTACTGATTTGATTTACATAAGCCAAGGTATTAAACAATTTCAAACTTTTTATTAAAGAATGAGCCTTTCAACGGTTTGACATGTCAGCAACGTGAGTTTCAACCGGTAATCCGCTCGAGTTCCTGATTCCAGGCTTTAAGGGGGAACGGCCGGCCGAAGGGTGTATCGCAAGGTCGAAAGGGAACGAGGATGTAGGTCGTTTCGAATATGGACAGTCTGGACATTCCCGGTGACGAAAATGGCCGTGTCTAGAAGGACGAGAGGCACGCCTGTCCTGACGTGGCAAACCCCACGTGCTAAGAAGGCCGATTGTCGGCATTTTGAAGTTCATGCTTCGTTATTTGTTCGAAAACAAAGGCCTGGAAGTTCCACTGCGTGAAACCGAATCTTCGACGGTCTGTTGGCCAATTAAATGCGAGATGAGAAACGAACACTATGGCAGTAACCGAAGCCCAAGGACTTCTTTTGAAAAATGTTTCTAAAGAACAAAGCTCGAGGTTTCTAAAGGACAAAATAAGTGGCCTCGTAATTTTCCATTTAGCAGTACGAACTTGCTCCAAAACGGAAACGCTACAAATATAAAAAAAATTAGGGAATTGTAAAATCTTGATACGACTTTCCAATAATCAAATTTTCTTATTATCAACAAACCCGATAAACTTTCTCTATTGAATTTTGTAAGACAAATATTATTCATCAATTTTTTACGCTCAATAATCCTACATTCAAATATGTACCATGGATTTTTATATTTTAGACACTATTAAAAATTGCAAAAATATTTTGTTTTTCTGGTTTGAAAAACGCGGTCGGTGGCCGCGAGGTTTCGTCTTTGACACGGCGCTCATCACTGTAAGGTCAAGGTCCCGGGTTCGAATCCAGCGGCCCTGCATTCGAACCCGACATACTTATAAATGGGCTTTTTTTCAAAAACACCGGCACCCTGAGGGTTTATATAACCTCTGCTGTTGCGAACCCTCGTAAAAAAGCAAAAAAAAGACTTTTTCGTCAAACGAACATTTTTAGAAAATAAGGGATTTAAAAAAAAAATTAAAATTAAAATGAATTTAAAAAAAAACCAAAACTAAGATAAGAAAATTTAAATGATCGAAAAAAGTGTATATCCTCAGATAAAAAACCTTAATACTTTTGTCGAACAATACTTAATTAAACATCAATTGACTAATGCTGCCAGAAGGCAACATTACAGCTTATTGTTCGCGATTGATAAGCATTGCCAACTTTCGGCAAAGCATATATTTCTAACGGAAGAAGAAATGAAATTAAGACGAGAGTAAGTATCTCTTAAAATTTAAATGTTGACTGAAAATTGTGTAAATAAATTTTAAGCAATAAAATCATGTATGTTTCAATATTGTAAACTATTTTTTTTACGCTCAAGGGAATTTAAGAGTTTATCTTAATTTTCTTGCGTATATTTCCAAACTTGACGCTCTGTAAGAAAGTATCTTTCCGATAATCCATCATATCGTGCTTTCTTTTTTCTATTAGCAAAGACGAATGTTTCCACACAGTATCCGTATCATATAACTATTCCGGATAGATTATTACACTTCTTCGCCAAACCTGTTAGTTCAGAAACATGCAACACCCCTACATAAAATGTTATATTTATCCTGCATACTTCCATTGCACTATTTATGTGAGAAAGTAAAGGTAATTCCCCTAGTGGGCAACTGAAAAGGAAGAGTTCATCTGGCACGATGAATTAAACAAAAAATGTATTAAACAAGGTGTTAAACAGTTAATTAAAAAAAAAAAAAAATGCTGGAAGGTGAAATAGAACACGTCTTGTCTGCTGAAAGAGAAGATAATAGTCCATTTTGCGGGGTCTTGTTGCTTGTGAAAATAAAATTAAATAAAAAACGTTTTATATTACTTAATAATTTATATATTCGTTTATTTCTACTAAAACTATATTTATTTAAAAAAAAAAAATCGTTTCGCCCACAATGGTTCGATACAGGTTCAAATGAATAAAGACTGAGGGGCCAGAGTGTGAATTATTATTCTGTGAGTAGAGTTTTTATTTTATTTTTGCAACATTATGTTAAGCTCCCTAAAATCCTCCGGCCATTGAAACTTTTCAGATGTTGGTTCATTGTTTTTCCATTTCATTTTGGACTCATTGTTAATGTAACGTACGTTTGCGTTGGTGGAAAACTTTCCGTCGTTATTTCTGATCAGCAGTTTAAATAATTTAGTCAGGTCTGGTAGAAAATAAGGCGGTGAGGTAAATTATTACCATAAAACTTTTTTTTTTTTTTTTTTTTTTTAAAATAAGAGTCTCAGAGACTCTTTGGTAGACAATTTTCATTTTTTATGTAAAACCGTTTTTAGGATAGACATAGCACTATTCGGGAGTATTTATTTACTATTTTTCACTTCTCATTCCGATTGAATGTATCTGAAAATAAGATGCTTCGGCAATAAATCAATCCGATTGACCCACACTAATTTCTGGATATAAAGCCGTTCTTTCCAACAAGACTTAGTTTAATTTAATGAGTTAAAAAGTAATTTATTTTTCTACCTACAGAATAGTGATTCCTGTCATTCACGAGGGCAAATTTATTCTTTGTGCCGGTGTAATGAAAAACATACTTTCTTATTCAACAAGGAAGATGGGAAGTATTTCCAATAATTATTTATAAATGAGTGATCTGAATCACGAATGTCAAAACACAACTGTCCAAATCTTGCTTAAATGGAAGAAGTGGTTCTCACGCTATTCTAAATCAGGCCGTTCATAATTTCTTGATTTGTTTTGTAATAAACTTTAACTATCGTTGATTGAGCATGCATCAACTTAATTAGAGGTTTTTCAAATTGCTGTGACGTTGCGAAGCATTGGTTATCAAAAGCATACTTGGAATTCGCTGACCAAGCGGTCATCTGAAATGTGAAACGTTTCACATCGAACAAATGGGCACTTGAAACACACATTTATGCATTTAAACGGTCGTCAAGTTTATATCAGCAACAATTTTTTCATGGCTAGAAATTAGACTTAAAAAATCAGGATTTTGTGCATTTTCAAAAGTGACTTTGTGTTGCTACCTACAGACCAGGCGATAAATTCGGAATGTAGCTAAGCTTTAGGACGGAACATATTCTGGAAAAAAATGACTAAACAAGCGTAAACATTGTCAGACCTATTCACGAAATGGACTTCAAACTTGTCCATAATCAACACATCAACGACGTCATCCTTCGGCCTACTTATTCGGTCCCTAGATCACTTTTTGCGGGGCCAAAAAATTAAGGTAAAGAGGATTATTAAGGATAAAACACTGTATTTTATTTCAAAGAAAGGGCTTCAGGCGTTGGTATTTTTTATAGAAATTTAATAACATACCTATATAACCTCTAGAACTGTGTTAGGGATTGTTGTGAAATGTGACAATTTGATTGAACAGAACGTGAGAAAAATTGGGATAATTGGCATGTAAGATTTAAGTAGGTTGGCCACTGAGGTATGTATACTTTGGCGAAGGTTTTTATTTAAAATATAATAAATTTGTAGTAAAGACTTGGATTATGGCTTATTCAAACAAAAAAAAAATCAATGTGGGTTTCATCTAGTTGCATTACTCAATTATTAAAATTCGAAAAAAAAAACTGGGCTACCCTAAAAATCGAAATCATGTACGAAACAAATAGTATAACGCTAAGGTGGGTCACAGGTCCTGAGGGGATATAGCAGACATACGAGCTAAAAAGGCTAAAAGCTAAAAACACAAAGGCCAAAATCCAATTTGTGGCATAAATTATAGCCGCATTACATATATAAAGCCATACTTGTGTAATACAGATCTAGACACTACACCGGTAAGAAGAATTTTTTATTTCTTCCGGGAAACAAAGCAGTTTTCCTGGAAAACCGTTAACAATCATCGAATTAACGATCAATTAACATCAGGGTTTAATAGGGGGAAAATCCTTACGACTTACAAATATGGAAAAATGATTATACACTTAATTAATTTTTTTGGATTGGATTTCAGAGAGAAAAGATTCGCGAGTTAAGTTTTCCTCCTGGTACGATTTCTTCCATAAATGATTGATAAATGTTTATGCACACCTGTGGCTACGGAACACCAGGATATGTGTTGGCAATGCGATTCATTGTATGACGGTATTATCTATCGGCTCTGTTGGGGCACAAGGGGTGAAGAAGCTATCTTTAGAGGTCTGCAGACGTGAGTTACTACTTCCGGTTGTAAAACGGGTTTTTAGTTCGGCCCTTATCTCCGTTTCACGTTTTATTAACAGATATCGGTAAAATGTCGTTTCCAGAACATTACGATACTTGGGGGAATTGCTGAAAATATTCATTTGCCCCACACTTAAGATAAGCCTGGAATAACCGTAGTCCGCACCCGATCGGGGCGGCGATTTCAGAGAAATCCAGGCTTTCTACTGACATAACCATACTCTGTTACATATTCACAAATTTAAAAAAAATATATACAAATTTTTATAGAGTTTTTCTTGATCGACCTACAATGTATAATTAAGATGAAGAGGGATTGACCTCCTTCCAACCCTCTTCAACTCAAATATATCGTTTTCACAATGATTTCAACCATTTATGAGACACAGTCAGAAGAGGAAAACTCCTTAAGCAATATTGTTTTTTAATTGATATTAAATTAGAGGTTTTAATAAATGAAACATCTCATTTCTTGGTAAATTTAAATAGTTAAAAATACCTTAGGCAATTTTTTTCTCCAAAAATGTAAATGTCTGGCTTCGTTCAGTAAAGTATATCGCGATAATAACATTCTAAGAAGAGAGATAATTGGATGCCAAATTAAAGTAATTAATCTTTATGTAAGGTATTGGTTGAGAAAAAAAAGTCAGTGTCACAAACGGGATTCGAACCCACGACCTTCGGCTAAATACGCCGCTGCTTTACTACTTGAACTATCGTGATTTCGATCCACTCTTACACCAACGTCCCACCTCAGCCCAAGCTTTCGAATTTTCCCTCCTTTTTGCCATTTTTCCAATCTAACGAATTTAATAAAATTAATGGATTGACTAGAGGGTTTATTGCCGTCCTGCAAAGAGATCATACGTTTTCTTTGGAGAAGGTAACTTCAGTACTGCTCAAAACAAATGCTTTCCAGTGACGTTTTTCCGATATCCTTAGATGAACTTAATTGTTAATGTGTTCTTTATTGTTAAGCATTGCTATGGTACGACCACTATTTACAGGTGATAAATGCACCAATTCTCTTGTTGCCATCGGAACAAATGCTACTACAAGCAGGTAAAAAATAAAATAAAACGTCTTTTTGTTGCATCCAGTCACATATGTATTAGAACATAGATAAATAAACTTATTTTATTTCAGAAATAAGTTATTTTGAGTTTACCAATAGGCAAGTAGAAATATTGCAAAACCGAATGGAACTTTTTGGGATATCTAAAAAAGGTATATTGCGTTTAAAAGGGAAGGGTTGCTCTATCTATCAATTATACAGTCTGTTCGATCTACAGACTGACTGGAATATGCATTTATCTAATTTTGGCAAAATTTGACTTGTTCAGTTTTGTCCCCAAGGCGCTGAATTGGAAGGTGGGGTAGAAACATTTTACAGGAATAACTAGCCTCTAACTTCAGCATGAGATGAGTACCACATTGTTGATATGTACACTGGTGAGTAGAATGCTTTCGGACGTTTAAACAAATATTTTGTCTTTGTATCTTAAACATCAGATTTGCATGCGGCCAATGTATTCACAACCGTATAAGACAATTTACTGCGATTGAAAAATTTTCAGAGATGAAGAAGGAACCTCTTAAGTATTTAAATTTGCTAAAAACTGAAGAGTGAATTATTGTAAATTAAGCTATCTATTATTCTAGCTTTTTACTGTATAAAAAACCCATTAACATATTATTGAGAAAAATTGTAATTGTTTTGATAATTCAAGCAAAATGCCAGTTCTTACAGAAAAAACGCTTTAAGATACGATTAAAAAAAGTCCTTCTATATGAGAGATGGATATGTGTGTGTGCGTGAGAGAGAGAGAGAGAGAGAGAGAGAGAGAGAGAGAGA
>CM077099.1:14020052-14041318 GCA_039619505.1 Cimex hemipterus | reverse complement strand
GGAGTCTTCACAATAACACGTAACTGGCCCTGTCAACACATTCTATCTAATGAATACAATTACTCCCAATATAAAAAAGAAAAGAAAAAAGATATATCTTTCAGTGTTCTATACAATAAAACAGACAAGAGTCCCAAATACGACAACCTCAAACGCAATTCTCATACCGGGTAAATAATGCTATTTCAAGATGCTACAAGCTCTTTATAAGGAGCCCCATTCAATTATGTGAGGCACATCGAAAAACCTTATCTCTAAATGCCTCACACACTCGGACGTTGGCCCAAAAGTAAATATCCGCGTATCAACTTCGCATGATTTATCATCGGTAAAGTATGGTGGGTCAGACACAATACCTTTCACATAATATGAAATAAATAAATTAGAATTCCACGGGGTGTGCAGGAATTCGAACACTATTTTTTCGATTAATTTTTCTAAGCATACACTTTGTAACACTTTTTCAAGTCTTTCTTTTAAATTAAAAACACATTTTTTGTCCAAGTATAAAAATACTTAAAAAAGGAAACAAAATATACTTTTTCTTTTTCTACTACGTTTATCTTGGTTAGTGTGCAAACATAATCCCAAATAAATTAACTTTTGATTTTCCATTTCCTATTTAAACTTAATTTATCAATTTTCTTCTTTGTTTTCCATATTACAGGTTTCTCCCCTTATGCTTTTTAAAAGATCTTTTCACAGAGCCTTTTTAATTCCTTTTTTTTATCTTTGGATTTTATATTCATTATTACACAAGTTATATATCTAATTATCTAATTATCATATGCTTTATTCAACATTTTTAAAAATCTAAGTTAAATTGATTTTTTTTACAATTATTATCATTACTTTTATTATTATAATAAAAAAAATCATAACACCTTTTTTATCTATAATTACAGTCTGAAATACATTTTTATGCTCTTGAATTATTTATTTTAGAACTGGATGGATGTGATAACTGCTCTCACATGCTTCATTTGTATTCTTAATTTTTCTACAACCCATTCTTTTAAGTTTGACTTTCCGTCAATCACTTCAGAATTTGATTCCTTATTAAAATATCAAATCTCAAGAGTGTATGCACGTAAATTTTTAAAAATATGAATTGCAATCAATAAATATCACATTGATCTTTTTTTTTTTTAAAGATCATTGCCTGAAGCACACTTTTTTTTCAAATTGGGTTTGCAGACGATCTTAAAATTTAATTCTAAATTATTCTGTTATAACCGCACTGATAGTTTATAAACTATTTTTAAAATGGGGACACGCTTTTTTTTTTTTAGTTCATTGGGAAGATACTGGATAGTACTGATCTTGAGACTATAGTTGAAACTATGTTTGGAAGATAATTTGGCTCAGCATCTTTATTTTCTTAATTTACATGGAAGGAAATCAATTATATTAAGTAGAATATATACGCAAGTTAATATATATCGGGAATATTTTAAAGGAGAGCAACGGAGAAAAAATAGAGAAAACAGGCAGGTTAAAGTCCCTCAAGTATCAATCGCAAAAGATCACTTGCCCATAATGAATGGCATACTATTAGAAGACAAACACGGTGGGGGGGGTTGGAGCCTTTTATAACACATGTGACGAGCTGGAGCCTAGGAAAGGTCAGTTCACCCCTCAAGCACAACGACTGGCTCTGACAAACAGACCAAATTCGACACAAGGCCAAGAAAATTGATCAAAGTCCATTAAGACGTTAAGACGTCGAGTTCATAATCGAATAAAAACGGTAATTTTACACTGTTTTTGAAAATGTACTCGACAATACTTAATTCTTGGAAATTTTCTTGTATAACTATTAATTAAAAGCAAAATAATGCCCTATTGAAATTTTGAATAAATCCATGTTTATGGATCAATTATACCATGAAAATAAATTGCATGCAAAATATTTTCATTGTATTTCTTGTTTCAATGACGAATGTTTTCGTATTTCAATGTTTTCATTCTATGAATTTAGTCAGAAGCACATTTTTTCTTTTTGTTTTGACGATTATAGAAGATTAGTTACAGAATTTACTTTCTTAATATGAAACGGCTTATTTTACTAATGTTTAGTGTTTTATAAGATTATAATTTCATATGCCGTTGAGATTTTTGCAAAACGGAAGAATAGAATGTTTACGAGGTGCCCATAGCAACGTAATAAGTGGGACGTACTTGTTCGGCCACCTGGTACCTTCATATGGTCCAAACGCCGTCGAGGGAATAGGTATAAGGGGCGAAGTCTGCACTACCGCCTCCGGTTCGCCCTGAGACGGCGGGACGCCGGAAGGGAACGTCCTGCTACTTCCCTACGGGGCTTAAGAGGACTTAATCCACCCAGATGACGTGCCTAACCTACATTACAGGAGTCGAAGAAACTCTTTTTTTCCCCACTTCGTTCTTCCAATACGGCATCTGGTATTTCACAAATGCAATAACCGCTCGTTAAGCACCAAGAACCAAAACGGTCTTCGATATTCGTGGGTTGACAGATATTACGTAAAACCTCCCACACCTTGGATCCTTGCTAGAAGAAATCCACACAAAATTTCTCTTTTTTTCCTAATTATACTTTTCAACTTATCTTTGGTCGTGAACGACTAATGGGTGGATAGACGATATGTCTAGGGACAAAATCAATAGAAATCTTCGCTTTCTTTTAATTAAACTTTCATGAAAAAAAAAACAAAAAAAAAACAACTGGAATATAATTAAGCGAATACTTCATACGGAATAAAGGGTCTTTTAAAAAAATGTTAAATTCATTAGTAGTAGAAAGAGGATCTTTAGAAGAAACATATGTTAAGTTAACTAATTATAAGAAGACTTTCTCCGTTTAAATGGAATTTATTAGAAAGATAAATATCAAATGAGGTGGGGTTAAATTGTAAATATACCTCTCTAGGTCTCTAGGACGTGTCTAGGACAATGGCAGTTTACCTGTTGGCCGAACTGGGGCGCATGTAAATTCAGCCAGGCTGACGACTATCACGAAGGGCGTTTAAAAGTTTAAGGTGAAAGGTTGAGGCCCTGTCAGAGGTCGACTGTCGTTTTTTCCTCTCTCTATGAACTAACAAACGCTTAAATAAATAATTATCGGAAGACTTTTCCAGTTTCGCCGAGGAGTATTTCTGCAAAAGATTAGAAAGTGGGTCGTATCCTAATACAATCGTCTCCTCCATTTAAGGGACGTGGCGAAGGGCGTCTGGAGTACGGCGAAAGGTCATTTCACGACTGTTAAACAAATGAAAAAAGCAAAAAAAAATCCTTATCGTCAAAATTCTATAATTGGCTAACCAATAAAGAAGTTGTTTATAATCAATCTCTTTGACTAAGAACGCTCGATGTAATCAATTTTTCTCACCTATTTACAACTACTTAAAATGATTAAAATAAACTATATTTAGTCTAGACGTATACTATTTCTAGTTATTTTTTATCTATGACAACGTTCATTAAACAAAATAAAATCTAGTTCTAGCGATTTACATTCCTAAATTCACCTGGGAATATAGTTACGATTTTATGCAGCAATTTCTGCACCGAAGAATTTTAAGGTACAATTTATATCTTAAGCGAATTACTTTTTATTCCTACCCACCATAAAACAAATCTGCAATAACAAATTAAACAAAAAACAATAGTGGCCGGATTTATGATGTTATCCTTAAGAATATTTAGGGCATTACGTAGGTAAATTCATAGTTTGATAACTAAAGAAGTATGTCAAGATAATTGTATTCCTTACTCATAAACTATTATTTATTACACATTCAAACATTCGTACTTATCTCGTAATCCACTTTTTGCTTATTCATAACATTTGGTCACTCGCCAAAGAATACTACGTTAATCTTATCCCTTTTACGAAAATTGTTATTTATCCTAGGACAAAATTTAAAAAAATTATTATCAATCTAAACAGATTGTTACAATTTTATTCACATTTATAACAGCCTAAAGATGTCAAGGTACATTTTCTTGACTCATCAATTAATATCTATCCAAAAATATATTTTTATAAAAACAACTTAATATATTTGCCAAAGGAGACGATAGGAGATAATTTATTGTGTTATAGCTCAATGCCAATATAATTCTTTTCTTTGCCTATAAATTATGTTTTTAATCACAAAACAACACAATAAGCTTTAATCAATTTCAATTAATTATGTTTTTTGTCTAAAGCCTTAGGTGACATGAAAAAGTTAATGATACGAAGGGATTCGAACCCACGACCAATACACGCTCAATACACCGTTGGGCTATGGTGATGAATGAAATCAAAAAAGTAAAACAATTTTTTATCAAAAATGTTGCTATAAAAACAATGAAGAAAATTTAGTACATTCGATGTGGAATTGACTTTATGAGGTTTTGAATGCTAGTGCTGATATCTTCATACTCGGACAACTCGTCCCAAAGGTGTCATGTCAGGACTTTATGTTGGCCACTCCAAATATGTTCCAAGTAGTTACCAACGATCCTAGTCTAGGTAGGGCCTTGCATTGTCAGGCATGAAAATAAATCGGTCGCCAATTAGTGCCCATAGAAGGAAACCTCTTCGGATAACACATCTCCAATGTATCGAGCAGATGATAGGGACCCTCGATGAAGATCAAGTTGTACGGCCTATCATACAAATGCCTGCCAAAACTATAACAACCACTTCCATAGCTTCTCCGGAGTGAAAATATTATCACTCTCTTTTCTTCTCCAAACCCTCTCTCGGTAGTCAGAATTGGTTTTCTTTGAGAAAACCTTTACACATCCCTAAAAAACCGATTTTAGTCCGATCTTGCTCAGAACAGTTGATGTGATTTCTTGTAAAACAACCGATCTGTTCTGTGGTTCGTCAGAGGTTCTGGGCCAGTGGCCTTCTAGCACGACGTTCAACGTTTAAAACGGCCAAATATTGTTGGAAGATCGTCGATGGAGGTTTAAAAGTTAATTAAGAATATTAAAGGTGGCAATTTTTTTACCTCTCAGTATATTTTTATTTACGTTTTATATACATTTTGCGTACGTTGAAGGTGAATGTATAGATAGGCGTGAACGTGTAGTAAGTGATTGGTGAAATATAGAGTACTCCACCACCACTCCCACTCGAGGAATGTTAAACGGGAAAGAATTATTTACTTTTTCACCTAATTTTTCCTTGGTTTATTTTTAACTCAGTACGAAGTAGGCTTTGATGCACTTTAATAACCATGTTTTAAATAATTTATTTGATCGTTTCAGAGACCACGCCTGCCTCATCTTCAGACTCACCTAAGTGTGCCAAGGTACAATATTTTCCTTATTCATAAATTATGTAATTCCACGTAATAAACAATTCGTTTATATATTTAATTTTATTCTGAGTTACGTAAAAAGTTTTTTTTTGAAGTTCATTTTATTGTTTATAAATAATTATATTTGGCAACTCATCTCAGAATGTTAAGGTTTTTTCCTTAATCATAAATTGTCAAGTATTCTAGCTTCAAAACACTTTGGAGGTTTTTTTATTCATCGTTAAGATTAGAAAGATGTAAGTTAGAGGAGATTTTTTAGAAAAAAATGTGTTTAAAGGGTGATAGACGTAAATAAAATGAAAAAAAAAAAAGATTACTAACTCTTTACAGGAGCTACAATTTTTATTTTTTTATTTTTTCGGCAAAATTCTGCGCTACCTATGCACTTTTCATACCGATACTTTTTCCATGATACATGGCATTTGAAGTGTTTTGTCGACCATATTCATCGAAAAGAGAATTACCGATCGTACCAGCATGCCATTCGAATGTTGATTATAATCAATTTTTCTTAAGTCCTGAAAAAAATTTTACCATAGTGATTTTTGAAATTCTTCAAAGATATTTCAATGTTTAATTTTTATCGGTTTGTGCAGTTGTACTAGCTATTAAAAAGAAAGAGGTCAGTATATGATTAATTTTTTGGACAATTTACAGTTAGTTTACAGACTAGTATTACTAAAGTATATAAAAGCACCCTGTAAATAATAAAAAAGTAATTAATTTGAATATTAGTGGAAATATGAAAAAACCGACCAAAACATCATAAGATTACTTTGTTTAAAAGAGTGGACGGCACACGGGAAATGTGTAAAGGGATTAATGGGAAACCGATTTTTGCAAAGTATTCAAAACTACAATAGCTTATATAAATAGAGATAAGCTTAAAAGAATGCGTACGCTTGGGTTTGTATGTGTATATATGCGCGCCTGTGTGGGATATTTTTATTTGCGTGCATATGTCCTCTCACAGGGCTGGTCTCTGTTGAAGGTCTCGTTTGTAGGTAGAAGGCTCAGTGTATATATAGTATTGCAAAACACGACGGGGAGGCGGATGTAGGCTAACCTGGAGATAAAAATTTTTGTGGGTAGTTGTTTATAAAATGCAAATTGTACGATAATGTACATAGTAGGCAAAAATTATATTCCTGCTGCTAATGAAACATGATCACTACCTAAATTTTTTATACTTTATTTTTAATAAACCAATTCCTTTATCTATAATGTATATGTTTGACGAATCTTAAACGTAACAAAAAAAAAGTTCGAGCCTTACGCTTGTTTTCATAATGAGGTTAAAGACCTTAAAACGATCGATCGCCTTAAATATCAACGGTCCTATTTGGAATTAGGGCGATCTCTGTGTCCTTATTGCTTTTTAAAGATCATGCCCACGAGGCGTCATCGTATTTTTTCCAGCGTGTTCACCAGTTGCAGAGCGGACGGTAAAAACCGCAATATGAATTTATGTAATAGACATGATCACTTTTCCCTCGGCGTTTTCACTCTTCCTAAAGACAGTTATTAGTGCAAGTTGACACAGATACGGTTTCGACCTTAGGAAGTCGCCATTGCACGTAGGAGGGTCCTGGATCAGAATTAGTAACATCTATACTTAGTCCATTTTTTCCACTTCAAGACAACTTAGAGCGTTTGTATTAGGCTTTTCATTATTTATCTATACACTGATACTGTTGTAACATTCGTTTTTATATCAGACATAAATCGGATTAAGGAACAAATAAGAATCTTTATTTATCTTATTGCCCATAGGGCACAATAAATCATAAGTAGATTATGAAAAGGATTCCATAAGGAATTATTTTTTTCGAAAGAAATGGTACCCCACGAAAGTGTGCTGGCCAAAGCATGAAATATTTGACAGGTTTATAATTCGACTTAAAACTCTTTAGGGATATCCTCCAAATCCGGTTTGGCGATTTCTCTATCAGCTTTAAAAGGATATCATCTTTTCTTTTCCATAATGAATACCACTTGGACGTTTTGTCAGCAGAGGCGTTTTGCAGAAGTTCACACTTCCCAAATGTTTCCAGGCTATGAAAAACGACAATTTCTCGCACCGATGCTTAAATTTTAGCAGCGATTTATGTATTATTTTAAGTATATTTTATCTCTTTAAAATAATTAAGACATCTGTCGATTCTAAAGTGTATTTTGTATATTTTATTATTTGCAAAACTACAAAACAAATTTAATAGTCAAAAATTCAAAAATAACTATAAGAGAAAAGCACATGAAATATAACGATACACATAAAATAAAATAAACAATTCATTTTGTAATTTAAAAATATATGTATTTCAAGATAGATTAAGAAAGATTCAAAAAAATTTTAAAACCTCCCTTAAAATAACAGTAATAAATTAACGCGACAGATGTTCAGTTTTATTCAGATCTATTCGGACTACAGTTTAATATAAACTCATATTGTTCTGCCTCTTTCATCGATAATTTTAAGCAGACAAAATGGTAGAAGTCGTGTTTAATTTAAACGTTTCCCATTCTCTAGAGTGGTTAAAATAGAAAAAATAAATGTTTTACTTGTGGACAACCACAGGGTGTACCGCGTCAAAGTTGTTGCGCACTAGCGTTTACGGACATAAGTGAAAAACAGGGCTCGTTAAAAAACAAAAAGGACGACTCTTGTCGTTTTAAAAGTGCTGACACAGCTCACAAAGCAGGAGCTCATTTGAATCCCATGGCGGTGAAAGAAGTTCCCCTAACTTATGAAAAAATAAAAAAGCAGAATTGGTACAAAAACCCACTATGTAATCCATTTTAAGTGATGAAATATAACGAGATGCATCTACGTGCATTGTGGATACGTTGGTATAATTAAAATGCAATTTGTTATGAGGAGAAACTTGCACTGTCACTGTTCTTCATTTTTTAATAGGGCATTAATGACTGTTATTCCGATCTGTTGGATACAAGTAAAACGTTATGAAAACAAGTAAAAAATAACAAGTCTGCGTTTGGCGGCCTCACAAATCACGTGTTAATATGAATTCTACCTTGTGGAGAGCGGTTATAATTAAAGCTCGAGAAAATTAATAATTCATGAATCCGGGGGAAAAGCTGTTCTGTTATTTTTTAAGGAAAATTGAAATGATGTTACTTACCCCTCGTGGAAAACGGGCGAAGGTCTGTCGTTACTGAGCTTCCTGACGAGACGTGGGCTCGCGAGGCCGTAGCTGAAGGGGCGGCTGTCCGTCCTCGCGTGGTACGGGACTTCCTCAATGTCTCTGACTGTCATGAGCATTTCCGAAAGCAGCTTGTCCAATTCTCGATGTTGGTCTAAGCAGGGTCCCTGTGAGGCTAGTCCGTTACCGGCGGAAGAGATGCCACTGTCCATTGACACTGTATGGGGGCTGGCGATCACCTCCTCCTTTTTGGCGACCGTTGCGTAGAGAGAGCCGTCGAGGGGCCCGTATGTGTGAGTCACCTCAGCATCTGTGGCAACACAAGAAACGAAGAAAGAAATAAAACCAAGTCTGATTTTTTCTTTAAAAAAAAATGTTTTTGTTCCAGCCGACTGACGCAAACCGCGGGACACTAAGAACTGACAGGTTTGGACTTAAGCCTAAGGGTGCTCCCACTACTATGTCCCCACCATACCTCCCCACTCGTCCACCAACGTTGGATGAGACTCCACCCTTTAAGATAAAAGTGTCGGTGCGATAGATTTTCATCAATAGGAGGCCTATACTCTCGTCTAAAAGCACTAGAGAATGAAGATACTTAAGGGAAAGCTGCGGCAAAAGCATTGGAATCGGTTTTCTCTTTAAACGACTTATTTCTTTGAACACATTGTTTACGTCTCTACTTACTTAAACACAATAATAAATTAAGCTTGGAAGAATTTCAATTGTACAAATCTGCTATAACTAAAGATAAATTAAACGTAGAAGTTTTAAACATACATATAATTGTTTATTTTCTACCACTAACATTCTTTTAAATATATGCCCTTTCTATAAGACCCGAAACCGATAAAAATCTTATTAATATTACAATTAATCTTTCATTTTATATTAGGACGATCAGGGATAAGGCCAATTGGAAAGAAAACTCTTAGTTCCTTCGCCGGGCTTGATGAAGTGGATATATTTCTGAATGAGTTTTCTTCTTAATTGGCCATATACGTGATCTTTGTTAAATATAAACTGATTAAATTTTAATTAGGCACATTGATGACCATGATCAATTTAGTTCTTATTACATACTGTAAGTTTTGAATATTAACTATGTAGCTTTGTATATTGTACCGTCAATTCAATTTCAGTTGTACCGAATATATATCCAAAGATAAAAGTTGATTAAACGTACAGAAAATTTTAGCAATAAACTGTTTTTTATTTATGCTGTGGTACAGTATTTATTTAAATCATTTTTTCTTGCAGTTTATTTTGTTTCACAACTGTATAACTTATTAAAATTTGATTGATTATTCTAGAATATTGTCAAAAAGTGTAAAAGTTGTTTAAAATGAATAATTTTTGTGGAATGAAATAAAAAGTCGTCTGTATCAGTTAAACTATTGGTTTTTAGAATATTGAGAACGAAGAATTAAATATATAAGGTGTTTACCAACACAAAAGGAGGTTGTCTGATGGAGTAGATTGGTGAACTCCGAAACATATTGCGACAATACTTTTTCTTCGTTAGATTGTCACATTTGTTTAATTGTTTAAAAAAAAGTGCTAGAAAACCCTAAAAAACTATGATATAAAACATCATTATCAGTATAATCGTAATTGTTTATTTCGAATTTATTGTGCAGTTTATAAAGATCGAAACTAAATAAAAAATTCTCTATGAACTGAAATAGCGAGGAAGAAAATAGTAGTTCTTTAAAACTGAATAAATCAAAAGAAAAACCGACTAAATATAGGTTTACAGAACAACAAAAACAGTAAAATTGATTTCTGATGACAAAAATGTTTAAAATACTATTTCTAGTAATAAACTTATTTTTTTCCAAAGGCTATTTTATAAATTATATTGTAACTAATTCAACCAGGGTTAGATTTAGATTGGACTGAAATTAGAAAGGTTCTAAACTGATCAGACGCGTATAAGACCCATTCAAATTTTTTACATTTTGCATCATAAACGTCGGTGTAGATAAAAGTAATATTTTTTCACGTAAAAATGACAGAAATGCGTTGAAACTGTAGTAAATAAAGCAAATGGAAAATAATGAAAATATTGTTATATTAACAACTTGAAAAAACAAAATAATCTCATTCTCACCATGAAGTGACAAAAATACGTTTTCCTTCATGCTTCTGTCTATAAAAGACAATAATAACTAAAATCAGTCAATTTAGAAGATACTCCAGACAACTTTAATCAGTCAGTAGATTAATAGAGTACTATAATTTATTAAAACATCGACATTTCCTGTTGAGAAGGTGGCTAGAATAATCAACGAATCAATTCTTATAACAAATTGACTTTAAATCCTAACGCCTCTCGAACACGCTATTGGCTTCATTTTTTAAAATTATATAAAACAAACAAGTCTAAATATTTCACAAGGGGGTATAGTGAATTTTGTGTGTTTTTTTTTCTAGCCAAAATGTATTATTGTAGATACAATTTTACAGTTTCATTCTAGTGAATTAGCCTCTTGTTATATGTTTTTAGAATATGCAGATCAGTAGCAGAAGTGGTTTTGAATTTGAAGAAGAAACCTCTTGCTCTGTGCATCAAGGTCGACCGGTTTCCGCTCGGAATTCACCTCGATCACCTTATCTGCAACTGCTAACAAATTTTATTAACTGGCTCTCCGCTGGCATCGATTGTTTCAGGCCATCTTCAACCGTTACTGATGGCAATGGAAACACGCCTTTCTATCTCGGCCAATCTCGGAATCTTTGATTTATGGCCGAATGTTCGGTTCGACTGGTTGACGTTTCGCGGCCTACGCCCGTCTATTGTAATAACCGGGTCGAGATATCATGCGGTCTGCTTGCTTGGAACAATGGCGAAAACACTCCCAATTCTAGATCATGGGTTGTTATGTTATTATTCGACTTCAATTGTAAGACTAAATTTACAGAAATTTATGTGGCCATTATCTTGAAAGGAACACTTGCACGAGATCGAGATAAACTTACAAATCGGAATGACAATTCAACATTGCTATCTTTGAAGATCTATTTTTTATCATGGCCCTTTGCTTGATACCTTACACCTTTTATAAGGCTGTTTGATGTAATGTGTAGCACAACTCCAAACCAATTCTCTCCATAGTTAAACATAAAAATATTTTGAAAACATTAAATTAACTAGTATGGTTTTACCTTAAAAAACGGTTTAATTTGTGCTAGCCATTTGTTCGCCTTAACAAGGCCTGTCTCGCTTTACATAGAGGGCGTCGCATTATAACCTCATTACTTGGTGACCTTTACAGGACAATTTTATCGGCAGATTTTTAAGACTTGTTTAAATTTCACAGGAATTGAAAAAAAGAAAAAAAATATAAACGATAACAAACAAACATTCATTCGAGGCGAAATGGGCTAGAATGTGCTTACATGGAAACCAGTAGTATTTTTATAGCCTTACAATTAAGAAGTTGTTTCACGATGTACTCTTGAAATGGGCAATATTTTTGTCACGATTTCATCAGCTTTGTCCCAGTATTATAAGGGGACGAAATATGCAAACTTGGTTCACGGTAAAGCTATATTAATGTGTTAGCACGCCTCCGTTGAAATAAAATACGTCGAATACAAAACCGTCAACAACAAATTAGCCGAAACATTCCGTAGTTAAGGCACAGCAAGATGTTAAAATATCAATTGGATCTATTAAATCGTCCTCATTTCTTGTCAACAGATCAGATTGGAAATGTATTCAACATTTAAACAGTAGGAGCTGTGTGCTAAACGATGATTTGTCGGGTCTGTTCAGCTTAATTGTAAGGTCTTCCTCTGCGACTTACAGCGGTATGCAAATAAGGAAATTAAATCGTATTCTCAATTTTCTCAACTGAATCGCAACACAATACAAGTAGAAACAATGGATCACAAGACTTCTTCGGGGAGCATTTCATCAAGAGCCGATCCCTTTAAACAATTTCAACGGCGCAGTAATTAAAAATGAATGAACAAGTTATATATATATATATATATATATCAAATCTGGCGAAAAAGCAATGATAAACACCTCTCCCTCTCAAGAATTTTGTTTACTTCCATATTGTTTTACTGAGTCTTATCGCGAGATTGGGAATGCGCCAAGCAGATTTTAACTCTGGATCCTCTCGTTATGGGAGCGGAACGCTTTCGATTTGAAACTCTAAACTCATTCCGATTTGGAATTACAATTGGAATTGTGACAAGTGAGGATCAAGAGTCATACAGTCATGTGAGGTGCGCATCAGGGTATAATAGCTTGACCGACAGTGACTGATTGCTTGCGTTCTTAAATTGCCTCAGTTCACGTTAACAAGCCGACGAGAATTACAGGACCTTTCTTGAACGTGACGTCGTGAATTTCGGGAATCTCGTTGTGCAATGTAGTAAAGTCTATCGAGCGTTCATTAACACCACTAATAGTTTGGCATTCCATGTTTTTCTTCATCTTGAACTGAGCTTAACGTCGTGGTAGAGCCAAAAAAAATTCACAAGGAATTTATTTTTATTGGCGATGGATAATTTCGGTAATTTTTTATCTCAACCGACATTCAAAATGTATTTGGAACGGAAACTTTCATCCCGTAGAAATGTAGGATAAGGGTGAATGATAAGAGTTTTCGCATTATTAAAATATTATGTCGAGAGAAGTGGTTGAAGAACTCCTTCAATCAAATGATGAGCTGAAGGCTTGAAATCCGGATCATTCAAAACAACTTACTGCGAGTAGAAACTTTTTTTTTAACTGTAGAGGTCATATAAACCCTCAGGGGGCCGGCGTTTTGAAAAAAAAAACAACAAAACATTTGTAAGTATGCCGGGTTCGAATGCAGGGCCGCTAGATTGGAACCCGGGACCTTTACCTTACAGTGATTAGCGTCGGAAGACAATTTATTTGAATGACCAAATTTATCCATTATTTTATCCATCTTTTGCATTAAATAATAAATTAATTAAAAAAATAGCTTATAAATAAAAATACATAATAATAATATTTCTACCTAAATTTCAAATAGTAACGATGGTGTAGGGAGGGATTATTAAGACAGAAAGAACTACGTTCAAATTTTCTTATTTTTTGCGTTAAATAATAAATTAATAAAAATAATGCAGGGCCGCTGGATTCGAACCCGGGACCTTTACCTTACAGTGATGAGCGCCCCGTCAAAGACTAAACTTTGCGGCCACTAACACCGTCACCTTTTATTAATTGCAAATTTCGTTTCGGAACGTTTTGCTCCTTCTTTTTCAAGGAGTCTAGAGCATGAAAATAGACACAATTTGCCAAAGCAAATATTAAAAAATGAACCAACATCCTCCAGCATAAACACAATTTACGATTATATGACAAAACATCGAGTCCTTTTTTTTGGCATAAACGAGAGAAAGGAATGCTGAACTTTTGGTACGAGAGATGAGCCCTGCCTAAATTTTAACATCCAGAATTCCATGTTAAAGTTAATTGTAAAAAAAAAAAAGAAACGAAAACCTACTTTATGAAGGTGAGAATCTACATCACAATACTATACTCGATACTTGGGCTTGCTTCTTCATAAATAAATTCATTTTGTTGATCGTAAATAATTCACAAGGTAATCTTTGACGATTCGTTGTCACGCTGTTTACTCGATTAAAGTTGTTACGGTTAGACATAAATAAAAGCAAATATTAGCAATACTTGAAGCTATTTCTCGAAATTTACGCCTTTGTTTTCAATCACTTTGCCTTATCTTTCTGCCAGTAATTCAATCTAATTGACACATCTTCTGTAGATACTCTAGACTTTAGAGTAAAAATAACACAGAAAACTAGCTTGTATTTTTATGAGATCAGAATTTCAGGTGTTTTGGTGAACTTACTTTCGCACCAAAAGACTGGAAAATCCATTAAGTGACTAACGATTTACTATCTGGTTTTAATTAATAATGCATGTTAATTAAAGCAATAATTGAACTTTTTTTTATTTGTGAACTTCTGATCTAATTTAATTGTGTTTACATTAAAATAAGTATAACGATAAAAATACATACATATTGTTTGAAGTAAGCAATACAATAAGAGTCCGACTTTCTGTTTTTGTGGGTATAAAGATGTATGGTGTAGGATGGAGAAGTTCATATCCCATTTCAATAATTCTTGAAATATTCTGGCAATGAAGGTTTGCTTTTTTTATTTGTCTTACATTAAAATATAATGTTTTCCTATTTTTATTTAACATTTTGCAGGTAACTATTATGTCTTCATATAATGAATAAATTAATTATCGCATTTTATTGGCTGTAATACATTTTATCACTTCTGTCCTAGTAAAATAATGCAGTTTAAGTTAACTTCAGTTAACCCTTCTGCGGCATAGGAATCCACATTATCAATCTCAAACAGATAAAAAGAAAATGAGGGTACAAAGGAATTCACCCATAGGACCCAAACAATCCAGGAACCTCCTAACGAATTCGGAAGGAAATAAGTGACAGAATGTATCAAAGGAAGCAGGAAAAACTGCGAACAGGACTACTAATAGGACACTGCAAACTAAACGGACATTTAAAGAAGATTGGTATAACCCAAGACGTCACATGAAAATTCGGCAAAGAAACAGAGGAGACACAAACACACCTATTAACAAATTGTGGTGCTTCACTTGCCAGCAGGAGGAATTTCTTTTGAGGCGTACAATGCGACTGTAGAATAAAGTCAACCTCTGAAACCGAGCCTACTGGTCAATTTTCTTGATTAAATATGACCAGTGTGCTATAGGTACAGACCGGAAGATACATTAGCTCTTAAAGTGCGCAGTATATTTCACCCCGACTAATACATCTACATCTAACTTCAGTTAGCCCGATAGAATTGTAACATTTGATTAAAAATTATAATATGAATCAATTTGTAATTTTTATACATTATTATAGTGATTAAATGTCACTTGACTGTCAACATCAGACTAGACAGTGTTATTGGAAAAACAGGAATTTCTAGAAATTTGCATTCTAATTGACAATTCAGTTGTAACATTATGCATGCGGTGATCAATCTACATTCGAATTTGTCGGCTGTGAAGCTTTAGAGCGTCACTTCGTACCGGAAAGGATCGGTTAGTTCTACAAACGAAATTACTTGGGCATTTTTCTGAATGGTACATAATAAAAATCGTATATAAAGATCAATTTCTACAATATTTAGTCTGATGAGTAAATATAATGATTAAACCGACATGTGTGGACGATCAACAAGTCGCAAATCCTACGCTATTTCTTAAAAGTATTAACGTTTGTTATTTTTCATTGTGTTTTATGTAGGGGTTGTTTTCTTGGTGAAAGTTATTTCCTCAGATCTTTAGAAAAGGCGATTTGTTTGCTGGAGGACGGTCAAAGTAATTGTAATTAATGACTGCTTAATACAAGTAACTTTCTTATAAAATAAGTCCCTTCTTGATCTAATTAGCCTTGCAATACTATTAAAACAAAATTACTAAACGATGTAATAATTTTAAACAGATTTTGTAATAAAACTGATTAATTTAGATTTATTCCCTAGCATTGGATAATATGGTGTGAGTGAGACTTCTCAATGTCGTTCAAAATTTTTATAAACTGATTTTAAATTACATATTAAAAGAAATCACAACCGTTGCAAATCTTGGCACCTTGTCCGCCTCTGTCTATTATCTCGAATGAAACGACTAAATTTCCGATCATTCGTATAATTGACAGTAGCTGACTAATGGGACAACTGGTCAGGCTAAGGTGAAAGCACTCGACTTGCTACTTACTCCCGATGGTGGACACCTTCACTTTTATAAAATTTCGTGACTTTTTTTCTACACAAACAAGGGTCTGCATACATAAAACAAACAAATTGTGAATCAACTATTTTTTATGACGAAAAAGAATTATCAACGAAATTTCTCTGAGTCACGTTTAAAGTGTCATTGTGTACATAGTCATGATGCCAAAATCAACTTGAGACTGTCGCTTTATTTGTTTTACCATAAAATTCAACTGTGTGAATTAACAGCAAGAGGCAATAAATTTTAAAGATTTGAACACTTCATATTTTCATTTTCGGTGAGTAGTAATGCAAAAGTGGAGTTTTAAGTCTACCAGTTATTTATGAACGAGATGGTCATGACATCTTAAAAATGGCATAAAGATTTGACAACGCGGAGGAAAAAGTTGACAACGCCAGCCGTTATAACTTATTGAATACACCGGATAAATTTCAAAATCCGTTCAATCTACGATCTGTCATGTGTTGTAATATCCTTTCCTTTGATCCTGCGGAACTGACGTTAACTCGTCGGAAATTATTCGGGAGTGCCAACTGCAAACTACTTCCCATTAGTTAGTTCTGAGAGGTTTTTGGTTGCAAACTGTCGTTTACATCCTATTGCCCCAGTTCCACAATGTTCCATCTTCTATCTAACTTTTACTACGCGTCATGGCAATATTTGCCATTTTCTTTTTTCGACATACACTAATATTGTAGTGGGTGGTTCAATTTTCCTATATTGCTGTCAAATAAGTTTTTAAAATGTCACATGGAAGCCAGAGAAAAACATTAAGATCTTGCGAGGATGTTTGCAAATCCTTAAACTACCCGTTTGATAAATGAAAATTCAAAAAAATCAAACTATTTGAAAAAACAAACAATATTATTGTAATATATACACACAAACATCTTGTACATATAATAATTTTAGTGAAAACAATCAAACTGAATAAACCAGTATTTAAAATTGGTAAAACGTTTGTGGCTGTAACGGTTTAGGTGTTAACACGGCTCTGATCACTGTAAGGTAAAGGTCCCGGGTTCGAATCCAATGGCCCTGCATTCTGCCCAACATGCTTACAAATGCGCTTTTTTAAAAAACACCCGTTCCCCAGGGGCTCGTACAACCTTGCAGTTGAAAAACGCTCCTTGGTAACGATCAGTTCTTCGGGTTAGTAAAAAGGCACAAAACACCTAGCATTCTGCCTTTTTGGCATGTTCCACACCGACTGGAAAATGATAACACTATCAAGGATATAACCAGGTCGGATCAACAGACTATATAAATTTCTCTCAAAGTTCTCTTCTGTTATAGTAGTTTCTATATGTTCTTCACGTCAAGTTTGATTTAAACATATAAAAGAAATCGTAAGATGCGGTCTGGTGAGTTGAAGTTTTCAGAAAAGCATTTTCTTTATCGTGCCGACGTTTCGGTGTTTATTCAGATCATCTTCAGGGCTCAAAGTGTTTGCCTTCTGTGTAATTGTGCTTCTAGCGTGTCGTGTTGAGAGTGACCTGGGTTTCTTAAACTTAAAACAGCATCTCACGATTTCTAAATAATTATCGATTAACGGTCACTAATCACCACACATATAAAAGAAAGATGAATATTACATAACAAATATAAGTGTAAAGCTACTTATGAATTAAGACAAGTTTTATATATTTTTTTTCTAGGGTTATTCTCTCTCTATTCTTTCTTTGTAGGGTCTTTTGGTCTGTTGTGGTATCGACCTTGCTTTATTTTCACACACATGAGCAGTTTCCGGGGTCCCTCTTTGCTAATTTCCCTAGCATTTAGTATCGCCTTTCTGATTCGGTTGTATCGTTTTCAGGCAAACTTATTAACTAATAGTTACTAACACTTAGGGTATGCTCCGATATTTCAGCCCTTTCATGATAGAGTCATCTGGTTTCTAGTTCAGTTAAGACACTATTTTTTGGGGTGGTTTTTCAAAATCGAACGAGAATGGCTCAGCTCGTTCAAATAAGTCATGTTATTTTCTCTGAACTTTGCCTGAGAGGTACATTTTTGTTTTAGGATTGAGATGTCGAAGAAATTTTATTGCATTTGGTGTGTTTGTTCATTTTACCCAGTATTGTAATTTGTTGACGAAAAGAATACTCATGCTTCCGTAGTTAACGAAGAATTTCACTTCCAAAAAAAATGTTCACTAATCCAGTAAAACTGAATATAGCCGAGACTAACCCTGACATAATGATAAGTCTTGCAATCAGTATGTAAGTAGGTTGAGGCAAAACTAAAGGAGATTTATTGTAGATTTTTTTACCGTTGTTTCAAATAGGTGGATTAACAAAAGCCAAGATATTGGAAAAATTTGTCTCCTCTATTCAGCATCCATATTGCGATCTGGCACAAGCTTGGAATATACACCAGTATCAACACTGCTTAGTGTTGATAAATATTTTCTTTGAACATTTCTACTGTAATTTGTATTTGCAAATGAAATTTTAATGTACTTGGAGCATATAGTTAACAAAACGAAAAAAACAACAAAAAACGGACATTATAAACAATGAGAAATGATTTCAATACGTTCCCATGCTCAAGGGAGATTGTACAAAAATGAAAAGTTCGCAGGGAAACACGAATTTTTTTTATTCGAACCCTATTAAGTCTTTCTTTGAATTTCCCACATTTAAATGTTAGACAGCGTACAAAGCTCTTGAAACAGGGTTGAAAAGAAAGGGTTGTTAAAATTCTATTAGTGCAGGTACTGTGCAATTAGCCACGGCGATCTGACTAAGGGTCACTACTGTCACCTCCCTGTTGAAGTAAACATCTGTTTTACATTCTTCCCTTTTCCAAGAATGGTTCAAAGTAAGACAGGGAGGCTATTATTTCTAATACAGGCCGGTTTTTCACGTTCCTCTGATGAAAACAGATAAATTTACTGTTCTCTCTGACTGATTTATCACGATAGAAATGGATAAATTAATCACCTAGGAAAGGAGAAGGACTTTTCTTTTCACCCTTTATTTCAATATCGGAATTTCTGTAATTTTATAAGATGATTGAATGCTATATTAATCAATTAGTGATAGAATAAGTATGAAATTAACATAGTACGAAACCAGCCGAAAGATAGTTTATAGTTAACTCGAAAATGGATACACTTATTTTTTTTATATTGTGTAAACGAGTTGTGAATTTGTGTTTGCTCATAATTTATGCAAAATACTGGAAGAGACGAGTTGATTAATCAAACTTTCATTGGAGGTTATTTTTCGAAAACCTTCAATTTTTTATAATTTACCTTAGCCCGAGGCCTGATAGCCATTCGACTCAACGTCCAATTATGACAGATTCATAAGTCCGTTAAAGCCTTATCTATAGTGTGGGACTGGACGTGAATAGCAATTAGCGATCTGATCAATTCTTTTCGCACGAAATATTTTCAGTTTGGACATTTATATTACGAAACCTTTATACAAAATACAGTTATAAGAGGATTTAAATATAATACACCTGCTAGTTATGATCCATATAAAAAAATTACACTAATACAAAGTCCTTTAGATTTCATGGTCCGATTGATCATTAAATAACTTTTTTCAATTAATTTTTTTTGGGGTATTGGCTTTATAGCCATAAACCATGAGTAGCCATGCCGCAGCCAACGCCCCGCGAACTGCCGGAATGGAGGGAACCCATCTACCTCCGGCACTGCACTCCCATGAAATCCTTCTCATTCTCTCCTTTTGTCTTACTTATTTTTACCTTAATTTGCTTGTTTGATAAACCGTGGCTGGCTGTTTTCGAAGAATATGCATGTATGCCATGCCACTCACATCCTTCTCCAGTCAGGGATAGAAGCACAACCCAGCACCGCAGTCACCGAAGTACCCGAACGAGCGAGCAGTAGACCCCCGCGAAGCTCGCGGCCTCAACCAGAACCACCACCCGATTCTCCTAATGCTTCCCTACAGCTAGCTACATACATTGTGATGAATTTTAGTTAAATACTTAAATACCAATATTTATCCTCCCTGAACATAATAGCGCTCTGTAGTCAAAAGGCGAATCCACGATTTTCCCTAGCGCATCAAACAATTCCTTTCTTGTCTGTCTGTATTTTACACATTTCTTAATTATATGCTCCATCGATTCTTCTTCCATGCAGTACTCGCAGAGTGCTTATGGAAGTAAACCTACTTTTGCTAAATGTTATTTACATACAGCTTGCAATGTATTAATCTTTATGTAAGGTTTTAATTGAGATAAAAAGTCAGTGTCACGAGCGGGATTCGAACCCACTACCTTCGGCTAAATACGCCGTTGCTCTACCACTTGATTCACTAATACAAAGTATAACCATTCGTTGTCACTTAAAATACACAAAAAAATGTTACTGACATTGAATATTACATATGAACAGTAAAAACGCTTGTAAATCAATTTACATTCAAACGATAATATGTATGAAATGACCTACTTTAGGGCCATTTACCTTAATGCACAGCTCAAAGCATCAAAGCATCTAAGGTTATTTATCAATGACAAGAGTATGTGAGTACCGTGTTACTCTCACATAATGCATTTTAGTATCAATGATAAATTGACACCCACACTAAATCTTTGTATATTTGATTCACACTCTAAACATACCAATTTCAAATTGAAAACGTTTCATCTACTGAGTGATTTAGTTATCCTCAAAGTCGATTAAAAATTGTTGGGCTTTTTCATTTAAAATATATTTTAATCCATTATATTTAGTAGTCCGATTGACCAAATTACTTCATTCAATTAATTAACCTTTTTATGTAAGGTTTTGGTTGAAATGAAAAAGCTAGCTGATTGGCTGTCTGCGGTCAAACTGAATTAATTGAAAAACGATTTATTTTAATATTGAAAACCATTTTAGTTCTTTATTGTATAACTCATTCTAAACAAGCCTTAAGTGCGTCTGCTGGAATTCTGTTCACATTTTTATTAGAGTAAATTTTTGAGAGAGAGAGAGAGAGGGAGAGAGAGAGAGGGAGAGGGATCGATGGAGCATCT
>CM077099.1:13946675-14015052 GCA_039619505.1 Cimex hemipterus | reverse complement strand
AAGTTCAACTTTTAACCCAGTTAATAAAAGAGAGATGTTATAAAAGTAATTGCTAGGCGCAGAATGATACGAGGGCGCGATAAAATAAATCTGAAACGATGAAATCGTGTCGAGATAATATCAGAAACCATTTGTAATATGAATCGTACTATTGCAAGTATACAAAACAAAATTAAAGTTTAAAGAATAAAAAAAAAGATGATGCGATAACCCCAGTCGATTACTTGAAAATGTCTAAAGAGAATGTGAGGCCAAGGCCTAAATAGTATAATATATACACTACGTTTTACATACATTCATATTCCATCTTACCTGAGCTTTAGAGGAACATTATCCAATTAATTTTCGCAACGAGACCTTTCATTGGTGTTCCTAATTAGTATTATTTGTTTAAATGTAAATCGATGTTGTTCACAGTTCGGTCCTTGTGTGATTTATGCAATAAATATTTGGCAGTGCACAGATAAAGAGACTGAAACTAGTTCAATGATAAAATATTTAATTTGTATAATTAGTAGAAGGGTGATGATAGGAAACTGTTCACACAACATATGTAACAAAAGAGAAAAACAAACTTCAAGAGGTACCAAACTCTTCATAAGAAATAGTCAAAATAAGAAATAACTAAAATAGTCAAAACAGGCCCATCTACGATCAATCAAAATGACAAGAAAAATGGTAAAGAATCTACCTGATAAAGTGATTTAGTGAAATAAATTAGTAAGTAAATTTTGATAGTAAATTGGAATTTGATTTAAAAAATTTATTGTTATCATTATATTGTAACAGTGAAAACAAATTATATTTTTACCGATATTGTAACTGCGTACAGTGCGTAAAGAAGAGAAATTCAACTTTCTATCGGTTTAACGTTGAATTTCAATAAAATCTAAAGGGGTTATGAATTTATAAATGGAACAACGGACATTGTCCAAAAAAACAAGCCCAAAGTTGTTGTTTTATTAGGATGAAAATTCTTATTTGAGGTTTTTAAAGGATGTTTAAAAATTATCCGGATTGTTTGGGTTTTTCGGCTTGTTTTCATGAAAACGTGCTTTGGATTTTGTACCTTTTTGTATATCTAATCTCATTTAATCCAACGTAATAAAAATCATAATAAAACATTGAATTTAATTTATCTCACTTAAACAGCATAAAATCAAAGCTTATAACATCATAGGTTGAAAAAACTAAGCTTTCTAACGGTTGTAAAAACGATTGAACAAAATCCACAAATCCAAAGGTGTAATGAAATTTTAAGAGGAACACTAGGCATCGGCTAGAAAAGAAAATCCATCAATTTTTTTTAGCAATGTAAAACTAACTTAAGCATTTTAAAGAGTGCTTAGATTGTTGGTTTGTTTCTGTAAAACTTTTGTCCGGCCTATTTTATTGAAAGCGCCCTCTGGGTTTTGTAACTTTTTGTATATCCAATCTCACGTAATACGATCTTCATATTTCATATATTACTTTGTTATTCAAAAAAACACAAACCGAAATAAATTGAATGAAATATAATATCCTTGAATACAATAAAATACCACATTAAAATATTAATATTGACAAGTTAAAAAAAAGTTTTATTAAATTAATTTTACGATTTTTTTATACTGGTTTTATTAAAAGAATAGTAGAGGCTGATCTACTTGATTAAACACATTTTATACGGCAAAGAAGAGACGAGCTACGTCAAAATAAATAAATTTGCCCAAAAAACTAGTTGAATTTGTTTACGATCTTTACATAACAAAAAGACAAATACAAGATTTTTAAAAAAATTATGGCCAGTGAAATATTGGAAGATGTTGAATATGCAGGAACAAATGTAACATGTATCGAACTAAATGAATCAATGAAATTGATTACAAAAACAAACAGCGTGAGTTATTTAAAAAGCAATGCCAAAACTGTAGACTCGATACGTATAATTATGAATAAAATTGGTTTTATATTGAAAAAATCATTTAATATTTTAGCAGGAAAATGAAATTAATAATTACAAAGATTTATTAATATCTGATTACCCATTCATGGTTTTAATTAATTCGCAATTAATTTGGGTGAAATATAGACGTCGTCGTTTTTAAAACCCTTGTACAAAATTATTGTTACCAACTATCTTTTTATTGTCAATTTTTGGAATTTATAGTACCAAAAAAGGATTAGCTATAATAATTATTCAGGTATCGTGAGATACGGTCTGGTGTGATGTAGGTTTCAGAAAAATATTTTGTTTATCGTGCCAATGTTTCGATCTTTATTGAGATCATCTTCAGGATTCAAAGTTTCTAGTTACAATGTCAAACTGAAAATAATATATAAATCAAAAGTTTGACGAATGAACATAGTGTTTTCCTTTCTTTCAAATTTTCCTGATCCTGGACAAAAACTGATGCCAGATGTATATTGTATATTTTTAATTTCTGAAGTCCCTGATGATGGGGTGGGGAAGGAAAATCCTCTTCAAAATCCAACGTATATAAACATTAAACAGCAAAATCTCACTGGAGCTCTCAACACCACATTCAAGAATGGCACAAGTACAAAGAAGACTAACACATTGAGCAAGATGATCTCAACCACACCAGACCGCATCTCACGATATCTGAATAATTATCGATTAATGGTCATTAATCTGTACACATTAATTACATTCCTTAGGTTTTAAAAAAATTGAATATTCCGTTATTTTTTTAATAGTGTCTTGTTTTACTTACTGTACGAGCCACCAATCGAAGCAAAGGTGACACGTTTGCCTATAGTCACCATGTTTTTGTTCCAAACGCCTCACTCAGGAGCACTACGGCCTTATTCCATTAATTTTAACGCGGTTTCGATTTATCAGCTTTTAAACTCGAGGACTCTCAAAATTTATAGATTGTAGATTGTTATTGGAATAAAGAGTTTACCGTTGTACGACGTGTAAAAGTCAAAATAAAAAATTGATCGAAAAATCCCCAAAACTCGAGCACAGTCGAAGAAGAGGATATATTCTCAAACTCTCTGTGTATTAGAAAAACTGTTTTTTTATTTTGACATGTTGTTATCAGCGTGCGATGACAAAATGTCAACACATCAATGAAAGGACAGCACATATCATCAACAACAAATTAAAACTGAGATAAGAAATTCTCGTATCAGAAAGCTGTACCATTGTTGACCTTAGTGCGAAAAAACCCAGCAATTTTATTTACATTAGCATGAAAAAGGGGTTTTAGAAGCATGTGTGCCTCAGCTCGTGACAAGCACCGTTCATAAAACGAGAAAATTACTTGCAAAACAAAACGCGTTTTAATGTCGGCAATTAAATATTTTGAAAGACGTCCGACGTACATCATGCTATTTAACTGTTGCTACGAAGGAAACAGGATTATCTACTATTAAGATTTAACTGCAAGCTATTACGTTTTTTGATACAATTGGACATTCATTCAGTCGTTAGATAAAAAAAAAAATTACGAATAGTACTTATATTTCTATACGATGGAAAGCACCATATAACAATTCTGTCCTGAACAGATAGTCGGGTTCTGAAATAATAATATCCCTGATTCTGACACTAGCATATATTTATTTATCCTTTTAGCCGAAACAAAACCACAAAAGTATTTAAAGACCATATCTATCCCGCATATACAAGAATAAAAACCAGTGAGAGATAAAATTATAAATTGTGGGACGTGCCAGTGGGCACAGGCCCAGTCGGTAAGTGTATCGGGTCAATTAGTGGTTATGTATTATAATCACCACTTTATCAAATTGAGCAAAACCACGTTAGACAAAAAGTCCGTAATTCTTTTGCCTGTTGTTCTGTAAGGATAAGTAGATAGGTATTCACCAAAAATCATATAATTCGTTTTTCCGACTGAGAAAAGTAACACATATACTGACATCCTAAGTTAGGAGGGCATGAATGACTTGAGTGTTTTTGGCTGTCTCCGAGTTTTAGAACTCATTTCGATCCAGTGTTTATACAATTTTTCTCTACAGTTGATGAACGACCACTACTTGATAAATTTCAATAAAAAGACACTGGGGGGCGTCGGTGGCCGCAAGGTTCCGTCATCACTGTAAGGTGAAGGTCCCGGGTTCGAATGCAGCGGCCCTGCATTCGAACCCGACATACTTACAAATGGGCTTTTTTTTCAAAAACACCGGCATCCTGACGATTTATACCTCTGCTGTTGAGAACCCTCGTAAAAAAAAAACAAAAAAAAACTCGCATGCTCTTAAATTTCCTTAATGATTCTAAACTTTTCGCCCATAACAGAAATACACAATTGGACCTAAATTCCACTTTTGTATTATTATATTGTTGCCCCGGAATATTAGGCAATGTTACACGGGTTCTTTGGCACAAAGGCTACAGACATTTATAATAATTCAATAATGAGCACGTGTGAACCAAGTTTGGTGGTGCTATTTTACGTGGGTAGCAGCAACCCTTTGGTTGCTTAACTCTTACTCCTCTACTCGCATCACGAAGAAAGTTTTACGCCATAACCGAAAGAAAGCGAACAACAAGAATGGCCCTATAATATTATTGGTCGGTATGTATGATTTTCACCCACTTCAGAAATTTTACTAACATTCTTGATTCAGTTGAGCTTTAAAACCAATTTACAAGTAGTTACACTATTATAATTGATTATTACTACACATTAAAAGTATAATAGGAATGCAACAGCAAAATTAAACCAATATCACAATAAAGTGAATATATCTGATTTGTCACAACTTCTACAGTAATTAATAAGAAATTATTCACAAATCGTGAGACGCGGTCTAGTGTGATGGAGGTTTCAGAAAAACATTTTCTTTATCGTGCCAACATTTCGTCGATCTATATTGAGATCATCTTCAGGGCCTGGGATTTACAAACATTTTTTATCTTTAACAAATACACGTAGGATATGAAAAAACGTGAATTTATACAATGCCAAAAAAATTACATTCAATCAAAGTATTTCTACTCACTCAAAGTGTTTGTCTCCTATGTAATTGTGCCATTCTTGCGTGTCGTGTTGGGAGAGCCAGTGCGATATCTCAATACAACACGCAAGAATGGCACAATTACACAGAAAATAAACACTTGTATAAATTTCCGTTTTTACACATTCTACATGTATATGTTAAATATAAACAATGTTTGTACATCCCAGGCCCTGAAGATGATCTCAATAAAGACCGAAACGTTGCACGATAAAGAAAATGTTTTTATGAAACCTACATTATACCAGACCGCATCTCACGATTTCTGAAAAATTATCGATTAACGGACACTAATCATCACACTTTAATAAGTAAGTTTTTTCCACATGAAACGATTTAAAAATTGTTTTAATTAAATTTATCTAGTTACAAAATTTCGGTTCAATGATATTGTCAATTGATTCTTGTATCTGTAATGATGTAAAAACCTGCTTTTCTTTTTTTTTCTTTTCATCCTTGGTTATCCTTTTCACAGGGCCCGGCTGAATTTTTCTTAAACCAATGACGCTGTTCAATAAATAAAAAAGTTTTAAAGTTTTTGATTTAGTTTTAAGAGTTTATCTTTTCTTGTAGTAACCAGTTCAATTTCAAAATTTCAAATACCTCCCTATACATCCTGACATATCAGTTTAAAAGTTTTTTCCGCTGAAAACGATGGTGCAATTGGATTTTAAATTGGTCAAAAAATGGCAAACTTTTTGGCTAAACGTTTGTAAAAACTATTTCGTTTCTTTCGTTGTTAATTCCGGTAATTTCCTTCTTCACTAAAGTAAACATTAATTGCCTTTTTTGTTTACATTTTGTCATAGTTCGTCAAACTCGCATTATAGTACCTATTCCTTATATTCAGTATTCCAGCCTAAATGAACCTTATGACTGCTATTAGTGACAGTGGTGGTATTGCGCGTAGTACAGTCTAATTGTAGTCCAAGAAATTATTGGAATGAACAATGAAAAAACGAAATTCGTTTGCTTTCAGCGTAAAAAACCTGTAAAATGATGTAGTCATATTTGAAATTTTGAACCTGGTAAATTTTAGTTCTCTGTACAAAAAATAAAATAAAAATTTGAATACACTGAAAAATATTAAAATGTTTTTTTTTTTTTTATAGCATCATTGGTTCAAGAGAAATTCAAAATTTCTAAAAAGGACACCACGTATATAAAAAAACAACTTAGTAATCATGAACAGCACTAAATTTTCTAGATCTTCACACGTTGCACGTTAAATGAAGATAATGATAAATGTTTTAAAAATTTCAGTGATACAGATGGCACGTGGGTGCTTTCTAGCATATCGAATAGAAAGAAGGAATAAGGGAGCTTGGAGAGTAAAAGTAAATTAGCGAGAATGGAATGGGTTCGACCCCGACCAGAGGCAGGTCGAGTACTCCGGGAGAGTATAGGGTGATGATGTATATATGTGTATTGTATGTTCTGAGCACATTCTGTAGTTGACAATCTGAGGTACAAATAAAAAGCTTTAAGATATCGACTTAGTTTTTGTACAAAAGCAGAGAGCCGGTAACAGACTGAGAAACTCAAATTGCTGCAGGTTGAAAAATACACGCCAAAGATCAGGAAAAGAAGTACAAATAAGCTAAACTATGTATATATAGATATTAGTGGTCTATGGTTATAGGATTTAAGGTGCGTGTTTTCTAGCAAAACAGTTCGGCAGAAATGATAGAAAAAAAAAGAAAATATTTTAGTGGATCTCCTTTAAAGAATTTGGTGGATTGTAATGGAACTCTTTAGGACTGTTTTCAGAACAAATAAAACGAGTCCCAAACTTCTGATATGAAGGAAAAGCAAACTGATTCCGACGATAAGTTCCAAGATGAAAACGCTCTATTTACTAGCAACTCAAATAAAATAATTTTGTTCCGGTTTTATTATCATAATTTGCGATTAAAATTCCTCTATTTCTCGATAATCGATTAAATGATTAAATGTCGAGAGAATGAAAAACAAGCCAACGAAGTTTTAATACGAGGGAAGTTTCTGAAAAGTAGAGTCAATATTATGCCGGTTTTTTTTCAGTTAGCCGTGAGGAAGTTCGCTCGCAAAAATATTTTGTGGTACAAACTCTTGTAAAGAACAATTAAGTCTGTCATAAAATATGGGTTGTTTTATCATGTTAAAAAAATTACAGAATGGATCGGACTCCCAAAGGAGTACAATAACAAGGGGCATAAATTTGCCAAATTGTGTTTTGGCCAGGGTACCTCTTTGGTGAAGAAGGAGGTAGAGTGAATCTAGGTGGGACACTCATTGTGGAAGCGTCGGAGTTTGGAAACGATCCAGCGCCACGACCCCCGGTGTTAACCGGCTGCCAAGGGTCAGGCTGGGGAGGATCCCGCGAACGGGGCAAACTTAATTTCCATCTATCAAAAAAATTTAACACGAAGACAAACTAACTTGCGGGGTGTTTGGAACAACCGTTATCTCCCACGGTTACAGATACGTAGCGGAAAATTAAACAGATATGTTCAGATAGTGTTTGACGTAGAATAGAACTTTATTATTTAACTGTCACTCACCTTGACTATGGAAAAGAGAAAAGTTAGAACGCAGCGAAGTAATTCTATCAAAAATTTAATGACTTTTCACCTTTTCTAAACGTATGTTCAATTCTTTTTTTCAGTCTTGTTTCAAATGTTATTGTTATTTATTATTTTTAGTAGGTTATTTTGTAGTCATAATCCCCACTTTTTCGCCGTTCAAATAGCCAATGTAACTTTCAAACTGGGTTTGTCATAGTTAACTGTCAATAGCCACATTTGTAAGTTAGAAAAGGTAAAAATGTGTAAAGAAGTACATGGAGTAAATTGAACTTCTCTGAAAACAGGTCTGTCTACCCCTAAAATCCATATAACTACCGACTCATCAAAATAATTACAATCTGTCATTAAAAATGGACATTTTTGGCATAATCTAAAAGATATAATATACTAGTTTTAAAAGAAAACAGAACCACCATGAAGATTATGACATTCCAAACAGCGAATGTAGGAGGTGGAAAATGACCTAACTGTAAATGGATCACCTCGCCAATTTTATCAAGAAATGACACAATTAAAATTTGAAAGGATTATAAAGGATTAACTTTGTGTCAGAAGAACGTGCTAATTTGCGTGTGCTGTAGGTTCTTAAGTTTCTACTTCAGGGGCTTTGATATTAGAAATATTTGGTTTTGTTTTGCCCATAAGTCAAAACCCGCTATATTATACAAAGAGAAACTAGTCCGATAAATATTCGAACGATTTCTTCTATCCCTAATTTTATATATATTTACGCCAAGCATATCGGAAATTTGGCTTCAAAGCCCCCAAAGCTCCACCACATGGTGGAATCATTGTTGGACAAGTATGAACAAAACCGATGTACAAACCAACCAAATAAAAAACAATCAACAACCATCTGGGCCGAAAAAGGCTTTCACAAACTCTCGATCTCTCGACTACTTTCAAAATAAAAAAGTTTTATCTGAACCGCCACAGCCTCCTAGACTCCTCTGTCGAACCTTTCCTGTCACGCATTATCTTCTCCCTTCTCTATAAATTCGGGTGTTCCGTAATGAAGCTCCCAAATCCTTCCTATACATATTCATGCAAGAAGATGTCGCTACGTTAACAATCGGACTAAATTAAGAGGAAGCTAAACAATTGACAACGGATTTTATGAATGATACAAGCTCATGGTGCTTAAGTCAAAAATTTGCGCAAATCATAAGATACATTTCAGCAATGAACGTGGTATGGTACCTAGTAATACATATGCTAAACACTTTGGCTCTCTCTGATAACCGGTGCTCCCTGATAAATAAGGAACGATACCCACACAAGGACAATAATTAATTTTTTTCTCTTTTGCTGTTACCAATTGTTGATTCATATATTAGGTTTTGTTTTAATTCAAAACCATTTGTTTTACTACTAAACATTGTTTTGTTATAAAGGTGGAATTCTAAATTCAATTTACTTAATTTCTTGAGGACAGGGATGAAACCTTCAATGGAAATCAAGCTGCTTTATCGTCAAGATCACCATATTATCACACTTAATTGTCTTTAAGAAAATTTTAAATTTTTCAGACCGATAAAGTTAATTTAAAAATATGACAATTAATTACGGTTTTTGGTTGAGATGAAAAAAAGCTAATGGCACGAGAGGGGTTCGAACCCACCACCCTCGGCTAGATACGCCGCTAGTCTACACCGGAGCATCGCGCCTCGATCCACTCGGACACCAACTCCCTATCTCAAGCTCACCTTCGAATCCCTCTCACGCCATTAGCTTTTTGTCATCTCAACCAAAAACCGTAATTAATTGTTATATATTAATTGGTCGAGCGGACCACGAAAACCGTGACTAATGATTTAAAAATGAAGTACACTTCACTAAAGCTTTCCATCCGCCATTTCAATTGTCATCGAGAATCCAAACCGATTAACGACATTTGGAATATGGCAAAAGGAGGGAAAACTCGTAAGGTGTGGTTGAGCTGATGTCCGAGTGGATCGAGGTCACGATAGCTCAGGTGGTCGAGCAGCGGCGTATCTAGCCGAGAGTCGTGGGTTCGAATCTCTCTCGTGCCATTAGCTTTTATTTCTTCTCAACCAAAAACCTTAATTAATTGTCATATATTAATTGGTCGAGCGGACCACGAAAATAGTGAATAATTAATTTAAAAAATTCTGAAATGGCTGGAATCGAGCTTATTTCAAGAGATACACTCCCGGTACTGATCTTTCTCCTTTACACCACCACTTCCACCAAACAATCTCCAACTTTCTTAAAAGAAAAAGATCAACACTTTACTTTTTTATTTTAAAAAAGAAGAAAAATTTACTAAATGTGTAGAAAGTATTCCTTATATATTATATCTCTTAAAATCCAAATAGCTCCGAGAGTACTCAGACAGAAAGATCGGCTGGATGACAATAGACACCATAGTACGACAGTCTACATTTCCAAGATAGCAGAATTATCTGATAGAACGATAAACTATAATTCTAACAATGAAAAAGTTAAAATTAAAACTCATACAAAAAATTTCTTTTTTCTGAAATTGTTTCGTGGATGGGATTTCATGATAAACACCAGTCATATTTGGTCCGACTGTCACCTCTTTACAGGCTTTCAACGCCCACTTCAGTGAAAGCTTGTTTGCCGATCGGGAAACTTGTCTCCTTAGTTTGTATCCTGGAGAAATTTCCAAGAAGGCGGATTTAGCATTTGTCGCCTTAAATATCACTTAATTCGACTTATGTCTGACAATTTAAAAATAATAGACAACCAGTTGGATTAAAAAAATCACTATTCAGATTAACACTATACATACTGACTTAGGTATTTATAATTACAAAGCCTAAAGAAAACAGGCTGTTAAAATTTTTTAAAATTATTTATGAACTTTTTTGTACAGTTCGTTCTATAATAGTATGAAACGGGTTATTTTTTGTAAGAAATCTATAATTTGACTATTACTTAAAAAATCCCAAAGTTGATTTGCTTCTATAGTTTGGTAGTTTCCGATCGGCGTACCATCGCAGTTATGTTCGGTCACTCGCGTTTTGTATTCTCGCTATCAAAAGTGCTGAGCATGACTTAGGCTAGGTATATCAATGTGATCAAGAAAAAGGCCAAACTGACAGCCCCCAAGAGAAAAGCTTATAATTTGGAATTAGATCAATGTTTTTCACTGATTGAATAAAACATTAATCTTAGCTCTTATTTTGGCTTTGGCAATCAAATTGTTTTGTGCAATAATTAAGTGATGGAAAGTAAAAAGTTTCTATGCATTCTATGGATGTTTATTGTTATTGTTATTGGATCTTGAAGAAGAGTTACTGTAAGTGTGAAGTTTCGAATTAAAAAATATGTATACTTGAGAACTGGGCCCAAGAACATGAATTCTTGATTTTTATCGGCCATTTTTCGTTGTAAGGGTTAATTTGAAAAGGCGCCACGCGATCGTTAATTAAAATAAATTGTTGCATTCCTCCTTCTCTCCAAGTTCCACTATTTTTTGCGTACTTAGTCGCCTTCCGTGACGGCACCGGGCTCTTTTCCGAATGAGTTTCACAAATCGACCGAATTATCCGTGTTTATTAATTTCCTGTGACCCCTAAGAGCTCCCGTTCATTACGGGTGATTCGAATTATAACCGGTTAGGTTTAATTCCCGGCTAAAATTCATTCCCCAGCCGTTTATCTTTAAATGAAGGAAAAAACAGGAAATTGGTCGTCTGGAGGTAATTGCATTCGGTTCGGCTTGGGATTTAATGAATCTGGAGCTTTTTCCTTAATCTAAATAATGCCCTCCTAATCGTTGAAGTCCGGCACCGGGATCTGATGAATGAATAGAAAAACGTTTGTGAATGACACAATCTGGATGCTTTCCACTTAGCCTATTTTTCGCCATTCCCCCATGAAATGTCGGATGGAAATAGATATCCTCTAAGTTATAAAATAAATTATACACCCAGTTTTCTTAACAAGCATATTGATTTGTGATTTGCTTTCAAAGCAACTAGATAACATTTCATTCTTTATAAAAATAATTACAACGAAGATGAGAAATGAATTATGTAAATAATGCAAAAGCCAAATGAACGGGCTGCAAATAATTTTTTACGTTTTCTTTATTTCCTTCTGAGAATATAGGACAATGCAACAAGATATATCTTTTGAGAAGAACAAGAAAAGAGAGAAACACACACAGTATGTGAAGGACATAAATGATAACCCCAAAATAATTCACGTTCTATTTCAGATAGTTTTATTATAGACAGTGATAGTACTGCTTCATCTTTCATCTATACGAAAGCGTAATCTAATCATCAAATACGTAATATACAATAATGATCTTTAAATATATATTAAATATATATTAATTATCAAATAAATACATATTATTTATCAACAAATCCAAGAGTGAAGACAGAGCAAATAAGTGACCGAATACCGGTCCTGCATGATATATTTGCTTTCATAGATTGGCCCAGCTGACTGTTATAAATAAAACCACACACAGTTATTAGCTCTTCCATTCTCAAAGGAATATTGATTGGAATTCTTCAGTTCAGTGTTAAATTGTAAACAGGACAACCAACAGTTGAAAAATATCTATAGCCCTAGTTACTTCATGTTGAAACAAGCTAGTTGATTTAGATGTCACGAGATTGTAGAATTATGTACATTATTCTTAAGATATTCTCTCCATACTTAGTAGTTTCTTCGCCGATCCGACCCACTGATTTCCAGCTGCCATTTTCTTTTCATCCTATTTTTATTGGATTTTTGGTGGGGTAATCCCGGCATTATCTAGTTTGATACCTGCCATTTTTTTAAACTTAGGGCAAGTATTCATCCATGTACTTAATATAACTTAGGATGATCATACATACAGTCGGTTCTTTAAAGTAGCAGTAGACCCATGAATTACATTTTTGAAAATTCCGAGTAGTTAAGCAACGTGAGACAAGTGGTCACGTTCTAAGTTATGATACGAGTTTTTTTTTCATAAATTAATTTGTAAAATTTTTTTAATAAAAACATTTTTGTGTGAGCGTGTTTAAATGTCAGTTAAGTGTTGGTGCTATGCTTGTGCGTCAGTTTTGTTAGTGGTATTTAGGTCATTTCTTAAAATTTACCTCCCTTTATTTTTCAAACGCCTTTAATTTAAACTCCTTTATTTTGAATTTCATTAATTATTTTCATTTCCTTCCATATTCAAATACAATCTAGAGAAAGCCGCCGAACGATCCGTTTCTCCCCATCCGAGATTAAGTTCAAATTCTTTACAGTGTTTTATTAGTTTGGTAGAAGTTATTATCTTCGTTATTATTTTATTTTATTTTGCTGAATGTTTTGGAGACGAGTAAATCCTCATCGGACGAGACAACTACTCTATCTAATTCCAGAGACGACCAGCGAGGTGAGGACTGAGCCCAAAGGTATTTTATTGTGAAATTCAAATCACGAACTCTATCTGGCCGGATTTAGGGGAGGATTTTGGGCTTCAACGGGCGTTTAGGCCTCAAAAGGATAGTCTAGAACGGTCATGTGCTACTCGCTCTGCAGATAGGTAATAGGTATAATTTAATTTTAACTTCCTTTTTTTTAATTTTACTTATTCCTTTTAATTTTTTCGTAATTTTCTTGCTTGCGACCAACCTTGTGTAGCGTTTTGAGTGGTGAAAATGAAATGTAGGATTCCAATATTCATAGAGGTCATTAGACAAGTGAAAAAGGAAGATTAATTTCTGGGTTCACCGAGCTTTCGGCACCAGTGCCATCGTCTGGGCTTTCCCAAGAATGAAGAAAAACCATTGAACATGGAAAACAATTATAAAAGCGTTGGGTTTATGGTTATGGAGCACATAGCCAGCATACTACAATTTTGAAGGTGAAAATAGACATCTCGCCATGAAACATTGGCATGGTGTACCTTTAACTTTAAATTGGTTTGGATGTAGAACACACGGGTATTAGAACAGAGATTTCCTGCTAGGTTCGAAACACTTATTTAACTTTATTTTAAGTTAACTATTGGTGGTATATAAGTTAACTAAAATACCAAATTATGAGATTTCACTATTGGTGTTTGAGTAAGCGTTGAAATTACAACGTCTATGACATACCAAACAAGGAGGATAAGTAGAGTAAAACGATCGTAATGACCTAAGCACTAGAAGAAAAAAAGGTTTATCATATGCTAAGGAAGGACTAGATACGTCTAAAGAAATTAGCAAGATACTAAAGGGTGTTAAAATTCTTAACCGAGAACCATTTTCATGGTATGGCTCAATCCGTCATAAGATCGGTCGGTGTGGATAGGAAGGTTTTCCAAAATTTGTATGAAATAACAAATATCTTAAGAATGCCTAAGGTTAGAAGACTTAAACTTAATCTCTAAATGATTTCGTTTCTGATGAAGTATTGTTTCAGCAAAGCCTGTCAGCTTAGTGCAGTAAACGGTAATAGAATTACTGGTGTAAAAATGAATAAAAAGCTGACTAACCTATTTGGTGGCTGTTGTATTTACCATTAGCTTCTTCCGTGATGTCCGAATCAGGGCTGAGAGGAGGTGGATGATCTAGGTGTTCGTAGGAATCCCACCTGGTAACGGGGTCCTGGCTGTTATCTACCGGGACGGCTGGGGTCGGTGCGGGTGTGATCCTCGGCGTTTCCGACCTGCCGGAAAAGTGAAGCTCCACTGCACCGTCTAGAGGAAACCTCAGATCTGAAAAAGAGATAATACAATGAATTATGTTCAAAGTTATTAATATTGTATAAATGTAGAATGTTTTGAACTGTGATCTGCAATTCGGTCTTCTGAAGGCTGACGAAATTAATCATATTGGAGGATCCTCTTGGGAAATGCCCCACAAGAAATATTTATCCATTACGAATATAAACTTTAAGAAAGAAGACAAACGAAAGATTTTTGTGGCATTTGCACTTATGTACTATATAGGTATATTCTGAGGTTGAAGTGCGAAAATGAACAGTTAAAACTGATGACTCGGAATAGCAATCCACAAAAATATATGACAAAGTAAATAGTTTTATGAATTAATTTTCCAACTATATTAGATACCACTTAATATTAATAATTACATAATTTCTGATAACGATAAATAATATTGACTGTAAGTAGAAATGGGAATCAGCAGTTTGCCAGATCGTAAGTTCCTTCTTTCGTTTTTATCTTCGCTCGTTTCTAGGCGCTAGTGGATTTTCATATTTGTATTTTTATATGCATTTATTGATTTGGTTACTCATGTCGGTTGGAGGAGATTTGGGCCTTCTGAACTCGGTGACTTCAGGTATACCCAGACAAGAGTTCTCAGTGGAATGTCGTACGTACAAAGTCCGTACCGCCGCAGGGTCTATTTTGCACTGAGTGCACTTTTTTGATTTGGGGGTTAGCCGCAGATGATCATTGCACTGACAGATGTGCTAAACTGGACGTTTGAGTGTAAGGTACAATTGCTTCTATGTATTCAAGGGTATCACCCAGCTTATAAGATGTTTGAGAAGGATGGGTCTGAATCTTTTGAACGGCAGAATCCATGTCGTTTCCTCAGAAAGTGGTATAATTTATTCTGATCCGGCAATCATCAGGTACGGTAGTGTATCGAACTAGGCGGGACATAGTTGGATTATTCACCAAGTTAATATCCATCGGCCTTATCGACAAAGAATTGCATATTCTGTGATCTGAACATCAGGGGTAATCAGCAGGGGCTACCACGTCCTCAGCAAAGTGGGCGACATTAAACATATTCTCCCACAGGTGTATACTAAAATAACTTATCTGAGAGATGTGCTGATTTGGTATAGTGCTTAGTGTAGGGAACGTGCTAAATAAGGTGGTGTAATTAATAATTTAATTATTTCTATAAGTTAAGCAGTAAAGGTACAAAGTTAATTTTTACATTGACATTAACACTAAAAAGTATTTTTTGTCGTATTTAGTCCACTGTCGATATTTGCGCCTTGGCGACACGATGTGAGCATATGCGGGAACAATATGTGGCTTATAACCAACTTTCTAGGTAAAAAAATAAATGGATTTTCCGTCCAAGTTATCAATTAAATATGCAAAAAACAAAATAGTTTATTATAATTTCTTGCCGTAAATTACGTAGTGTTAAATAATTGAAGAATGTTGTTTCTGTTTAAAAATTTCTATCTTGGTTAATACAATTGAATCGTGAACGTTGCTGATAAACCAAAATGAGATATGCAGTTGATTTTTTGTTTTTTACTGGAGAGCGAGTCGGCCAAGAAACGTAAGTAAAGACTTTTAAAATATTGAATGTTCATGTCACTACATCAACATCGTACATTTTTAGAAACAAAACACTTGCGGTACTATACTACTACCGAGAACTCTAAAAGCGGTACTGATCTGGAAACTTTCCAAATGATTAACTGGGCCAATTATTGCACCAATTCTTTCAATTTATTTCGGACCATTAAAATCAGCCAAATGGGGTTAGAAGGTAGACGAAACACGATTGGCACCGCTACTTTACAATGTACACAATCCATCATGCTCACTTTCGCAAAATATAGATTTGAGAATATACAAAGGAAATTTTGTGAGGTATTCTATACTACTTTTATCCTAGGATTCGGGCGATTGTGACGCAGAGAGAAGAATTGAGCATGGATCAATATTCAGTATTTATTTATTTTATTCCTCTTTGGGTTCCGATCAAAGTGGCTGAGAAGAGAGAATGGAACAAATGACAACATAACTTTTCCACTCAATAAGCCCTAAGCTACTGCCCTTTTGTCCTCTTATTTTCTGTTTTTCACTTCTTGAGTAATATTAATAATAAAAATAAAGTTTTAAAAAAATCCAACACAAATATTCTTTTACAAATAAATATAAAAACTTATCGTAAAAAATACCGTAAAAAGAAACATTTCGTAACGATTTCCTCAAATATCATCCATTGAGAGAATAAATTGGAACTAATAGCGCAATTATTCAGCCTGGCGCAAATTTTGGACGACTTTTCCTAACAGCCTTCCTAAAGAACTTATTAACTTTAGTGTAATGGTTTTTAAGATACTTGTACACGATGTATTGAAATATTTAAATCACTTTTTGGGATTATTCAAAAGTCTCAAAATCCAATAAATATATTTTTGATTGGTTTGCCAAACATTAATTTCTTTAAGTTTGTATTTGCTGGCAGAAATTTGCACCAAGAGAAATCGCGGTTTCAACACCCACATCAATTTTATTTAAGGAAACAGTCGCAATTTTTTTTAGTATTACATGCAATTTATTTACAATCCCTCGTTAACCTCGTTTGCTTAAAACAGCTATATTCGTGTTCTGCAGGTTCAACCCAAGACTCCGTATGCCAGTAGGGTCCGTATCCATGTCGCAGTATCCTTCTAGTTTAAATATATTCTTTTGAACCCTACGCCGATTATCGGTAATTATCCGTATGGTGCCACGTAGATGAGTGCTTTATTAATAGTTTATTTACGATTGATACACCCGTTTGTAAGATTGTAAGAAATAATTCAATAGTTTTTTGTACTGTACATACAAAAAGATTTCACGAGGGGTACATCACTGATGATTTCTCAGAGTCGACCAATTACTCTTTATTGAAGAATGATGACCCTGATACCTCTGGCAATTATAGACCCATAGATTTTATTAATAGGGACGGAAAAATTTATGCCAGTATTTTAGAGAAACAGTTGACGGAATAGGCTGTAAAAAATAACATTAATAAAGGCTCATGCTGGTTTCAGGAAGGGAACTTGTGCCAGCATACCTAACGTCGTTAACAAAGTTACAAATGAACCGAAAACGCGGCAAGTTGTAATCCGTGTTTTTGTACATTTAAAAAAACTTTGAAAATATAGATAGGGAACTTTTGTTCTATAAATTAACGATTATTTGAAGGTAACTAAATACCGCACATTTCTAAATAATGAGTCATTCATAAATTAATTTTACTAGTTTCGTGATCCGCTTGACCAATTCTATAAATTAAGCTTAATTGGAATATCGACAACTTTTATAGCAGCAATTGAAAATATAAGTTTCTAAGAGGACTAATAGTTCTCGCTCTGATAATTTACATGTAGGCTCGGGGTGGGGCAGGGATGTATGCATAGTCTACTACTGTTCAGCCTTTTCATTAATGACAGTTCTTATAATCTTGAAGTGGTATCTGGTGAGAGGTGTAAGGGTTCCAATGACCAATCGGCTGAGTGAATACTGCAAAAAATGAGATCTCATTATTAATAATTTTTTTCCCGTGGCGGTCTTAAAATTTCAATGCGTATAAATAAATATCTAGGACTTAAATTTATCCTTAAATGTACTTTACAGAAAAAAGGACTAAGACTAGTATATAAACTCCCCCTGTAAAAATTATTTAGCAAAGCAAGATGATCTATTGCTGCCGAAATACCTATATATGTATTTATATAGTATTTGCCATTAATTGGTACGGTTGTAATTGTGGAGAGGTAAAGAGTATCAGGAAGTTGAGCGAACCCACAGGTTTTTAATTCGAAAACTGTTTTATATCCTTCGTTCTTCTCGTTTAGAAATGCGTAGAGATTAATGACCATTAATCTATAATTATTCAGGTGTCATGAGATGCGGTCTGGTGTGATGTAGGTTTCAGAAAAACATTTTCTTTTCGTGCTAACGTTTCGATCTTTATTGAGATCATCTTCAGGGGTCAAACTGGTCCAAGGCCCTCTCAACGCGGCATGCAAGAATGGCACAAGTACACATAAGACAAACAGCCGCCCTGAAGATGATCTCAATAAAAATCGAAACGTTGGCACGATAAAGAAAATGTTTCTCTGAAACCTACATCACACCATCCGCATCTCACGATATCTGAAAATTACTTTTCTATATCCTAATTCCGTCCCCAACTATATCCTACATCTTGAAGCAGGATGCAATATTCATTTATTTATATACCAAAATGCCATCTAAATAAATTACGGTATTTAAACGACATGCCCAAAGAACATTATCTGAAAATTGTACTGATTGAAACTATCTGAAAGAGAAATTTTTTAAAATGGTTAAAAATTTTAGAAAAATGTTACACAAGTTAAGAAACAAGACAATATGGATTTGGCCTCAAAGAAACTGTTCCATTCAGCCTAAAATCCCAAAAGAAACTTTTAAAAACAAAGCAAACACCCTCTACCTACAGTTTTAGAGGACTTAAATTTAGTGCAAATGGCAGCCTATATTTAAAAGACGATAAATGATGTATAATTTATACGAAGTTACTTTTCAAATGCAGAAGCGATTCGCTAAATTTGAACGGTAAATTTTGCCGTACAGGAGGGCAAAAAATTGTCTTCCTTATATAATAAAAAAGAAAAAAAAAATCTATTTAATTTATGGCAATATGCCTTTTATTGTTAGAATTCAGAAGATTTCGGAGAAGGACTTTCAATAAATGAGTGGGGGAAATATAAGTTGGGAAAACTGGTTGGCTTATGCAATTTTGTCATTAATAGTTCAGAATCTACAAATTTTATGATAGGAGAATTCAATACTAGTTTTGTTATGTCAATTTAATTCAATTTAAAGCGTTTCATTGAAATTATTTGGATTCTTTGAGAAAGAGACTATTTGCATTCTTTAATTATTCCATGTGTCTTTCACACTAAAAAAAAGTATTTTGTTTACGTTGATTTATTATTAAAATTATTTATTACGTTATTTTTGTATTGTAAATCTACACAGAATGTATTTATACTACTGTATTGATAAGGCATTTTATTCTGAAACATAATTTATTTATCTCGAGTATATCGTAAATGGTTGTAGAGATATAGGCTTTTTTCATTTTGAGGAACTCCTTCTTGAAATGATCACATTGGCTTTTTCACGAACCAGCTTTTAAGCATTAAATACCTAAAACGATTAGACTGTTAAAACTAAATAGACTGGAATTACGTATATAAATAACATAGAAATTAAGATCTACAACCTTAATTACTATCGATACAATCCCGAAAGCAAACAAAACGTGGTAATTTAAAGTTGAACGTTACGCAAATCACGACCGTGAAAGCCTCAGTGAAGACTACCTCTCAAGAAAGTGACGTGACGGTCTCGAGTATTAAATAAAACGGATAAATAATGTAATGGTAGGGAATAAAAAGGTAATAGCGACCTGTCAGCCTCTTGTTACACGTGATCACGCCTGTTCTGTTATTCTCTTTGATATACTGAATTATTCATAGGATCGGTGCAACGATAGGCAACCTCACTCGGGCACCTATCGTTGATACGGATCCCTGATTTGAATAGAATAAGGACATAGATATATTTTTAAAATGTGGTCAATTAATTTTTTGACAAGGGATATTTTCTAAAAGTCAAAATGACAAAGCTTAGTTCATTCATTTAAATTTTTTAGGCCTAGATTTTGAAAACTATCAAAATCGCTTGATAATTTCAGTTTTCTTCAGATGCATAAAGGGGATTTTCCAATGACCGGACTCGTCTTCAGTGTACAATAAAGGCACGTGTCTTGTTGAAAATTTAAGAGGTCGTAAATGAGAAACAACCCAAAAGATCCGCCGGCGTAGCTGATTGTAATAAAAATAAATCTCACCGTTGCAAGCTCCGTCGAGTTCCTGCCTCGTAAAACTCAGAGTATGGTCGGTGACCGCACAGGTATGAAATTGACAAGAAAATATCAACTCCCTTTGAATTGGTGGTTCTCCACTTGCGACGCTACTGTCTAAAGGCGAACTGCATCTCGTGCTGTTTTCATCGTTGCAGTAATGCCTGAAAAATGAATTAAACAGAACAGACAAGATTAGCTGACTGAGTTTTTCGGGCTCTTCCAAGCTGAAAACATAGATAAGTGATAAACTCCTCATTGGTCTAAAATAAAACTTTTACATTTCGCAGTCCGCCTACATTCAATAATACATTAATATGGTTAAGAGCGGAATCCATCGACTTCCCTTATATCATAAAATTTCTTGTTTAAACTTCAAGCCATTTTTGGCAATTTTAATTCAAATTTTTGTGCAAAATGCAATAAATGACAGACAATTTTACGTAAAGGAAAATCAAACTCCAAGACTCAGGCAGTTTAGTTTTTTTTTTATCTACTTTCCTTTTGATAATTAGACATAAAAATTTATGCTGCTTTTGAATTCCACTCTTACTCACCTAAGCATTTAATTCTCATGGATATTGGTAACCTGATTTGCCTTTTGCTTCTGCTTTAAGCGCTCTACTCTTCGCATGTCCATGTAAGTCATAGCTCCACCGATGAGAAGCATCGCTCCTACAGCGAAAGCACTGACTCCAATGATTTTCAACGCTTCTCTGTTCATTTAGATTAAAAATCTTATTAAAACCTAATTGTTCTGTTTGTACACCTTTAAAACATTTTCAAAACAGCTGGTCTGGAAAAAGGCGAATAACATTGGACTGGGAACAATCAACATAAGTTTTGACGGTGGGCCAATCTTAAATGGCAAGTTGTTATCCGGTGTTCTATACTTTTTTTTGTGAAACCTTAAAAAAAAGAAATCATATGGTTTTTCAGTGTTACTATAACTATATTTATACAAATATAAAAAAACTAGCCGAATCATTAATCCAAATATGTATTTTTTGCGCCGTAAAGCATGGATAGTTTTAAATTAATTACTGTATCAATAGAATCTGAATTTTTTTGAAAGATTAAAGTATAACATAATCGTAGGTTAAAAATATACAACTCGAGGTCCAATCTAGGAAAGATGTAGAAAACGTATAGAAATGAATAAAGCCTGCACCCATTAAAGAAAAATGCTTGGTTCGTGATAAACGACTTTCGTTCTTGGTGTAAGTTTCTTAACTTAAGGAAAATAAATGGAGTTATTTTTTCAAAAGCGACTAATGTTACAACGTTTCCAAGGTAATGTGATCCGGATGGGTACAAACGAACTGCCTGAACAAAAGGATACTCGGAGTTTAACAGTTTTTTAGGATTTAACATTATCCTTTCTTTTTTTCCTTAAGACTAAAATTCACATCTGTACATATTTTAAGTTCGTTTCTGTGTGATAATCGCAAACAATTTTGGCGCGGTGCCATTTTATTTGTCTTCAATGCCAATTCTCCTAAAATTAGGACGAAAAACAACGCGTGTAGAAATATGATTTGACCTTTAATCATTATCTTTATCAGAATTAAATTGTTGTTGGGGGCGTCGGTGGCAGCAAGGTTTAATCTTTGACACGACGCTCATCACTGTAAGGTAAAGGTCCAGGGTTCGAATCCAGCGGCCCTGCATTCGAACCCGACATACTTACAAATGGGCTTATTTTTAAAAACACCGGCACCCTGAGGGTTTATATTACATCGGCTGTTGCGAACCCTCGTAGGAAAAAAAATTAAATTGTAATGGAAAATATACAAATCAATACTTGTTTACCTTGACGTTTTCTATTGAAGCGATACATTTGTAAAAAAATATTACCCTAGTTTACATTAAATTTTAAGGGGATATCAATAGTTTTTTTGATCAAAAATGCGTTTTGTGTTTGCTCAGCAAGAAACTTCAGAAGAGATTTCAAACTTTAGAAGTGGTACAAATAATTTTTAGACTGCTGTAAATTACGTGTTCTGGTGTATCTTGCCTTAAATACCTTGTGTTGTTTGAAGAACTATTTTGTATTATTTTCTGCCCAACTAAAACATCATCCTAACGCAAGAGGAAGTGTTTTTTTATGTGTTTACGAAGTAAATTTGGTTACAACGCGAGCTCGATTAAAAAATAGCTTCTCCTGAAAAGTTAAATTTTTGCAATTTTCCGTACATTTTTCACCAAAACCTGACATAGAAAAGATTTTTTCTATATTTTAAAGCAATAATAGACGAAAAAAATTTTTGCATAAAAAATCCGAGCTAGAATTTATAATATATTATAAAAAAATGGTTATAATATAATACATTGATATTGAAAAACTTTAACCGAAAATTTGCCCACTTAAGAATCACTTTGAAAAACTAAATGGCACTGAAAAATTGCTAAAATAAAATTAAATATAAATAATATAGAATGAAATAAATAAAATAAAATGTGATAAAATTTTTATATGTGATCCTTAAGCAGAAAGTACAGAATCTTCTGAAATGAAATATGTATAACAACCGAAATAATTTGAGTAGAAATGAACGAATACAAAGGAAAAACAAACAATTTTTCGCCCCACAAACGGTTGCTATTCTCATAAAATTAAAACCAAACACCAAGTTAATTACGTTCTTTTCATATATAATCTTATATAGTTTAGTTTATATCTTGTATCTTAATTATATAATAACTATTAACTTTTTGTAAATTTAAATAATTTGTCGAACACACGGCAGATGGGTATGCTGTTAAAGATCTCGTTCCAATTTGTCTGAATGTATGAACTATTTATTAAAATCATCAAACTGACATACTATTATTTGGTCACCATTCCACCTAGCGTAAACGTTTATATTGCCATGAGATGTATAGATTTCATAAGTTAAAAAAAATCGAACTTACCTATGATAGCATTTTAGAAGGATGTCGCCTCTAAGTTGCAACCCTCTGCGGTCTCCACCGCCGCTTACAGTAACTGTGAACTGCCTAGTTTCCGGTGATACCGTGTGTACCCCGGACGTGTACACCGGTATTAGGCCTTCGTAGACTTTAATGAAAGCCCTGCATCCACAGGTACCGGGTTCGAATGATGGCGCTCCCAATACTGTGACATGGGTCAGGTACAACGGCGCTGAATTTATACGGATACAACCTGACAGCAGCCCGGAGAAATAGTTGACGTACCTGAAACCAAAAACTTTAATCAGTGATACAAAAAACTTATGCAATAATCTAAAGGGCTAAAAAGCCTGTTTTCGTTGTGGGTTACCGCAACCTCATTGAAAGGTAAATTAAGTCTTTTCAGGCTATTAATTGAACGAAAATAACTTGATATAACATAGGTATTTTTTTAATTTGAACTTTCTCTCAATGCCGCCACAAAGATAGACTGAATATCCGTAAACATTTATACATCACCATTTTTCTCTTTGGGTCTGCTGAGTGGTGAACCTTTTTTTGCTCATTACCGATCAATTTGGACTACCTATTCGCTGTTTTGGCGTGTTATATGCGTTTCGGGTTTTCGCCATCTTCAGAGCTACAGGAAGTTAGGTCTAACAGACCTAAATTATCAAATCGACCAAACTAAAGTATCATCTAAAGTTCTACTTACATTTTTGAATTATATATTACATATGTTAAGATCTATTGAAACACCGTCATGCTCGTCAGACATCTTTGTACCACTATCAAAAATAACCGTCTTCGTCCGTTCATTGATTTCTGATAGCGTCTTTTAAATTTGTTTTTCGAATTTTTCAACTGTTAATTCAGTAACAAATGTTCTGTAACATTATGCACGAATTTTTGTTTATCGAATTTACATCTCGGGATTTTCACTTTCCAGAGGATATAACTTCACGACTTCAGGACCATGTCTAATTAGGGAAAAATTTAAGGCTACATTTCGCCACTATCCCGGGAGTTCTGAAGTGAATGATTGAATAACCGTACACCCTCAAATTAGCATAAATTAGCAAGGCCCTCCCACAAAGCCCCCAAGGCCTTCACAGACCAGTTGGTTAATTCGACGATTTTTACACCTATTAAAATTTTTGTCGTTATCATTTTACATGAAATGCCCTTAAAGAATATTAAAATTAATTACTGCTTTAATTAAATTATGCAAGTTTAGTGGTTTGAAAAACTAATTTAAATTATTATACAAGATCATTGAAATAATGCTAAAATGAATTTTTATGCCCAATAACGAATTGGAAAGTTTTGAAGTAAAATTTGTATAAAAATGTAAATAAATCTTCGTTTAATTTGTAATTAAATAAAGATCTTTTTGGAACAGTTTAAGAATAGAGTACTAAATGTAAAATACTAGTAATGAGATAGGAGCTTATACTGTAAATGAGGTGTAATATCATCCCGTGAAGTTTAGCTGGTCGGATAACTTGTATAATGGCTGTTCTCAAAGCAAAGTACTTTACGAAATAGACAGTTAGTTGGTCGAGCTCAAGATAATCTCTCGATTCACCCCTTCTCAAAAATATCCAAGGGAATGGTTCCATCTGAGTGGAAGTACTCGAGTGCAATAACCGTGGCGATTAAGTTAAGTGGTGTTTGATTCATAACCCGTAACTGTTTGTTCGTCCGTGAAGGGATAGATGCTCCGGAAGGGGGGTCTCGAGACCATTTGTCTCACTCGTGAAGAAGACCGGTGGTACTCATTTGTCACGCGTTGGCCTCCTTTGTGTTTATCTCCATGTCTTTTAGAGAACGGTAGGCAAAGATGGTGAAAAGGGGAGAAAAAAGTCCCCTCTCTCTTGATAACTTCGTAACTATTTTTTTTTGCATTAAGGGAGAATTCGACTAACAAAAGGGCGGATAATTCATAGAGTGTTCTCGTATGTTTAAGAAAAGAAGGGGGGCAACCAAAAGGTCCTATTGCGTTGCCTTTGTTACATTATAAATCTGTTGACGTTTTGTGGTCACATTCTACCCCACCCTTCTAAGCACAATAGTTCGCATAATCGCAGACAATTATTCCAAACATCAAAACCTGGCCAGTACAACTGCTACGGATAGAAAAGAAAAAAACGCTGGATCTGCCAAATCTTGCTGAAAAACATGGGTTACACGCTGTGTAGCAGTTTATTGCTTTTAGATACAATAATTATATGGAGATCGTGAGATGCTATCTGGTGGGATGTAGGTTAGAAAAGCATTTTTTTATCAAGCAACGTTTCGATCTTTTTTTTTGATTGAGATCATCTTCAGAGCCTGGGATGGGAACTCTGTTCAAATTTTTTCAAATGAATGTAGGATGTGAAAAATAAAAATAATTTACACAATGCAAGAAAATTCAGGTTCCATCAAAGTCTGTTTTCTTCTGTCTCGTAACACACAATGACACATCCACACAGAAAACAAACACTTAAATGAATACAAATACTTTGACTGAATCTAAAATTTCTTGCATTGTGTAAATTCATTTTTTTTCTGTGTGGTGTTTAGTGACAGGTAGTTAATGATTATTTGGAGCTCGTGAGATGCGGTCTGGTGTGAGTTAGATTTTACAAAAACACTTTCTTTATCGTTCCAACGTTTCGATCTTTATTGAAATCATCTTCAGATCCATGTTCAATATCACTATATGACATACATATATCATCATCACATGACAAAAGCATATAATATAACATAAAACAATCATCAAATCCAAATATCAAACATATCTACATTCTTCAATAATTTGGCTTTCTTTTGCCTAATTATCCCCGTCTTTGTAATCCTTAAAGGATAATCAGGCCGAACCGTTGTCCATTTTCCCCTATTGTCCCTTCCTTTCACCTCAAAGAAGCCGACTCTTCATATAAAAATGCCTTTCTTTCCAGTCTACCTTCCCCATCCTTCAAAACCCAACGTGTAAAACAGCAACACTGGCACCCGCAACACAACACACAACAAAGAATACAAACAATTTAAGTGAGTTCAAATATTTCGACTGAATTTGTAGCATTGTATAAATTGTTTTTTTTTTTCATATTCTATATGTATTTCCAAAATTTAAACAGCGTTTATCAATTCCAGGCCCTGAAGATGATCTCAATAAAGATATGAATAAAGATATTGTTTTACACGTTGACGCGATAAAGAAAATCTTTTTTCTAAATTCTACGTCACACCCGACCGCATCTAATGATCTCCAAATTATAATTTCGTAACTACATAATAAAAAACAGGCCAATATAATTATTTCGACAAACATTTTTAAAGCGGTATGTACTTTTGTACGAAAGCCCAAGAGAAACCACAAAAACTTTAATTAAAACGCATAAAAATATGCCTATCAAATTCAATGAAATCAAGATAATCTCGGATAAAAGAAGGTAATTTAGAATAAATTTAAGAATGTATTGTAACTCATACATACATATACGAAATCTTTTAAAACGGTAGCAGGTTTAATGGATACTATGCAAAACTAATTTCATTTATTTACTGACACAAGTAAATTGAGCATTAATATGCTGTCATAAGAAGGTCTTCCTTTGATCTGGTTGAACTAACAGGGTTGAATTTACTTCTCTTTAAAGTGTAGCCGGGCAAAAAATTGGCATACAGCCGGGGAAAGCCCTTTTGCATATTTTCCTTATTTCTGATATTCCTTCTTTCCCCGGAATATTTACACACGGACAGTACACGGAACTGTGAAAGTTTATGATGCCGGTATGAAACATGCAATGTTTTAACCACGCAACATTGTCTACTTTATTATTTACTAGATATGTTATGTATGTTTTAATTACTTTTGCATGTATATCTTTTATGGAATGTGCAACTGCTCGGTCATAACTACCAGGGGTTCAGTGTTGTTTAAAAAAAAATCATTTGTAATTATGTTCATTCTGAATTCAAACCCTTCTAGAGGGGAGAGTTTCCTGTGATGGTCACCTTTCTTTTTAAAACGTGGAACAGTAAACACATAACGAAAAAATATGTATAAAACATTGTTTATCCTTCTTCTATCATAGAGGATCATTTAATGGCTTTACTATAAAAAGTCGTTTAAGTGTGTCTTAACATATAAATTCTCGTCAAAATTTTACATGATAAGTAATAATAACACAAAATTAATAAATGTATAGTTTATCATCTGTTTACTTTTATTGACTTGTTTATTTTTTTATTGTAAAAATAAAAGAGCCTATATTTCGATAGTTGCGAGGTAAACTGAATTACTTACGAGAACTTAGGCTTTCCATCAGTGAGACATACTAGATACCTGACCGGGTTGCACTACACAGACAGAGCGAGGAAAGCAGCCATAACAAACAATTCATTTATAAATAAATGCGAAACAACTGGCAAGTTCTTAACTCACTGGCAAACTGTAAAGGTTAACACTATTGCTTCCCAAACAGCCTAAAAAACAAAAATAAAGGGATTGACTCAAGGATGACACCTGTGATAATCGCCTTACAAAATTTTAATATTGCTTATTTATGCTATTCTAGTGGGTGTACCTCAGGGCAGCGTCCTTGCTCGCCCGTTTTACTCACTTTATAAGCCCGACATCCACACAATCGCCCTTACATTCGCCGTGATACTGCTGATAAAGATTTCGTCACAGCATCCAAAACAATTTGGAATTTCCTGCAATTACAAAAACTGACTACACAGCAAAAGTTAGCAAAACCAAATCTCTCTCTCTCTCTCTCTCTCTCTCACTCTCACTCTCTCTCTCTCTCTCTCTCTCTCTCTCTCTCTCTCTCTCTCTCTCTCTCCTTACTGTTGCGAAGTGTGAACAATAAACTCGGACCCTACATGGACAAACGACGGACGTAGAACAACCATATTTTAACGATGGTTCGAACGATGATCTCAATTTATATTTATTTAGAAATCGAGAGATGCGGTCTGGTGTGACGTAGGTTTCAGAAAAACATTTTCTTTGTCGTGCCAACGTTTCGATCTTTATTGAGATCATCTTCAGGGCTCAATAAAGATCGAAACGTCGGCACGATAAAGAAAACGTTTTTCTGAAACCTACATCTATTAACCAGACCGGATCTCACGATTTCTAAATAATTATCGATTAACGATCACTAATCACCACACATTAATTTATATTGGCAAACAAATGAACATTGGGACGTACGGATTTACAAATCACGGGTCTGCCAAGAGTTTAAACTTTCACCGAATGCAAACCCTTCAATCTAGTATTTTCATAACAATAGTCAACAATTGCTATGTTTCGAATCACGCTATTCATACCGATCTAAATGTCTCTCTTGTCACCCATTTAGGCAATCCCGCAACAAAAGGTTCCATTCTAAACTATCCCACCAACCGAGTCCCTTTAACTGATCATTCTCGCAGGCTGAAACATCGGTGGCCTCTCGTTAACCTCACGCATTGATTTCAATTTCCTAAAATCAAGACCATCAATCTCATCATGCTGATGTACTTTAACCATCATTAGATGGTTGCTTCTTCATATCTGCACGATATAGCTATATGTATAGTTTTATATATTGCATAAAATAATTCAGTTGAATAAATACAAAAATTTATTATCTTTGAACAATAATAATAATACTTTATTTGACAATTATTATAAATAACAAAATAGATCTTTAAAAAAATATATTTACAGCAATGGAATATCCGTCTGCTTGGGGTCGAATTATTGATAAAATATTGATAAAAGATAATAAAATAGCCAATAAGGTATAATAATATTCTCTGTGTTTTGTAACATAATTAGAGAGAAAAATAAAACAAACAAATAAATAAAATAAAACAATTACACAATAACACAGACCAATTTATATGCCAATAATTTTTTTTCTAAGATACGCAACAGCAGATGTCATATAAACCCTCACGTCGTGAAATATCCTTAACGATTTAACATATGCTTGCTATTTATCAGTTTTGCTCCTTAAATTTTATTTATGCCAGTGTCGACCAGGTTTTAAGCCTTTTGCACTATTGTTTATTAATTTGTATATATTGCAGTTTTAGAGTCCTAATGCGTATGTATGCTTTTTTTTTGCAAACTCTAAAACTGAACTGATAAAAAAATTAACTTTTTTTTTTATTTTACTATTAAACTACTAGAAGACTGTAAAATACTTAAACCCTTAATGCTATATTTAAATTTAACAAAAAAATCCGGCAAAAGGCAAATTCGACAGAGGGAAAAATACTCAGTTTCTTTATCAAGCTTTCGAGGAATAAATCTTCTTCATCGGTAGTTCAAAACTTTTAAACTATCCGTTTCTAGTTACAATGTCAAACTGAAGATAATATATAAATCAAAAGCTTGACGAATGAACATAGTGTTTTCCTTTCTTTCAAATTTTCCTGATCCTGGAAAAAAACTGATGCCAGATGTATTTGTATATTTTTAATTTCTGAAGTCCCTGATGATGGCGTGGGGAAGGAAAAATCCTCTTCAAAATCCAACATATATAAACATTAAACAGCAAAATCTCACTGGAACTATCAACACGACACGCATGAATGCGCATGAAAATTACACAGAAGACAAACACTTTGAGTGAGTAGAAATGCTTTGTATTAAATAAAAAAAAATATATTTTGCATTGTATATATTTACTTTTCCACATCCTATATTTTTTTAATGTAAACACTGTATGTAAAACCCAAGCCCTGAAGATGATCTTAATAAAAGATCGAAACCTTGGCATGATAAAGAAAATGTTTTTCTAAAACCTAGATCACACCATACCGCATCTCACGATTTCTGAAAAATTTATTTATTATTTTATTATTATTATTTTTTTAAGCGAGGGTTCGCAACTGCAGAGTTTATATCAACCCCGGAGTGCCGGCGGTTTTGAAAAAAAGCTCATTTGTAAGGATGAAGGGACTCGAATGCAGGGCCGCTGAATTCGAACTCGGGACCTTTACCTTACCGTGATGAGCGCCGTGTCCACGCCTGAACCTTTGCGGCCGCCGACGCCCCATTATACCATTAATTAAGTAAACATTTCTTCCAACAAATCAAAAAATATACTCTTGTATCGGTTACCACAATTTTATTAGCTGCCGATTTAGCTCATTTAAAAGTTTGGCTAGGCTTTCTTCTATCTTTGTAGAATATTTGGTGGATTTAAACGTCACTACATTTTTTTTTCAAATGGTAAATATTTTAGAAATAATACAAATATATTCCTGTCACCTCATCCTTGGAAGTTTTGATACACTTAGGTTTCTTGACTGGGACCAAACGAGAGGAGCAAACAATTCCTTAGAGGGGGCCTAATTCAAAACAGAATGGGGTCTAATCGTATTATCGTTAAAGTTCCCGAGTTTGCAATCCGGGGGATATTATGAATAATCTAGAGATTTGATAATCTTAACAACTTTCAACGCGCGAATAACAGAATATTTTCCTCAAGTTTTATCGTAGAATAGAAATTAGAGCTGGAGCGTAAGTAATTTCCGATTCAATGGGCTGTATTAAAAAAAAAAAATCATTTTCTTTGTACACAACATTTTTTAATAAGGGGGTAAAAGGATTTAAGATGGAATATAGAACTACAGACTGCTAGGAGTAGTTTAATGTTTGTATTTTATAATAAACTATTTCTGGTTTTTACATGACATTTAATTATTTTGAAAGCAAATTGACCATGCGAATTTTTTAAAACTATTTTAACTATCAAGGAATTAATAAAAAAAATAATTTTTTATGCAAATAAAGACAGATTAGAGCGGTTAAGTTATTAAAACTTAAAACGCAATTTATTTACCAGAAGGCGTCGTAATAGTACACCCGCTTTTATAACCGGAACTCTGTTATAAATCTGACTATTTGAACAGATTTCTGGTTGATGCGCAACAAGGGTACGTAAACACGGTTTGGTTGTGAAATTTGGTAGGCAGATCAAACTAGGGTTTTTTTTAAATTTTTAACGACGGTTTTTTTAACTATGAGGTTATTTGAACCCTTGGGGTGCCGGTGTTTTTGAAAAAAACAGCCCATTTGTAAGTTTGTAGGGTTTAAATGCGGGGCCGCTGAATTGGAACCGAACTAATTTTTAGAATGAAAATAAAAAATGTTTAATATTAAGCGTGTATAAAAAAGTGTTGTCTTATTTTTGACATGAGATAAAAATATCAAAATGGGGCGTTCATTATATTTTGGGTTTTGCTTTTGTGGATTTGACAAAACACGTCTGTATCTGACAGTGTTTAATCCAAGAACTCTTAACAAGATAATGCTGAATACCGATATTATATTTATAAACCATATGTCTGAGGAATTGACACATAAAGAGTTGCAAGCGTTTCGGATACGAGATATTTTCGTTTCTCAAGGATCTAACCATGACATGAAAAACAATTTGTGAACATTATTCTGAAAAATCTCCATATTTTAAAGAGATGAGAGAGTAACAATATACTGACTTTTAAACAGAGTACAGATCAAAAGAAAACCGATTGAATCGGAAGCAACTAAACTTGAAGATGGAGAAAAACAAATCTTAAAATAAATTAGAAAGAAGAATTTGGGGAAACCGTGACCCAATTAAAGGATTACAAAGGCTACAAGACCAAACCGCAGAATAATACAGAGGATTACCATTTACCAACTTAAACGACATAAAATGTGATTTACATTTCTTACATTGATCCGCTTCTCACAAGCAAGACAAAACATTAAATTATGAAATTTTAAATTTTTGGAAAGGCCGACAGTCAAAACTATCGTTAGTTTTTCTGCCCAAAAGTGGAATTCGTGATATCTTAGAACAAGAATATTATCTGTTTCCCGGGAATATCAGAACATTCCCATAATAAATGAGTTGATAGGAGTCTGTTATAAAATCGTCACTGATTTCGAACTTGCCAATTTGCATGGAGGCCTGGTGATTTGTAAAAGAAACCAGATTTGGAGAATAATACTTTGCAATAAAACCGTTAAGACCGTCACCGACCCACAAGGCCAAAGTCCCCACTTTCACTGCGTACTGTATGAAAAAGGACAACAATACCGAACCAACCACTACGGACAACAAAGGCGCCGAAACATGCCTGTCTACATAACAACTGGTCCTGAACTAGTATCAGAAACTTGTAGTATAAAACTTACCCGCCTCATCTAGTTTCAGTACATTCTTACGTAATCTGGCCAAATACAGATGCACGATTGGAATTTAAACAGAAGGGTCGGTTCGGGAGTGGTTTTGATTTTGCCAACGTGGAAGATTCGCGGGATGCTTGGTGCGGGGTGGTTTCGACCTTGGCCTCGAAATAGCGATCTATCATCTCAAATACCCTCCCTTTTTATAAGATTTTTTCAGGCTTTCTCAATAAAGGATACCGTTCGGTCCATTCCACAGATTAATTATCTTCTCCTAGAAGCACTACAGCAAGAGAATATGCGTTTCGGAAAAAATACAGCTTTTCAACGTTCTATCAAATACCTTAATGCGCTACATTTAAAACATATTGGACATCTCGAACGATTGTGAAAACAATTGCTTAGACGGCAAAAGGTCTATAACAAACTATAAACCCAACACTATAAAGTTTGCGTTGTTTAGTTTAATGTTTGTTTTACCACTACTGAAGATACGAGTAATGGAGACGCCTGGAGACGCGTTTCACAGACCATCATGGTTATGTTGGCCAAAATGATCGAAGATGACCAAACAAACTACACTTTAAAAAAGTCAGGATGTAGGAAATAGGATCTACGATCCGGGAAAAAACATTTTAATTAGTATATAGTTTACCAAAATTCCGGATTTTCTGTCTTTATTGCGCTGTATATCACGATATCAATTAGTTATTTTTGTCTAGGCTAGAAAATGTTATATGTATATATATTTTACAATGCTGAAAATACACTTCCAAAGTATACAAAATAATTCAAAAACAAAAGGATAAATTGAATTCAATTTAAGCATTTTTAAATGCCTTAAACTTGAATTTTTAAAGCAAACAAGCATTAAATATTGGATTTTCAGGTGCATTTTTTTTCATGATGATGTCCGTTGTCTAACAAAATTCATAGCAACTCTGGTCATTATCCAAACTCAACGTTACTACAATCACCTGAAAGTTGAATTTATCTTATTTCAGGAATGGGACAAACTTAATAATTTTTGCCACTACAAGCGAGAAAAATACGGATGATATCAACAAAAACACTCCAATGCTTTATTTTTTATCTCCTGTTCCGATTTAATTAACCGATTATATATATCCAATTAGGTGCGGTTTTGGTCACCGTTTTGTGATTTTCGAAAAAAAAAGTCTTCAGCGGGTTTTGGGGAGCAGGAAACGATTAAAAAAAATATTTTGATGTTCCTACATTCATCAGCCACAATATAATTATGAATTTTATTTCAACAGAAGCTCAAATTTGCTCGTCTGCTCGTTGAATATTTTTGAGTGTTAGCAAGATAGGCTAATAAATCAATTATTTATAATCCATTGAATGAAAACTTTTTTTTTGGCAAACTAAACTAGAACTAACTCACTCTACTTGATTACTATTGCTTCTTTGTCCCGTGTGTAAAAAAAATCGTTTAAAGACTTGCCTGTTAGTCAAATTTTAGTCCTAAACTGAATGCCAATACAGGTAAAGTAATTAAAATTTTATGATTAGTCACCGAAGGACGTCTTCAGCATCAAGCAAGGTCGAGTTCAACAAAATGACTGGTTGTTACGTCCGCTGAACCATGAAGGTTAGGTTTTTGAAGGCACCAGAAATGTGGAAGAACCAGGCGGTAATAAGTCATAAAATTAAACCAACAAGCAATGAAGCACGTGCTAAGCTTGCGAAACTTCGTATCATTTCCATTCTCGTAAGAACGAACTATTTCTTACTTCGAGTTAACTATTTTCGAGCGGTTTCTTGATATACTTTTTCACTTCCGGTGCCTCTTTCTTCGAGCAATTCGTATGATTTAAAATCCCCAGAGCGTATTCCTGAATTTAAATACCTCAAGGGGAAAATCAACTTCACAATTAGTTATTTCCCAGCTCCCAAGAAAAGCGGGTGAGTTCACTCATATTAACCAGCCGCCAACCCTTTCCTCTTTCTTATACTTAACTCCACCCTTTCTTCACGATGAATAATAATCACTGGCTTGGTTACCTAAACTCTCCATGGAGGTTTTTCCCTGTAATGAAAATTTATTGAGTCCAATTTGAGGGGGAAAAACAAAAGTGTTACCTGTAAATCTCGTATTAACTTATGATCACAGTTTATAAATAAATGTTTACTAAGAATCAGGAATATTATTAAAACAGTAAAATGTAAAACCTCTATTAAAAACACGAAGTTAAGGCATTTTATGCAAATGAACCAGTTTTGAGGTGAAATGGAAGAAAAATCGTGAATGTAAATTACAGTCGTCAGGCTTGACACTTCCCTTCTCTATGTTTTTAAACGTTTGAAAAATAAAAATACAAACAGCCTTGTTTATTGCCTAGTTTTAATTATATCAAGTCCATTTGTGCTCAGGTCATTTTTGTTAGTAATAACTATTGAAATTTAGCAACATATTGGGTGATAGGATATTTCCCTATAATATGCCACTTTTTAAATTAAAGTTAAGCGATTTTAACCGTAAATTCCTCGAAACTTTTTTCATCTCTTTTATTTGTGAATAAAAAGTTTCATAGGGAATGTTTAAAAATGTGAATCAATCAGAGGTTTGTTTCTTTTACAGAGAAACAATAATTTACTCGGCCCATTCGTAGAGAGAAGCAATAAGGAGCTATTGTCTTTAAAACTAAGAAGAATTTATGGTTCACTGTTGGCGAAAGGAGGAAAAATAGGAAATTCCTAACTCTTTCTATTAAAGTACACGATTTGTTTACATTTGTAATTTTATTGCCTAACTTAACATTTTGGCAGTGATTGTTAAAAAAAAATTGAAAAATGAGCTAATCGGAATGTACTTTTTATTTCTTTTAATAAATTTTCAATAACAAATATTCATCTAATCTTTTATGTACAGCATTTCAATAAAAAACAAACAAATCTCATTTTGAAATTGAATGATGTTTTTCAAGAAGGGAAATTACCAACAAGTTATAATTTCTATAGGCATACACAATCCACTTGACCGATGTTGCCATTGATTCAAGGTTTTAAGAACAATACAACCTAAAATATTTATTCTTCTACATAAAAGTACAAACACGTTTGCGTAATAACTAAAGAACTCTTAAGATAAGTCATCATTGACAATATGCTAAGAGGGTTTTCTTCCGTTAAAATCTAGAATAAAATTTGTTTGCTTGACGTTTAAAAAAAAACTAAATTGTGAAATTGATTTTATATCTCACTTCTTTCATATTTTACGTGATATATACTTATCCCCAACCTTTCCAATGTTCGATAAAACAAATCTCATGTAACACGAAGGGATTATTTTTTTGCAACGTGTATACCATAGGAAGATTGCTATCTCGACTTATCTTAAAACGGGGCTAGTGGGCTTGAACTAAATTATGCTTTCTCCACAATATCCTTCTAAGCCGGACTATTGTTAATAAACAACTGAAGTATGGAAACTTCTTGTTTCCCGGGCACTAACTTTCTTAAAACAACGTACAATTGTTTTCAATTTCAGAATGAGTACGGTGATGAACAAAATTTAACGTATTTAGGTTTCTTAAGTTTCGTTGGACATTTAAAAATAAAACGCTTATTAAAAAAATGAATAAAAAAGAAAAACAAAACAAAAACTACTTTTTTACTGGGTTTTCCTCAGATTATATTTGTTATATGAAGTATCAAAACCGCTGTTTGCGTCGTGTCAGGTTCACCTCTGATACGAATCACGTTCGTTAAACGCTTTTGCATTTCTGGCAAAATCCTGAGGAATTCTTGCTCATTCGTCAAGAACGACGTTTCAACTTTTCCAAGGTGTTAAGACCTGGGTTTAGCTGTTATTGGTGTTGCTTAAGTGGGTCCCAAATATGTTCGATTGGGTTCAAAACTGCACTTCGAGCTGGCCATATCAAGTACTCAATTCCATCCTCATTCAGGTAGTCTTCTTTAAGAATCCGGTGCTCTATGAGGCCTGACATTATCCTGCATTAATAAGAATCTCTCACCGATGTGGGGAAAATCGGTACTAAATTTCTTCGATTATGTCTTATAAGTACCTATATGAAATTAGTCATCCTCCATGCCCAACCAATTCTTTGCGAGCGTCCAATGAAATTCTAGCCTATGACACCAATGACCCACCTAAGTAACCATACAGTATTGGGCGTACCTTTCTCCTGAGCGTCTCCAAATGAAGGTCCATTTTAATATTTGAGGCCAACTCTCACCTCATCTATAACTCTCGTCCCTAATTTACAATGTCCAATTCACAACTCGTATGAATTGAAACTTGGCATGCTGTATCATTCAGGATATTTTCATTAAGCCTACTTCTACTGTCCTGGCCTTCTGGTATGATGTCCAGTTTCTCTGAAGAGTCGAAGAACCCTTCTTATTGTAGAGTGATTTACTCTCAGTCTCCTGGCGACTTCGCGCTGGCTGTTCTTCCTCTAATAATGTTATAACCCTGATGTTGACATAATTACTCAAATGCCTGACTGGAGCAGGTTTAAGAATAAGAATAACAAAGCGATCATAAGGCGTAGCAGAATGAAAGGGCATAATGATACTGTTTGTGAAACTGATCAGTAGAAAAGCAAACAAGGGAAGCAACTAAACCATTGTTCACTGTTTATTTTGACTGCGATAGTACCTATAACTAATGTAGAAAGATAATGGATTTAATTTATACTGAATAAATTGAGTGGTGCGTTAAATCTGTCCATCAGAGTGTACTTCAAAGGTTAACCCATGATTTGCCATTACTTCATTAAATGTATTACCAATATTCTCTTACGTGAGTAGTTTTGTGAATTAATTAAAGGGATTAATGATATAACATCAAAAGTTAATTAGTTTCAACGTTACCTCATATTTACAATCAATTTTGTGAGATGATGTATTTCATAACGATAAATTTACTTGTAATGATAAATAAGACTCAATGAAGACTGAAATCAGTGTAGCATAAATATTATTTTACATTGATACGTTTTCATTGATAAGTACATTTTATTTAACACATTACAAAATTCTCAAAATAAGCGAACTGCATTGCTTTATTTTATTCTCCGGTGTTGTAGACAAAAAGGAAAGTTGATGGAGGGGTTTATGAACTGCCATAATTCGTCAATAAAACTCATTGACAACTGTTAGGTTTTCAATGCTCAGAAGGAGCGTTCAATGTCAAGCGCAGGTGGAAAGAACTTTTGCCGGTACTGGGAGGCGTTGTTTCAGGGCAGTATGATATTTATTGGTATTTCTCCCATTACTTTCTTCCATAAAAACTTCAAGAAGGCTTCTGGTAAAGTTATTACATTGCTCGGATTTGCTGGCGAAAAATTAACGACAATTGGTAACCACTTTGTAAATTGGTCAGTAAAGAATTAATACTGAATGCAAAGAAAAGAAAAATATAAGAACGATTAATCAAAATGCATATTTTAGTTTCGAAATGACATGAATTTTGTATATACAATAAATTAGTTTGTATTACTGAAAATAGTTTTTTTTTTGGGTATTACGTCTTCTAATGATAGACACGTTTTTAACATAGAAATAGGTCAATGGTAGGAAGAAGTGGTAGTCTGAAGGAGCAAGGTCAGGACTGTAGTGTGAGAGGTAGGAGATCGATAACATCCACTTAGGAAAGTTTTTGCTTTCTAGGTCAGACATTGTGCGACCGGACATTTGCTTGTTGAAACAAAATTTTGTTCCACCCGCTAAATCAGGGCAACGCCTCTTAAAACCTCCATCTTATTGTTCAAGCCACTGTTTCCTTCTGGAACCAAGGTTCAACCAAGCTGCAGAGTTCATTCGAAACGAAAAACAGAGAGCGTGTTAGGATTAAGTTCGTAAAAAAAAATTGCTCCAAAATTTTCCACTTGGATTACAAAGTTTGGAAAGGCTTCACGCGTTGTTCAGCTGGCTGGAATGTTTCTGTGGGATTTCTTCTTCTACTATTTTTTAGTAGTAGCGATTAACACTTGACTGTGACCAATCAGTTTTGAAAATAGACGAGTGCTGTTGCCTCAATAGTAGGGAGTCATCCTGACCACTTCAGATGGTCGGATTGAACTTTGTATGGCAGCATTCAAATTTTTCAGACCACATTCCGCTCATTGTCTCTTCTTTCTGGTCTAGTCTTTCACTTCAATTCTATGACCAGGCGGTCTTTCGGTATAATTTTTGTGTCAAACATAGGGCAGTGGAAATTGGAAGCTATTCAATATCTTTTGGCTAAACCACGTTTCTTTTTCTTGTAACGGTAATTATAATTATATTTACTAGATGGAATGCTCTGACCTACAAGATTTCCAATTGCGAATTTTTTAAAACGAAACAAAAACACAAAGATCTCATTCGTCTTAAGATGATTTACAATGCAAAAATGTAATTTTAGTCGGTATTTCGTTACTGGGACGTAGAAGCGTGTTTTACATTGCCACGGTATCAAGTTCTTGAAAGGAAAAGAGGTTTTCCCGAGAGAGAACCGCCTCGACTTGAAAGTAGGCCCTCATTTGGAAGCCTCCAGGGGGCAACTCGCTGTATAAAATATCTGCTCGTTCCGTTTTCCTCTTTCCTTGCTCAATTTATGATGCTTCCTAACAAACTAAAAATGTCAAATATAACGTTGATTGAATTAATGGCTCAATTTGAGCAGAGAGAAAATGTCAGATTTTTGATTTCTTGACATTGTTGGATTATATGACCTTTATTTACGAAATAAATACTGTATAAAAAGAATAATCAATTTGTACATAATACACGTTATCCAATTAATAAAATAAAGAGATTTTCATTGTTTGCCTTTATAAACAACTGTAATTTCTATTTAAAGAATTCTTGAGTACGTTTACAAGCACGTACCGGATTAAATGGGTCAAGATCCAGTTCTTATACAAAAGACACGGGACAAAGTACACAACATACGTTCCCACTAGGGTCGCAATGTCATGTAAGATTGAGGTTCTTTAGTGTGTGCACCTAGCCGTCAGGCCTTATCGCACGTTTGAGAATCTAAATTTAAGTTAGTTAGGAACGACTCATCTCCGCGCACGGAAAATCTGTTTCTTCTTAGAGGTTCGGTGTAGAAGCCCACAAATACACAGACTAATCGAGGGACATGCTGACTTCTCCCGCTTGCCCTTCCGGGTAGGGGGTTAACATCGTGCACTTAACCAGTGCCATGTTTTTACCCAAAAAGTGGTCGAAATGCATCGGCCAAGTCTCCCTAGCACTCCCTAGATAGAGACAACTTTTTCTCCCTGGGTGTAGGGACTCCGCTAGCGTCGAAACCTCCGGATGCGGTTTGATTTTAGTGGAATCTCTAACCACCCCCTAGAGAAAACCATGTCTACGGTAAAGGCAGCCTAGACGACCACCACCGACAAGCATCGGTCCCCATCCACTATTCCTCACGTATTCGAAGCTCCTCGCTGGCTATACGCTCCCGGCAATCCGATCCATCCGATTCCCACGAGGTCGGGAGGTAATTCGGAGGACATAATCAAGTACGAAGGTGCCGTGGGGCCACCGGTATGCCTCTGATGAAGCACCCGCCGTCCGAGGTCAGCTCGAAAGTCATCAACTCCCTTAACGCATCTCAAGTGACTAGGTAGGCGTAGACTTAGAGTCCTCGCACGCTGTACGCTTCCTTGGCCATCCGCCAAATGAATACTAAGGATGCTTATGGCGATCATGCGAGCCAGGAAACTCGTGCAGCTTATGTTTTAGAGAGTGCGTCACATTGTCAAGCCTACACCATTATTTTGTGCCTAGAAACCCCATTTGGAACCTAGGGCTGGGAAGGGTCTCCTGCAGTCCACAAAATTCAGATTACATGCTGAAAGTTTAATGAATTTTCGCAATAAAAATTGTCGCACCTGGGACGCTCTTCTTCACCCGCCATATCCGCCGGACACAACGCCTTCAGATTATTATCTTTTCCAGCTATTGCAAGTTTATTTAAACAAAACGACAGTGAGTCAATTCTAGAGTGGATGGATATGGATGACAAAAATGTTTAAAGTTTAAAATCCCTATCCTCTCTTAAAAACCATGAATTTGCATTTTTCATGTTGCCAAACAATTAGTAATAATTTATTTGCTAACTTGTTACAGTTGGCTTTATTTTATAATCATGCTGAATATTGTTTAAGAATATGAACGATACTGAAAAGAAAAATGGTCGAGATGATACGATATAATAAATTTTGATTGACTTTCATGGAATAGTTTAAATTTTTATCTTGAGCTGATGTAAAGTTTAAAAAATAGACTAACCTTTTATTCGATGGCAATTCCAATTCGCCGATTTTGTGATCTAGATATCTCTTCATGGCGAATCTGTCGAGAGCTTGCTCCGGGCTGCCGCATATGCTGCTGTAATGCATGTAAGCGGCGACGATCACCCCTATCCTCTCTCGATTCCCCCTGTAATCAATCATAGTTTATCAGTAGATGAAAATTTGTTTGAATTGATTCATTAACGGCAGCGATTGGAAAAAAAAATCTTAAAAAATATTTGGAACTCGATAAATATTTAAGAATTGGAGTGAAAAATTGAACGTCATTTTAAAATAGCGGAATTCCCCCCCCCATCAGAATGGAATCATATGAAACTGAACCATTATTCCAAACTAGTGAAATGCTCCTGGAAGCCTCTGAAGGGATTTATATATTTTGTTGATCATATGCCATGGTTTTTAGTTTTTAGTTCGTTTTCATATTGGTCAGTAAAAAGAAGAACCTTATTTAGTCTGTCTGCCATCTATTTTATAGCGGAGGATGATTTGAGTCAATCAACACGAGGTTGTCCAGGATAAGCGGTAACGACCAGATATTCAGATTAGAAATCTCACAAAATAGATAATGACCATCAACTAACTTCAAAAAATACCTTGTACAACTAATTCAAAATTTGGCTTATTTTATGTCATAATTGTATATACATACATATATATACAAACATACAATGATTATGTTATTTATAACGTTATTTTTCATATATCAAATTTATTGCTAAGGTCTTTATTATTACACCAGTTAAAACAATACAATAAGACTGTAAAGGCTCTGGGTTAAGAGAAACTTACTTATAAATTGCCAGTTTCCCATTGGGACTAGGTTTGACTAGAGTACGTGAATGTTCGCATTAATGCTTTCGTTCTTTTGTGATCATGGTTCTGAACAAGGGCTTTGGAATTAGTTTTACCGTTATCAAGTTTTCATCTTTTTTCATAGTAAACAGAAACCGCTGTTAAAAAATGCGATTCGCGTCCGAAAATGAAATTTCAACGGAGAGTTTATTCCTGTCAAAAATATTGCCCCTCAGCACTTACGACAGGGAATAACAACAGTTTCGGAATACCCTGGAGGCGATTCTCAAAATTTATTGCCTCAATATAAATAAATGTTCTAAATTATAACTCGTATTTATTATTTATACGTGCTCAGACTCAGGCAAACATTGACCACCGAGAACTGTGAACAGTTAATATCACATTTATGAGTTTCATACCTACCTGGTAACTACACAGTTAATGTGTTTAGAAAATATATATTACTTACAACATATATAAATATTAAAAATATTTATGAATTAATTGACGATTTCATTTTCAAAGGGTGATGAAAAATAACAAAATAAAAGGTTTTAATTCCAATATTTGGTTTAGTGGTCATAATCATTTTTTTTTAAATGAATACCATGTAAAATATCCTCTGTTGTCTAAAACCTTGGAGCACCTGTTGAGCATATTGTTAATACTTCAAGGCTACCAGTAATTCACACTAATTTCATACCGAATTTCATTTCATAGATGTTGCCACACTACACTCGTTATTGCAGGTCAAATGGCTGCGGATGGTGATCAAAAAGCCTTCTGTCCTACACATCTCACAAGTGCTCAATGGTATTGATGTCTGGAGACAATGGGGGAAGGGACAGATTTGATTATCTTGATGACCATCTCTTCCTCTATGGCATTCCGATCCAGAAATCGAAAATCCCCGCCAATTAGATCCCCGGTTTGAGGTGCCTTCAACAATACTCAAGTCCAGTTCGTCCTCCAGTATAACCCCAGCCCAGACTATTACTCCTCCAAACTGCACTGAAGGGACTACGAACTGGGGCATTGTACTCATCCCCTGTTCTCCGTACTCCGCACCATCTTTGATACTATACAATCGGATATGCGACTGATCATTAAAAATAACAGCATTCCAATTGGTGTTCTCTCCTAGGCGCTCGCTTCACCATATTCCCCTGAGTTGCTGGTAGCGGGCTATTGCTGGAGGTGGCCTCACGTCATATTATACGATGTGAGGCCATCACCCCTCAATAAAGGCCTTGCCAAAACATCTTGTACTTCATTTAGGATCTGGCGTGCACTGTGGAAAGAGTTTCGCCGCGCAGCAATGACAATATTTCTGGTCTCCCTTTGCGCTAACGCGCTGAGATCCATTACCAGGTTTCCTCCTATTGACACTTCCAGTCTTTAATATAAAAATAATATTAATAATAAAATAATATGACAATTGCTTCTGCAATATCCGCTTGGCGGTAACTTGGGTGATTCATTTTGAAAATAATATTAGGAAGTTCTGGCTCAAGATGATATCGTTTAACGCTTTTCTTTGTATGATCTAAATTATATATTACGATGTTTGATTAAACAATTTGTTTAAACCTTAAGCATTTGTCATTTTATGATTATTAAACTGTCTGTTATCATTGCAAAAATAATATAACACGGTATTAATAAATACGTTTAAGGAAGCCTTTCATGAAAAATTAAATGAAAGATAGTGGCAATGACACCAATTTTGGCTTTGCTTTTTGTGGGAAGTGATTTAATGACGGAACAACGAAACAACGTAGCACATGCTAGAATGACAAAATTGCATTAAATACAAAATGGGCAGTCACGTTTCTTCATCTCTGATAGGTCGTAAATTTTTTCGAGGCCGTTTTGGACCCGGGGGTATTATTAAAGATCCCAGACCAAAAGAGAGAAGGTAAAGAAAGAAAAAAAAAAGCCGGGCTCGTTAAACTCATTTGATATATTACAAGCGATTACGCGCGATTTCCCGGATATGCACACCGAAATCTCCCTACGGGGGGAGACTTAAACATCGTCTATTTCAAGCTATTTTCCTTATGCGGGCTATTGCCTGAGCTATCCGGCCAAAGTTCCCATATAATACATTTTGATTAAATTCCTATTAAGTGATGTAGTGATTCATTGATTGTTTTACCTTGCATGAAGAACGGCAATTCTCGAAGAGTCCTCGCTCAGCCAAGAATCGATGTCCTTGCACACGGAACACAATCGCTCCAAAGGTGGTGCCAAGTCAGGAGGCCAACCCACTTCTCTCACCCTCACGTGTTCTCGTCTCGTTCCTCCCCTTGGTTCGGATAAATTGAACACCTAGAATTGTTTTAATCTCATTAGGCTAATGAAACGAGCTCTGTTAAATAGTATCTAGTCTTTAAGGCCACAAACTCAGAATACATCTATGTATACCAAGTTTTACTACCTCATTTCTTAAGTTATATAAATCATGATGACGTGTTTTATTTCCAAAATTTAAAAAACCCACAATTTTATAGAATAATATAAAAAAACAGCCATAGCTCGGAGAGAGCTTATAGGAGTGGCTAGTCTATTGTTTAAGCTATTGTAGAACATTGGAACAGATTGTAGATTATAGATACATAAAAGGAACGTGACAAATAAAAATAAATCGTTGGTTATTTGGAGATCGTGAGATGCGGTCGGGTGTGACACATTTTCAGGGCTGGGATTTACACTAACACACAGCAATGAAACATTTACATAGAAAACAAACACTTTGAGTGAGTACAAATATTCATTGAATCTAAAATATCTATCATTGTATAAATTAATTTTTTTCACATTACCTGAATTTGTATACTTTAAACAATTTTTATAAATCCTAGGCCCTGAACATGATCTCAATACAGATCGAAACGTTGGCACGATAAAGAAAATGTGTTTCTAAACTTACGTCACACCAGACAACATCTCACGATCTCCAATTAATCATTAATTAACGGTCACTAAATACCACACATAAATCGTTGTCTATGCTTATGGTTTTTAGTTTAATTACAATAAAAAAAGCTGCGAACTTAAGAATGGAAGAAATTCATTCGATGCAACATGTAAAACAAAAAGTATATACATATGAACAATTAAATGGACACGTTAACTGCCACCATCCAGTGATGGTATAACATCAACATGATGAGTGGGATGTGCTCCATCCTATGAAATCGACGTACGTCAGCAAGGAGTGAGGTTGTTGCGGGGTCACCGACATTTCACTCCTTTGAGGATTATTGGGTAATGTGGTGGAAGACAGGTTTTTAACGAAAGAGTTCGGATGGTGGGATAGTTTGTAATGAAACATTTTGAAGCGGATTGAGAAAGATGAGTAACAAAAGTTACCTTAGGTCGGTATGGATGGTGTGATTGAAAACAGAATGGAGCCTGACTCTTGATTAAGAGAATGGATAGCGGTATCATCGACATCGGCGAGGCTGATAGTGTTCGGTAGGTCGGAGGTAATTGAGTAGAGCAGAGGAGCAAGGACGCTGCCCCGTTGGACACCTGCTGGAATAGGATGGAAGTTTTGGGGAATAGTCAAAGGTTTGGTGTATATTCAAGAACGCGCCAGGGCATTATTGGCTTAGCTGAAAGGAGGTGGAAATAATGTCTACCATGCGATGCGCTTGTTGGTCAGTCGAGTGGCAACTCCGAAAGCCGAATGAATTGGTGTAGAGGAATTGAGTTAGATGAAATTTCCTTGGACAGGCGGATCAATACTAGGAGTTTTTTTTTTTCAGCATTTTGGGAATAACCAGATGGGTCGGTAGAAGTTAGGAAGGTGATTAGGTTTTTAACTTTTGGGATCATCTTGATGGAAGAAAATTTCCAAAGAATAGGGGAATGGGGCGTAGCACCGCGTTAACAGGTAACTTATGAAGATAATGTATTTTTTAGGCAGTCGGATAATGTGAGTAAGTAGGCCCGAACCGGGGCTTTTCTTTTTAGAAATGTGTAGAGATTAGTGACCGTTAGCGGATAATTATTCAAATATCGTGAGATGCGGTCTGGTGTGATGTAAAAACAGAAAAACATTTTCTTTATCGTGCCGACGTTTCGATCTTTTATTGAGCCCTGAAGATGATCTCAATAAAAGATCGAAACGTTGGCACGATAAAGAAAATGTTTTTCTGATACCTACATCACACCAGACCGCATCTCACGATATCTGAATAATTACTGTTTAGAAATGGTTTGCTTGACTCCTTTAGGACAGGATGGTTTTGTAGCGAGAGATTGAGGTATTGGTTTGTCAGGCTTTTACAGGATTTTTTCAGAATGATGAACAGTAGAGAGGTGAGGGGCTAGTATTTGGGCCCTAGATCCATCACTCCATATTTTATCCAAATATTTTGTCAAAATTTTTACATAAGAATTGTTTACAATTATGTATTTAACACTTGTTATTTTATAACAATGCTTTGGATTAAAAAAAAAAGTTTTTACACCTTCAATAAAGCAAGAAGGATCCTAATTGACATCGATCTGATCGAAAACGTTTCTACTTTCCTCTCGCTTTCAAAACCAACTTGTGCCAAAAAGATGTATTTTGGGGTAATTTAAATAATAATTTAATTTGGCAGTATATTTGATAATACAACTCAATTCTAGCTCTAATAATTAATAGTTCTGCATTAATTCTCTTTATTTTTAATTTAATAATTAATTATTAATTGATACATTGACTAAACGTGTACGTATATCTTTCAGGTTTTAGGGGTTCAAATAGCATTACTAGAAATGATCGTGTGTAAGATCATTTTTAGCAACTTTTAATCTATTATTTAGGGGGCAGCGTTAGCGTGAGAGACTCTCGGCTAGTAGACCCCGCGGTCGCGGGTTCGATTCCCGCCGTCGCCACTGGCCCTTTTTTCACGATATCCATCCCCCCCCCAAAAAAAACGAATACGCAATAAATAATTACAATAGTCTGGCTAGATATGCAAAGTTCATGAGGCCATTAATAATAAAAAAATCTATTATTCATTCATTTGTAGGGTTCCCTGAAACAAAATGATACTCAGAAATAAAATATATATAAATATATTTGAGATCAACCATAATTTTAGTCCAAGGCAAGGAAGAGACTTCTTAATTAATGTCAAAAGCAGGCAAAGTTCTGTAGTTTCTAATTTACTCTGTTCCAGGAGAACTGCTGGAGGAGTTTAGAGTATTATGTTCTGCAAGTGTTCGCTGACGCATTGTTGTTAATTTATGTTTTGTTTAAGTGTACCGAAACGCCATGGATAAGTGCTTTAATGTACCGTGTTATCAGGTCCCAAACGACGGGCGTTCATTGAGCCGAAACACAAAATAGTGTAGTTACTGCACGATAAACTTAAAACTTACCATATAACTTGATCCATGCTTGCTCTGAAGCATGTGAGCGACTTGCTGGTGGCCCATTCTATACTCTTGCGCCCCGATGTCGTAAGGGAACCATAACGACAGGATCCTTTCAGTGATGTATGTCAGGTCCATGGCATTTTCCCTTCTGCTTTTCGGCCTTCCTTCCGTCCCTCCCCATGCCTAATAAAAATGACAAAACAGTTAAATTATAGAAACAACTCTTATTTTTTTAATTTTAAAACAAAATTAACGACACCAGATGGTGTAACATCATTGACTTAGAATATATAAATGGCTCTTTGTCAAAAATCGCATTATAATCCTGAAAATATTACAAATTAAAAAATAGTTTGTAAAAAATCTAATGAAGCAAGTAGATCAAACCATAAAACAGTTTGAAAGGGTAGTGACCAAATAAATATAGTTTAAAATATATCGTTTTATTAAGGTACAATATTTTTTGTTTCATGAGATTACGGCTCGGTTTGTTGTGTGTTACAACTAAAACATCGCCAATCAAATCAATATTGCAAAACGAAGTATTTGAAAATTGGGCAGGAAAAATCCAAGCTCGATCAGTAGCAATTGTAAGCAAATAAACAGTACAGAAGAAAAAAACGAAGTGGTTCTAATAGGACAGAACGATTTTGAGAAAAGTCTACTCTCTTTAACTATTAAATAACCTTGAACAAGTGCGGACATAGGTAAAATTTTAGAGATTGATGTTTAACAGGACATTAATGAATTCAATAGAACATGAAATGCGGAGGTGAATTTTTTCTGGGTTTTTGTCTTACTCTTTATCTGTCTATCTGTCTCTCCTTCTCTCTTTCATTTTTTCTATCCTTCAATTCATACTCTTTTCGTCTCTTCGTTTTTCTATGTTCAATATCCCACTTTTCTTACCATTTGTCACTAAATCTTTCCTTTTTTTATCTTTTTTTAATATTCTGGGCACCTATTCTCGCTGCCTTCTGAGAGTTCTTCTCTCTCGTTCTTTTCTACCTTTCTAGGCTTTTAGCCTTTCTTACTCCTTCTTTCTACCCCTAATTATTATGATACACACAACTGTATAATTATTGATCCTCGGAATAATCATGTAATTTCGTGACTTTACAGTTAGGTAAGTGATGAGCACAATGGTTTTTTTTCTATTGATATTTGAAACAGGATCTTCTCCTGTATGTACATTTGGAAATGAGATGGGAATATTTATGTTTATGAATAACATTTTACTTTTTAAATTGAGTCTGCTAGGATAAAGTAAAATTTGTTTAGCAAAAATAGTAATAACGACAATGTGATAAACCCAATAAGAAAAAACAATTTTGATTAAAGAGCGCTGGGATCACGGAAATTTGTTTGTTGAAATACATTTTGTGCTAATACTGGAATTAGATACAATTACAGATTGTACAGAAAAAAACTGACGGTTCACTTGGTAAATGTTCGATGATTTTTGACCTTCTAAGGGTAAACTAGGACTCAACTAATTATGACAACATTGACCACAATCCACCTTTTAAAATTTAATTCCGCTTTGTTTTGAAGTTTCTTTTCTATAAAAAATTTAACTTCATAAATGGAAATTTAAAACTAACAATGTTTGACTGCTGCATTATTCATTTATTGCTAGGAGGGTTGAAAAAGGAAGTAAAGACCCGTTAAGTTGGCGGGAACACGACTTTCTCACTTCATTGTCCTGTTCGTTACTTATTTACCCCGGATCCTTGGTTTAGTATGGCGCCCTCTCATAAAAGGCTTTGCTTTCTGGGGGCAGGTAGGTAGTAAAATGGGGCGCGCACAACACGATTTCTTTCTATCGCCCCATCTAAGTGCCCACGGCGATAGGGATCGAGTGGTCTACGGCCGGCTGTACATTTGCCAAAGGAATGAATCCATGCTTGGAAGGGGTCTCTTCGTTTAAAACTCGTGCGCTGTAGTTATTGACTTCTAATAACACTCCTTAGCAATAACAATGAAATTTATAGGGCTTCTCTTGTATAATTTCAGGAAAAAAGGTAGATAAATTAGTTTTGACACAAGTATATTCTGCCTTATTTGTTGTACACAATATCAGAAACGTTCATACTAACAGTAATATGGCATAGAATCGAAGTTAGCGAGATGCAGAAACTCGTCTGACAGACCGACCTTCGAGGATAAGTCGTCCTATCAAATCGAAGACCACTACATAATAGGATAAAGATTGGAATAAACTGACAATTTAGGCTGACCAACATATTGACATATCGAGCATCTTCTTTTTTGTTTTTGTTTACACCTTGTAAGAACAAATATGTAAACTAAATAGTTAATCCCAACTGTTCAATATAATTAATAAAGGTAAAACAAAATGATTTAAGGGAAGTTTAACAAAACATCAGTGTTTTGCAATATTCTCACAACATTACAAAGAATAAAATTGTTTCATTAGAGTCCCATGTTATCCTAAAGTCTCAAGATTTGTAAACAAGAATGTTAAAATTAGCCCAAAGGGGTTTAGTACACAGCAAGCAGTTTGTGTTAACTTTTTTAGTTTAATTCTAATAAAGTTGAAAGTAGAAAAAAAAGAAAGAAAATAACAAAAGTAAAAATATTGATTAAAGAAGTAGAGCTAGTTTTTAATTGACTTGCCTAAATATACAGGCGATAAGAAATGACCTCAAATTTATTAGGGTATTCATTAAATCCAGCTATTTAATCTTAATGAAAAATCTCAGAAGGAAAAGACAACGAGCAATTTCAATGGTTTAACGACCAAATTATGGCAAGGTACAAAATTAGCAGGATTAAAGTAAAACATAATTAACGTAGTGTATCAATTTTTTTATTAAACAAATGAAATGAAAAATGAAACAATTTGTGTGCTTACATACTGTAAAGACACTTTATTTATGTTAACTATTGCTTTGCATATATTAAATTGATATCTTAAAAAGTTGAAGATAATAATTGAACTAAAACTAAGAAGATTGTTTTCACCAAAAGGCGACCTAACCTCGAAGATGAAGTGAGCATTAACGGTTTTGGTACTCAGTAGGGTATCCGGGTTGATTTGACAGACAAATGAACTTCACAACTCATGTCAATGTGGTAGTTGCGTTACTGTTCGCAAAAGCAGGCCAATTGATTTTTTTACTTCGTTGGGAATCCGGTTTGGGCCAGGATAACAACTGCTATATATCGTATGGTGACCAAACGAACTCTAACGTATTCATGCGTGGCAATCAACGTGCGAAATGAACTGGAAGAAAGTAGAAATTGTCAAGAACAAGTTCGGTTCTATTCCGTCTAACCGAAGATCAGGCAATTGCATGATGCCTGTGAGATTAAGACAAATAAGCAGTACATTAACAAATGCACATCAGAATTGAAGGACATATGTGCGATCTCCATTTGTTGTCTGATTTGAGACGTTAGGACTCATGAGTCTTCAAAAAGAAGAACACCTTTTGGTAAATATTGTGAATACCTTGACTTGGCCACAGATTTTTAAAATCTTCTTACCCCTAAGTTAATACTACTTTTCTTCTTTGAGATAGTTTTAGACATTAATATTAAATTCACTAGTTTCGTGGCCCGCTTGACCAAGTAATATCATACAATTTATTAAAGTTTTAGTTGAGGTTAAAAAAAAAAAAAAAATGGCAAAAAGGAGGGAAAATTGTAAAGGTGGGGTGGAGATGGGCAGTTGGTGTCCGAGCGGATCGAGGTCACGATAGCTCAAGTGGTAGAGCAGCGGCGTATTTAGCCGAAGATCGTGTGGTCGAATCCCGCTCGTGACACTAACTTTTTATCTTACATAGTATTCTATTGTATTTTTCTTCAGTGCTAACTTTTGTCAGGTGCTGTAAATTTCATTATTCCCAAAGGTATCGAAGAAGTAACAGACACACACGTATCTTCTTTTCCATCCGTGTGGAGCCCTTAATCTTGTGAAAGAGTTTTGAGAACGTGCACGCCGCCCAGGAGGGATTAAAAGGGCAGTAAATTCTTAAAATATCCATTATTATTCAAAGCTCATCAATCTCCTCTCTCCCTAACTCCCGTATAGTTCGGAGGCCCCGTGGGGATTCTGTTATACGAAGTTGAAATTAATTCCTATTAGCTTACCTACCGTGTCAAAAATCAATACGACTTAAAACGTCTAGTTGGTATTTCTTTCCGGACAGGCTAATAGGCCAGGGTCAACCGTCAATCGTGGACGTCTGACAAAAACATCCTCGGCATTTCGTATTCAACATAGCAATGTGTGTCATTCTAATTATTTTGTTTTAAACTGTTGGAATTTTTTCGCATTAGCGATAAATTACTCCGTTATCATGGAATTACAAACTTTTAAGCATCCATGTTTGAACATTACCGACCATTCCAAATCGTTTCAGTTCGCAAAATCTTGATCTTATGACATTGATTGTTTGATTGATAAAACGAAAGGCCTTATCATAATGATAACAACTGCTTTTTAATTCGTCTAATAACAGGAACTGAACTTGAAATAACTTTTTATGACCATGTAGCTAACAAGGGTTAACAACAACTGGCAAAAGAGTTGAACCAAATAGAACTGTTTTATTGGCTTTAATTACAGTTTTTACTTTAACTGCCTTAACGGCAGACGGCTTGGTCTGTTTCTATGACGTATTTATAAGATTAATAAACTTTATTATCTTTTTCATTTTTGTTGAACTAGTTTTTATCCAGTTATGGAACAGTAGTATCGATTGTTGTTATGCCATTTCTTTTGAAAGTGAGTAAATTAATCATACATATTTATTCCAGCGTTCACATTTATTTTATGTTATTTTCTATAAAACAAAATTGAGGTTTGTAAAATGTTTTTAAATAATGATTATTTGGGGATCGTAAAATGCGGTCTGGTGTGAAGTAGATTTGACAATAACATTTTCTTTACGTGCCAACGTTTCGATCTTCATTACGATCGTCTTCAGGGCTCGAAGGGTTTGTTTTCCGTGTAGTTGTGTCATTCTTCTGTGTCGTGTTGAGAGTGCCACTTTGAGCCCTGAAGATGATCTCAATGAAGATCGAAACGTATTTCTAAAACCTAAGTCATACCAGACCGCATCTCACGATCACCAAATAATCATCAACTAACGGATACTAAACACCATACATTTTTAAATAATGTAATAACACAAAAAGTTAGTGTCACAAGAGGAATAACACCATGTTTTCCACCTCAACCAAGACCTTAGATAAAAATTATATAATTTAAATAAATAATACGGTCAATTATGCCTGCTAAACTTACAATAGGAATAATAAATAATGTATAAAAGACAACTCAGTTCAAGTAAATCTTACGAAAAGCAGGCTATATTGGAGTTGTCAATTTTTCTATTTTTTTCTATACTCGTAATCTATGATAATGTAATTTACTGTCTATGTATTTCCATAAACAATAAATGAAGATATTACTATTATTTGGCATCTGATATTTTGGTATGCTGTGCTATATACATGCAGTTTGATTTTTGACATATTATTTTTACTATAAATCATTGTCTTAAAATATTATTCTAGAAAGAATATGGTACGGGATGTTAAAACATTTTAGGAGAAATTAATCTAATTGGTGACTATTTATGTGTTATAATCATTACACTTTAGTTGGTATTAACTGAATAGAATAATTGATTTTTGCACACACGATTTTGCAAAAAAACAACACTAGCCAGGAGGAAAAATTCAGACGGTTAATAATAATTTCAGGTAAATAACAATAAATTCTTACCCAGAGATTGACACTCCCATGTTATTAGAAGGGGCATAACCCATTTCCGTTTATGCCACGTGCCACCAAGACTTCCGTACCTATAAATACGGTGTACATCTGGATCTGTCAAAACATCTGGACCATTGTCCGGGATTGGGCGAATTTACGGTTAACATTCCTTATTCTCCTAATTAACGAACGAAGTTAAATCAGCGTGTCAATTATGTAAATTCAATTCTATTATTACACTGAATTTCGTTGTAATTTTTTTTTGTAAATCTAATAGCTCTCAATTCAAACACACTCACAGTTGTGGGAAATTATATTACATAAATAAATTAAATATATAAAATTTGTTCGATAAATAAAAGCAACCGTTGGCAGGAATTCTTCTTTATTTTATTTTTACCATTCCTAGTACTGGGTTTAATTCATATTGATTTATGCCAGTAAACCCGTTTGATAGGCTGCTTAAAAAACAATAAAATAAAAAAATGTTAACAGGCAAATTTTACCATTATTTTTGACAAGGACGGGAATGTAATCTAAATTATATTAGATTGATTATAGGAAAAGAATTAAGTAACAAATCAGACCGAGGTAATCGCATGTTAATACTTACAAATGCAAATTCACCTTTAAAAAAATTGCCGATATAGTAAACTTTGCTTTCTATAGCCTGTAATTATAGAGGGGAAAAGGTTGGCTTGCATACTTAAGATATTAAATAAGCTATCGTTCCTTACATCATTAGACTTTTCTTCTTAGTTTCTTAATATTGATTATGTAATGTTTTTTAATTGACAACCCATTCGCTATAGTAAATAATAAGTCAATAAATCAATTTTATCTCATCTCTTTGAGTTATGTCTTTTCTTAATATCTCTAATATATTTTGTCTGTATTTATAAGGGCAGATTTTTGTTTGTTACTTTCAGTATGAAATAATTAAAAACGTTCATAAATACGTGTTTCCGATTTCTTTTAATTACGCGGCGGATATTTTGGTAGAATAATAAATGTTTTGTAACAAAATTGGGAAACGGGAAATGCGTTGTATGCTACTATTTTCCGTATGAATATGAGTAACGAACTTGGATTGTATCGCTTTTATTGCATATTTCAACTCGCCTCTGGAATGGTGAATAATCTGAAAACTTTTTAATAACTCCATGAATCGAGAGAATTCAATTAAAATAACACATTTCATATTGTTATTGCAGAACAAAAGATGAACGAAAATATTTCCCTCCCAATGAAAACAACGATTTTTTGAACTGATTTACTTCATTTAAAAAGATGAGATGAAGAAAATAAGAATTGGTAAAAATATGGACCGCACAGATACGAATAAAATGTTTTATTCATTCACAGGGAGAACGTGAATTTTATACATTTCCTTTGTTTTAAAATAAACTAATAGATTTTTGTATTAAAAAAAACCCTTTTTGTTGCGTTACATCAAAAAAATATAAAACACTATATTATTTGAAAAAAACAAACAAATAGAAAATTAATTTTAATATACTTTAACAACACTGATACAATGTCGATTATGTATGCGAATGTCAATTATTTATTCAGGAAACCTCTTTGGAATTGGCCGGATCCCTGCAAATGTATGTGGTTCCCTTTCTTTTATATTCGAAAAATTAATTTTGCAAATTTCTTTTTTCTGAAGCGACCCATCTCACATTGCTTACCACGTTGTCTACGAGAACGAATTGCACCTAATATCCAAAGTGAAGGATTGATAGGATCTGAATTGAAATGAAATATAATTCCCTCAATGATTCGGCAATCCTTTTTGGTAGTATAATTCATTTTTAAAAAAGAGAACGTTGGACTTAATCAGAACTTAACGAAGTCACTAAATGACTTGGACATCACACCTTCGACTCCCTTCAGGCTTGAAATAATTCTCTCTTTAATGTGAAGGATCAAAAGCTACAAAATTCACTGCTAATTGTTTATTCCAATTGGATTTTTTTAAAGGGGTGGAAAACTGTTCAGATGATTTCATTTGTGTATGGCTTTAAAAAGACATAGGATTTATCCATCATCGAATAACTTAATAGCTATATAAGTGGATTAGCCTTGTCTATTTTCCCCTGGTAAATAGAAAGGACCAGTTATTAAAAGTTTTCTGTGATGACAGTTCTTATATTCTGGCTGAAAAGAACATTTTCGGAAATAGACTTTCCCAAACCAATTTAGATATTCTTGTAATTAAAGCCAGCAAAAATGAAAGAGTCAGTCCACCTTAATGTGGACCATTAAACATTGATTTAATTTCAATACAACTAATATTTTTTTTCAATCTGGCACTTTAAGAATTCATTTTTACACATTCATAAGCCTCCAAGCAGGCGAGTTCGAAATTGAGCTACTTGGAAAATACTTTCTGTAATTCCGAAGAACCGACAAATAGGACAATTACTCACGATGAAAGTTAAAAAGCAAACAAGTAAGTTTGTAACCGCCTTTGATAAACAAGGTCAAATTCAAATAATGCAGCTAATCTCGCCATTTGCACAATTAAATAATTAATGCATTCCATTTTGTAAGGTTGGGAATTCTCAGCTTTGAAAGATTGCCAAGCTTCTAGAACTTTAGAAAAGAAACTTTAGTGACTGAAAGCAACTGTATTGTTTTAAACGACTACATTGTATTGAGAAAAAAAACAAACAATTATTTCATGATGTGTATATTTCAAAATCCCCCCCCCCAAAAAAAAAGCTGTGTATTTCCGCCCTTTTTATTTAATGTATTTTGAGGAATACATACTTTCCCCTCAATGATGGAAACATTCTTACATTAAATCAATCGCAGAGCCTCTTAAAAATGTAAGCTCCACATCATATCACCTACCTATTATTCTGTTACCCGATCCCTTTAAATTACTCGAAAAATTAATTAACGAAGAAATTATTTCTATTGCTACTTCGAAAAACATCTTAGCAGACTATCAATTGGGCTTTAGAGCCCATCATTTCACCACTCCTTACCTCTCTGAGTTACAGGTTACATTACTCAAGCAGAAACTGTACGCGTAGATGTTTCTCAGCCTTTCGACAAAGTATAGTGTGCAGGACTACTATACAAATTAAATTCATTTCTACTTCTAAACCAGTTATCTGATTATACAATCAATTTAAGCGGAGATTTTTCGCAGTAGACTAGGGATCAGAAACTTCAGATGTCTCGTCGATGTGCCATCTTGCTCCGCAGTGTATATAATCTTAACTTCTGACATTCCCACAAATCAGAATGCATATACACACACACACAAGCTTTCTTTATGTTACAAAAACACTGTCAATAATTTACAAAAATAAAGCTTGGGACATGTCCTTGCATATACTTGTTCAACGAAACTTTCTTAAATCCGCAAATTTACCTATTTACTTCTTAAATTTGACAAGAGATTATTAACTTGTGGAATCCGCACACAGGTTACAAAAATAGAGACTTAATAACGATTTAAAATACTACCTACTAACTGACGATCAAAATTACCATGAAAATCAAACTTTCGATATAAACTTTCCTATTGAAATATATACTCAAACTTATTGGGATGTACGGGTGCTGAATTTACGGATCGGCCAAGTATCCCAACATTAAAAAACTGTACAATCAAACGGTTACTATACTGACTAATTGTTTCTGTTCCCTTCTTGGGTAAACAATAATACATTTCACAGAAACCTACCATATGCCATTTTTTCCGCCATCAACCATTACGGACGTTTTCACAGTATTGAAAACACTCCATCACACAAATAAAATTACTTCATTCCCCACAATTACCCCAGAGATGAGTGAAAGGAATATAGATCAGAGACTTCTTGAACGATTAATCCAGAGCGGCAGCCAATGAACTTTCTCTAGACGAATGCGATACTCGGAAATTGAAACCCAATCTGCTGCTCGTATATAATATACATGGCACATGTACATGTGGTACATGTAAATAAATAAAGTGAAAAAAATCGATCGTTTTAAGGAAAAACCCGGAGAAACGGAAATTTTTATTTTTTGTCTAGTTTCTCATGAGCCAAAGTGGTTTTTATCAAATTTTATCAAAAGTGTCCAGGATAGCGGGATACGAATAGAAATTTAACTATCCTAAATGTCACTAATCAATGTTCGTTTTTGAAAGATTTTTCGACGCTCTTTTTAATTTGGAGCAACCGTTTTCAAGACATTCGGAAAAAACTATTTATTACTCTTCGAATTAGTTAAACTTCTATTCGTATCTTCGAGAGATTCAAAAGTTTTTCTATCATCCGAAACGATACAAAAATAAAAGTTTACTTGTATTGGTTTTTCCCAAATTCCAGAAAGGCCCGAATAATAACAAACGTAAGGGGAACAAAAATTAAACTTTATTGTCTATTAATATCACAAAGTAAATCTAAATGAAATGTTTGAAAAAAAAAGTTATTGACAAATTAAGCATTTATTGTACATTTTCTAAGTTAACAGCATCAATGTTAATTTTGGAAAAAGCAACCATACCAAATTTAGCTATTTGAAATTTGGCCCGGCTGAATTTCTCTTGAACTAATGAAAAAAAAAATTCAGACCTTTAATATTTTTTTAGTGTACATACGCCCCGGTACATCCTCACACACCATTTTAAAAGAATTTTATGCGGAAAACAAAGGTGCAATGGACTTTATTTCGGACCAAACCGGCAGCGTAGTTCAGACGAGGAGCTGAATGTTATCACCTAATTCACAGATACTTTATACTTAACTTTGAAACTATATATCGAAGTATTCCTTGGCATTTTAAGGAACGAATAAGTTCTGCTATACTTGACCCAAGTTCTCTTTGAATTGAGTAGGCTGAAAGAGTATGATACTTCAGTAAATCCAACCTTATTTATTACCAAAGTTTAAGTTTTCAAGTTTGGCGCATGAAAATAACAAAAGATTGAACATTAAGTTGTGCATTAAGTCCTCGTGTTTCTAATTTGTGTTCTGTTCTCAAGAGAGAGTTAAAAAAACCCGATATTAAGCGTTAATAAATTTTCCAAAATAAGACTTATCGCGCCGGTTTGGAACGAACCCAAAGTGAAAGAGACTCACACTACCACCTAATTCAAAGCTGGAATCGATCTTTCGGCGAACTACTTGTTTGTTTATCCTACGCCCAACCGTGTTACCTATTGTTTCAACATGTATTGTAATATATCATAAATATTAATGCTTTCATATCTAATAAAATCTATCATAATGTGGGTATAATGTCCATTTAATCCACGTCAAAGCCAATTCTTGTTATCCAGACTTAATAAACCATATGTGTATAATTATTAAAATAATTTTGTTTGTAATAATTGTGTGTACGTAAGTTTCTAAAATTATTTCTGTCTTAGTTTTTGGGAAATTGAATTGTCTTACACAACAATCCTTAAATCATTTCGATTTTTGTGCACTGTCTAAAGACATAAATCGTGATTTGAATTGGAATAATATGACCGACATACAAGCAGAAATATTGTCGTTTATTTAGTAATATGTATTGTATTGCCATTTATCACTTAAAAAATTTCATGGTCTGTCGAGTAGTTTCTTTGATACAATGGACTGAGTCAAATATTCCAGTTGTTACATTTTTATGGTAAGAATTTATTAGATTGTAGGACTTTGATAATACACGGCTTTCTGTTAATAGTTTCATGTAAGATAACGTATTCAAAGTTATTAAGTAATTTATCAATGGTATGTTTTAATAATTCAAAAGAGGGCAAAACTACATAAACTAATGACTGTTGAGCTGCATTATATTTAACGAACATGGTACTTAGCAGTTATCATGTTATTATCTACTTTGATTGTATTTAATTGTTAGTTTTTGGCCTTGGTTTTCGAATGTCACGCCAAAGAACTTGAAACGGCAAAGCTAGTTATTTATGATTAATAGCAGAATAAAAGCAATACTTACTTGCTTCTGGGGGGTGACGCTCCTCGTTGCCAGCTCGTTTGCATGCTGAAAAAGAGAAAAAAGAACAAAATTACAAAAATTTCACTCCTTTATTTGCGTACGATTGAGTTGACTCGCTCGAACCGCTGATTTATTAGACGGTGAAAAAAAGAGTACTTCTCCCTTCCACGTCTACCTTTTTATTTATCTTCTCGTTTTCATCAAAACCGAATCAGTAAAAGAAAAATTTTGGGGAAAATTCAAATAGAGATGTCAAATTTTTTGAACTTTATCTAATTAATTAAAACTTTTACCAAAATTATAGAACCGTTTTTTTTATTACAAAGTACCAATAAACTTTAAAACTTTTTAGATTACTTGTCTTATCATTAATGAAAACAAACAATTTTCATATTAATAAGTTTTATACTAGGGGGCGTCGGTGGCCGCAAGGTTAGGAGGACACGGCGCTCATCACTGTAAGGTCCCGAGTTCGAATCCAGCGGCCCTGCATTCGACCGCGGGCAAAAACAAAAAGTTTCATAAGTGGCATTTATTTTTAGAAATGGCAAAACGGCTAATCGGACAGATCAAAAATCTACGCTGTGTTTTGTGAAGATGCTGATATCTGGGACGCAAGTTTAGAGAAGTCTTTCGAGAAAAAAACAAAACATTTATGAATGCAAAGAAAAAAAAAAAAAAGAAGAAAATTTGACTGTAATCGCCCGATATATTACAGGATATTTGATATATCTTTGCATTAAAAACAATGTTCCTTATTCACGAGCAGTAGATTTTTTAACGGTTTTTATCCTCCAAGACGATTGAAGCGAAAGTTGTCTGGAGACCTTCTCAGTGATTGAAGAGTGACTTGGTTTCAGTGCGAGTGTTGTCACTGGGAAACTTCTACCAGAGATTCAAATGACAAATTCAGCAAATATGAAAATATTTACGTAATACAATATTTGTACAAATCAAACCAAGGTATTAAAAAACGCATTTTACCAAAAGAAAATTTTTAAAAATTTAATTTTGCTAAATAAATCAATAAAACCGCTTTTTCAACGAAACTTTTAGGATTAGAAAACATATCTTACTATGAATTTAGATCTAAAAACTCCCAACTGGCATTACACACATCGGACATTTTACAGTTTTAAAACATATTCTCCTTTCTTGGCGCATAACTGAAACATTTATTAAGTATCTTATTACTTATCAATCGGTTTATTTAATAGACCAATCAAATTGTTTACCTAAAAGGTTGGGGAGTTGAAATAGGAAAACAATGAATTTAGATCTGAAAACAACAAGATAGTATTCAATTTATTATAACTTAATAACTCATATATGTTTCATTTGAGCATAACCGAAAACAGTTAACGCAACTTGTTTATTCGACTGACCACACCGTTTTCCTAAGAGTATATGTTGGGATTAGAGGACAATGATTTGTATGAATTTAGATCTACAATCTGCCCGTTTACTATGGTAGTATTGCATAAAAACAGTCAATCCCTTAAAAATTGTCCAACCTGACTGTCCATAAAAGCATTTCTGAAACAAGTTTCTTTTTGGGATAAGGAATAGTGAAAGTTGAAAAATTTATAGTAATATTGCCAGATTGATTGCAAGAAAACTAATAGAGTCAGTTCAGCATAGAGAGAAACGTAACGGGAAATTTGTTTATATTTTCATAATCTTAACCCTTTTTTAATGCAGAACCATTTAAAGTAGTTCAACATCAGCACCATCTTATGATATAGAAAGTCACCATAATAACAGTGTATAAACACGAGCCAAGTTTAGAAACTTTGATATGACGATAATATCGCATTAAGAATTTTAATAAATAATATCGACTAAGTAGCGAATAAAAGTTGAAATCACATGAGTTTCGTACAATTTGGAGTAGTCATCCAACACATTTCTATTTTTCCGAATAGGAGGTTTGCATCTTTATTCTTTCTTTTAAGGATTAGTGATAGTTCAATAAAAGCAATAATTCTTTAAAAATAATTGGAGGATATTGTAAGTAATAATGATAATGTACAATGAGGTTTTTTAAGAAACGAAACAGCCCTGTTTAGTCTGGTTTTAAAAATATAAGTAAATGATAAAATAATAAAATTTTATATATTTGGACGACATAAGAAAAGAAAGTAACATAAGGTCAAAGAATTTTTCTTTTTGGGCCAGTTCGAGCTATTCGAAATGAATGCGATAAAGCGAAAGTCGGAATGGTCGATACGTACTTTGCGGATGTGCAATGCGGTCTGCCAGACAGTGATCGCCAACCTCTGAAAGAAAATATCCAAAAATGCCACGTTATCGTCCTCCTCTTCGGCACGGTTCAAAGGGCTCGGGGACATTTTCTTCAAGAATACCGACCGCTTTCGTATGTCAGCATAGGGAGCAACTAACGCCGGTTCACTCAGTATCGTTTCCATAGCGACCTGCTTCGTCTCCCCTCCTAAACTTTGGGGCTTCGACTTCGAAATGATCCCTACTTGGATAACTATCGTTCGATATTCTTTTAATCCTTGATAAGGGAGGGTGGGAGAGAGTTAGGGGTTGGTTGCTTGAGGTACACCCTAAAAGTTTACGTAATTGGTACGTATTAAAAATATTAAATCTACTCTATACGCGAAGGGGGTAAAACATGCGAATGATAGATTTTTCCATACATATCCACGAATACTTTTTGTTCAAATCATGTCATGAAACGTAAAGTAAGACGTATTCTAAAAGTAAATATGTTCTTATTGGACAATTTTTTTCATACGCTCATTTTCTAGAAAGTTTTGTTTTAACAGCCTTAAGTTAAAGATATACGGCGCAGAGAGCGTTAAACCGTTGAGAATATTTACTCATGAGAACTTTCTGTTTATTTAAATCCAACTTGAGATAGGATTAATGTTACGGACGTTTGGAAATGTATGTCTTGTTCTCGTTCAGCCCAAATCCAAGAAAAATACCTCGTAGGCGTTGAGTTATCGCTGAACCTATCGAATGAATAAACACAGATGTGGCTGAAATAATGAGAAAAAAATAATGATTGGAAGAGAAGTGCCAACGCTAATACGTCGAATTCATGAGAATTTGTTTAAACATTTGTATATATGCACGAACTACAAAAAGGAATAAGGGATGTCAAAAAAGTAATGAATTTTTTTACTTCCGATCTTCGGGGATCATGAGAGCTTAAATGGATCATTACGTTTATATTGAACTATTGTATCTTCCTTCGCTCAATAATTACATTTTTTTAATTTAAAAAAATCTCTAGCTTCTATTCAGACTTAACTTGAACTTTCATTTGCATTCAGATTTAAAAGAAATATTTGTAAAACTGAATTAAACTAAAATACTTTTTTTATACAAAAATCCGAAGCTATGTTTGCATAAAGGGTACGAATTCAAATTAGCCAAAGTTTTTTAAATATTTTATTTTAACGAGGGATCGCAACAGCAGAGATCATAATATCAACCCTCAAGGTGCCGGTGTTTAAAAAAAAACATTGTAAGTGTGTGGGGTTCGAATGCAGTACCGCTGGATTCGAACCCAAGACCTTTACCTTACGTCTAATATGACATTACCTACTAATAATTGATTGTTTTTATTGTATTGCATACACTTTGAGTTGTTTTGAAAATTTAGACGGTAGTTCCGAAAAAAATCATAAAAGATCAATAAATAATTTCAGAAAGAGCGGAATGTCTGAAATTTAAAAAGTTGATACATTCAAAATCCAATGTAAAGAGAAAGTAGAAAGATGCCAATTCTGGCAGCAGCAACTTTGAAAATATGGCGAGTCAATAAAGCAAGAAAGTTGTATCTCATTGTCAATTTAAGAGAGGGCTCAACTGGAAGGAGATTGAGTGAAATCGTAGGTGATGAGAGGGTATTGTTTGCGTGGGGGATCTTCTCATTCATAAATCAAGTAAGGACTCAACCTGGGTGGAGTCGGAAACGGTTGATTGATCGTAGTACCAGCTCACGAAATACAACTCGGGGATAGTCAGTTTTTCAAACTTTTGACCTTAATTATTTCAATTGATTTCGTGAAGTTGGGACTTTTTCAGTTACTTTACGGTTACCTCGGGAACATGCTTGTTTCGGATTGAAAAAATAAATTGTTAAGGAGTAGTTGGACGTTGAACTATTCCTTGGCGTTATATGTTAGGAGACTTAGGTGGTCGGTTGGTTACTGTGTCAGACTGGTTGTTTGTCACGTGGTCCTAGATTCGAATACCAACTCAGCCCATGTGTTTTTAATTGACATTAGTATGAAAAAAATGTAAAGCGGTTCGACTCCTCGTCCACGACACCCACCTGTATGATGTTAGATGTTAGTTTTCTGTGTAAATGTGTCATTATTGGGTGTAGTGTTGAGAGTGACCTTTAGTAACGTCATCTCTTAGAAAACCAACACTTTAAGCCCTGAAGATGATCTCAATACAGATCGAAACGTGCCACGATAAAGAAAATATTTTTCTAAACCTAGGTCACACCAGACCGCGTCCCACTATTTCCACACAATCATTAATACTAAACTCCTCACGTTCTTATAACTGTTAACATTGCTATGAAGAAACAAAATTTCATTTTCATTAATTATTTAATCGCGATATGGTTTTTACAAGTACAAAAGGATTGCTCCATTTTGTAGTATAGTGAATGGATAGTGGTTAGGATAAAAATGTGAGGAATTAATGGCACCTACGTACTGGTACTAGTGGACAAAAACTTTGAGCCCTGAAGACGATCTTAATATAGATCGAAACGTTGGTACGATAAAAAAATGTTTTTCTGAAACCTACATCACACCAGAAATCTCACGATTTCTAAATAATTATCGATTAACGGTCACTAATCACTACACATTTTTCGTAGTCGTTATTCGACATCGGTTGTGCAGTACTGTTCTGGTCCCCCCCCACCGCATCTTACGATCTCCAAATAATCATTTATATTGTAGGTACATTTGTTTCAATCATTAGTTGATCATGGTCCCAGATTAAAAATGGAAAAAAGGTGTTCAAGAAGACAATTCAGTTGGAAATGTGAAAAAGAAGTTCGGCTTGTCGGAATAACTTTATAAATGACTGTGTTTGTGAGATGTGCAACATTATAACGAAACATTATTTGATCAAGAACGACATTGAAGGAATACCTCGTTGATGTACCGTAATAAATGGACCAATTCAACATCTCGGTTTAAATTGGGGGAGATCGTTATTATTCGAGGTGTGCAATCATAATCACTGTCGTGGGTTGTTAGCGTTACGGAGGCTTTGCATCTCTGGTATGATAATCTAACTCGCGTGGGATTGTTCGTACTGTTTCCCAATGTTTTAGCTTGTATGTATTCTAGCTTCTTTTTTATTAGCCCTTGTGCGACCTTTTCTCCAATTTATTTGCCCCTGTCATCTCCCCATTTCTCCGCGCATCCTAGTTTCGCTTCTTACTTTGTCTTTTGCTTTGCGCTGTTCCCTTTGGGTATTTAAGCACACTCGTACGGCTGCTGCACGAGTTTATTCATCAAAGGTAGAAAAGAGATACGTTCTTTGTTTTTCAATATCCATTTTGTCTAATGTGGTGGGCGGTATGTTTTTGTTCAAACAAATTGATTTTTCATGTATGTAATCATATTTACTCCAGTTTTAGTGGATATCTAAACCCAAATAAGAGACTATCCCCATCTATTGTTTTCACCTTTCCTCTTTTCTTTTATCTTATTTTTAGTGTTCGCTTACTCCTCATAAACTTATGCAATTAGTCTCTCGAGTAATTTTAGCTTCCTCTGTTTTTTTGTGTACCCCCGTAAAGTTTTGGCGAGTAGAAAAAGTTCGCGAAAGCTGTGGGTACTGTCTTCTCTACTGCACCTATGTGTACGTTCTGAGCACAACGTGGTTAACTAGATTTTTTTAAATTACTGGCCAGCGTTATTTTGGCAATTTAGACATCAATCTCTCTCAGGATCTGTCTTTCAGAGGGGTAATCGAGTTGAGTACTCATTATGGTAATTTAATTTACACTTTTTAATTTGTGCTTTTTTGTAGTAACAGTATAACACAACATACACAATTGTTTGAAAGGTTTGGAGAGCGTGGGCGCACACACCATTGACAATGCAAAAGACATGATGAGCAGAGATGATCCAGTTTTTTTTCATAAAACCTCTAGCAGTGTACTTCTTGATGTTGTTATTTATTAATTTTGTACCGATTGCCCATAATGTGGATAACGCGTACCAATTTATATTAAGCCTTCATGAACTCCTCTGAAAAAAATTAAAGTACAGTTTTGTGCTCACGAAAATTTCACTGAATGCCACCCAATCTTATGAACGGTTCAATTGTTTATTTGGTTTTTCTTTAAATTGTAATTGCTACGTAGAATTCACACGGAGTCATATTTTTGTCGCATACGGATACGGCACTCGGTTCTGTAAACAGGAAACAATGGCCAGTCATAGGATGAAAAATCTATGCTATCATTTGACTGGTGCTTTGAGTGCTATCAATTAAACCCTAGGATTGAGTGCCCTGTTCCCTCTACATTCAGCAAACAACTTGTGGGAAGTTCAATCACTAAAACCATCATCACAAAATTAATTATTGATCTCTAGAGAGATTGCACTTTCCGTATCAACTGCCTGCAAGAAAAAAATTAATGAAAAGATTAAGATTAAGATTGAACCATCGTCCGATAAATTATACAATTTCATTTCGCCTGCATATCAATAACAAATCATGATAAATTTAATGAAACAGCGAAAGAACTTCTGAATCATTTACATCACTTTTATCATGGGCGGAATGTAAAAATAGACATGTAATGATTTTTCTTGGCGGAGGAAGTCTTTGTGGTTTAAACTCTGGAAGTTGATCGAATTTACGAAAGAGGACGATACCAATATAAATTTCATCCTTATATATATGAGAAAATATCTGGTTATTTAAACTGGTCTATAGGACTGATCCCGTACAACTTGTAAGTTTATAAACATTTAGAATGTTACAGCTTTTACAGCATAGCATGTTTTCTTATTTTAAAACTTTTATTGTCGTGATGTATTGCATGTTGAGGCGAGAAAGGAAAAAACTCGTCGCGTTCAATTTTACGGGCGGAAAGGAAAACAACCAAAACACAGAACACTGCGGCTTTGAATGGACAGGAAAGTTCCTTGTGATAAGGTGGCTGCAAGAATTTCGGCCCGAATCCCGATGAGGTCATTTTGATAAGAGCATGTTATTTACAGACCCTTTCAAACAAATACAATCGCAGCCTACTAAGAAAACGATCGAAAACTATATAAGCGAGAGAGTCGACTGATTCAGGTACTTTTATAACTTCATCGTAAACATAGGGAATTTTCAGTTTCACGGGTGTGAATAAAGGCAGAGGTCGATAGCAGCTTGGAAAACTGACGAACGCCTTCATTACAGCAATCATGCAATCCCGCAGTTTATACACGTGATGCGTATAACCTACGTGGTTTAAATATAATGTAACATGCCCCCCCCCCCTATTTAAGACTGGTGTTGACAAATAAGATTCTAATAAGTCGATTATTCAGGAGAATACGGTTACTAGTACTAAAAGAGAAAACCATTTATTAAAAATAAATGTGTCTCGTTCAAACAATATATGTTTTTAAATAACGTAATAATAATAAAAATATTTTTCAACACGCAATTTGATCATTTGTGATCACTGTTTTCTTTGTACAAAGATAGCGTCAGTTTTTCCCAAATCTGGCGGATGAAAATGGTAGAAAGCGACCGAACAAGGAGGTTCAGCACACGCAGTCGCCAAGATGAAATCAAAAATCATTTGAATCATTAACTAATTAATTTAAACATAACATAATTTGTTTCCAAGATGCACATTTTATAGAAGCCATCTGAACAAATATTTTTGTGTTAATTTACTCAAAGGTTTTTTTGAAATTTAAATTAAAGAATAAAAGTAATTTCAAAAAATCAAAACGATTGTGTCCACTTATATTTAATCAAGTACTTTCATAAATAAAACAAAATCAGACACTACACCTTATTTATGTGTGTTCTGCGGGGTGATATACCTGCAATCCTGGTTGGTACAGGTTAGTTTGGTTTGTGAATCCTCCCTGAATTAGTCTGTCAGACGACGTACACAGATGTTTCGGCATTTTGTCATCTTCAGTGTTCGGCCTGATTTATGTGAAGTTTAGTCTCTTTTAAAAGGTCATGGAATGCTTGTGTTTGTCATTACCTTATTGCTTAAATTTGTCAAGAAGTAAATCTGTTATAGATTCATTTTTCGTCCTTTTTATACGTCGATACGTGCTGTTTCAATTCCTAATTTTTGAATAGATTTGTCAGTTTCTTTCCCTATTATGTAAACGTGGTTCATTTAGTTTTTTTTTCTAATTTTTTACAGAATATTTGGGTTGTTTGGCCGAATTGTGGTTTGTTGCCAGGATTGTTAGGTCAAGGAAATTTACACTGTTTTCTACTTTTGTCATGAACTGATTTTTGTGTAAGAAATTCAGGACTGCCTTTATGACAGTATTGGATATGAATAGTTAAAAAACTTTTTAACTTTAATTTCTTCATTAATTCATTCATATAATAATAATTTCATTAATTAATTTATTAACTTGGAAATATTAAGAGTTGTTGTTTTTTTAGATGCAAAATTTGTCTAAGTTATTTTGGGAATAAGTAAATTTTCTGATTAGTGAATAGTAGGCATTAAAAAAGACAATTGTACTAACATGGGATGAAGTCATTTGGTTTTGAAAAAAAGAGAAAAAAAAATTCGCTTTATTCGTTACATGAAAAAATTAAAAACCAGGAAAACACAAAGGAAGTTTACATCAAAATTAGCAAACCGGAAATTGTAGAAGACATTTTTCAAATTTGGTCATAAAAAGCAAAAAAAAGACCTTTTACGTGAACTATCTTTGGCGGATGTGTTGACTTCACAGGACCAAAATTGATCATATCACAGCTACTACGGTTCATGCGTGTGCGCTATCATGATGAAAGTATCAGGCCGCCACACTATGTACTTGTACATTTTCAAACCGTTATTTATTCTTAATTTCTGAGATGAGATAACGATAAACTAAAATGTTCCAAACTGTTATAAAAACCTCTCAGAAAAAATAGTTTATTTAAGTCGTACGAAATATAATTGATTTTACACAACTATGTAATTATAAAATAGTATCAACGCAATTTCAGCAGAGACTGACAGTATAATCCGGAGTGGAATTCCATAACTTCCAGTAGGACATAGATTTAAGGAAATTATGTACATACCTATATACATGAGGTCTTGGCCATTAAAACACCGTTTGAATAATAATATCACACATGATAGCCGCGTATTTTATTAGAGTATATGTGGTGTTAATAAAACCAAATTGCCCCAGCAAGTTTAAACACGGTTTGAACAATTTCAATATACTGAATGCTCATTCCAATTATAATTTGGTTCGATATTATTCCTAAGTCTCATTTGTCTCTCACGTGGATCTTGGTATCTAATAAACGGCCGATTTGCAATTCTAATGGTCGATCCCCCCCCCTTTTAACAGCTAAACACCTCACGAACGTGGATGCTTCATCTTAATTCCCTGCTTGGGTCTTCCCGGAGGCGGTTCAACACTCTTTTCGGCATCGGAGAATTTCAAACGGGCCAGAGCTAAAACGAAACGGCCGCGATAATAGCATCTCCGAATTATCGCCCCACCATGGGAAGGTGGAAGAAAATTACAACTCTCGTCAAATTCGCTAAAAAATTGCTTAGAGGGTGGAGATTAATTATAGCATTAATTTGATCAAAACATGTGATAGGATTAGAGATAAATAGATAGATATAAAAGAAAGGGAGGAGAGAGAGAGAGAGAGAGAGAGAGAGAGAGAGAGAGAGAGAGAGGTCTCTTATACACATCTTCTGCTGAGTCGAGAACGTCT